>OW203745.1:530000-1130000 GCA_934045075.1 Yponomeuta sedellus | reverse complement strand
AAAGGAGTAAATTACTTTGCTAAATTCTCCCAAAAATCCCACAAGCACCATGCGGTTAATGCAGGGAGGGCGGTCTCCCTCCCACTTTTTCAAGCAGAAGCAACACACCAACATTGACACCAATACTTGTGTGAGAAAACACGCGACGTGTTTCGCCTCTAACACGAGGCATCCTCTGCCTCGTATTAGAGGCAAAACGGGTCTAACACGAGGTATCTCGGTGTTCTTGAGCTGGTCATCATTAGACGTCCAAATCTTCGGCTGTAGAAAGTGACAGTGAAATGAAATACTTTAGTGAAAACGGCATATTTCTATCTAGAATAGAAACTTAGAACCACTCAAGATCAACTTTCGAGCTGATGATCTTCGAAACAATGTCCACCAGACACCAGAGAATGAGTTACTGAATGAAAGTATTTCGTGAACAAAGTGTTTGTAACATCAAAACTTAACTTAATTTTTTGCCTTAAAATTTTAAATTCTCAATTTCCATCCCTGAAAGTCTTCATCAGAACCTCATCATATTACACTGGGACCAATTTTACGCTATATCTTAAGAAACATAATTATGCATATACTAATGGTGGCCTCAATAGGCCTAAATTGCTGCTGTCAATT
The DNA here is from genome assembly GCA_934045075.1 of Yponomeuta sedellus. NCBI lineage: Eukaryota > Metazoa > Arthropoda > Insecta > Lepidoptera > Yponomeutidae > Yponomeuta > Yponomeuta sedellus. The sequence goes on along the minus strand of OW203745.1, from coordinate 1,129,382 downwards.
AAAGAGCCTGCGATGCAGGAAGAGACCCGTGCCTTAGCAGTGAGGGCATACAAGGGTTGATAACAATTACAACATGAAAGAGTTCCGTTCACTAGCTCTGAAAGTCTTCATCAGATCTTCACCAAATTAAAATGGGACCAATGGGACGTAAAATTATCGAAATCGGTGAAGATTTGACGAAGTTATGCGAAAACATAGTAAAATACGGGTCGAATTGATAACTCTCCTTTATTGAAGTCGGTTAAAAAAACTCCACTCTGACTATCTTTTCTCAAGATTTCTCAGATTGGCAAATTTAAGCGCTGATGAGCGGAATTTCAAATATAATTATAGGATGTTGTTTTTGATTACTGGCGCTAGTGATTCTTATCGAGTTGCTTTGCGCAAACACTGCAGTATTATATTCGATACTACTTATCAATAGAAATGCATAATATTGTGAAATATTAATTGCCGGCAAATACTTATCAAAAAGCCAGTAGCTACGGTCCATTCATCTTTACTCGTCCATTTTAGTAAACAAGATTCTACCGGTAAAGTAGACTTTTTCGCAGAACACCGTCATATTCCCATAAATGAAGGACCCTGCGACACTATTTTAAATAACACTACGCCCACTTTATAAACAAAGTTCATGAACTTGCGAGAAAATATCTAGTTTTGACATGAAATGTCAATTTTGAGCTTATAGAAACTTGTTTACCAAATTTCACAAGTAAGGATAAATAGACAGTACAAACAATGTTATTAACTACATTAAAAAGTATGCACGACAGCCTAACTAGGTAGTTCTACATCCTGTTAGAGTGTTTCTTATCGGGAAGGCATAGAGTTGACTTTGGATTATCAATTGACAACATTTCAAAATTGTATGGAGCTCCAATTCGAAAACCATTTCGAGATTTGGCTTTGTAAAGCACGTAAACATTTATTTCAGTTTTTTCTGTGGTTGCATTTCCGAGAAAATGGTAAAAACACAAAAATACGCTGATGACGTCACACCATGGCTCTCAGTGAACATGCCTGTGCCACGATAAAAAAAAAGTCAATTTCAAGATCTAACCTAAAAAATACTTTGTGTGTATTTAGTAATTTTTCGATACGAAATGATGGGCGGCGATGTGTATGACAACTTGGAAACCAATGAAACTGCAGTATTGCTTCGTGAACAGATTGAACAAAATTGAGTAGAGAGAAATAAATTTAACACTACACAAAGTTTGTTCACGTTACGCAAGGCAAGCCACACAACATAGTATAAGGGTTACCATACTTTATACTTACCATTATAAATAACCTTGAAAAAGTAGCTACAAAAGTAACAAACTGGCAGCAAAAACACTCCGAACGCAGATAAAGGCTTTGCCAACACAAAGTGCAGTTAAAACAACTACGTACATAAGGGACGATGAATTGAACTATGCTGATTTAATTGTATAAAAGAAAAACATATTTGCAGATGTTAAAAAAATACAGAAACTGTTTTTTAACATGGCCCTGGCAATACTAAAACGACATTTGTTTGTAACTATGTTTTTTTAGGATATTAGGCAAAGGAAAACATATTGTGAGCCTCGTTGTTTCGTCACTTCCGGTAAAAATATTTTAAACTTTAAAATTTATAAAATATAAGAAAACGTGCGTGTTTCAGAAAATAAATAAATATGGGTCGTTTTATTTTGTATCTAGTTTCCTTTAAGACTTTAAAATACGTATGTTAAAAAAATGAAATGTTGTCAATTGTGTGTTGTCGTGTGTGCAAACATTAAGGCGCTTTGAATGAATGATTTATTTTGGCACAAACAAATACACGTATGCTTGTTTGGAGTGTTTTATCCTAGGGGTATAATTCTTTAAAGCATTTTGTCAAAGCTTCTACACGTGCAGTCTGTGGGCTAGCTACACGCAGAAATCGCTTAGCGCCCTTCGCGTTCAATATAATAATGCATTTAGGATACTGACGGGGTTGCCGAGACACTGTAGTGCATCTGGGATGTTTACTGGAGCCCACTGACGGCTTTCATGCCATTCTTCGTAAACGGGCAGCGGCACTGATGCAGCGAGTACCTACGTGGTAGCGCTAACAGCATCCTACTTGCAATCACCGATAGACCTGGTTGTGCAGTCTGGGCACACCTAATGCAGCTACATGGGAGCAAAAACTGCTCGCAGACAGTGCAACTTTAGTGTTGTTTTTAGCCTCTAAATAGGTTTTTAAACTTTAGTGTACATAGTAGAAACAAGTTTTATTGTTTTTGTACTAACATGGGTTAGATTATAAAAAAAAAATTATAGGTGTTTTACGCCTGAAAGAAATAAATAAATAAATAAAAAATATATATATATGTCTATATAATCCATTTCCGCAAAAACGGCCGTTTTTGCGGAAATCGATTAATACCCTAGGATATTGATACTACGTTCTAGAGGAAAAAAACAAATCTTAGTTATAAATTAATCCGTTCTCTCTGAGACGAAGAAGGGAAAAACTTGGCTGGAGCTACCATCCCGGGCCATGAACAGAGATAAATGGAAGGCCCTTCGTCAGCCCCAGACTCCACGGAGAAGTAAGTAAATAAAGATTCATTTATTTTTATATTTTTGGTCACTTACTAATTATTTGAGAGCATAATACATAGAAAGATACATAGATAGTGACCAAATAAATAAATAAATTTTAAAACACCTGTCATTAGGAATACGGTCGGAGAACCTCTCCTTTAGCAGAAAGCAGAAGCAAGAGCAATTAAACAGAACAAGTAAGCACCGATTGCCAAGTCTTCTCCTCGTGGTCGTCCCGGGTTCCTGCATCCTCGACACCTGCCACCATTTCCCTGGAATATGGAAAAAGCACACCACACTGTGAAGGCGTCCCGAGTTTTAGTCAATGTATTTTAGTATTTTAAGGTCACTCAATGCTAGACTCTGAATTAAGCCCTATAACTTTCTTACTTAAGCATGGTTAATTAATATTAAAAAATTGATTTATTTTTACATCTACTTCCTTCTCCAATATATTGCTCCAGGCCATCCAAAGGTTGTCTGGAAGAGATCACTTTTAGTGATAAGGCCGCCGTCTGTACTCCTAGGTTAATTTCCTTTTTTATGTACAATAAAGTGTTCTCTATCTATCTATTTCCTATTTGAGAAAATGTCAAAGTAAGTTTTTTATAAGACGGTTTTTCCTAAATCTGGTGTTATCTTAACCTTAATTCTTAAAGATGGTTTCAAAGTTATTAAATACATACTATTAAATAATAAATATACACCGCGGGCACTGACTGAAAACCAGCGCTGAGGGCTCACACAGCATCACAGCACAACGCTGAGTCAGATGCCCTTCAACATTGACTCATCACAGGATGTACGCTCTGAGCTTGGCACTTTCATATCTTGTATTTATGTAAATGGTATGCCTTTTCTTTCTTTCCTGTGACGTGTTAATTTTTTCCAACAAATGTCTTTTTTCCTTTCTTTCTAAATTAATGTCCTCAACAAACAGTCTTATGCCAAAGGGACATGAATTTTAGGGTGTTATTCAACTTATCAAGATATCTTTTAATTAATTTACAAGTAAATCAATACAAACACTTTTTACTATGGGACCAACTCGCTAGAGGTGCATTCACAAATCAAAAACCGGGAGCCGCGGATTCCCTACCTGTCTTTGTCAATTTGCACTTTACCCTCACTGCTAGGGTTCCACCCGTGCTGACTTGCCCGGATATGATGAAAAATTTAACCCTTGTTAGAAATAAAACTTTCGTTATAGGCATTTCGCGCCAAAGTTTACAATGAATCTAGAATAGGTATATACGTACATTTTTACCTAGTGAAACGGACGCACGTGAGAATTGCTGGAAGAGAATGCTTCTTGCATTAAGCACGCCCATTTACTTACTGTATTTTTTTTTAATTAGCCATGGCTGTGTCAAATATTATTATTGCCATGCTGCAATAAATAATTAAAGTAAATAATCCATCTTTTTTCTCCGTCTGGCGTTGATGTAGTCACAGTATTCACAAGTCCATTTAAAAATTAAACACAATAATATGTTGAAAATAGTATCAAAGAAGTGACGACCTCTGTGGCGTAGCGGTAGCGCGTCTGCCTACCATGCAAGAGGTCCCGGGTTCGAATCCCGGCTGGAAACAAAAAAAAAAGTCCAGGTCTTGGATGTTTACATGTTTGTGATGTCGTTGTTTCTGGTTCCCACGACACAGGGTATCCTAGTGTGGGGCCAGAAGCAATGTATGTGCCTGTATGTAAATGTTATGTTAGTAAAAAACATACAAAGGTTGATTTGCCGATCGGCAACATCTGGTTTATTAGCTGTACTTCATGCGTGATTCACGGGGTTTTCACAGAATTCAGAAATTATCATATTTTATGTAAGCAATTATCCGAAACGCGATGAATCGTAGTCAATTCATTTATGAATGATTTATGTACCAACTGTGCCCCGCGGTTTTACCTGCGCTTTATCGATTTTCATTGGGAATAAGATATTTTCTCGCAATAAAAGGTAGCCTACGTGTTAATCCAGGGAGTCAGCTAACTCCATACCAAATTTTATTAAAATCTTGGGTTGGTGGAGGATTGTAAGCGTCCCCGTGGCCCCGTCCTTTGCGGTGCGGAGGAACACCCCAGGAGTTTTAGTCGGTATACCGCCCTTTTTAGGGCGGGGAGTCCGACATAACCACTGTGCTCCCCCGAGCCGGGGGTACCCGTAATTGGGGTTTCTCCTGGGTAACAAAAAAAAAATCCTCCACCAACCCGGACTTGGCCCCCGTGGTGGAGTATGGCCTAACCTTCCTGCGATACAGGAAGAGACGCGTGCCCCAACAGTGGGGACATGTAAAGGGTTGATATCGATTATAGTAATGAGATGATTTATACAGCGTCCAGTGGCATCTTCACTCACACTAGATGGGTGAAGTGACCACTAGGACATTATAGTACCATGACAGATACATGGTCGGGTCACGTGGGGTGTTTTGACGCCTAGAAGGTTCGTGTATGTGCGCGCGTAGACTTGAATCAGCAACGAAATTAAATCGCCGTGTTCATACAATTGTCATTGCAGCACAGACGACCTCTGTGGCGTAGCGGTAGCGCGTCTGCCTATCATGCAAGAGGTCCCGGGTTCGAATCCCGGCTGTGAACAAAAAAAAAACACCCAGGTCTTGGATGTTTACATGTTTGTGATGTCGTTGTTTCTGGTTACCACGACACAGGGTATCCTAGTGTGGGGCCAGAAGCAATGTATGTGCTTGTATGTAAAATGTTATGTTAACTCAACGCACAATGAATTATTAGAATCTAGACCCTGCTCGTCTGCTAGTCTTTGAATTATAAAGATACTAGCAGACCCCGCAAACGTCATCCTTTGTCCCAATCCCAATCTTTGTCCATCTGTACCCCAAGTTTCATGTAAATCCGTTAAGCCGTTATCGCGTCATTGAGTAACAAACATCCAAACATCTTGACGAACTTGCACGTTTATAATATTAGTAGCATGTACAAGAAAGTACTTTAAAGTTGGGATGATCTTTGTTTGTCTATCGGAGTTTTTGTTGGAGGTAGAGAGTACCAAGAAGAGAGAGCAATAATCCCCAGACTGACGTACATACATACATAAGCTCACGCCTGTATCCCAGAGGGGTAGGCAGAGACCAAAGACTGCCACTTGCCACGATCCTGACAGACCACCTTCGCTTCATCAACGTTCATAAGTCATTGCATGCACGCACGCCGGTTCCGAGTACTTTTATCTTTCCCTTTGCTAATATATCCCCTATTTGGTCGATGTATGTCTGCCTGGGACGTCCCTTACAGCCCTTCCACTCACATTCGCAATATATATTTGTTTCGTCAATCTTTCTTTTTTCATCCTCTCCACATGCCCAAACCAACGCTAGATTCCTTTCTCAATTCTGGTCACTACATCCTATTTCAATCCACAAACGTTCTCTAATCAGACTATTGAAGAAGAAGAAAAACATTTATTATAGAAACAGTGCACACGCCACAATAACAAATTTAAAACATATTACTTAACATAACATTCACAAAAAACAAAAAGAACGAAGAAAAACGAAAGGTCACGGCGTGTCACTGCTGCTATAAATGGCAGCTGACTCAGCAATATGCTGATGGACAAGCCTTCAGCGCTGATTTTCAGTCAGTGCCATGTGCTACCCCACGAGCGTCACAGACTGCGGTGCGATAATAAAAATCATGGGCAATAACAACACTAAAGAATTAAAAACACCGTATGGAGTATAATACTGTTACGGGCTAGGGTTCTGGATTTGGATGTAAAACGCCAATGATAACTTCTTAGGATTTATTCACGCAGGGTCTGGTCTGCAGGTCTTCACGACACGAAGTCCACACGTAGATTCCAATCGCAGGTCCAATCGAAGTCCAATAGTATCGCTGAGGTCGTAGGTTATCGCTCGTATCGCAGGTATGTTCGCTCGAAGTTCACTCTTCGCTATTCCAAACGGAACTGACAGCGCGCCGCGGCGACCGCTATTTATATCCGCCGGCAAGGATTCTAGAACATTCAAGTACGTACCTACACTCGGTGCACGCGGCAACGACTCTAGAACAAAGTCCTTGTCAAAGAGATTTGAACCTTATACTAGTGGACATACGAGTCACTATTGCTTGCAGCGTTTTATTGTTTACTAAAACGCAGCATGCGGCGACTATTCGATAGGCTTCCAGAAGGCTCTTTTCTAGATGGTTCGGGATAGGACCGCGACAATACTTATATATTATATAGAATAATACCCATATGAATAGAAAACGTATTATAAATACAGGATGAAAAAGATACTTAAATACTTGATAGACTACGTGATAGAATTAGCTACAATAATATACAAATAACATTATACACAAACAAATAACTAGCTCTAATAATTATATTGAGATAAAGATAAATGTAATTAGATATAATAATACTATTTTTATTTTTAATGCACTAACCCGTGCTAAGGACAATTTTAAAAACCTATTTAGAGGCTAAAAATTCCACCCATGCTGGGATTCGAACCCGCGACTCTACGTACGTACCTGTACGTAATGCAGAGAATAGTGTAAAGAATTTCGAAATTTCACTGATGCCGGTGAGTCGCCCATTAGCTCAATTGGATAGAGCGCTGGCACGGATAGCCAGAGGTCGCGGGTTCGAATCCCGGCATGGGTGGAATTAGCCTCTTAATAGGTTTTTACATATAATAAATTCGCACACATGTACATACTTAAATATAAAAAGAATACAAGATATATAGACATACACAATGTTGCACAACCCTACTATGCGATTACAGACTCGTGTCTGTTTTTGCGGCGAGAGGTTGGAAGGGAGTGGAGCAGCGGTTTCTGAAGCTCCAGCAAATATGCTCTGAGCTTGCGCCCAAAAGCGTATTTACTGGACGCGGAGGAATGTTTGAAGGAATGATTGGGGGAGGAATGTCGTTCCAACACTTGGACGCCGCAAATCTGAAACTGCCACGAAACACCGTAGTCCGATGCGCCGGTGTCAGGATTCATTCTTTATGCACATACCGCTGTCTGGTGGACCACTTAAGTTTTGCGAACAGATAGTTTGGGGTTTTTGTGTGTATTATACCAAAAAGTAATTTGGCAAGGTGTAAATGTCGGCGAGCTTCCATATTCAGGAGCTTTGCTGCGTCCAAGTGTAGGCTGACGTGGGATCTGGGAGGGATTTTGAAACAGAAACGTACACATGCGTTTTGCACACGTTGGATCAACCTCTTTGTCCTACCAAGTATACAGCCATCATAGACGACGTCACAGTAGTTTAATCTTGATAATATCAACGATTCACTGAGCCTGACACGCAAATCAGTGCTTAGGTAATCGCGTATATTATAGATAATCTTACGGCGGTAGAAACAGTTACTGACTATGTTTCTGATATGATTTTCAAAACGTAGTTCACCATCCATCAGTAATCCAAGATTTTTTGCTTCCATAACCCTTTCCATGGATTCACCCCTGACTGATGACTATATCCTCGGAGGTTAAGGTTTGTATCGTATTATGAATTTGATGTTTAGTACCAAGTACCATTGCGTATCCTGTCATTCAAAGTAACACTACACATACTTCTCAAGGACCGCATTTCAACTGCATTAATTCTACTTTCTTGCTTCTTTTGCCACACTCAAGTCTCGCTACCATACATAAGTGTTGGGACCAGCACACCATTATGAATAGCCAATCTAGCTTTTTTGGAGATGTTTCTTTTGGAGAAGACTGACGTCATATTCACAAATCCAAGGACGGCCCATCCCATCGCATCCACAACTTCTGTGTAGAAAAGCGTGTTACCACCAACGAACTAATCCCTTGATACTTGAAAAGATATAACGTCTATAGGACAGTAATTCTGTAATGAGAGATAAGCCTAACAAAGGATTACGGTATAGACCGGTAACAATTAATTCTTATCTATTGGCTCTCTTCAAACACGGCCGGCGCGGCTTAAGTTGATATTTTAAGGATACCGGGTTTAATAGAATGATTTACTGCGCACTAAAATAGCTTAAAGAGTCACTTTCGAACACGTACATTAGCAATAAACAAAAATATGATTCTGGGGGCCGATTCTCACCCATGCGCATTGAAATACTAATTAATCTATCTATAATATAAAAATTAATCGCTGAATGTGTTGGTAAGCGCAAGTCTCGAGAGCAGCTGAACCGATTTCGCTAATTCTTTTTTTAGATTATTCCTTGAAGTACGAGGATGGTTCTTACGGGGAGAAAAAGAATAAGAATATTCTTTATTGTACACCAGGAAAAAACAAACGAAACATAATTATAATTGGCGGCCTTATTGCAATTTCTTCCAGGCAACCCACTATGGAGAGTTGCTAAAGGAAAAGTGAGACGGGTAGTTGGTGCAAATATGAAAATTTAAAGAATCGATGGTAAACGGTACGAAGTTCGCTGGGTCAGCTATAGTTATTAATAACCTAAGATAACCCGACGACACGAGTCATTAAACATTTTTTTTTTCATTCAAATTCAATCTAGCATGGCGTTCAAAATACAGATTACTGTCGCTCGACTTTTTACGTAGAATTCCAAGCCATAAGCCTTAGAGTCGTATACGACTAATTTGCAAATGAAGTGAGAGTTGGCTCACTGAAGCGCGAATTGTTATGAAATACACACTGATACTATCAGTGCTGCTAGCAGCTAGCTGGGAACTGATAGTATCAGTGTATCAGTGCATCTCTTTAGATTTCTCTAAATACACCAACGCTCTTATCTTTAGAAAAGCAACCAAATAAGACATTCGATTGAAATAAACGATCGATATAGTAGGTAGTTGAGTGAGAAGTGAAAATTTGCTTCGCTAAAATATTCGACTTTCAATTTCACTGCACTAAATAATTTAAGGAGTGCGCAGAATAAATCTAACAAATCATTGAGACATAAGATACTTGACTACATAAGATATTGATGACATAATAAAATAAATCAAGTACAGTCTGTTATAATATCAAATCCAATTCGCTAATTCTTTTTTTTTTATATTCCTTGATGTACGAGATAAATCAAGTACAGTCTGTTATAATATCAAATCCAATTCGCTAATTCTTTTTTAGGGTTCCGTACCTCAAAAGGAAAAAACGGAACCCTTATAGGATCACTTTGTTGTCCGTCTGTCCGTCCGTCCGTCCGTCTGTCAAGACCCTTTTTCTCAGGAACGCGTGAAGGTTTGAAGCTGAAATTTATATCAATTACTCAGGTCTACTGTCCCTTGAAGCTGTGAAAAAATCAAATTTCTAAGCCAACGAAATCAAAAGATACAGCCGTTTATGCCGCAAATTTTCGACACTTGCAATGGAATCAAAACCTACAGGGTGCTTCCCGTGAACTCAGAATCTTGAAATTTGGTACGAAGCAACGTCTTATAGCATAGATAAAGGAAAAATTACGAAAACCATAAATTTTTAGTTACATCACATAATATATTTTTTTTTAATAATTTTAAACTTACTACCCATTTCCTCATAAACGCGTAGAGGTATGTCGTGATTTCAAAAATATCTATATCAATTTTGCTAGTCTATGTACAATCTAGTTGAATCTGGTATCCCAACCATTTCTTTCAACACGGGTAACACTATCAAATTGTGACCTCGTCACAGTCAGTCGTTAGAGGAGGCATTCTGGTGTTGGAGCTTGACCTGAAAGGTTGTGAAGATTGTGTCAGAATTGTAATAGTGATTGTGTAAAATAAAGTTACTATTGAAGGACTTACCGGATTTCATTATAATTCAGAAGTGCCAAAAGAACCCACAAGGAAGGTACGTAGAATTTTTTTTATTACTTCCGACATTTTATTTTACCCTATTTAACAATTATTACGAATTTACTGCATTTGACATTGTACTATCGTAGTAGCAAACATTGATCGGGGTAACTCTCCGATATGTGTGTTATTTCGCTTAACGGTTGCACGTAGTGTTCTTTCCTTGGATCATGGCCGAGGTAACTCGCTACTCAATCGCAGTACTGATGTGTTTGACATTTAATGCACTTTACAGTACTCTTACAGTACACTTATACAACGCATAACACCTACACGTTGGCACAGCCATCCACTCTCAGATACACTCTACGGGCATGTTCTTAAAGGACTCCCTCACGCGAAATGCTTACCACTTACCTACCTCGCAACTGACTCAGTTGTTTTGGTAACACCCCATATTTCTGGGCCTACTACACATACATACGATTTGTACACTACTTTTCAGTACTCTTACAGTACACTTAAACAACGCATAACACCTACACGTTGGCATAGCCATCCACTCTCAGATACACTCTACGGGCATGTTCTTAAAGGACTCCCTCACGCGAAATGCTTACCACTTGCCTACCTTGCAACTGACGCAGTTGTTTTCGTAACACCCCATATTTCTGGGCCTACTACACATACATATGATTTGTACACAACTTTTCAGTACACCTACAGTACACTTAAACAACGCATAACACCTACACGTTGGCATAGCCATCCACTCTCAGATATACTTTACGGGCACGCTCTTAAAGGGCTCCCTCACGCGTAATGCTTGCCACTTACATACCACGCTACTGACCCAGCCTATTTGTAAGAAATCCCAAATTTCTGGGCTTAATTAACATAATTATACATAGCTCGATTTCATTATTATACCTACCCTCATAGAAACAAGCTTGTGATGAGTAATTGACAAAATTTCAATTCTTTTAGCATACTTATTTTACTGTCTTAAAGGAAACTAGATACAAAATAAAACGACCCATATTTTTTTTATTTTTCGGGAATACGATGATTTTCATTCATAATTTTGTTTGAATTTCGTCTTATTCTAAAAGGACGTAAACGCCATCACACAATTTTCGATTGTTATTTATTTCCTCTAAAATTAAGCAATTTATTATAAAATTTAATATATATAATATACATATATATATATTTTCATTATTCTTTTATTAGTAATCAGGATAGCAAAATTAAAAAACGGTATTTTTAGTCTTAGGCGTTATAGAATATGAAATGTTGTCAGTTAAAATAAGACTATGAAATTGTAGAAAAGTAGCATATTTCTTTTTAGATAGCTCGCATAGTATGATAATTGAAGTAAAGAATAGACTAGTGCCCAGCGGACCATTGTCCTAGTGCTGGATGAGTAATGCCCAGCGGACTGGTGTCCTAGTGCTGGTTAAGTAGTGCCCAGCGGACCAGTGTCCTAGTGCTGGTTGAGTAGTACCCAGCGGACTAGTGTCCTAGTGCTGGTTGAGTAGTGCCCAGCGGAACAGTGTCCTAGTGCTGGTTGAGTAGTGCCCAGCGGACCAGTGTCCTAGTGCTGGTTGAGTAGTGCCCAGCGGGCCAAGTGTCCTAGTGCTGGTTGAGTAGTGCCCAGCGGGCCAAGTGTCCTAGTGCTGGTTGAGTAGGGCCCAGCGGGCCAGGTGTCCTAGTGCTGATTGAGTAGGTCAGCTGCTCCAGATTGTTTCAAGTGATTGATGATAAGAACATTGTTACATTATATACTTTGATTTTTTTTGATAATAACATCAAATTTACTGGATAATCTTAATATAGCAAAGTGATTGGAGCCCTCTTAATGTATTTATGATTAGTTTAGGTACTTCGATAACATTCTAATTTACTTTGTTTTTTTTTTCCCCACGAGATCATGAACTCTAATGGTGCTGACCAGAGGCGAGGACGCAAGCGAGTTCGCAAGCAGACCAAGAGCAGAAACGAGTGGATCGTGGAGGACGTTGCTGTTAGTCCACCATCGCAACTTGCTGGACATTTGGCGCGGCGTCCTACTACGAGGAGCAGTGGTTCACAGAGTCCACCAGCGCGGAAAATACCAAGGGAGTCTGCAAATCCTGGTGAGCTACTGCAACTTATCAATCTACTGCGTGGACAGAGCGAACAAAAAACTCGTACATTTGGTAATAATCACATGAACAATGTCGTCCCAGAATTCAACCCGGCTAATAAAGGCCAAAGCATAGATAGTTGGTTAAGGAAAGTAGACGAATGTGCCGTAATCTACGAATGGGACGAGAGGCAGACCATACATTTTGCATTACAAAAGCTAACTGGATTGGCAAAGAAATGGTTGGAAGCTCTCCCATCGGTGGTTTATGGCTGGCATGAGTGGCAAAATAAACTACGTAAAGCTTTTCCTTACGAACAAAATTACGGAAAACTTTTGGAAGAAATGTTAGCTCGAACATCTCGATCAAATGAAACCTTACGGGAATATTTTTACGATAAGCTGACACTTGTAAGCAGGTGTGAAATTAGTGGAAAAAAAGCCGTGGATTGTATTGTTTATGGTTTATACGATAAGTCCATTAGGAACGATGCACTAGGCACCGCGGTCATAGATCGCCTTCATAAATTGCTACAGTGTTATCGTGACTGTTTTGCATTGACATTGGAAGAAATTGGTTGCTTCAAGGGAACTGAGATGAAGATTGATTTGGATGATGAACGCCCAGTAGTTTATCGTCCTTACCGGATGTCACATTCAGAAAGAATGCAGGTAAGGGAAATAATCGATGAACTGTTGCGAAACGACATCATTCAGGAATCTTGCTCCAATTATTCAAGTCCTATTTTGTTAGTCAGGAAAAAGAGCGGTGAACAGCGTCTTTGCGTAGATTTTCGTGCCCTTAATAACAAAACAAGAAAAGATGGCTACCCATTGCCATTAATCGATGACCAATTAACGAATCTCAGCGGGAACACGTTGTTCACAACTCTCGATCTAGCTTCTGGTTATTACCAGATACCAATGGCCAAGGAGAGTCAGTCCCTTACAGCCTTCGTAACACCGGACGGCCATTACGAATTTAAAAGGATGCCGTTCGGACTCGCCAACGCCCCTGCTGTGTTCCAACGGCTTATAAACAATATGCTTGGTTCAAGACGTTTTGAGTCTGCGTTGGCGTATCTCGACGATATTTTGGTACCGTCTGTAGATCTTGAACAGGGATTTCAGAGGCTGGAGGAAGTTTTGAAGTTGTTGAGACAAAACGGTTTAACTCTCAAACTTTCAAAGTGCAGATTTTTCGAAAGCTCTATAAGTTATTTGGGTTATGAAATATCGATTGAAGGTATCCGACCGAACGAGAACAAAATTGTAGCCGTACGAGATTTTCCGGTTCCGAAAAATGTTCATGAGGTTAGGCAATTCCTAGGACTGGCAGGGTACTTCAGAAAATTTATAAAGGGTTTTGGTGAAATTGCTAGGCCTCTCACTAGCTTGCTTAAAAAGAACTGTATTTTTAAATGGACTGATCAAGAGACTCGAGCGTTCACTATGTTGAAGGACAAACTGATTACGCGACCAATACTGTCTCTATATAGCCCAAAACTTGACACCGAATTGCACACCGATGCCAGTTCACTCGGTGTGGGTGGGATTCTCATGCAGTGGCAGGAGAACCCTCGCGTTTTGAAACCAGTAGCATACTTTAGTAGGCAGACGACACCGGAAGAAAGGCATCTTCATTCCTACGAGTTGGAGACGCTCGCAATAGTGTGCTCTCTTAAGAAATTCAGAGTCTATTTGCTAGGGTTAAAATTTAAAGTGGTTACTGATTGTAATGCGCTCATAACTACGTTGACCAAGCGGGATCTCGTGCCTCGTATAGCACGATGGTGGCTCCAGATAAGCGAGTTTACTTTTGAAATTGAATATCGCCCTGGTATTCGGATGGCTCACGTAGATGCTCTGAGCCGTAACACAAACTTGCTTTCTGGAAACCTGGACAATTCCACAGTTACAATATACCATATAGAACAAGAAGACTGGCTTCTGACAATGCAAAAGTCAGATCCAGACATAGCGCGTATTTATACAGTACTAAAACCGAACAATGACGAGCATATCAAAGATATTAAAAATAACTATGCTGTAAAAAACAATAGGGTCTACAGAAAGGTTGGCGATAAGTATAGTCTTGTGGTTCCCCGTAATGCTAGGTTGCAGGTTTGTAGGTCAAACCATGATGATATTGGTCATCTAGGTGAAACCAAAACCGTTGAAAAGATTCAAGCACATTATTGGTTCCCTAAACTGCGCAGATTTGTTCAAAAATATATACGAAGTTGCATCGAGTGCGCCTATAACAAAGACAGTCGTAGAAATAAAAGGAGTGGGCAATTGTATCCTATAGAGAAGGTCAACGTTCCCTTTCATACAGTACACATTGACCACCTTGGGCCATTTGTGAAGAGTAAGAAAGGGAATGCTTACATTCTTACAATTGTTGACGGATACACTAAATATGTCTTTGTAAAGCCAACCAAAGATACTAAAACAAAAAGTACGTTGAAGGTCCTTGAAAATGTTTTTAACGATTTTGGTCTACCTGTGCGTATAATATCTGATCGTGGGACTTCATTTACGTCTGCTTCATTTAAGAAATTTTGTCAACAAAATGGCATAAAACATGTACTTAACGCTACTGCATGTCCCAGGGCCAACGGGCAAGCCGAAAGGTTTAATCAAACCATTTTGAGTGCTCTTTCTAAATGTGCTTCCGGCAAAGATGAACGATATTGGGACATGTGGTTGGGTAAGGTACAATGGGGCATAAATAATACTGTCAATGCCACTACTCAGAAAACGGCAGCAGAGGTCCTTTTTGGTGTAAGGTTGCGCGATATCCTAAACAATAAGTTAGACGTCCATACAGATATGGTGTGCGAATCTAATATAACAGAAATCAGAAATAAAGTATCAAGCAATATAAAAACTAATCAAGAAAAACAGAAAATAAGATATGATACTGGGAGGACCCCTGCCTCCGTATACAAAGAAGGAGACTTAGTAAAGATACACAGAACACAATTTTATAATCATGGTAGTAGCACAAAACTGATGTCAAAATTTATAGGGCCATATAAAATTATTAAATCCCTTGGAAATGATAGGTATAAGATAGGTAGTATACCTGGCTTTAATTCCAATAAACGACCTTTTAAAAGCGTTGTTGCAGTAGAAAGAATCCAACCGTGGATACATGTAAATCGTGAAGAAAACAGTAGTTCCGAACAATCAATAAATAGTGATAGTTCATTTGATAGCGACGACAACCTACCACTAGCTGTCCTCCAAGCACATAAGATTAATTAAGCTTTCTGTAAATAGATTAAGTAGTTGCTTACTTGATTCATTAAACGAATGTCGTGATTCAAAATGTATACACACTTTTTATTATAAGATAATTGCCATATTATGTGAATAAAAGTAAAGTTTGCGTTTGGATACATTTCTTTTTCTTCTCAGCAAGTATTTGTATTAAGAGTTACTAAGGTATCTATAAATGCAAAGTCTGTTTATATGTATTATGTAGATAGATTTAATTATTAATGTAAGTGAACAAAATGTATAGAATAATAATAATAATAATAAAGTTGTAACATTTTTTTTTCTGTTGCTGGTATTAAATCAATAATGTGTTGTAAACGATTAGTATATTATCTACAGTTGATTACTATTGTTGTATTAACTTTTCTGATGGACTGACTGTCACAACGTCGCGCGCCAGGAGGTTCCGCGAAGTCGAATGGCCGAATGTCGTGATTTCAAAAATATCTATATCAATTTTGCTAGTCTATGTACAATCTAGTTGAATCTGGTATCCCAACCATTTCTTTCAACACGGGTAACACTATCAAATTGTGACCTCGTCACAGTCAGTCGTTAGAGGAGGCATTCTGGTGTTGGAGCTTGACCTGAAAGGTTGTGAAGATTGTGTCAGAATTGTAATAGTGATTGTGTAAAATAAAGTTACTATTGAAGGACTTACCGGATTTCATTATAGGTATTAAATTGAAATTCATACCAAATACTCAGGTCTATAATACCTTTAAGCTGTAACAAAATCTAACTTCTATGTCAACGCAATCAAAAGAAACAGCAATTTAAGCTGCATATTTTGAAACTCGCAAGTACTCGCAAGGGAATCAAAACCTAATTAATAAAAGAACTTTCGCAAGTCTGCTGCAAGGCTAGTATAAGTGTTTCAGTTATATTATAGATAAATGATATGTGTTAATATAAAATAAAGGATTACTTAAACGATAAAGAGATCTTTGTCTTAAATTTATGCTCCTCCATCTTTCCCCATTGTAATGTTATGAATTTCATTTTGCAATAAAAATACCATAGTTATGACTCGATTGTCGTAATGAACGAACTTTGTAAGCCTTGCAGGTTTGTACGGAACCCTCGGTGCGCGAGTCTGACTCGCACTTGGCCGGTTTTTTTTAAATATTCCTTAATGTAATACGAGGATGGTTCTTACGGAGAAAAAATCAAAAAATCGACGGTTCGCTGCGAAGTTCGGTGGGTCAACTAGTGCGCAATAAAAATATTTGGATACTTTTTAGCAGAATGTAGAGAACATGTATTTACCAACTAACGTATCCACCTACATTCCACAACTAAACGATTTTGTATTTGTGTTTGACGTAGAACTTTAGTTACCTACTACGTAGTTGTTGCGAATCGATCGATCGATTATAATAACAATAGATAGGTTCGCTTGACGGTGCCCACGCCTTATCTTCAGTGAGTAAAGTACAGTGCTAATTAATTTAAATTCTGATTGGTATCAAGCAATTCGGCTAACGCGAATCGTGCCAACAAAGGATTAAATGTATTAATCGGCAATCGTCTGTCAATTCCTAGATTGTTGTCTCGTTCGTTTGTTGATAAAGACAAAGAAACCGCTTCCTACAGCTGATTATAACAGTAGGTGGGCTGACAGGAGTAACGATTGTGCGAACACGTGCCAAAGCGCGCTTTGATTTCAAAAAAGGAAAAGGCTCTCAGTTCGTTATGTAGGACATTGGCCTTTTCCTAATCAACCCTTGTATGTCCCCACTGCTAGGAGTCTCTTCCTGCATCGCAGGAAGGTTAGGCCTTACTCCACCACGGGGGCCAAGTCCGGGTTAGTGGAGGTTTGTAAGACAGTGGCGGGCCTTACTGTCAGAACTTATCAAGCCGCCCATAAGGCCTCTGACATGGCTTAACGACTGCCATTATATGCCATTCGCCTTTTGCATCTACGTAATGAGATGATTGATGAAGCGCTCGTGGTATAGTCGGAATGAATTATTGGAATCAATCACTTGAGTTAAGCAACAACAGGCGCGGTCAGGTGCAGGATGGGGGACCGTCCCATGACTACCGCTAGTGGTAATTTTCCGAGCGCTTCCGTGCTTCGTAAGGCACGTTAAGCCGTTGGCGCCGGCTGGCAAGCTTATGGGCGGCTTGATAACTTCTGACAGTAAGGCCCGCCACTGTCTTACAATCCTCCACCAAGAGTATGGCCTGACCATCCTGCGATGCAGGAGAGACCCGTGCCCCAGCAGTGGGACATAAAAGGGTTGTTATCGATCGATCGATACCGAATGAGATTATTTATACAGCGTCCAGTGGCATCTTCACTCACACTAGATGGGTGAAGGGCCCGCCCGGATGCTGTAGTGCCTGGGACATGATTTTATAGATGGTGTAGGCTTGCCCAGCACCTATACCATCCTGACAGTGGGCCACAATGGAATTGACTTGCTTAATGTATCTGGTAGAGGAATATTGAGGGTGTCGCTGTGGGTGCCACTCATCAATTGTAATTTAAACATGACACTAATGATAACGATTTAATTTCTCGATTTAAATTTATCCCGACGATAAAAACTGTTTGTATTGAGAAGGAGGTAGAATTTCACGTTATGGAATAGATTCAGATTAATTTTATAAAGATTTTGCCATCATATCATTTTTGTTTCGATGGATTTCTACTCACACCTGTATAGATTTTTCAAACACTTACTAACTTTAAAAACCTTAGAGGCTAAAAATTCCACCAATGCCGGGGTATGTAATACAGAGAATATTGTAAAGAAGTTCGAAATTTCACTAATGCCGGTGAGTAGCCCATTAGCTCAGTTGGAAAGAGCGCTGGCACGGATAGCCAGAGGTCGCGGGTTCGAATAGCGGCATGGGTGGAATTTTTACCCTCTAAATAGGTTTTTAAAATTGTCTTTAGCACGGGTTAGTGCATTAAAAAATAATATAACTTACTAACCTTGCTAAAAACAAATAAAGGAGCTAAGATACACCGTTTTATCACTGAAACTATGCTGTTATACTTTTTTTTAAAAAGATTATACCTTGTTATTTTATATCGGACTCAACGCAAGTGAACTGTCGAGTCGAGACTCAAGATAAGTGTCTGCGACGAAAGAATCTAGAGATAACAATAGTATGGTGCAACGTGAATAAAATTTTAAGTATCTAAGGGCCAATTTCTGTATGGACAATTTCGCTAAGTAGACTTTTTGTCCAGATCTACTTAGGGGTGTTGTTATATCGGAAGAGTCCGACCAGGTTTCGCTCCGATTCGCAGAGCTTAATCATGGTGAGCAGAGACGGAGCTCGCGTCGTCGTCGGTTGCTCGTGTGTTGTGCTTACGAAAGTTTTAGTTGAAAAATTTCGCTAAGTAAATAATGTAGACAGTGCTGTCTCTCCGATTTTCTCAGCAAAAAGCGTGACAGAACGTTACTTAAGTATTTATTTATTGAAATTCTGAGCCTGAATTGAGTCTGAATTTGTGATACAGGCCCCAGCTGTCAGTTGGACAAAGTCATACAAATAAATAAACATATGACAGATTTTAACAATACATTCACATTGTTAGCTTACGACAAACTGGGTGCAAGAGTTCTAATCTCACCTTACTTTAGTTAGACCTGAGATTTCCGCACTTAGCCTCATAGTTGGGCCATTGTACGTAGCAAGCGCTGAGGTACGCTAACACCTCAGACACTAGGGTTTCCTTACGATGTTTTCCTTCACCGTCAGCGAGTAGTATTGCTACTATAATTTCACAAATGTACATAACTTAGAAAATACAGTCATTGGTACATGCCGGGGTTCGAACCCACGACCTCCCGATTGAGAAGCCGGCGTTCTACACCGCTCCGCTACCACCGCTCTCTGTAATTATTGTTTCTAAAGTCGACTGCCTGGTTAGTCTAGCCGTTAAGGCGTTTGGGTACCAATACAGAGGTCGTGGGATCGATTCCTACATCAAATGACTGTGTTGTGTGGAAGTTACATTACTTATTGTTTTTTAATTATTCACGATGCTCATACGTAGTTATATATTAAACGGGTCAAATCGCGAGTATTTATAAGGTAAACCGTAATTAGGTAGGTACTTTATTTCCTGACGTTTCGGCAGCGTTACAGTTGCCGTGGTCGCGGGTAGACTGAAGTGGCAAGGCTGCCGTTACGTTTTACCTAATATATAATCCCCGTTATTTAATAGGTCCAATTAGACCCGTTTAATATATAACTATATCTAATAGGTATTATTGTTTTCAAGTAAGTGAATCGAATATTTCGAAATATGAATACATTCATATCTATAATATAAAAATGAATCGCTGAATGTGTTGGTAAGCGCAAATCTCGAGAGCCGCTGAACCGATTTCACTAATTCTTTTTTTAGAATATTCCTTAAAGAATATTCCTTGAATTTTTCGCTCCGTAAGAACCAAGAGGATGGTTCTTACGGAGCGAAAAATAAAAAAAAAATAGAATCGACTGCTAGGCGGTACGAAGTTCGCTGGGTCAGCTAGTTAAGAAATATTTGTTTCAATTCACTATCTAATCCATTGAACAATTCAGGAACTGGACAAAAACATAGTATATATGAATGCCACGCGAGCGCAGTCGCGTGCACAGCTTGTGAACATTGATTGTGCTGCTGGCAGGTACTTATATGACAGTCATACTTTTACAATACTATTTTTCTTACTATTTTATTGCATTCAATTTTGTAAAAGCAATTTAATTGAGATAAGATTACCACAGCCATGCGATGTAGACGTTAGAAGGCTTCCTCATAAGGAAGTCAATAGGAGCAGAGTTGAAAACAAATTATAATTACTAATACAATTTTTGTAAGATAAGATAAGAATATCCTTTATTGTACACTGGAAAAACAACAAGTACAAAACAATTACAATGTACATAGTACAATTGGCGGCCTTATTGCTAAAAGCAATGCTATCTATGTAGTCATACTATGCAACTTTATATTTAAAAATAAAAGATAAGGATAAAGAAAATTACAAAAACAATTTTTATGACATTTTGATTTTTGTGGCTCCATTCGGAGCCTATGACAAAATCACGAAGAACAAAATGTCTGAGGCAGTACAGTGCTACACAAGAAATAAGTCTCGCGGATGTACCTGCGCAGATAACCAAATTTTGGATCTGCGGCAAGTTGATCGACCAATCAGATAGTTTCATTTTCTGGCAGACCTTTGTTGCTATTGGTTGATTCAACGTCATCGATCGTCATCGGTTCCTTCACACATCACACTAATGGGTGAAGGGACCACTCCGACGCTGTAGTGCCTGGGACATGGTTTTATAGATGGTGTAGGCTTGCCCAGCACCTATACCATCCTGACAGCTTAGTCGACCTAGCCCACAGGAAAGACTAGTACTTTAATCGATTTCCGCTAAAAACGGCCGTTTGGCCGGAAACCGACTAAAGTCCTAGGATATAAACTACATTCTAGGCTAAATGTTCTAAAAAATAGCTATCACAGATATTAAGATTTTTGATGTTTACGTTTTGAAAAAAATACGTAAGTATTATAAAACAAATTAAGATTTTATTTCCATTGGTGGGGCTAGTTACCACACCTAAGTGCTCTAAAGTATTGTCGCGGTCCTATCCCGAACCATCTAGAAAAGAGCCTTCTGGAAGCCTATCGAATAGTCGCCGCATGCTGCGTTTTAGTAAACAATAAAACGCTGCAAGCAATAATGACTCGTATGTCCACTAGAGTAAGGTTCAACTCTTTAAATGAGTAACTGTTCGAGCGACCTTGCCGCGTGTACCGAGTGTAGGTACATAGTTACGGGAATGTTCTAGAACCCTGGCCGGCGGATATAAATAGCGGCCGCCGCGGCGCGCTGTCAGTTCCATTTGGAATAGCGAAGAGTGAACTTCAAGTGAACATACCTGCGATACGAGCGATAACCTACGACCTCAGCGATACTATTGGACTTCGATTGAACCTGCGATTGGAATCTACGTGTGGACTTCGTGTCGTGAAGACCTGCAGACCAGACCCTGCGTGAATAAATCCTAAGAAGTTGTCATTGGTGTTTTACATCCAAATCCAGAACCCTAGCCCGTAACATTTGGTGTCAGAATTGGGGATTTGGAGATGCCACTGACTCCGAGAGAGGATACTTCTGGAGTGAGGACCAGGTCCAGAAGTGCTGCGGAGGCCACGCCCACTGCCCCTCAGGCCACGCCCACTGGCCATAGGGACACGCCCACTGGCCCCGCCCACCAGGCCACGCCCACCGACCAAGCCACGCCCCCTGGCCCCGCCCACCAGGCCACGCGCGTAGTGGAGACACAGCATACCTGTCCAGCGGCTCCGCCTACTGGCCACGCCCACCAGGCCACGCCCACCGACCCCGTGCACCAGGCCCCGCCCACCGGTCTTGACCACCAGGTTTCACCAACCGACCGACAGGCTCCGCCTCGTAGCCACGCCCACCTGGCCACGCCCACCGAAGACATTAAACCTCCGTCACGTACAATGGAGGTTTTGGATATGTCGTGTCTGATGGCAATGTTGAAGGGCATGCAAGAACAACAGAGCAAGCAGATGCAGTGCCTGCAAGAACAACAGAGCAAGCAGATACGGAGTCTGCGAGAAGAACAGAAGGCAGATCAACAAGTGATCCTATCTGCCGTTACAAAGTTCAGCGATACGGTCGCTAAGCTACATGAACATGTAGAGGTAGTGACCGAACGGGTTACCAAATTAGAGGAGGACCTACAAAGTCTGAAAAACGGCCTCACTGGACTAGAGCAGGAAGTTCGGCGTATAAAAGCTGCTGGAGTTACATCGAGCGGAGTTGTCAGCATAAGCCAGGGGCCTAAAGTGAAGGTGCCTCCGTACGATGGTACTACATCTTGGGTCGCCTACCGACAGCAGTTCCAGACTGTCGCTGCTTCAAACGGGTGGACGGACGAACAGAGCCTGACAGCCCTCACCGTCGCGCTCAGAGGTTCGGCTTTATCTGTCCTGGAGGCACTGCCCACCTCAGGCAGCGAGTTCAAAGATCTGCTGGAGGCACTTGAGGCTAGATACGGGGAACGACACCTGGAACACGTTTTTCGTGCCCAGCTACGCGACCGGACTCAGCGCCTGGGTGAAGGACTTCAACAATGGGCGTTGGAAATTGAGAAGCTGGTTCGAAAGGCGTATCCTTCTGCTGATAGTAAAATGGTGGATACGAATATATTGCAAGCCTTCGTCGACGGAATTAGGGATCTTGATATTAGGGCTGCAGTAAAGCTTCGCCACCATTCTTCATTAAAAGAAGCTCTGGCACACGCCCTGGAAGTTGAAGCCGTGCGTCATGATATCCGGCAAGGGTATAAACTTCGAGAAGTTACGAAAGAGGTCAAAGAGAACAAGACACCGGCCAAGAGGAACTCCGGGCCCATGTGTTACAAGTGTGGAGAAAGAGGGCATTTGCAGTTCACGTGTCCTAAGAAGGAGAGGCAACTGACCAAAACAGATGACAGACTGGTTGCGCGTCTCAACAAAATGGAGCAGCGTTTTGAAGAGTTAGTAAAGAACCATGACGCTCCGGCCTCCACTGTGAATCAGGGAAACGAAGCTAGGATTCCGAGGCGAGTACTGGCTGGAGCAGAGAAAGCCCAAGTAACCAGATTCTCGCAAGTATGCAATGGGAACCATTTGGCAAGAAGGCAGAGTCCTGAAGAGTGCAAGCACTGTGCCAAACAAGGGACAAAGGATTTGCCATTGAGATTGACAAGAATGAGTCCTTCGAGATCTTGGGAAGATGAGGCGATGAAAGAAGCACAGGAAGATGACGAAGATGTACGGCTCATTGTCGCATGGAAGAAACGAGGCGAGGACAAGCCAAGATGGTGCGAAGTCGCTCCTACTAGTGCTGTCACCAAGGCATACTGGGCTCAATGGGACAGTTTTATTCTTCGGAACGGAATACTTTACCGCAAATGGGAGAAACCTAACGGCAGAGAGTTCCATCTTCAGATAGTTGTCCCAAGAGATAAGGTACAAGATGTCCTTCGCGAAGTACATGACGGCGTGTCAGGTGGACATTTGGGCGTAAAAAGGACTTTAACAAAGATTCGAGAAAGATTTTACTGGCTCCATTGTCGAGAAGATGTGCAAGGTTGGTGCCGCAAGTGTGCTACTTGCGCCGCGGTGAAAGGCCCACCAACTAGAAGCCGAGAAAATCTGCAACTTTATAACGTTGGTGCGCCATGGGAACGCATTGCAGTTGATGTGGCTGGACCGTTCCCAGTAACGGAATCAGGAAATAAGTATTTCATGGTAGTTATGGATTACTTCACTAAATGGCCAGAGGTATTCGCCATACCCAATCAAGAAGCCACGACTGTTGCCTCCAAGTTGTTTGAGGAAGTAGTTTGCCGGTTTGGTGTGCCCTTGGAAATACACTCCGACCAAGGCAGGAACTTTGAGTCTCAAGTATTTCAAGAACTCTGCAAAATATTGGGAATGCATAAGACTAGGACCACCCCATATCATCCTCAATCTGACGGCATGGTAGAAAGATTTAACCAAACACTTGAGAGACATTTGGCAAAAGTCGTTGACAGGCACCAGAGAGACTGGGACAAATACATACCGCCATTTCTTCTGGCCTACCGAACTGCAGAACATGAAAGCACGAAGGTAACCCCGGCGCGTGTAAATTTTGGCCGAGAACTGAGAATACCAGTAGATCTGCTGACTGGAGGCCCTCCTGACGACTCACGTTCTCTACACGACTACATTTCCGAGTTACGTGAGAAAATGCGAGAGATTCATGCCATAGTACGGGAAAACGGATTGGAGTCGAGTGAAAAGATGAACACTAGGTATGACCGCCGAGCAAATACGAGCGGCTTCGAAGAAGGAGCACTAGTCTGGCTTCACAATGTAACTCGACGAAAAGGAAAATCTCCGAAATTGCAGACAAGATGGGAGGGACCGTACAAAGTGGTAACTCGGTTAAATGACGTGACGTACCGAATTCAACGGCAGCCAAGAGGTGCACAAAAAGTGGTTCACATCGACCGCTTAGCTTCTTATCACGGCAGTAATGAAGATGCTCGGGACGAGCATCTCTAAGAGGGGAGCAGTGTCGCGGTCCTATCCCGAACCATCTAGAATAGAGCCTTCTGGAAGCCTATCGAATAGTCGCCGCATGCTGCGTTTTAGTAAACAATAAAACGCTGCAAGCAATAATGACTCGTATGTCCACTAGAGTAAGGTTCAACTCTTTAAATGAGTAACTGTTCGAGCGACCTTGCCGCGTGTACCGAGTGTAGGTACATAGTTACGGGAATGTTCTAGAACCCTGGCCGGCGGATATAAATAGCGGCCGCCGCGGATGAGCATTCACCACCTCCCTCCCCCGTGTCCTCCGGAGGGTGCCCTTTATAGGGTTAAAAAAAAAAAAAAAAAACGCGCTGTCAGTTCCATTTGGAATAGCGAAGAGTGAACTTCAAGTGAACATACCTGCGATACGAGCGATAACCTACGACCTCAGCGATACTATTGGACTTCGATTGAACCTGCGATTGGAATCTACGTGTGGACTTCGTGTCGTGAAGACCTGCAGACCAGACCCTGCGTGAATAAATCCTAAGAAGTTGTCATTGGTGTTTTACATCCAAATCCAGAACCCTAGCCCGTAACAGTATTATTACATGGTTCAATATTGCTTGCAACTTCTTTGCTTCAATCGCGTTGACAAGTCATACAATTTTTTTTTAATGCACTAATCCATGCAAGGACAATTTTAAAAACCTATTTAGAAGCTAAAAATTCCACCCATGCCGGGACTCGAACCCGCGACAACAAGTTAGAATTTTTCACTTGGTCACTTGTGAGCCTGAGGATGCCTCGTGTTAGAGGCGAAACGCGTCGCGTATTGCGTCACACAAGTATTGGTGTCGGTGGTGGTGTGTTAGTGTCTTGCTTCTGCTTAAAAAGGCGGGAGGGAGGGAGGGCGGTGCATTAACTAACCCCATGGTGCTTGTGGGATTTTTGGCGGAATTTAGCAAAGTAATTTTCACATTTTAATGCTATGCGCCAATTTACACTGTTCTCGCTTGTTCTCGCTCTAACCCGTAGTGCATAAAAAAAAGAATATAACCATGAGGGTACAGCAATATCATTCCGATGTAAAAACCTAACTGCAAAGTAGGTACTCGGGGCTGCAAGTGATGCAAATTACTTCAGCCAGATGTTGCTGCCTGTAATACAGAGAGTATTGTAAAGAGGTTCGAACTGATGCTGGTGAGTCGCCCATTGGCTCAGTTGGGAGAGCGCTGGCACGATTAGCCAGACATCGCGGGTTCGAGTCCCGGCATGGGTGGGATTTTTAGCCTCTATGTAGGTTTTTAAAGTCATGCAATGTTACACGGTTCAATAGCATTAGCAATAGAAATGTCCAAATACATTTCAGTGCCATTGGGGAATTTCATTGGAAGCTATGATTCGACAAATGATTTCAATGGAGTTGCTTGAATCATGAAAATAAGTAAAGTCGTTTAACCCTTTAATGGGCAGAGCAAGTATAAATTTTTCATTGGTTTCGGACGGTTTGATACGGTTAAATTTATGGTGAGAACTATTACACCATTGCCTGGTAAAGGTTTAATGTTCCATGATCAATGCTTTTCAATGGCATTGCTACAATAAGATTGAACTGTGTGCTATTGCCCTTAGATACCAACCCACAGTCACACATAGGAACCACAGAACACAATTATAGGAACAGATCAAATACAGTACAATGACACACATCCATAAAATTATGCTCATTAGAAGATTGTGGGCAAATATTTTCTTGCCTATTGACCCCTTGCCCCTTGCATTTCTGCATGCTTGGACGAAAAATAGCGTAAACACATTAATACAATATGTAACACAACACCAGTAGATTATTGACAGTGTCAGAGCCTAGGTCGAGAAAATATTCTTTAGAAATAAGTCGCTCGCTTTTTTGTGTTTTTCTTTATAAATTTAGGTAGGTACTTACCTTCCGGCCTCGTTCACCGATGTTCCAGCTTGGCTCTGCATCATCAAATTCCAATTTTGTGCCTTTCATTTGAAATTCGCGGATTGAACCGCTGAATCCGTGCTGCCGCCAAAGTTAGTTCCCTCACAACTAAACTTTGGGTTAGTAAAGTGCGGATCTTAGAAAAAATCCGATAAACATCAATAAAACAATACGGAGATCATAAAAAGATAAATTGCGCTTTTAATTGCAATATTCTTAACTGATTAGATACATAAACATTTATCTCTCGACCAACGATAAATATTTCGCACTGAAATAAATAATCCAGTTCCACAACCACAATTTATTACACTTGTATACACTGCCGCTTTTTATGACATATTTTGAAAGTATCTGCTAAGAAACATGCAATGTACAATTTGCAATGATTAACAAACGCTGTTTAATGACTTCGTATTTTGTTACCTGTTTGTAGTTTGTTGCTGAGGTTTCTTGTCATGTATGTTCCATTCTACGCAGTGAATTTGCAAAATTCTACTTCCTCCTTTATGGTTTTATAGAAGTAATTTTTCGCGTGTTGGAGCGTTTTGCTGCGTTTCTGTGATTCTATCGTAGAGGGACGGATTCTATGTTATTGTAGTTCAATTATTCTGTAGTTCTCTGCGATCTTTTCCTCTTAATCTGTGGTATCATCTATAGTCTGTGAAACTAAGAAAGTGTTGCCAGATTAAGTGGTACATTCGTAGGGTACATTGCTATTTGGGCTATATGAGAGCGTGACCAAAAAATATCTTATGGCCCCAGTACGCAATGGCCTGTAATGGGCCATGCTTTGCCATTCACAACTGTAGGCCAAGATCACTTGGTGTTTACACAATGGCGCATGGCTCATTTCTGTCTGGCAAACCACTTGCGATGGACGTGGAAGTAATTGTGGCCTCAGCTATTTAATTATTTACTATTTTATTTATTTTATTTATTTACAAGTGTTATAGAAGTATGTACAACAACAAAGTTATTAAGAAAATGGCGCAAAATTACGGGCTCGGTTTGATATAAATCAATAAACTAAGGCCGGTATTACAGAAGCGTACTCAAGCGCCAATCTCTACTTAAGACTAGTTTTGAGTATGGATTTAATTTTAGAACGTTACTTGAGTCGAGATTTATCAAGCGCGACTCAACTGAGTAATAGCTAATTCGAGAACGATACTTGGGTAGCAATCTCTACTTAAGTAAAGATCAAATCTGTATTTACTCAAGTGTGGTCGGAACCACGCTTGAGAGTCGATCGGCCAGTTATTATAATTGTCAATTTGGAATGTTTATTGCAAAATTCATATATTCGAAAACCTTGTTTACTATGACGAAATAGTTAATGATAGCAGCAGCCCCTTAGGCATTTAAGGGACGCTGAAGACCCCTACTGCATGGATTCTAATAAGTGTTTATGTGCAAAAACAATTACATTAATATTGGGGTGGTTTCATTGAATAAATTTCACGCAACACAATCACTTCGCGAGCGCTTCCGTGCTTCGCAAGGTACGTTAAGCCGTTGGTGCCGGCTGTCATATAATGGCAGTCGTTAAGCCATGTCAAAGGCCTTATGGGCGGCTTGATAACTTCTGACTGTAAGACCCGCTACTGTCTTACAATCCTCCACCAACCCGGACTTGGCCCCCGTGGTAGAGTATGGCTTAACCTCTTGCGATGCGGGAAGATACCCGTGCCCCAGCAGTGGGGACATACAAGGGTTGATAACGAACACAATCACTTCACCTGGTCCCAAACTAGGATATCCTGTACTTTGATAACCAGGCAAGAACGTCACAAACATGAAAGTACACCGAGACTGTGGTCACTTGTACAAATATATAGGCCCACAGTGGGAATCGAAGTCACAAGCTCGGTCTTGGTAACCAAGCGCCTTAGCGGCTAGGCCAACAAGATAGCCACAAAGAGGAATAAAAAAAATAATCAGTAAAACAATCTCAGCTTTTTTATTGCTCATAAATTTGTAACATAATTGACACATTCTATAAATCCGCTGTGTTGAAGTTGACTTTTTATCTTCCTCGAGGAGGATCCTGTGGTGAAGTTGAAGTTTTGTGTTCAACGAGCAGGTTCCTCTCCACTGCGATGAGGTTAAAGTTTTATGTTTACCGAGCAGGTTCCTCTCCACTGCGGTGAGGTTGAAGTTTTATGTTCAACAAGCAGCTTCCTCTCCACTGCTGTGAAGTTGAAGTTTTATGTTCAACGAGCAGGTTCCTCTTCACTGCGGTGAAGTTGAAGTTTTATGTTCAACAAGCAGGTTCCTCTTCACTGCAGTGAAGATGAAGTTTTATGTTCAATGAGCAGGTTCCTCTCTACTGCAACGAAGTTGAAGTTTTATGTTCAACAAGCAGGTTCCTCTCCACTGCGGTGAAGTTGAAGTTTTATGTCCAACGAGCAGGTTCCTCTGCACTGCGGTGAAGTTGAAGTTTTATGTTCCATGAGCAGGTTCCTCTCCACCGCGATGAAGTTGAGTTTTTGTCTTCTACGAGGAGGACCCTCTCCACTGCAGTGAAGTTGACTTTTTATGTTCCACAAGGAGGATTCTTTCCACTATGGTGAAGTTCCTCGTTCTCATTTTTTCACATCTCGTTTCAAAACAGCGATTAATGTTCAAATTAAACCATACCGACTATGTACAGATATTAGTAATTTAGTAAACTTAAAAATAAATCACTAATAGACAGACGTCAAGAGAATTATTTTATTGACATTTGCTACGTTCCGTTCTGTACTCAAAGCGAATAAATAAACAAGAAGCGTGAACGTTTTGCTTCCTTTAAATATACGGTTCATTAATTACAAACTAATAACTAAATAAAGAAACTTTGAACATTTTATTTACGAATACATAAACATTATTTTAGTTTCCTCTGTATATTTGACATAATTTACTAAGTTTCATCGTCACGTTTTTGTAACATGCGTAAAACGGAATAAAAATCTACACTTGTATTTTTCTTGTCATAGAAAACAAACTTTGATCATAGACAATCTGATTGCAGTTCTGAATCCCTACTTAAGCAGTGATTGGCTGATCTCTACTCAAGAACTGTTTGAAAATAAAGGGAGTGCTTGAGCATCGATTCAGCGCTCAAGTAATGATTGGGCGATCTGAGATCAACCTGTGCTTGAGCATCGTTCTGTAATACCGGCCTAAAAGGTCTATTGATATATCTTCATTGTTCCCCCATACGGACATTTTGGGCGATTTATAATTCAAGTAGTTTTACAAAAATCACCGCAACAAAAAAAGTACTACCCTTAAACAAGATTAATTAATAACACTCTTTTAGATAACACGCTGCCAATTTTATAAACATAATTCATGATAGTTCATGAATTTGCGAGAAAATGTCTAGTTTAGGCATCTAATCTCAATTTTAAGGTTAGAATCTTGTTAACTAAATTGGACAAGAATAAATAGACTTTATGTCTATCCCGGCCAGCGGTCGGTGACGAACTAAAGATGGGCCACTGTGTAAACATGGATGGGCCACGCTACGCCACGATTCCTTTGAAGTGTGCCCAAAAAACCGACAACTGTCCGATTACGCGCCACGATAGGCAATTGTCCGCCACTACACACCATTGTAGTGGTGAACAATTGCAATGGCGAGCAGTGGGCCAGCATGGGCCATTGTGTACTGGGGTCATTAAGTTTGACTTGAAAAAAGGATTCGATTTGTTTGAGGAGCCAGCGACTACATAAACTATCAAACCTAAGCTATTTCTAATTATTTCACTAATTAATTTAGGATGAGTATTGTAAATAATTATGTTATAATAAATAGGTGATTCGTATGTAAAATAGGTGTAAAATGTTTACACAAATTAGCCATACCTACCTCAACGTTAAAACTGCATAGTTCAGGTCCACATGCGATGGCAACTAAGATATACAATAAATTACCGAAGTATATTTTAGAAGAGATGGTATATAATATATTTGTAAATAAACTAAAAGAATATCTTGTTAAAAAGTGCTATTATACAATAAAAGAATTTATGGAAGAAAGCCATAGGTATTAATAATACATAATAATTACTTAAGTAGTAGATGAAGCTGGTGTGAGTAATGTTAATGATTCTATTGGCGTTATATAGTTTTAAGTTAGCCTTTTAGTATTAAATAGGTATAAGTAACAGTGTCTAAACTAATTGTATTAAAAATACATGACACTCTTATTCTGTTTTAGTGCATAAAAATAATGAAGTACTTATTTTTCTTAGATACGTAAGCTACTTATGTATAAAATTGCAGTGCCCTTACAGGGCTCATGTTGCGCACTATTATACCTATATGTTAAGACCTATTCTGTACCACATGAAGCAATAAACGAAATTGAAATTGAAATTGTAGGTACTGTTGTAGAGATGTTGCAGTATATACGGATGCGTATTTTGTTAAAACCTAACCCTAACGTATTTATAATATTTACAAGAATACGTAAATAATATGCAATATATAATTGCTATAAAACGGGCGGATTCGTTAGCGAGCTCTCAATTGCTGTTACTAAATTAGCGAGACTTTTATATCGAGACTGTTATTACTATAGCGCCTATTCGACTAGACGGCCGGCTGCATGCGTGCGCCATCGTACATCGCGCTAGGCGGCCCGTCTGCCCGTCTTGAAGCTGTGGTGGCGTGCACAACTTGTGATGCCGATTAGGAGTGGGTCGTTGTCCGATTTTTCGACGACGAAACGCAACCGTTTTTTCTGGAACGAAAACAGGTCCTCGAAACGGTCCTCGTTCGCAACTGGTTTCATTGTATGCGAACGAGCAAGTCGCAGAGGACGGTCAAACGAGTGCGAACGAGACGAAATCACGAAACATCGGAAAAAATAAGTTGTTTTACACGATATTCGACTGTATACTCATAGACATAAAGATTACTTTATTGTATCACAGACCAAAACGAACGGAACGAGCAAGGAGCCGACGACGACGTCGCAATGATCTCATTACGTTCTAGGCTCTATTAATATAGCACTAAAGGACATATCCGCGTCAAATAATCTAAGGACTGGTCTCGCGACGAACGAACGCTGGCACTGCTTTAGAGTCTCTGGCACTGCTTTATAATGAAACGTACAACGGTCCTACCGTCGCGGAACACAAAACGGTCTTATAAAACGGTTCGTCTTTGCAACGATCACTCCTAATGCCGATGATGCCCGCCAGTCTTCAAAACTGTGGCGACTTTGACCGGCCAGTATCTGGCCTGGCAACTGGCAACATTGTTCATGACAACAACTTAAGGACAACATGTCGGATAAGTGAGTTTGGCTTTATTTTATTAATTTTAGTGAGTTTTAGTCATAAACAGTGATTAAAAGCGTTACAAACTATTTTTATTTAACACCTGGCTGTTAATCAATCAAAGTTCACAGTTAATGTTTGCCGAAAAACGCCACACTTGTGTTCCGTGGAATCATCGACCAACGCGTAGCCTAAAAAATCTGCTTATTTTCAGTGACGATTTGCTCGGTGATGATCACGACGATTTAGGCGATCAGAGCCTAGCAGACTACAACCTTGGCAACGAAGAGGAAGAGCAGCTGCTAGCTGATGACTACGATCCAAGAGCTTCACAAAATGTCCCACCTTCAGTTGGCTATGGAGACCAGACAGGAATTGCGTCCAGTGACTACACTGTGCATGGGATGGAGTATGGGAGTCAGGTATGCCGTGAGCAGTAATTGTTTTTGAAAGAGAGGGTACAATCTAAAGCTAGTGGTTGTAAATTGTCATCATTGACTATTTTGCAACTAGGTTGAAGTATTGTCGGTGCAGGTACAGTGCAGTGGGTCCTTAAAACATAATATTATTGAATTTAATTAACACTGCCACTGCCAACTACACACCTTTTCTTACACCTAACCTATTTTCATTATGAATATGGTGATTGCTTGACGCAGCTCATAGAATTTCCAATATACTTAGGTATTAAAAGGACTGCATAACATGTCATTCCCTAGGCATAGTTCAATTCAATTTTGTAATGATGGCTTCCCTAAGGATCTAGGCATAGGTTATTTAGTGGAATGGCTACTTCACTACCAATTTATGCTATTATTGCATCACATTGCACAAACCCACTTCTTAAGAAAGCTATTGCACACTTTAACATCCACACAAAACATTATCTCTTATAAAATGAAGCGGCTCCCTATGCATCTCCGCAGGAATGCTCACATTGTCTCACTTCTCTACTTTGTGGTGTTAAATTCCACTGATCCTATACAATGCTTTGTGTTTCTAAATGATTCCCACAGTTGCATATTGCAACAGCTCAAAATTGTAGTCACACAGTTGAATTCGTCAGCACAGTCAGCCACAGTCATTAGCAGTGAGTCCCATTCTACAGCTGTCTTTAAGGGCAGAGTGTAAGAATTATTATCTGTTCATAAAATAGATAATGTAGGCTTTGATCTACTCAATTGTTTCAATATTTTGGTATATGGCATAGGTACCGATATTATTTTAATTCCTCTTCTCATGTATAATTTGATTATTAGTAAGTATGTCAATTATTTATCTATACTCTATCTCTATCAATGTACATATTCTATCTTCAATGATCTGTCTATGAAATTCAAACAATAACAACAACATTACAACATATTTGCAACAACTATTTTGGGACTCGTACAGCGGAGTACATTCTTCCAGTGATTTTAAATGATTTACCCACCGAACTTGTTGAAAATCTCCTGTGTGAACCAAATAAGTGCTGACATGCCCTAAAACAACACTTCTCAAGCTAGAAAAAGAGTAACTCACCTCACAGATAAACCTGTACAAGTTTGAGTGAAGGTTTTTTGTATTTAAATAGTATGTATTCTGTAAATGTCTTCAATAAATAATAATAAAAAATATATATATATTATTGTGAAGAGCTATGTACCCTGTACCATGTGACTCCTATAACTTTTTACCAGGTAATATTTATTACATCCCTGTCCAATGAGTCATTGGTTCCCAGGAGCAAAATGGAATAAGTTCAGCCTGGGTAGTACCATAACAAGAGTCATGGGTTGTGAGGAGATAAAATGCCAGAATTTGACAATTAATGTACTAGAAAGTAGCGACTTTGACATTTAAAATATGCTACAAGTGTCATCGATGAATGCCTACAACTATTACTCATTTTAAATACAACATAGGGCCTTGATAGAGAATTAGTTGTACAGAAAAATCGACATCACATAATCTCTTTTAAGATGTCTTCTCCAATAACATAATAAAAAATTCTGCATGAGGTCCCTCATCAGAATGTTACATATGGTTTCTTTCATTCCACAGCCCGAGTCTTACACAGCTGACGCTGAGTGTGTGGTACCCAACATCACAGTGGAGGTCCCAAAAGTGCTAAGTACTCCCACGGCGCCCCCCAAGCGGGAGCCTCCTACGTACGCACCCTACGAGCCAGCTTATGAGGCAGAGGTTGCGGTTGTGCCACCTGCTATTGTGAGTAGATTCCCTTGAGAAGGGTCTTTAAAAGATAATGTTATGGGCTAGTACGTTCCCGTACGTACCTACACTCGGTGCACGCGGCAACGTCTAGAACAGTTTCGCGTCAAAGAGTTTTGAACCTTATGCTAGTGGACATATGTGTCATTATTGCTTGCAGCGTTTATTGTTTACTAAAACGCAGCATGCGGCGACTATTCGATTGGCTTCCAGAAGGCTCTATTCTAGATGGTTCGGGATAGGACCGTGACAATAATATAAACTCATGCCTGTATCCCAGAGGGGTAGACAGAGACTAGGGACTGCCACTTGCCGCGATCCTGATACTTTGCATCATCAACATTATAACAGACCCACTTATTTGTTTGTGTCAGACAATAGTTATTTGTTAGATAAGAGTGCAAAGAGCTTTTTAACCATGTGCTCAATTTTGATGACTGAGCAAGCGAAAGAAAATTTAAAATTAGAATCCTGTTAGTGAGGGAATTAAAAAAGCATGAGGTGAATACTGAAAAAACAGTACACCAAGGTTGAGTTTTTAACAATTCTCCACAAACAACCTTTACAATAAATTCAGCGCCATGGAGGTAGAAGTAATAGGTTTAATGATGTTTGAATTCACAAACTTAACATAACATTTACATACAAGCACATACATTGCTTCTGGCCCCACACTAGGGTACCCTGTGTCGTGGGAACCAGAAACAACGACATCACAAACATGTAAACATCCAAGACCTGGGTT
Organism: Yponomeuta sedellus; assembly: GCA_934045075.1. Lineage (NCBI taxonomy): Eukaryota > Metazoa > Arthropoda > Insecta > Lepidoptera > Yponomeutidae > Yponomeuta > Yponomeuta sedellus. Next base: position 1,094,379 of record OW203745.1, on the reverse strand, counting down.
TTTTCTTTTTATTCCCAGCCGGGATTCGAACCCGGGACCTCTTGCATGGTAGTCAGACGCGCTACCGCTACGCCACAGAGGTCGTCACTTAGTACACACGATGTTCTAAATTCAATTTATTTTATCCTGTAGCAGATAAAAATGGCTTTAGTTATTGAATAGCAAAAATACTCTTTCCGAGAAGGGGGGATTATAAGAATGTTTCTCAGTATACCTATACTTTGGCCATTGACAAATGAATGTGTTTTGTTGCAGCCCGCCTCGCCAATAGAATCACCACAGATTGTTCCTTCAGAAGTGCTGTCTGCTAGTCCCAGTAAGTAGTCAAGTAACCTCACAAAATAACTTCCATAGGACACAATCAGTGTTCTGCCCTGCCCTCCTATTACGTAGCATTCCACTATATCGAGTGAAGCATTTAGACGACTCATGTATGCATTTGACAGCCGGAGTAGCTTAAAAATAGTAAAAATTAACGTCACTCAACTCAGTGGATACTTACATAATAATGCCCCTGATTCTAAACTAAGAGACCCAGTGGGAAAACATTCATACCTACCTCTCAGGCACGGGAAATCAAAGACTTAGAAGACATTCTCGTTCAAACTCATACTTTTTTGTCGCTCAAATACCTCAGGGCTTGAAATCGCCAATATGTGGTGGGCACGCGAGGTAATTAAGCCCATACTTTGAGAGAAGGCCTGTGCCCTGAAGTGGGACGTTTATAGGCTATATATTAAACGGGTCAAATCGCGATTATTTATTAGGTTTATTAGGTGGTCTACGCGAGACCACAGCAACTGGCAACTGTCGTCGTCGTCGTCAGGCTATACTAGTCCACTGCTGGACATAGCCCCCCCCCCTCTAAACAGCGCCACGTTGTGCTATCATAGGGGTAATGCCCATAATGGGAGTAAGGCGGCAACTGTAACGCTGCCGAAACGTCGGGAAATAAGGTACAGTACTACACATCATAAAAGTCCCTTCGGGAATCTTCGTTCGCGCAGACTAGGAAGAAGTGTAACGAAAGTACCCGAAGCTATAAGTACATTCAACATGATCTTTAACCGATACGGTTAAGGTGTAGAATTGATTGCGCAGTAGTGCTATCTATTTCGCTCACGCTAATATTGCTAAACTAATAGTCACCTGCATCGATGACGTTGAATCAACCAATAGCAACAAAGGCGCGCGGCCTGCCATAAAATGAAACTATCTGATTGGTCGATCAACTTGCCGCACATCCAAAATTTGGTCATCTGCGCAGTTACATCCGCGAGACTTATTTCTTGTGTAGCACTGTAATTGCGTTTTACCTAATAAATAATCGCGATTTCACCCGTTTAATATATAACTATGTATGAGTATCGCGAATCATTAAGAAATACTGTTCATTTATAGGCTATTTAAAAAATGTAATGTTTCCAACAGACGATTCTCTGGACGGCGGGCCGCCCCGCGAGCGGTTCGTGTCGGAGCGACCGGCGGGCTCGCAGCGGACGCCGCAGATACGGGACATACCCGACTCGCTGGGTGAGCACTCAACCCATGTACACGAGAACTATTTAATGTAGGATAACATAGGAATAATCTGCATGATACACCGGGAACAGCTTTGAATTGCTTAAAATGGCCAAAGCACCCGACTGCATAGAAGATGTTAATGATATCAACCCTTTGTACGTCCCCACTGCTGGTGTATGGGTATCTTCCTGCATCCCAGGAAGGTTAGGTCACTCCTCGACACAACAGGGGGCCAACTCCAGGTTGGTGGAGAATAGATTTTGAAATAGACACCTAGTTTACATTGTAACATTCATTGAGTGAATATTCTATCTATCTAAGTCGCAGTTTCTGTGCCACTTTGTATTTGATTTGATTGAAGATTACGTATAGACAGGACAATCTCAAGTTAAAATCTATCAAACCGTTTATGCTACAGAGCGTAACAAAGAAATGTACACACATACATACACTCTAAATGAAATGAAATGGTTTTATTCAAAGTAGCACAGAAACTGCGGCTTGATGAACGTTACAATTCAAACTAGGTGGCCATTTCAAAATCTAGATCATTTTGGAGAAAAAATGGACATAAAAGCTCCAAACTTAGTCTTTTCAAAGTCCTTAATTAACATAATTATTATAAAACATAGAAGTCATATATTGTACTGGCTTTAAAAGCATAACCCTCCTGAAGAAAGAAGAAAACAAATTTGTGGCGCAGTCGGGTATTCTGTTAGCTTTTAGAATATACCTCGGGCTCTAGAGTAGGCTTCGGTTTTCGCCGAAAGCACACGAGGGTAATACTACTTCCTGCTCTGTGCAAAACTTTTTTTGCAAAGTTATGTAAATTAAGTGTCATATTAATTCCGTTATTTCTATTACACAAATATACCCGATAGTGCCCGAGGTATATTCTAAAAACTAACAGACTATAATAAAAGGAAGTCCTAATGTGGTCGTCGGTCCACAGACAAGGTGTATGTCCCGCGCGGGGGCTTCGGGCCTCGCAGCCGCACCTCGTGGAGAAACCCGCAGCTGCAGGCGCGCTTCAACCATCCCTATCGCCGGAACAACATGCAGCGGGTGAGTCCACAGAGCTGTGTTAGGAGACTTGTAACCTCAGAGTGCTTAGTGCGAGTTTCTTAACTACTCGATCGCGTTAACGTAAACTCATATTTCTATGGTTTCGAGGAAGCGCCACCTAGCGACAAGTATGGAAATTAAAATTGCTGAGTGCGAGTTGTAATGGTTTACGTTGAGAAGTGAACACGTTTACCAGCCAAAGAACGAATAAACGCGAGTGCGAGTTGTACTGTGACGGTTTTGCCAGTTCGAACGGTTAACTTACTCGTACTCACTACTCAATGCTCGATTCACGCAGTAGTAAAGTTATTCGATTGGAACTGTCAAACTCTCACTAAGCACTCAGTTTGTAAGTTAGTAAAAGCCCGTCCACCTGCTGCGATCGACTATACTTACATCGACGGAGTGCTCGCATGTTTGAAATGTGGCAGAACCTGTACAGAGAAGGTAGGTTATTCGAGTCATATGCGAGCGCACCAACGCCACCAAAATGGGAGTTGAAATAGTCGCCGCGACCGAAATCGGTCGGGACTATCATCACTATAATCATAAATTCTGCCAACTCTGATGAATTGTGCTCAAGAAAAGGGTCCTCCAACTTCCCACACCGTCTGTAAAGATACATTCTCAGAAACTAAATTGATAATTTCAAAATGTCTTATGAGCTTGAAAATTACAAGTGACTTCAAATAGATAAATAAATAGAGAACTCTAGGCTGTCTGAAAGTTGTGTGCACAATAAATAAATATGTATATACACAGAAAATTTACAGACACACACGAACTTATTCACTTTTTGTTGGTCAAAAATTTGTGAAAATTATGAATTACTGTAATTTATGACCCTCACATATATATGTTTTTCATAAATTCGCTAGTCAATCTACCGTAGCAACACATATTCTGTGAACTTTTATACGTATTAAGATTCAAGAGAAAAAACAAGATAATACACATATTAACTACAGAACTAATTCTTTCCAGGGCAACTTCCTAGCGCGCCCCTCGTTTCCCCCTCCTCAGCAACCGCGTCTCGCCCCCCCTAACCTAGACCAGAACCGACCGCGGCTGGAACCCCCCCAAATTCCTCCAGAGCTGCCCCCTATGCAACCACTACGTCCCCCGCTCAGACCTGACCAGGGGCCCATGAGAGGACCTTTTAGACCAGAAGATGGACCAAACAGAGGCCCTTTTAGACCAGATGAGGGACCGAATATCAGAGGTCCGTTCGGATTGGAAGATGGGCCTAACAAAGGGCCTTTTAGGCCTGAGGAGGGGCCGAATGTGAGGGGACCTTTTGCACCGGATGAGGGAATGAACAGGGGACCGTACAGACCTGATGATGGACTGAATAGAGGTCCCTTTAGACCAGACGATGGGCCGAATAGAGGACCATTCAGACCTGATGAGGGGCCAAACAGAGGGCCTTTTAGACCAGATGAGGGGCCAATCAGGGGACTTTTCAGACCAGAAGATGGGCCCAACAGGGGACTCTTTAGACCAGAAGATGGGCCCAACAGGGGACATTTTAGACCTGATGACGGGCCAATCAGAGGACCTTTCAGACCTGATGAGGGGCCAATCGGGGGACCTTTTAGGCCTGAAGAAGGGCCCAACAGGGGACCTTTCAGACCAGAAGAGGGGCCCAACAGGGGTCCTTTCAGACCGGACGAAGGGCCTATCAGAGGACCATTTAGACCAGACGAAGGGCCTAACATGCCATTCAGACCGGACGATGGCCCGCCGAGACCGTTCGACCGTCCCTTCCTGCCCGAAGACGGGCCAAACATGCCACCGAGACTGGGGCCCATGTTCAGACCAGAGCGGCCAATGTTCGCACCAATGCAGAGGTACCCCAACCAAACCTTCGGGCCACCGTTCCCATATCGACCCCAGTTCAACCGCTTCGGTCCTCCGCTGCGTGAGATTGGCCCCAACACCCACCACACGCCCCAGGTGACCATCCGTCAGCCGTTGCCCGCGGAGAAGCTGCCCGGGAGGGAGCCAGAGGTCAGGATGTTGCCGGTGCAGTTGCCGGGGACGGTCCCGCCCGTGGGGCTGGCCGGGAAGAAGGTGCTGATCAACCCCCACTTCAAGGGGAACTTCCAGCCGCCGCCCGTGGAAGGTAGGTTGTTAAAAGAAGAATAGAATGGCGCTTTTGTCGGCAATGGACTGAACGAAATAAATTACAGTCTATTTATTCTTACTTGTCCAATTTAGTCAACAAGATTCTACCCGTAAACTGTAACGTTTTAGTCCAAAACTGCCATATTTCCATAAATGAAGTAACTTGGAACACTCTTTTAGATAACACGCTGCCAATTTTATAAACATTGTTCATGATAGTTCATGAATTTGCGAGAAAATGTCTAGTTTAGCCATCTTATCTCAATTTTAAGGTTAGAATCTTGTTTACTAAATTGGACAAGTAACAATAAATAGACTGTACATAGTTTCGTTGTATTCAGTGGCTAAGCGTGGGAATAATAATGCAGCCTATTATATGTACACTGCAGGGCACAGGCCTCCTCTCAGGAAGAGAGAAAATGGACTTAATTATAATGCAACCTATATATTATTTCTTGTTGATTCGCGATACTCATACATAGTTATATATTGGACGGTTCTAATCGCGATTGTTTATTAGGTACAACGTAATTACCTTATTTCCCGACGTTTCGGCAGCAGAAATATGGTAATTACGTTTTACCTAATAAATAATCGCGATTAGACCTTTTAATATTTTATGCCACACCTGGCAATAAAGTGGCTTTTTGCGAACGCTGCGCGTACGGAAAAAGCCGCTTTCTGGCCAAGTGTAGACATAAAAAGATGTACACAACACGGGAGGTAATAAAGAAAGCTCTCGATCGCATATTTACGTCCCTCGCTTGCAGCTCGGGCCGCAAACTTCTGCGATCTCGGCCTTTCTTTGTATTACCACCCTAGTTGTGTAATGTACTATTTATACTTTATTTCACACGAAACATTAAATAGGACATTACATAAGAAATAAGATGTACAAAGGCGAGCTTATCTCTGTAAGAGATTTCTTCCAACAAACCTTGGAGAGTCGGAGCAGCAGTAAAAAGCGGGTTTATATATGTGTACAAAATAAACTATACAGACTACAAAAACCCTTAGCAATAACCTAAGCAGAAATAATACACTACATAAACTAATATATAACAACCTATATATGTCCCACCGAAGGGCACAGGCCTTCTGTCAGAGAGAGAGAGAGAGTACGGGTTTAATCACCACGCGTGCCCACAGCGGATTGGTCGTCTCAAGCGCTGAGGTTAGTAAATATCTCAGCCACTAAGGTTTCCTCACGATGTTTTTCTTCACGATCAGCTAGTGGTATTGTTACTACGAGTATAACTTCACAAATGTACATACCTTAATAACGTAACTAGCAATAGCCCTCATTGCTAAAAAGATCACAATAAAAGGCTTTACTACCATTTATTTTAAATCGGTAAATTAATAAATAGGGGGCACTGAGAGGAGCTGCTGTGTGGTGTCGGCCTAGAGAATAGCACCAGCCCAATTCTTCCCGCGGGTGTCGTAAAAGGCGACTAAGGGACACAAACCGGGGGGCGGGCAGCAGCGCCCCCTGCGGTACAACTCCACTGAACGCCGATCCCCAACTCGCATGCCCAGCGTGGAGATTATGGGCATTACCCCCTATGATAGCACAACATGGCGCTCTTTAGGGGAGGGCGATGTCCAGCTGTGGGCTAGTATAGCCTGACGACGACGACTGAGTGGAGGGGCCCCCTGTTCGGTGTTGTTGCCCTTAGTAAAACTCCCCTCCCTGTACCCCCTAGGTCTGACTTACATTCCGACCCGGATTATCAAGAGTCCGCCGCTCAGTCCCACGCTGGAGAGCAAGTTCGGTAATGCCGTGTTCCATTACTAGTTGCTTATAGCACGGTTAATCAAAGGTAGGGGCCGAATAACTATTTGCCTCCCGCTCACGCAATCATCATCAACCCATTATGTCCCCACGAGGGCCCCGGGTCTCTTCCCCGAGAAAGGTACAGGCCACCATGGGAGCCGAGTTCGGATTGGTGGAGGCATGCAAGACTAGTGGCTTGTCTTACTGTCAGAAGTTTTCAAACCGCCCTAAGGCCTTTGACTTGGCTTAACGACTGCCATCTATCGACGGCAGCCGGCACCAAATGCTTATCGTGCCTTGCGAAGCCCGAAACCGCTCGGAAAGAGGATGCTTGCAAGACGCTTACTCACGCCCGCTCCCGCTCTACGTCATGAATTTTGGGTGGTCTGAAAGCCGCAGCTGAATGAACGTGCCTAACAATAGCTATCGTGTACGTTAGTTAGTTATATTATTTTTAATGCACTAACCCGTGCTGAATTAAAAAAAACTATTTAGAGGCTAAAAATTCCACCCATGCCGGGATTCGAACCTGCGACCACTGGCTATCCGTGCCAGCGCTCTTTCCAACTGAGCTAATGGGCGACTCACCGGCATCAGTGAAATTTCGGATAGACAGAGGTCGCGGGTTCGAATCCCGGCATGGGTGGAATTTTAGCCTCTAAATAGGTTTTTTACGTTAGTTAGTTGTTTTTTAGAAGGCATTGTGTGAAAAAATATCTGTGTGTGTTGTGTGTCAGCCAGAGCGGGCTCTAGAGTCTAATACTAACATAGTTTTTTTAATAGAATAAGCACGACAATATTTGCCTCAATTTGGTAGTCTACAAAGCAATAGCAGTACAATTTCATTCCGATGCGGTACAGCGATATCATTCCGATGTAAAACCTAACTGCAAAGTAGGTACTCGATGCTGCAAGTGATGCAAATTACTTCAGCCAGATGTCGCTGCCTATAAATAATACTGAGAATATTGTAGAGGTTCGAAATTTCGCTGATGCCGATACTTGCCCATTAGCTCAGTTGGGAGAGTGCTGGCACGGTTAGCCAGAGGTCGCGGGTTCGAGTCCCACCATGGGTGGAATTTTTAGCTTCTAAATAGGTTTTTAAAAACTGTTCTTAGCACGGGTTAGTGCAATAAAAAAAGAACATAATCATGTAAGAACTTGACACATTTACCTTTCTTCTAGACGGATGCATGAGAATTAGGGATGCAAAGTTTTTTTTATGATCGGATTTTATTTTATATTCTGATTGTAGACGTAATTTTAAGAAACTAATTTAACTTGTTTCGTGATTAATCGAGTTTATCATTGTTATTTAATTAAAATGAATATTATTCGGCGTGACGTCATGTTACATACTCTGTATGTAGGTAGAGTTCGCGATTGGATTTGTCTGTGGTTTAGTGTAAAAAGACAGATGTTTGACAGATGAGGTTGACAGACCATTGGTAGTTTTTCCACAGAATAACTACTACCACGGACGTAGATAGAGTAGAACTATAGATCAAGGCACAGTGTAACCGTTTTCACGTCGGTGAATATTATTTGTTTGTGTGCGTGAATGTTGCCACAGTAAAAGTGAATTGCCATAATGAGGGATAAAATATTTCAGTCGTTCATAGGCCATGAATAAAAATGCAGATTTAGTTTTGAATTTTATTAATCATACATGTCTGACAATTGTTTGCAGAACGTAGCAAACGTTTTATAAACAATTGTCATTTTGTATAATTAAAAATACGTTTTATTTTACGTTTAAATTTTAAAAGTTAAGGCGCTTAGGGACGCTATCTAGGACCACCAATGGAATACAATCATAAACTGTTTTATTAATAAGTTTTTTTCATGTAAAAATTCACCATATAAAAAAATCTTTCGAAGGGTACCTCAGACCACCAAAATGTACATTTTGTCGAAATGTAGAGAGCATATTCGAGCATTTGATGTAGGTGACCAGTTCTCTCTTCTAAATGCTAGCACCCATTTTTCCAGAACAGAACTATTTTGAAGAAATCTGGAAAAGAAACATTGCTAATATTAATAAATATTGTAATACATTAAAATATAATAAGTAATAACTTTAGTATTATTACTCGCGATACTCATACAAAGCTGTTGTATATTGAACGGGTCGATTATAAAATAAGGTAATTACGTTTTACCTAATAAACGATCGCGGCTAGACGGTATTGTACGAGATTCATTGATACAAATTCAAATTTGAATTCTATACTGAATTCAAGGGCACATTGCTTGCGGCAGAATGCACAAAAACATCGAAAGGGTTCTTGCGATAAATTCGAGTTGACACATTTTCTGCTGAGTGGAATGAATGCTGAAAAATTATATGGGCTACAAGTCACATAGGAAGGCGATGCAGCTATCTAACAAAGCATCAGGATATTATATTTGATAATTCAGTGCTGTAGCCGTAATGTTTCTGTCTCTATTGTTTTTATTATAGATTTCGATATCAACCCTTGTATGTCCATAACTCTGGAGCACGGGTCCTGCATCGCAGAAAGGTTAGGCCATACTCCACCGCAGGGGCCAAACCCGGTTTATAGTTTTAGGTACATTTGATTTTTAATAACGATACATTAAGTATTAAAGATTCATAATATATTTTGATTACGTTTGTAACTTAATATCTGTACAAGGACAAGCCGTCGAAGTCTGGGACTTCGAGTTAAGTAATGATCACGCAGCGTTGCCAGATATACGATTTAAATCGTATTCATACGATGTTTTACATTTATGTTGCATATACTCGTACGATCAAGGGGCAGAAATCGTACGTAAACATACGACTTTTTTTAGATTTTATTCAACCAAAGTACTAATACCAACATAGCACGTCACTATTTATTCTTTTACTTACTAAGTAGCAACCCTTAAGGTAAATCTAACTAATGTGCGACGTTACCGGTTACTCGTTTTTGTGACACAGATTATGAACGCTGCTTCAGTTCAGTCAATCTTATTAAAACAAAGATCCGAAATAGGCTGAGCAATGAAACTCTAAACGGCACACTTTTGGCAAAACAACATATTAAGCGCTATGGGTGTTGTGTGGATTTTTCTCAAACAAGAGCAATAATATTAACATTACAGTAAAACCCTTTACGGGGATAAATAAAAACCTAAAAATAGTGTGTTTATGTTTAATCGATTGTTTACTTTATAGTAATAAAACAAAGGTTTTGAAAACGTTCTGTTTTTTTAGCAGCCTTCTTAGGGAATACTACTTTTTATTTTCCCATCGTACGGTCGCTTATAACGTCTGCCAACACGGTCAAGTAATGATCGGGATTTTCGACATAAACGGATGGCAACATTTTTTTACTCTTCGTTTTTTTAGGTTAGGAAAGAAAATTCTATTAAATTGCTTTTCTTACGGACTAGTTGCAAAGCTACTAGTTGAAACTTAACTAAAATACTCAACATAAGGCAACATTGGGCTTAACAATAATTGAAACACAATAATTACTTACCTATCAAAGAAAACTTCCCCCAAAGCTCTTTCTTAACGATTTCTGCATACGAGTACGCTACAATTCACCATACTTTCTCTATTTAGGTCACTTTTAATATATCATTTCACAAATACACGGTTGCTCTTCGAAACGGCTAGCGTAGCGTTAAATATGATAAAATTTTCAAAATCTTGTCGTTTGTTTGCCCCCAAAAACGTCAACTTGACACTGGGGGCAAACAAAAAAAGCAGTTACACTTTTGCTGTTTACTCTTTCTCTTTCTCACCCATGGTCGCTACGAAGTTTGTTTCATTTAAAACTTGTATGTGTGCGCTGTGGCTTGCTCTATAGTTTTACTCCCTCTACGACCACGGACGACGTGACGTCATCATAGAGGTCATATGAAGGGCATTTAAATATTATTATTTACATAAAATAAGGCTCATCTTTTATGACGAAAATCTCTTACATTAAAAATACTGTAGTTTGGATGCTAAGCTCGAAATGGTTTTCGATTCAGGCAATTCACTTTTTTTTTTGCATCCCGAATTTACTATTTTGACTTCGACAAGGAGCGTACATGTAATGCTCGTGACTGTACTATTTAATTTGTTTTGGTAGTGCAATAAATATTTTTAACAGTAATACGGGAGGCTAATGCCGCCTTAATATGCGGCTTGAAAACTTCTGACAGTAAGACCCGCCACGAGTCTAGCAAGTCTCCACCAATCCGGACTTGGCCCTCGTGGTGGAGTATGGCCTATACCTTCCTCAGGGAAGAGACCCGTTCCCCTCGGTGGGGACATAATGGGTTGATGATGATGATGAATGTGGGAATTACTGCTTGCGTGAGATTCTTAATTAACCGTGCTATATTGTGTTTTTGCATGAGTGCTTGCATTCATTGTCTTCTTCGTTTGAGTTGAATTTCCTTTTAAGTTTTGTGGTACGCAATGTAGTTAGTGTATTACTATATGTATAGTCAAGTCTAGCGTATGAAGACAACTAGACCTGCTATGTATTTATTTAGCAAACTATTACAATTGCAGCAATGGGAACTAGCGTCTTCTTCTTCAGCACTTTTGTTCGTCCACAATTTTTTGAATATGAATAATTATTTTTATGCATTTATTATTTAAAATAAAACATTAATCACCAGCGTGCGTGCATGCAACAACTAATGAATGTTGATGAAGCGAAAGAGATGACTTGACGACCTCTGTGGCGCAGCGGTATCGCATCTGGCTACCGTGTGAGAGGTCCCGGGTTCGAACACCGGCTGGTGACAAATAACTCCAGGTCTTGGATGTCAGGATCGTGGCAACTGGTCTCTGCCTATCCCTCCGAGAGTACGTACTGGGCGTGCGTGTGTGTGTGTGTGTGTGTGTGTGTGTGTGTGAGAGGGTGTGTGTGTGTGTGTGTAAGAATAATAATGCAATAACGAAAATTGAGAATCACGAAATGTAATACAGTTGAACCAAACAGTCTTAATAAAACGATTCCTTCCAGCACCGTTCCAATTTATTGTCAATAATGAAAGTAAAATACTGCAATATTCAATAAATTATTGAAAAGACTAAGTTTGGAGATTTTTTGACCATTTTTTCTCCAAAATGATCTAGATTTTGGAATGGACACCTAGTTTTACTTGTAGCGTTCCTTAAGCCGCAGTTTCTGCGCTACTTTGAATAAAACCTTTTCATTTCATTTCTATCTATTATTTTCTTGCACTTAGTTTGTGCTTTACTAATCATGTTGGATTTCCGCAAAGTAACGCCATACATACATACATACATACATACATACATACATACATACATACATACATACATACATACATACATACATACATACATACATACATACATGCATGCATGCATGCATGCATGCATGCATGCATACATACATACATACATACATACATACATACATACATACATACATACATACATACATACATACATACATACATACATACATACATACATACATACATACATACATACATACATGCATACATACATACATACATACATACATTCCATACATACATACATACATACATACATACATACATACATACATACATACATACATACATACATACATACATACATACATACATACATACATACATACATACATACATACATACATACATACATACATACATACATACATACATACATACATACATACATACATACATACATACATACATACATACATACATACATACATACATACATACATACATACATACATACATACATACATACATACATACATACATACATACATACATACATACATACATACATACATACATACATACATACATGCATACATACATACATACATACATTCCATACAATAGTCATGTTGTATTTAATTTCAAAGCTTCTTACGCACCTGTCGTACCTAGAACTGAAAAGTTCTGGGTTCTTTCTGGTGGCATCATGAAGAGCCAGTTCTATCCACCGCAGGTCCCACGAACCTGGACGATGCAGCGGAGAGGTTCATAGCTGAGCAACGCGACGCGCTGGCCAGGGCTGCCAACAGAAAACCGCCCCCGAGGAGGTCCCCTCAGAGGTAAGTTTGTAACAGTGCAAACCTCTTCATACCATTTTTATTTCTTTTTCTATCTATCGTTTTCAAATACTTAAATTACGTCACACATTCTTCGATTTCCCTCATTTTTCATCACTACAACTTTACCCTTTGACTAGATCTGACTATTTTACCTGCTTCTCCGTTTATCCGTTTTTGTGCAGTTTTCTGTTTTATTAAAATATTATACTACTAATCTACAAATAAAACAACACCTGAAGTCGTTCCAGAGTTTATTATTATTTGTAAAGATATACAACATTACAAGTTTTCAATTCTACCTCTGTAGCGCAGCGGTATTTTTAAAAACCTATTTTGAGGCTAAACATTCCACCCATGCCAGGACTCGCGTGTTCGAGTTCAGGCATGCCTCTAAATAAGTTTTAAATTGTCCGGGTATAAATTAGCAAGGGTTAGTGCAACAGAAAGAATATAATCATGCGGGTACAGCGATATCATTCCGATGTTAAACCTAACTGTAAAGTAGGTACATGGGGCTGCAAGTAATGCAAATTACTTCAGCCAGATGTCGCTGCCTGTAAATAATACAAAGAATATTGTAAAGAGGTTCGAAATTTCGCTGATGCTGGTACTTGCCCATTAGATCAGTTGGATAGAGCGCTGGCACGGTTAGCCAGAGGTCGCGGGTTCAAGTCCCGGCATGGGTGGAGTTTTCAGCCTCTAAATAGGTTATTAAATATTGTCCTTAGCACGGGTTAGTGCATTAAAAATTAAAATAGTATAATCATGTGGGTACAGCGATATCATTCCGATGTAAAAACCTAACTGCAAAGTAGGTAGTCGGGGCTGTAAGTGATGTAATCTATTTCAGCCAGATGTCGCTGCCTGTACGTAATACAGAGAATAGTGTAAAGAGGTTCGAAATTTCACTGATGCCGGTGAGTCGCCCATTAGCTCAGTTGGATGGAGCGCTGGCACGGATAGCCAGAGGTCGCGGGTTCGAATCCCGGCATGGGTGGAATTTTTAGCCTCTAAATAGGTTTGTAAATGTTATGTTATTATAACAGTCACAGTTACTGTGTCCCCTCAGGCCGGTCGGTTGGCCGTCAGCTCTTCATGTTCCTCTCCTCTCTTTGCCAAGCGAAATACATCTTCGACGCTGGCAATTCCAGCATGGATACTGGAGTTGTCAGCGTCGAAGATTTATTTCGCTTCAAAATAATGGCTTCGTAACATCAGTGAATGGTCTTTGATGATACAAATCCATCATTTTATTTTTCTACCAGAGCGCCCCTTCTTCCTAATTTAGCCCATCATGATAACCTGATGAAGTATGTACCGCTTGTTTCGAAGCACATGGAAATTTATTATAATCACGGGAATTTTGTCAATCAGTGTGTGACTAATTCGATTTTCTAACGTTCCTTTCATATGTGAATGACATAATAGAACATAATATAATAACATAACATTTACATACTGGCACATACATTGTTTCTGGCCCCACACTAGGATACTCTGTGTCGTGGAAACCAGTTTTTTTTAAAAGGTTTTTTTAATGAAGGTTTAATTTTTTGTAGTTAAATCTCCAAGATATTGACGTATCATTATTCCGTAAAAAAAAACAAATATATCTTTTACGTTTGTAAAGGTCTTTCGTTTATTTAATGGGTTCTTGTATCCAGTCACGGTATTACTACAAACTGACAGCTCGTAGGATCTCAGTTAATTATGTACTTCCGGCTTCGTCGACTGGTCCTTTTTTCGCTTTGTATTATATTAATTAAAGCAGCCCTTATAGAAATATCCAGCCCTGGACCTCAAAATTATAAAAAAACCATATTTAAAAACAGTTTTTTTACGACAACGCCTATGAGGAGCCACTGGTTGAAGACTTGTCTCTTCGAACTAAACTCACCCCAGTTACAACCTTCCCGTGGTCCCCATATCGAAGTAGCCTCCGCCCTGTGGGATTATCGTATCGGTCCGCTTACAGCGTGTTTGTTTCGTCCACAGATTCATAGAGAACACGACGATAGAGATAGAGAACGAGCTGGCGCGGGGCGCGGCGGCAGCCGGCGCCGGCCCCCCGGTCCCGGCGCCGGCGCCGGCCGCGCGTGACATAGACCTGCTGCGGCGGCAGGAGGAGTTCATCAGCGCCAACCGGGCCGGCTTGCGGCGGAGGTGAGCCGGACTTGCAGCACACGTCACACTGATATTACTTCGTCGTCCTCGTCAGGCTATACTAGTCCACTGCTGGACATAGCCCTCCCCTAAAGAGCGCCACGTTGTGCTATCATAGGGGGTAATGCCCATAATCCCCACGCTGGACACGCGGGTTGGGGATCGCAGTTCGGTGGAATTGTACTGCAGGGGGCGCTGCTGCCCACCCCCCGGTTTGTGTCCCTTAGTCGACTTTTACGACACCCGCGGGAAGAATTGGGCTGGTGCTATTCTCTAGGCCGACACCACACAACGGCTCATTATAGTAACGAAGTAACGTTAATATTGAACGATGAAACTTATAAAGGATAATGATGATGTATTGACTAATGAATGTTAGTGAAACGAAGGTGATCCGTCAGGATCGTGGCAAGTGGCAGCCCTTGGTCTCTGCCTACCCTGCGTGTCTACTGTGTCTATAATAAAAAAAAATGTTAATTCTTTTTTCCCAAAGTTAGTCAACTTTCTCATTTTTTATCAAAGCCTTAATGTTTCTCCGCTCACAGAGTATAACTAACGCTGTCCCCCTTCCCCGCAGGATGCGCTCCCCCTCCCCGGCGCGCTCCCCCCCGCGCTCCCCCCCGCGGCGCGGCCCCTCCCCCCCGCGGCGCGAGCGGCGCCCCTCCCCGCCGCGCTACGGGCCACTCGACGAGGTCAGTACACCATTACATTACGCTACTGTTTAAGTTTTTATTTACTTTATCTAGGCTCACCAAAAATATACCTACATCAACACATCCTACCACTCAAGTATATGCCCACGACATTCGAAAAGAGTAAGTAAATCTACATAAGCATAAGAGCCTAAAGCGTCCCTTTTAGTAAATTTACTTACTAAAAGGGACGGGCTGAAAACCAGCGCCGAGACTACGCATGCAGTCACGGCAATAACGCTGAGCCCATTCCTTTTTACCACAAACATGTGAATGAGACAATAATTATTATTTGTTATTTTTTGTGTGGTAAATAAAACTTTTTTCACTTTTCACTTTCACTTTCTAAAAATATATATGATCGGACGCTGTAACTGTTACAAAAATTACACAGAGTTATAACTAAATAATCCTATGAAAGAAAAACAAAATAGTTCTAAGTAAATATGTAGTAATTTAAGCAATTATTCTCGTCTGGCAACGACCGTGTACATTTATAATACAACAGTACATGAGCACCTTAATCATTGTACTATATCTGCCATAAATCTACCTAAATAAATTAAAAAAAATACACGTTTTCTTCTTAAAGTCACAGACGCAGTAGTGTAATTATGCAGCCCGTATACGTCCCTCTGTAGGGCACAGGCCTTCTCTTAGAGAGAGACAGAGAGAGAGTATGGTGGGCTTAATCACCACGCGTGCCCACCGCAGATTGACAGTTTCAAGCGCTGAGGTATTTGGACACCTCAGACATAGGTTTAGACATAGGTTTCTCACGATATTTTCCTTCACGGTTAGCGAGTGCTATTGTAGCACTATAGTTTTACAAATGTATGTAGCTTAGAGAACAAAGTCTTTGGTACGTTCAACCTCCACCTTCCGAATGAGAAACCGGTGTTTTACCACTCCTCAACCACCGCTGATAACAGTGTACAGTCTATATTCATTTTTAATGCACTAACCCGTGCTAAGGACAATTAAAAAAAAACTATTTAGAGGCTAAAAATTCCACCCATGCCGGGATTCGAACCCGCGACCTCTGGCTATCTGTGCCAGCGCTTTTTCCAACTGAGCTCTTTTCCACATTAGCTCAGTTGGAAGAGCGCTGGCAAGGATAGCCAGAGGTCGCGGGTTCGAATCCCAGCATGGGTGGAATTTTTAGCCTCTAAATAGGTTTTAAAAAGTGTACAGTCTGTTAGCTTTTAGAATATACCTCGGGCACTAGAGTAGGCTTCGGTTTTCGCCGGAAGCACACGAGTGTAATACTACTTCTTGCTCTGTATAAAACTTTTCTTCTCTATTTTGAAAAGTTATGTAACTATTAGTTCATATTAGTTCCGGTATTTCTATTCCACCAATTTATCCGATTCAATCCGATAGTAGCCGAGGTATATTCTAAAAGCTAACAGACTGTAATACAGTTGAAATGTAAAATGTGTCGGAGTAAAAACGCGGCTTAGTCTATGAAGAAACCTGCGTAAACTGGGTATGAGTTAATTTCATCATCGTCAACCCATTATGTCCCCACTAAAGGGGCACGGGTCTCGTCCCTGAGGAAGGTATAGGCCACACTCTACCACGGGGCCAAGTGCGGGTTGGTGGAGGATTGTAACACAGTGGCTGGCCTTAATGTCAGAAGTTATCAAGCCATGAGGCCATTGATTTGATTGATTCCAATCACTCGAATCCACGAGCGCTTCATACAAATATGCACCATGAATGATTTTTAAATCCTCTTCTATAATGTGGTCACACATTTATTATTTACAAAAAACCTGAAATATATTTCAGTAATAAACTAAAGTTTGACGCTATTTTTCTAAAATGACTTTAAATCTGTGGAAAAACAGCTCCCAGTGTCATGGCGTCGAATCTGACGTCACGCGCTAGTAAAAAAGCGTCGTAATCACAACAAAGTACGAGTGAAGTTTATCATTGTTAACCTAAGCGTGACGTCACGCGGTGTGATGGGTGTTTCAGAGAAAATGGTTGAAAGCAGTATTAACCTTTTATTTTATTGAACATCTCTTTTTTTGTTATAAAACTGAGTGTTTTAAATTCCTTGAAAATTTAATTTTCCCTAATATCGTTAAATATTTGATTATTTGATACTGTCGTCACGCCTGTTACTCGGTCCCATTAGGCCACGAGCGCTTTATACAAATGTATGTCCTATGAATATAATAAACGCGAAAGTTTGAAGTATCGGTGGACGCATGTTTGTTACTCTTTTAAGTGAAAACTACTGAATGGATTTTAATGAAACCTAACAATAATACGGCTTATACATAAGAATAACAGGCTACAATTTATGAGGATATTGTGTGAATTGTCCAAAATATGGCGATAAGTAATAAAATAAAAATTCTGGCGTGCGCTGCCAAAACCTTTTCTACGCAGGGTTAGTGTTTCGATGAGCGAGATAAGCTACTCGAAACACTAATCCTGCACAGACGATATCGCGGGCACCAGCTGGTAATGAATGATGCTGCATGTATCTGGCAGGAGAGCGAGTACCGGCGCCGCGTGCGCGAGCAGGAGAGCATCCGGGAGAGAGTGCTGCGCGCCAAGGAGGTGCGGCGCAGGAAGAACGCCGTGGCGCTGCACCACCAGCTGCTGCACAGGTGAGGGACTGCACAGGTGAGGGACTGCACAGGTGAGGGACTGCACAGGCGAGGGACTGCACAGGTGAGGGACTGCACAGGTGAGGGACTGCACAGGTGAGGGACTGCACAGGTGAGGGACTGCACAGGTGAGGGACTGCACAGGTGAGGGACTGCTGCACAGATCCGGGATCGACGCGCTGCTGCACAGATGAGGGGGAGAGACGCAGTTATAAGAAACAGCTTTACAGCTAATGCAGCACAGCTAAGGCTGGGTGCTCTCCCGGAAGGAGAAAAGACGAAGCTTGCAGGTAAACGTGACGGTTCTCCAGCAAATGCTGCTGCACCGGTGAGCAGGCCGGCTCTCAACGGGAGAGACAGCCAAGGTCGCAGGTGGAAGCGACAACTCTGCAGCTAATGCAGCAACGCCGGTGAGGCTAGCTGCTCGTCCAGCAGAAAAGAAGGCAAAGGAAGTGTGTTGAGAGTACAATACTGGTAAGAGAGACAGCTCTCCAGTAATTGTTGCAGAACAGGTGAGGTTGTCTACTTTCCCGGCAACAAAAGCGACGAAGGTTTCAGGGACGATACCAACCGGTACATGAGACAGCCCTACAGCAAACACTGCTAAATCTGGCTGTTCTCTCGGTTGGAGACAGGGCGAACTTTGCGGTAGAAAAGACAGCTCTGTAGCAAATGCTGCAGCACAGGTGAAGCTATTTGCTCTCCTAGAAAAAGCTCAAACGAAGGTTTCAGGAACAGTAGCAATCGCAAAAACAAGAGATGGCCGTCCTGATGCTGCGACACAGGTGTGAATGCATGCTCTCCCAGTAGAAGAGAGAGATTAACTTAAATTATCTTTCCAACAGACAACGCGAAACAAATGAGAAAGAAACAGACACCAGAGCTCCAGACGACCGACCTCCGGAAGCCGGAACTGCGGAGGCCCGGGCGCCGGACTCCAAGCCTTCGCCGGACGGGCGGCCGGACGACCGGAAGCCGGACTCCACGACGAGGATCGCCGACCGGGAGCGATCGCCGACGAGGCCGGAAATTCACTCCACGGAGAACCTTACGCCGCCCAGAGATGTCAAGGCTGACGAGAAACCGGCGGTAAGCTGATGCAGAACTTTACGTAATACAGTGAATGGTGGCCGGTGAGTCGCCCATTAGCTCAGTTGGAAGGGCGCTGGTACGGATAGCCAGAGGTCGCGGGTATCGAATCCCGGCATGGGTGGAATATTTAGCCTCTAAATAGGTGTTTAAAAATGGTCCTTAGCACGGGTTAGTGCATTAAAAAGAATATAATCAAGTAACTATTCCTTTTTACAGGCCAAGCCGAGTATCCCCCGCTCCCCCTCTCGCGACCTGACGCCCCCCCTGCCCCCGCGCGCGGCGCCCCCCGCGGACAGTGATGATGACCTGGACCTCATCCTGGGAGACATCGACGGCATCCTGTCGGACGACGACGACGACTCGGGCCGGTTCAAGGAGAAGGCCAACAAGTGAGTGCGCCTGGGAAGATGCTTTCTTTCTTTATTTTTTTTATCTCTCTCTCTCTCTCTTTCTCTCTTTCTCTCTCTTTCTTTCTCTCTTTCTCTCTCTCTCTCTCTCTCTCTCTCTCTCTCTCTTTCTTTCTTTCTCTCTCTCTCCTACCTCGTTCCCCCCCTCCCTCCCTCTGCATAGTTACACTGAAAGAAGACATTCATCATCGACCCATTATGTCCCCATCGAGGGGCACCGGTCTCTTCTCTAGGAAGCGACTAGCTATTCGACGACCTCTGTGGCGTAGCGGTAGCGCAGCTAAAGGTCCCGGTTTCGAATCCCGGCTGGTGACAAATCTAAAACTCCAGGTCTTGGATGTTTACATGTCTGTGATGTCGTTCCTATTGAGGATCCTAGTGAGGGGCCAGAAGCAATGTATGTGCCTGTATGTAAATGTCACTAGTATCATCGTCAGCCCGGTAAACCCCACTGCTGGGTACAGGCCTCTTCATTTCCACGCCAACCAGCACGGTCTTGCGCTAGTTTTATCCACTGCTTTCCCCAAGTCAATTTACATAGGTCATCTGGACATCTGGATGCTGGTCTGCCCACCGACCGTTCCCCCTCCCACGGCCTTAAATATTAAATGTAATGTTAAGTAAAATTAACTTAAATATTAAATGTAATGTTAAGTAAAATTAACTTAAATATTAAATGTAATGTTAAGTAAAATTAACTTAAATATTAAATGTAATGTTAAGTAAAATTAACTTAAATATTAAATGTAATGTTAAGTAAAATTAACTTAAATATTAAATGTAATGTTAAGTAAAATTAACTTAAATATTAAATGTAATGTTAAGTAAAATTAACTTAAATATTAAATGTAATGTTAAGTAAAATTCCCGTCTCGTCCAGAGCCGAGCCGCCGAAGCCGCAGCCTCAGGCCAAGCCGGCCGTGGACCTCCGGTCGAAGCTGCCTCCCAAGCCGGCCGCAGCCGAAGCCAAGCGGCCCGCCAAGCAGAGGATCATCTTCGGCGACGAAGACAAGAAGAGAGGTACCTAATCTATCTACATCCTTAAAAACCTATTTAGAGGGTAAAAATTCCGCCGTTGCGAACCCACTCGAACCCGCGACCTCTGGCTATCCGTGCCATAGGTCCGTATCCGTAGGTTTTTAAAATTGTCCTTAGCACGCGTCAAGTTACTTCGTTATCAACCCTTGTATGCCCCCACTGCTGAGGCACGGGTCTCTTCCTGCACCGCAGGAAGGTTAGGCCATACTCCACCACGGGGACCAAGTCCGGGTTGGTGGAGGATTGTAAGACAGTGGCGGGCCTTACTTTCAGAAGTTATCAAGCCGCCCATAAGGCCTCTGACATGGCTTAGCGACTGCCATTATATGACAGCCGGCACCAACCGCTTAACGTGCCTTGCGAAGCACGGAAGCGCTCGGAAAAATGCCACTAGCGGTAGTCACGGGACGCTCACCCATCCCGCACCTGACCTCGCCTGTTGTTGCTTAACTAAGTGATTGATTGCAATCACTCGGTTCGCCTAGGCCACGAGCGCTTCAAGTAAACTATGTTGATTAAGGACTTTGAAAAGACTAAGTATGCAGCTTTTTGTCCATTTTTTCTCCAAAATGATCTAGATTTTGAAATGGACACCTAGTTTGAGTTGTAACGTCCACTAAGCCGCTGCTGTTTCTGCACTACTTTGAACGAAACTTTCCTACCTATGTACTGTTTCGTAAAAAAGACTTCAAATTCAAAAATATTATTTAAAACAGGATAAAAACTATCTTGCACCTAATTCATCAATTGCTATACCTATGCGATAAGATTCCATGATTGCCATCAATACCTTTGAACGCCAAAACAATACTCAATGAAGACATTTCGTCGTATCAGGGTATCCTAGTGTGGGGCCAGGAGCAAGGTTTCAGGCCACTCAGAAAGTTTACGAAAAAATATTTTTATGTCTAAGACGCTGGCCACTTGTAATTGTTTTGAAAACGTCGATTATTTAAAAGTAAAAATACTACTGTTCGATTTTCAAATTTCCCTCCGCATTTTTTTGAGAGCCAATTCAAATCTTGTCTCATTAAAAAATGGATCTGCATCGAGAACATTTTCGTGCTATGATTTTTACGATTTCAAATGTGGCTAACCTGATGAGTCATTTGATCGATGAAGGACTTTCAAAAGCAACCATCTACCGCTGGTATAGCGAGTTCAAACGCGTCCGTCTTACTTTGGGGGATGAACAAAGGAGTAGTCGTCCTACGACGGCTGTCACCGAAGAAAGTGTGCTGGCAGTAACAGATCGAGTGTTTCCAGCAGAGCGGTCGCCGCCAAACAAGAAGAGTTTCGTCACGAGCTCCACCAACACGGAGAACAACGGAGCACTCGACAAGCCCGACAGGAAACAAGCACACGTGAGTCACGTCACTGCCGGAGAACGAGGGTCTCCATTAAACTCAGTAGCGCCACCAATGAACAACTAAATGCCTTAGGGCCATTTTCTGAATTGAGAAGTTTGCTAAGTAAATACTTAACTGTAGTGCTGTCTCTTAGAATTTCTCAGATAAGAGCGTGACGGAACGTTACTTAAGTATTTACTCAGTGGAATTCTCAATTCAGAAACTGGCCTTTAGCCAGTCAGTTAGACCTGGCATTTTCGCACTTAGCCTCATTGTATGTAGAAAGCGTTGAGGTATGTTAACACTTCATAGGCTAGGGTTTCCTCACGATGTTTTCCTTCACGGTTAGCGAGTGGTATTGCTGATATAACTTCACGAATGTACATAAGTTAAAAAAGAAAGTCATAGGTGCATAGCGGGATTCGAGCTCACTTCCTTCCGATTGAGACGTCGGAGTTCTATCGCACGCTACCACCGCTCTATTGTGAAAAATATTACACTAACTAAAACGTATTGTAACGTATTGTAAAGTAACGTAAAATGCATGTGTACGTACCTAAAGTCTATTTATCCTTACTTGTCCATTTTAGTAAACAACATTCTACCCGTAATGTGCGACTTTTTGGTCGAAAACTGCCATATTCCTATAAATGAAGTAATCGAGGAGACTATTTTAGCCCACACGCTGTCAATTTTATGAACAAAGTTCATGAACTCGCGAAAAAAAAAATCTAGTTTTTGCATCAAATATCAATTTTGAGGTTAGAATCTTGTTTACTAAATTGGGCAAGTAAGGATAAAATAGACTATACACTATGTTATACACTGAATAAAGTTACAAGGTCAGGGATTGGTCCCGCCAGTGTAACTCCTCTCAAGGACTTACCTTGGCGGGACCAATCTAGGTGCCTCTCAAGAGAGGTACCTAGGTTGGCCCTGCCTGCTTAATAGTTTACTTCAACTAAACGCCGCCAATGTAACTCCGAGGAGTTACATTGGCGGGACCAACCTAGGTAGCTCTCAAGAGAGGTACCTAGGTTGGCCCCGCCTGCTTAATAGTTTACTTCAACTAAACGCCGCCAATGTAACTCCGAGGAGTTACATTGACGGGACCAACCTAGGTAGCTCTCAAGAGAGGTACCTAGGTTGGCCCCGCCTGCTTGATTGTTTACTTCAACTTAACGCCGCCAATGTAACACCGAGGAGTTACATTGGCGGGACCAACCTAGGTAGCTCTCAAGAGAGGTACCTAGTTTGGTCCCGCCTGCTTTGTAGTGCTTAGCAGTCGAGTTGTCGGGTAGAGGTGAAAAAGAGGAGGCCTATGCCCAACGGTGGGCTCTGTTTGTGGGCTGATTACATAGATAGATAGATAGATACTCGGGTTGTATTTTTTGTATCAGTTTTTAATTGGTTACATTTTATGCAAATGTTTACATTGAAATTATGTTTGTTTGGTTTTAGGCTAAACAAGAGACTGAAAACGTAGCCGCAAAGTCTAGACCAAGAATCACTTTTACTGCTAAAGAGAAAGAGGTATGGTATTTTTGATGATTCGCCAGGGCCATACGTATTTTTACAGTAAACAATTGATAAACAGTTCACATCAGAGCCATTAAATGCTTAAAGAGGTAAGTTTTAATTACTAGACTTTTAAACCCTAACAGCCTTACTAATAAACTTGGTGTAAGTATTTTGTAACCATACAATGTTTTGTCTCTTTTGTTCCAACTGAAAATTGAATGAACAAAACAGTGTGTAACTATACCAGGCTTAAACGGTGTTTATTAGTAAGAGCCTAAGGTTTTAGAGGCCTAAAGTTTTTTTTTTGTCTAGTCAATGAAAGTCCCACTGTAGAGCACAGCCCTTCTCTCAGAGAGAGAGAATGGGCATAAAAATTACGCCTGCCCACCGTGTATGCCAATACTATATTTTAATTAATATATGTACTATAATTTTAAAACACCTCAGACACTCGGGTTTCCTCACGATGTGTTCCTTTACATTTAGCGAGCGGTTTTGCTACTTTAACTTTACAAAAAATAACAATATTAATATTATAATTAACATTAATTAAATCCGATGTAAAACCTAACTGCTAAGTAGGTACAGTACTACACATCATAAAAGTCCCTTCGGGAATCTTCGTTTGCGCAGACTAGGAAGAAGTGTAACGAAAGTACCCGAAGCTATAAGTACATTCAACATGATCTTTAACCGATACGGTTAAGGTGCAGAATTGATTGCCGCAGTAGCGCTCCTATTTCGCTCACGCTAATATTGCCAAACTAATAGTCACCTGCATCGATGACGTCGAATCAACCAATAGCAACAAAGGCGCGCGGCCTGCCATTAAATGAAACTAACTGATTGGTCGATCAACTTGCCGCACATCCAAAATTTGATCATCTGCGCAGGTACATCCGCCAGACTTATTTCTTGTGTAACACTGTACTCGGGGCTGCAAGTGATGCAAATTACTTCAGCCAGATGTCGCTGCCTGTACGTAACACAGAGAGTATTGTAAAGAGGTTCGAAATTTCACTAATGCCGGTGAGTCGCCCATTAGCTCAGTTGGAAAGAGCGCTGGCACGGATAGCCAGAGGTTGCGGGTTCAAATCCCGGCATGGGTGGAATTTTTAGTCTCTAAATAGGTTTTTTAAAATTGTCCTTAGCACGGGTTACTGCATTA
Source organism: Yponomeuta sedellus (assembly GCA_934045075.1). Lineage (NCBI taxonomy): Eukaryota > Metazoa > Arthropoda > Insecta > Lepidoptera > Yponomeutidae > Yponomeuta > Yponomeuta sedellus. The sequence goes on along the minus strand of OW203745.1, from coordinate 1,069,761 downwards.
AAAAGAATATAAGATTAATTAATCATTCAATTGGCTCAATTGGTAGAGCGCTGGCACGGATAGCCAGAGGTTGCGGGTTCGAATCCCGGCATGGGTGAAAATTTTAGCCTCTAAATAGGCATTCAGTACATATTTTTGTTATCCTAAACTTATTTTTCACTGAGAAAAATGCTTTCACATACTCAGCGCTTGACATTGTCAATCTGCGATGAGGACGTGTGGTGATTAAGTCAAAGTATATTATCTTCTATAATATAAAATCTTCTATAATCGCTGAATGTAGGGTAAGCTAAGCGCAAATCTCGAGAGCAGCTGAACCTATTTCGTTAATTCTTTTTTTAGAATTTTCCCTGAAGTACGAGGATGGTTCTTACGGGGAGAAAAATAAAAAATAAATTAATGAATCGACTGTTAAGTTCGCTGGGTCAGCTAGTTATCAAATTAATAAGTCAATAAATACACCTAAACCCGTTTCCGGATTCACTCGCATGACTTGTGCAACAGTCATTGTATAACAAAGAGCGGACACCTTCGCAGGCGGATAAGGAGCCAGCGCCGAGGCAGGCCGAGCCGAAGAAGGCGCAGCCCTTCGCCAGCCGCCGCGTGGTGCTCCAGCGGAAGGCCTCGGCCTGCGCCCCGGACAGGGAGAAGTCCGTGTTCGCCCGCATAGAGGTCAAGAACGACCCGACCAAACCGAATCCGGGCATATTCAGCCGCGCGGTCCGGACCGCCATCGGCGCTGACAAAAGCAGGATAGTCGTGAAGAGGCCGGAGGAGCCGCAGGTAGAGTTTGACTCCGACGGGAGCGAAGAGGGGGGGCCGCCGGGCGGGGGGGGCGGGGCCGTCGCCATGGTGACCAACCTGCCTCACGGCATGACGGACACCAGGCTCAAGACGCTCGCGGGGAACGACGTGCAGGTAATCCTTAGTACGGTCTTCTTAAGGATCCGTTTTGTTTGTCGAGTGCGGTAGAGATGTGAAACGAGTTGAGGTGGCTTGAATTTCGGTCTGTGATGCGTTTGGTGCTCCGCTTTGATCGTGTAGATGGGCGTAAAAGGCCTAATATTAATAAATAATGGTCTTGTAACGTTCATTAGGCCGCAGTTTCTGCGCTACTTTGAATAAAACCTTTGCCTTTCATTTAATTTCGATTCATCGAATACTTTAGCTTAAATGTCAATTTGGTAAAAAATTGTTTGTAATTAGTACAACGGCTGGAAGAGCGAATTCTTCCTGGTGTAAATTAAAAGGAAGATTCGACAATGTCATTGTTAGCACTGTTATTAAAAACAAAATATTTTTGTTTCATTCATCAAGCGTATCATCTACCTACTAATACTTATCGTTTCAAAGTTCTATTGTACAAGTTATTGCAAACATCCTTCGCCTGGTTGGCAATGCCTCGGCCTGTTGTCTGAAGTGAATTACTGTTAGCAATAAGGCCTAAAGCTAATTAATCGGTAACTGTTTTTGTGTGTATGGTTTTCTGGCGTAAAATAAAGATCTTGCCTTAGCACGAAATGGCCTGATACGAATATTAACATGATTATAGATTCGATCTATATCAACCCTTTGTACGTCCCCATTGCTGGAGCACGGGTCTCTTCCTGCATCGCAGGAAGGTTAGGCCATACTCCACCACGGGGGCCAAGTCCGGGTTGGTAGAGGATTGTAAGACAGTGGCGGGCCTTACTGTCAGAAGTTATCAAGCCGCCCATAAGTCCTCTGACATGGCTTAACGACTGCAATTACATGACAGCCGGCACCGAAGGCTTAACGTCCCTTGGGAAGTACGGAAGCGCACAAAAAATACCACTTCCACGGATTATAGATTATTTACAGTTTAGTGAGCTGGGTTCGCTCGAGCAGGAGCGCTCGTGGCCTAGGCGAACCGATTGATTGGAATCAATCACTTGGTTAAGCAACAACAGGCGCGGTCAGGTACGGGATGGGTGAGCGTCCCGTGACTACCGCTAGTGGCATTTTTCCGAGCGTTTCCGTGCTTCGCAAGGCACGTTAAGCCGTTGGTGCCGGCTGTCATATAATGGCAGTCGTTAAGCCATGTCAGAGGCCTTATGGGCGGCTTGATAACTTCTGACAGTAAGGCCCGCCACTGTCTTACAATCCTCCACCAACCCGGACTTGGCCCCCGTGGTGGAGTATGGCCTAACCTTCCTGCGATGCAGGAAGAGACCCGTGCTCCAGCAGTGGGGACATACAAGGGTTGATAACGAAGAGCTGGGTTCGAATCCCGGCAAGATCAGAGATCATTTAGATATATAATTTGCGTCACATAAAATCATAACAAATTGATAAAGAAATAAAAGGAGTATAGACCGTTTCAAACTATAGTAAACCAGCTGTGCTTCGATGTGTTACCCGCGGTTTATCTATTTTCCCATGGGAATAACATATTTTCCCGCAGTAAGACGTAGGTTATGTGTTAATCCAGGGTGTCAGCTAATTCCATACCAAATTTTATTAAAATCACTGCAGCCGTTTAGACGTGAAAAAGTAACAAACATACACACTCTCTAACTTTCGCCTTTATAATATTAGTGTGAAGTATGAGGTGTGATAAGTTGATCCAAATGTGGAAGGGATTCTGGAAAATGTAATTCCATTACATGGGTTTTACTAAAAGTGTCCACTATAAAAAGTTACAATTATTTCGACTACTGATAGAATACTTTATTGTATATAAAAAAGGTGATTACGATGGCCTTTAACGATAATTACTTAGAAATTCTGTAGCTTATTGAGGTCGGGATATAATAGACTATACAGCAGATAGTTTCCTTTTTATATTTTTTCTTTAACGGAGCACCAAACTGAATTTAATCTGTGATTACAACTGTGATATATTTTGTAAGAATTATTCCGCTATATTATTTGTTTAGGCATCGGATTATATCCCAAAAACTGCTGTAAATGTGGCGTACATGTATGTAACATGCGGCGACATGGAATGTTCATATTCTTAACGAGAGTAATAATCAATAATGGCTATCTGAAAACCGTCTACTAGACGCCCTATGTATTTTCAAATACTAATGCTTATGAAGTACTAGCTATGTCCCGCGGTGTTGCCCGCGGATTATTAGGGAATAAGATATTTTCCCGCAGTAAAACGTAGCCTGTGTGTTAATCCAGGGCGTCAGCTAACTCTATACCAAATTGTATTAAAATCGCTCCAGCGGTTTAGACGCGAAGTAGTAACAAACATGCACACTCACCAACTTTCGCCTTTGTAATATTAAAGGAAAACATCGTGAGGAAACCTTAGTGCCTGAGGTGCTCCCATAACTTAGCGCATGAAGTCGACAATCACATATGCTGATAGCGCCCGTACTCTCTTTGTAAAAGAAAGCCTGTGCCCTGCCCTGGGACGTTTATAGCTGACATGTGTGTACCGGCGAAAAGTAACCAGGGCTCCAGTTAGTTTTGTATTATCCTAATTTGCCTTTACTGCGGCAAATATTAATTTGGGATTAACTCAAAAATATGGTAACATCGTAGGTACTTATGCTCAAAACTCGATCGAATGTACATTGAATGTATTTCATTGAGTACCAACAATGAAAGAAATATCATGTATTTTTCAACAGATCGTTTTTGGAAAAAAGTGTCTTACATACAAATATCTCGATCATGTAAATTGTGATTTTAGGGCCTGCGGCAGAGATCTTGGGATCAACGATCTGAGACTAGATGAACAGCCGTTGTTAGCGGAAATGCTATCTGGTTTCTGCCCTGAGGTTCTCGTTCGTAGATCCTATAAATCACAATTTACAGGATTGCGCGTTTAGTAAGACACGTTTTGCAAAACAGATCAGTAAAAGTAGATATGACCTTTATTTCATTGGTCTCGCTAGTGAACGGAACCAGCGTCTGTCTATACTGAAGGGTCATAATCATTTATTTCTTGCATGTCATGGGAATAGTATAAGTAGTAATAGTATTAATAAATAATTATTATTCTACATGGCACCTGTAAGGGCACTATAACTTTCTAAAACTATATTTTTACAGATTTGTATGCAATCATTTACAATCTCAAGTTTATTTACGATTTATATTTTATGGGATAGTAAAACAACGGTAATTTTGGACGTGTTTTGTCTGAATTTGGGATTAGCGTAAAAAAATATAATTTAGTAGCGGCAGGTATTTATGCGCAAAACTCCGGCTTGCCTTACTAAAATGACGCTGATGATAGGTTCCATCAAACAAAGTGGATTTCAGGGGAATTCCGCAACACTTTAAGTTTAGGAAACGCTGATTTTAGGCTGCGCTGCTTATCGTCGTCTTCTTCAGGCTATACTAGTCCACTGCTGGACATAGCCCTCCCCTTAAGAGCGCCACGTTGTGCTATCATAGGGGGTAATGCCCATAATCCCCACGCTGGGCATGCGGGTTGGGGATCGCAGTTCGGTGGAGTTGTACTGCAGGGGGCGCTGCTGCCCACCCCCGGTTTGTGTCCCTTAGTCGCCTTTTACGACACCCGCGGGAAAAATTGGCGCTGCTTATGCATATGTGTCATCTATTAAAGTAAAATAGAGGAGGTCTTTGCCCGAGTGAAATACGGAGATTTGTATCACAAGGTATCAAAGTGTCAATACTCTCAAAAACTTTTAACCAACATCGGCCGAAAAAAGGATATAAGGTAGTGTGGATATAATCCGATGTCTGTTTATGTGTATATAAATATTATAATTAGGGTTTTAGTATATATTTACAAGCACGTGCCTTAACCAGACCTGTTTTCTGGTGAATTCTGTGATATTTTAACTTAATACATTGAAAACGATTGGCAGATTCACATATGTTTCAAATAATCTGCCGAATGTACATATAGAAATAAGATATTTATTTATATTTTATTTGATACATGTATAATTGTATTTTGTTTACTTTATAATTTTGATGTTATATCAATACAATTTCAACGTGATATTCGATGTTTATCTCTAAGAAAATGTAATGTACAAAATGTTATTTGTTCAAGTATTGATATGTTTCAGTAATTCTTATATATGCCTGTACAAATTTCCCGTAATTACATGGTAATGTATGTCACATTGATTTTGGATTGATATAAATATGTGCCGGGATAAATAGGAAAAGTGTTATATGTGCAATATAAGCCTCTTTCAAGATTTATTTCCAACTTTGATTTCTGGTAAAATGTGACATGCTTAAATATTTAAGTTCGTTGTGTATTTAGGAGTGTGCTTACTATAGTAAGTTTGTGTTGTTTGTCAATTGTGTACTTAACATTTTTCTTATTTATTATCGAAATGTATTTAGGGACGAATGTTGTAACATAAACAGAACTACGATATAGCATAATTTACGTAAGTAAATGTAGTGAGATAGAGACAAAAAAGTAAAACTTAAACTGTAGCTGAAAACTATAAGACGTATAAGTCGATATCTTCAGCCTAAAGTTGCTTTTAGAAGGTACATAAAAGAAATTAAATGGCAGTAGTATTAGCGATAGATAGTAGTCATCTTCTTCTTCAGGCTATATTATGTAGTCCACTGCTGGACACAGCCCTCCCCTAACGAGCGCCATAGCGCCCTGTCTTCAGCTTGCCGCATTCAGCATCTGCCGGCAGTCTTTCGCAGATAGTCATCCCACCTGGTCGGAGGGCGTCCTACACTACGTTTTTTACGTTTTAGATAGTAGTACAAATTAAATTTTACATTGCTCTCTTGCTTGGCTCTACGCGCGGCCCAGGACCTCGCTAGACACTCGTGTATAATAACTTCCTTACAATACAAGCACTCTTCTTGGTTCCAAACTAGGACACCCTGTGATATGGTAACCAGGCAAATACAACAAACATACATAATATGCACCTAGACTGAGGCCATAGTACAAATGTACGGTAGTCCCAGTGGTAATCGAACCCACGACCTCCGACATGGTAATTAGACGTGCTAGACCAACGAAGTAGTAACCTATCTCGCATTAAAAACTTGATAATAATCAAACATTGGATTATCCAATAGTCGTAATCCTGTCAATTTATACGAATGGATTTAAGTAAAAAACTGTCGTATAACAATTCTGACGGTAACAAACACAATCGAACAAATTATATTCTTTTTTAATGCCCTAACCCGTACTCGACTCGAACCGGCGACGGTTCGAGTCCCGGCATGGGTGGAATTTTAGCCTCTAAATAGGTTTTACAATCTAACAAAGTCAAACGAATTCGGGCCGTGCTAAAGTGATGCTCCGTCATACTCATCAACCATTAAAGTGTTAATTAATATTCATCTATGAATTTAGAAAAAATGAGATACAAAAGATATTCGAGTAATCCTTCCTTAAACAAGGCCTCTTATTTTACATTTTTGTCTCTATCTACAGACGTACCATACCTCCTATCTCTGTACACAAAAAGCCATTAAGCCTAAGCTAAACCAGCGCCTAAGCGAAGCCTAAACGGTTCTCTTGACCCAATTGCAGAGCGTAAGCTTGGACAAGGAAGAGAGAAGCGCGCGCGTCACTTTCAAGAACGCGACCGCGGCGAGAGTTTTCCGGGGGAAGTTCAACAACAAAATGGTGGCTGCTAGCAGACTCACCGTCAGTTTGCCCTAAGCTATAGTTTAGAGTTAAGGCACTCGTACAAGCACGTACCAATAAGACGTTTCTCTGGACCCTATTCCATAGAACACTTATGATAGTTTACCACTGTACGTAATACAGAGAATGTTGTAAAGAGGTTCGAAATTTCACTGATGACAGTGAGTCGCCCGTTAGCTCAATTGGAAAGAGCGCTGGCACGGATAGCTAGAGGTCGCGGGTTTGAATCCCGGCATGGGTGGAATTTTTAGCCTCTAAATAGGTTTTTTAAAGTAATACTACGACAATGTGATTTATTTTGGCTACTCCGTAGACTCTATTTCATAGGACTCCTGATTCGTGGCTTACTATGATAATTCTATGTATGTTGCAATGTCGTTTTACCCACATTTGAAACGTAGGAAAATTCGGTTACGCAACGTGCATGTAATTGTCTCATGGGATCATCCATAAATTACGACACACGTTATGGGGGAGGAAGGGGGTCGACGAAGTGTGACATTGTGTGAGTGGAGTGGGAGGGGTCCTAAATTTCGTGACGTCATATTTCCAGAGCTACGTGGTACAACAGGAACTTTGCACTATTAACGAAATACTTTTTATTTTAATTTTATTAGGATTGCACTAGGGAGTCTCACAAGTGTGCCCAGCTGTGACGAGGCCATCCTCGTCACAGCTGGGCACGCTTGTAAGATTCCCCCATGGGAGGAGTCAAAAATCACGAAATTCGTGTGACGTAATTTATGGATGGCCCCTAATGTACAATAAATTGTAGCTTAATGAAATGTCTCCCTGAAATTTGTTTCGCTCGCATATTGTGACAGAGACTGTATGCTCGTATATTATATTTAATGGTTGTTAACTTAAATCCGGATTCACTTATATACTTTTTTTAGTAGGAAAAGTCCAACCGAAGAGCCGCTCCAGTTTGACTAGCGCCAATAAAAAAAAACACATCTTTTTCAAAAACCTATTTAGAGGCTAAAAATTTCACCCATGCTGGGATTCGAACCCGCAACCTCTGGCTATCCGTACCAGCGCTCTACCAATTGAGCCAATGGGCGACTCATATCGTATCGATATCGTTCCGATGTTAAAACCTAACTGCAAAGTAGGTAGTCGGGGCTGTAAGTAATGCAATTTGCTTAAGTCAGATGTCGCTGCCTGTACGTAATACAGAGAATATTGTAAAGAGGTTCGAAATTTCACTGATGCCGTGAGTCGCCCATTGGCTCAATTGGTAGAGCGCTGGTACGGATAGCCAGAGGTTGCGGGTTCGAATCCCAGCATGGGTGAAATTTTTAGCCTCTAAATAGGTTTTTAAATTTGTTCCTTAGCACGGGTTAGTGCATTAAAAATAAAAATAGTGTAAACATCTTTTTCAACAGAACGTTTTTGCAAAAAGTATCTTACATACAAATATTTTGATCATGTAAATTGTGATCCTTAGGACTTACGACAGCGAATTCGGGATCAACGATATGGTATTTATCCCAAGAACAGCAGTTAGCAGAATGCCATCTGGTTTTTGCCTTGAGATTCTCGGTCGGGGATCCTATAAATCATAATTAAAAGATTGAGAGATTTGTAAGACACTTTTTACAAACACTATCTATGAAAGTAGTTATGAGCTCTCTTTCATCGGTGGTGCTATTGAACGGAGACCGCGTTGGTAGCTTACCTGTGACTGCGTCTTTGCGTTTTGAGTTGGATGTGTTTTAATTTTTGTATAGGTACTTAATCTTATTTATAAAAGACACAATTCCTTAAAATACTCCTGAAATTCAGTTAGATAGAGCAGTAGAGGGAATCCTTGACAACAGACTATTTAAACTTCATTTGAGGAGTGTTATAGAGGATTGTCTTTATAAATAACATGGTTGGTTGTCGATAAAGAAGCATTGCGCCAGAAGTTTATAATTTTAGTAGCCAACATTCAAAAACTAAGTTAATGATTATAAAAATTCTTATTAAATGTTCTTCCTCGGACCACATTTTTTTATTCTTTTCGTGGAAACTCATTTCATCTGCTATAAGACAACAGGGAAAAAAACTGATAGAAAATATAATTCCGAATCCAATGTTTCTTTCCACATTACATTTGATTTGTAAACAAGATTGTCGAAATCCATGCTATTAGTGTTAAACGTTATTTATGTATACAATACATAACTGCATAGTCCGTTAGTTTCTTAGATGGTTGGAAATTTGTCTCGTGTGTGTTGTCTTACGCAAATATACATGTAATAAGTTTAAACTGAGTGGGTAAGTGAGACATCATTCCTTGTTTCAACTATTCATAATTGAATTAAACATTGTGATCTAAATAATGTCTAACAAAAGAAAATTCTACTGACGAATGTTGTTCATCTTAATATGTTAAACAAGCTACTCTTGTGGAAAACTAGATTGATTGTTATAAATGAGAATTTGTTTGAACGTAATGTTTTTAAATTACCGATTTTTCTTGAATATACAATGTGGAATACCTTAATTTAGAGTCTGTTTTAGGGAAGGCAATGTAAGAACTTCAGTCTATTATTAATTTTTCAAATGATTATAGTCTTCCCTAGCAAAATTAACTATTTGACACTTTATTTAAGTAACTAACAAGCACATTGGAGTTGCTATGTTATAATATCCTAGCTTTTTATAAATCTATTTTAGCAACAATATAATGTATTAAACTGTTAAAGTTTTATTCCGATAGCTGTTTGTAAACATTCAATTCTTGTGGGCGCCAAATTGTAGTAAATAGTATGAAAACGGAACTGCTTTTGGGCCCCAATTATGTAAAATCTCGGTACTCTAAATTCAGCCGAAATTGGCAGAATATAAATGCCTGCGGTTGGTGATGAACAAAACCATTGAATAGTTATCGAAATCCAGGAAACTGGTACTGAAAGAGAGTGTAATGGGTACTGAATAGAAAGATTGTGCTCAGCACTGGAATACTAAGGTTACCTATGCAATAAGCTATTTGACAGGTGTCCGAAAACCAATTCATATTTTTCGTTGGTGTTTAGTAAGTGCTCGGAAAGTGATAATTTTTAAATCTTTCGTATATTTTTTTGTAAAAACGCGCCTCCAAAACGCTCTTGAACAATATGGCGTCGCACAGGAAATATTCACGTCACTGGTCAGTAAACAAACAGACGTCAACTCTCGGATCGCTATATTTACTGTATTTACATCACTGACCTGTGATGTCATTATAGAGTCGAAAAATCCTGGCCGTTTTCAATAAAATTGCTACAGATCCAAATTATTAACTTTTATCCTGTTTTTTTGCAGAAATGATCCTTTGCTTTTTCAGTTAAAATGCCTTAAATCGGTTTTAAAACTCATCATTGATACACATTGTATATAATGAATACTCTTTTTGACACTCAAATAACCTGTTATAAATGTTATTCACCGTCGCCAACTTGAGACGTTTATATACTGTTCTAATTCCAATCATTACTAACTGGAAGTACATAAACCATTCTGTATCTGCTGCGAAAATAACAATAATTATTGTATTGTCTATCTCTGTTTTTGTTTCACCTGTATTTGTATATGCAGGTAGGTATTCTACTTTAACCTATTTGATGAATCGTTATCAACCCTTGTATGTCCCCACTGCTGGGGCACGGGTCTCTTCCTGCATCGCAGGAAGGTTAGGCCATACTCCACCACGGGGGCCAAGTCCGGGTTGGTGGATTTGATGAATGTACAAGATTAACTCTGTTCATGCGAAATATGCGTAATAAAACATGCATTTTTGTAATTAATGGGTTGCTTAATAATAAAGAGTCCGTAATGAGTCTTTAAAACTGTCATTTTAATCTAAATTGTATAGCTTTGATTTTACGATTTGAAATATGTTCCACTGTGTGTATTTGCATTAAGGAGCGCGTTTTTTGTCAATAAAATATGTCGATTTTATTTGTGTTTCGCACAACTGTCTTAAAATAATAAGACATCTACCTAAAAAGTTGTATGTTTTGTTTAAGGATTTTTTTGTAAAAGGTTTAATAGGTAAATAAACCAAATGGGTTAGATGTCGAGTTTTGAATTTAATCATGTCCACTTTAAATCAGTCTCAAGTAACATTGCATGACTCGTAAATGTATATTTCTGAAAGGGCATAGCTAAATTTAAAATAGTGTCTCTGAAAATTATAAAATCTAGCAAATATATTTTGTGTAGCTAGTTTAAAATGCGAATTTCATAAGGCGTGTTAGATTTAAGTTACGTCATATGTGGATTGTTGTTTTTTCCATAGTACCTAGAGTTATCCAGAAGTTGTTTAAGTTTTTTTTTTCAGTGTTAACCTTATACAAGATGTCACAAACTCGCCATATCTTTGCGAAAATAAAGGGGTGGATTCGTCGATACCAACCACTTTCTGTGGAAAACCTACGAGATAGCAAAAAAATATCAGCTGTTCCATACTCTTTGCCTTTGGTGGTAACTTTAATATGGAACTGATGTTCTTTTTTGTTAACTTGAAGTTGTTCTGTGATAAAAGTTGTTTGTTTAGACGAGTACAACTCCTGTGTTTCGCTTAGATGTAAGAATTTAGTTACACGGTGTATTTTGGTCAATTTTTTTTTTTAGTTTGTAAGAAGGCTTTTAGACTTCTTTGACAAAAAGTTCCTTCAGATTGCTTATAAAAGATTATTAGGTTCCAGCAGTTCTTGTCAACTGTATTAAGATTTTTTTTAAGTTGATACTTATTAACACGTATTTGTATAACGTGAAATACACAGAAGTGGCTCGCAATTAGCATAATTTTAATTATATTCTATGTAGTTCATAAGAAATTAGGTAGAAGAACATACATAAAAGCTTAAATAAAATGTTAAAACTATTTGCGTCAAAAACTGTGTTGTTATTTTTACTGAAGTGTTTTTTTTTTTATAAAACAGATCCTAATAAAAAGTTGCGTGGGAGGTGAATTCATGTGTGTTTTAATTTAGTGTTTGATCATGCTGTGATATAATATAAATTACCCAAAAGTTGTATATAATAGTGCATTTTTTAAATATAAGATTTATTTAAGTATAGTAAAAATTTTTATGAGATATTGCCGACTACAAATATTAGTTATTTGAAGTCGACAACTGAAGTACAAAAAGACTGCGAAGAAATTGAATAAAAACCATTCTTTATTCTATAAAACTGATTTTTATTTTACTCATGTCCCATCATACACTTCATTAAGAGGTATTCTTGAATTATTCCTGTTATAAAATTATTTTTTTGTAATAGACAGTTTCTCGTACGTTGTCGGTTAATTTAGTTTTAACAGCTGTCAGTTTTCTTTGTTTTGCACTTTCGCTTTTCGCGTTAAGACCGCCAGTTGTATTTTATGGACCGGTTTCCGAATGGAGAATTTCACTAAGTACATACTTGAGTAAGAGAACCCACGGCTTCTCAATCGAGAGGTCGTGGGTTCGAACCCCGGCATGTGCCAATGACTTTGTTTTATTAAGTTATGTACATTTGTGAAATTATAGTAGCAACACTACTCGCTGACGGTGAAAGAAAACATCGTAAGGAAACCCTTGTGTCTGAGGTGTTAACGTACCTCAGCGCTTGCTACGTACAATGGCCCAACTATGAGACTAAGTGCGGAAATCTCAGGTCTAACTAACTACTTGAGTAACGTTTTGTCACGCTCTTGTCTAAGAAATTCGAAGAGACAGCACTACAGTTAAATATTTACTTAGCTAAATTCTTAATTCTGAAATTGGCCCTATGTTACTCAAGATATTTAAATATTCATGTACTCTCAAAATGGATGGTGTGCATTAAAGAATATTAATCTAATATTTTGTACGAAAAACTGAGAGTTTGCGTAAAAAGTCACTCGCCATCCGTCACTGTAAATGTTAATAGAACCGCAAATAAGAAGTACCTAGTTTCCTAAGTCACTTAGAATAATTTAAAACTATAGTAATAAATAAAACGGCCTTTGCCCAGCAGTGGTTCACAAACATAGAGGCTACGTAAAAAATACATATACGCATACATAACCTCTGGGATACGCCTGTAGCCCAGAGGGGTAGGAGACCAGGGACTGCCACTTGCCACGATCCTCACAGATCACCTTCAACGTTCATTAGTCGTTGCATGCACGCACACCGGTTCCGGCGTAAACTAATAACAGCTACAATTGTTATTTTACAGCTACGTTTCACAGAAACTTACTAAATTACATAAAATCTGGCACATTTTTCCTTTGCCTTAGCCCAAGTATCTTCATGTACAGTCGACATCTCGTCAAATTTACATTTTAGTTGCAAAGTTGCTCTTAGATAACTGATTAGAGCATACTTAAACCTTTACCAGGCAGTGGCAGTTACCACTAAATATCACCTTTAAATTAAGTCCAAAACTAAAGAAAAATGTATACTAGCTCAGCCCGTTAATGGCGACGCCAATTCCTTTCTAGTGATATTCCTTACAGTATCCATAAACATAAGGTCCGATTTAGAAGATTTGTTACTTTTTGTAAGCCAATCGATTTATCAACAGGTAAATTCTTCATCAGGCTATACTAGTCCACTGCTGGACATAGCCCTCCCCTAATGAGCGCCACAGCGCCCTATCTTCAGCTTGCCGCATCCAGCATCTGCCGGCAGTTTTTCGCAGATCGTCATCCCACCTAGTCGGAGGGCGTCCTACATTACGTTTGCCGAGTCGCGTAGATCAATTAACACAGGATAACTATCTATATATACGAAAACATATTGGTCAAAAACGTAAACATTAAAATGTGTTTCCTAACAGTACTACGGTATTGTTTAAAATAAGAGTTTAAAAATATAGGAAAAGAGCGAAAAACTGCAGGCAGATGCTGGATGCAGCAAGCTGAAGACAGGGCGCTAAGGCGCTCATTAGGAGAGTGCTATGTCCAGCAGTGGAATGAACCATCCAGCAGTGCTAATACAGCCTGAAGATGAACGAAAAGAGCGGAAAGACTATCGGAAAGATGACAGTATCAAAATTATGGAAACGCGGAATTTAATCCCGGTCACTTAGGTAAACACGTACAGTCAGAAGCTGCTCTGATGCTACTAATTCTACCTAAATTTCCTACGATAAACTTGAGACGTAACAAATACATTTTTTTATAAAAATTGTCACATTCTACCTAAGTTCCCCGTCGCTGGCTTAGTACTTCAAGGTCTAACCCGGCTCCACTAAACACCTCAGAACTCGTAGTTGGTCCGGATCGTCATGAAGGAGGCGATGTTGAAGTACTTGGGCATGCCTTCAAGCAGGTTCCTGTACTCGGCCGTGTAGTCGTCAGGGTGGTGGATCTTGTGGGCGTGGTGCGACGCTAGCACTACCGGCCCAGACTGGAGGGATAGAGGTACCTGGGGACAACGACAGGGGGGCGACTCACTAAAATGCATAGTTAACATAACATGTACAAATGGCCGCCTTATTACTAAAAGCAATTTCTTCCAGGCAACCATAGACGGAGACATGAAAGAAATTAGAGACGGGTAGTCGGTGCAATGCAGAAATATTGAAATTAGGAATTCAACGAAATTTATATAAACTTACTTAAACCACATACATAAATTATTAAGATATACATACATACTAATAAATAAACATAACATATTTAGAGGCTAAAAATTTCACCGATGCCGGGACTCGAACCCGCGACCTCTGCGTTATCCGTGCCAGCGCTCTCCCTACTGAGCTAATAAGCGACTACCCGGCATCAGTGTTTTCGAACCTCTACAATATTCTCTGTATTACGTACAGGCAGCAACATCTGTCTGAAGTAATTTGCATCACTTGCAGCGACGAATACCTACTTTGCAGTTGGGTTTTACATCGGAATGATATCGCTGTACCCACATGATTAAATATTTAATACACTAACCCGTGCAAAGGACAATTAAAAAAAAAATTGCCTCTATATGGGTTCTTTAAAATTGTCCTTAGCACGGGTTAGTGTATTAAAAAGAATATAATGACATTACATAACATTTACATAGAGGCACATACATTGCTTCGGGCCCCACACTAGGACCCTTGTGTCGTGGGATCCAGAAACAACGACGTCACAAACATGTAGATATCCAAGACCTGGGGTTTTTTTTAAAATTCCCAACCGGGGTACGAACCCGGGACCCCTCGTATAGCAGGCAGATGCGCTACCGCTGCGGCACAGAGGTCGTCGCCACAGTTGTTCAATAGAATCTTATTACTCTGGTAATGGTCGCTTCATTCACACTATCGGTAGTCTCGTAACCAATCGCGTTGCAATGGAATAACCCGTGCTACTTAACTCGCGTGCGATTCGATCTTCTTCGCGAGAGATGCCTATTTAATTTGCGCAAGTTACCCCTGGAATGACATTGTACTGCTATTGCTTTGCAGACTACCAAATTGAGGCAAATAACAACCATTGTCGTGTTTGTATGATTCTATTGAAAAAGTAAGTAGTCTCCAGGACCAGATCACTGAGGACGAAGCTAAGACATACCACGCAATGACAATGTGTGACGTACAAAACTCCGCTCAAAAGCGAAGCGCATACGTTAACGTAACAGATGTCAACCCTTTCTATGTCCCCACTGTTGGGTCACGGGTCTCTTCCTGCTTGGCAGGAAGGTTTAGGCCATACTCCACTACGGGGGCCAAGACCGGATTGGTGGAGAATTGCAAGACAGTGGCGGGCCTTACTGTCGGAAGTTATCAAGCCGCCCGTAAGGCCTCTGACATGGCTTAACGATTGCCATTACATGACAGCCGGCACCAACGGCTTAACGTGCCTTGCGAAGCACGGAAGCGCTCGGAAAATTGACACTAGCGGTAGTCACGGGACAGTACCCCATCCACCACCCGACCGCACCAGTTGTTGCTTGATTAATTCCAATCACTCGGTTCCACTAGGCAACGAGCGCTTGTGTTTTTCAATGGTAACACAATGCAGCTTACACCGACTCACCGTCATAGTGACGTTGAAGGTGAAGGCGGGCGGCTCCTCCTGGTAGGTGGCCGTGGAGTACACGATGGTGTAGACTGGCCGGCCGCGCTGGACGAGCGTGGCCGTCAGTGGCGCGGGGAACGACCAGCTCGCCACGGTCGCGCCTTCCACCGGCCATAGCGTCAGCAGGTTGTGGGGCGGCCCTATTAAAGACGAAGAGGAGAGATAATCAATCAATTATTGTTACGTCATGAGAATGTTACAAATTACATTTACCAAATTGTAATTTTTAAGGTACATCAAATCAGCTATAAGACCGTTGCCAGACTTGCAAGGCTCCACCGATCCGGGCTTGACCGTCGTGGTGGAGTATGGCCTATACCATCCCCAGGGAAGAGAGCCGTGCCCCTCGGTGGGGACATAATGGGTTGAAGATGATGATAAGACTGTACTGCTGTGCTCTAACTTATCACCGGGGTATTTCTCTTTTAGCTTGAGTTAGAGTAGTTAAAATAATGAGGGCCAATTTTTGAATTGAGAATTTCACTACCATAGGACATATAGTTCTATATGTTAGGTTTTAGAATATACCTCGGGCTCTCGAGTAGGCTTCGGTTTTCAGCAATTTTCGCCGGTTTTCTTACTGATGATCGAGTTCTGATTTCGAAATTAAAGATAGATAAAGATATTTATTTGTTAAACATGAGTTTAAAAAGGTGGTACAGTGTGGAATATTCAGATTCTGCATGTTTTGCCCTTTCTAGGCATACAAATATTTTTAAGAGATATTAATTGTCAAATTAATCTCTCTTAGAACGACGAAATTAAGTGTCAAATTAATAACGAAATTAAGTGTCAAATTAGTTCCGATAATTCTATTACACGAATATATCCGATTCTATCCGATAAAAGCCGAGGTATATTCTAAAAACTAACAGACTATACTTAGGTCTAGTTCCGTCACGCTCTTTTCTGGGAAATTCGAAGAGACAGCACTACAGTTAACTATTTACATAGTCGTCAGGCTATACTAGTCCACTGCTGGACATAGCCCTCCCCTAAAGAGCGCCACGTTGTGCTATCATAGGGGGTAATGCCCATAATCCCCGCGCTGGGCATGCGGGTTGGGGATCGCAGTTCGGTGGAATTGTACTGCAGGGGGCGCTGCTGCCCACCCCCCCTTGGTTGGTGTCCCTTAGTCGCCTTTTACGACACCCGCGGGAAGAATTTGGGTTGGTGCTATTCTCTAGGCCGACATCACACAGCAAAAAATATCTATACTATTTACATAGCGAAATGCTCAATTCAGAAACTGGCCATTAATCTTATAATCGGTCTTGAGCGCTTAAACACCAACGAATAATCTGAGTTGGTTTTCAGAAACCGGTCGATCAGCCTACTGTAACGGCTTTGCTAAATAAATAATTAGTATTTGTGAATCGCTCGTAGCCCCGGCTGCCTGACTGATTTTAAACGATCACGAAGGTTTCGCAACATAGGCCGCGTTCAGTCCATGGATGGGTGACCGTAACCGAACACTAACGCTAGTGGCATTTTTCCGAGCGGTTACGTGCTACTCAAGGCACGCTAAGCAGTCGGTGCCGGCTGCCGTCGATAGATGGCAGTCGTTAAGCCAAGTCAGAGGCCTCAGGGTGGCTTGATTACTTCTGACAGTAAGACCAGCCACTAGTCTTGCAAGTCTCCACCAATCCGGACTTGGCCCCCGTGGTGGAGTATGACCTATACCTTTCTCAGGGAAGAGACCCGTGCGCCTAGGTGGGGACATAATGGGTTGATGATGATTTGTATTTGATATGACGACAGTACAATTCCACCAAACTGCGATCCCCAACCCGCATGCCCAGCGTGGGGATTATGGGCATTACCCCCCCAATGATGGCACAACCTTGCGCTGTGGCGCTCATTAGGGGAGGGCTATGTCCAGCAGTGGACTAATATAGCCTAAAGATGAAGGAAAAGAGCGGAAAGATGACAGTATGAAAATTATGGAAACGCGGAATTTAATCCTTGTCACATACGTACAGTCAGACGCTGCTAATTCTACCTAAATTTCCTACGATAAACTTGAGACGTAACAAATACGTTTTTTAATAAAAATTGGCACATACTACCTAAGTTCCCCGTCGCTGGCTTAGTACTTCAAGGTCTAACCCGGCTCCACTAAACACCTCAGAACTCGTAGTTGGTCCGTACCGTCATGAGGGAGGCGATGTTGAAGTACTTGGGCATGCCTTCAAGCAGGTGAGAAGAAGATGACGACTCACCGATGATCCGGAACTGCAGCAGGCAGGTCTCCCCCAGGCAAGTCCGGAGGGCGGTCATGGCGGGCGCGGGCTGGAAGGCGGCGGGCGCGCCCGTGTAAAGGAACATCCCGTTCTTCCTGAGACATCACACGAGAATGGAATCTTTTTTGCCACGCCTAACCGGTTAAATTGCATTGTAACTCATTGTATTATGATTATGACAACACCACTGTACAGACATAAAATTTATGGCAATAAATATATTGCCAAATATATTTACAGTAAACAAATACCCAATTCTTCCCGCGGGTGTCGTAAAAGGCGACTAAGGGACACAAACCGGGGGTGGGCAGCAGCGCCCTCCGCAGTACAAATCCACCGAACTGCGATCCCCAACCCGCATGCCCAGCGTGGGGATTATGGGCATTACCCCCTATGATAGCACAACGTGGCGCTCTTTAGGGGAGGGCTATGTCCAGCAGTGGACTAGTATAGCCTGACGACGACAATGACGATGATATATATTGATTCATTGATCGATGATTGATTTATACCATTAACGGTAAGCGCCAATTAAACAAGTTCAAGTTTGTTTATTGCTTTTTGCGGTACAAAATAGAGCTTAACATTGGTGGCCTTCAACATTAGCTCGTCAGCGCACTGCAAATGTTCTACATAGATATCAGAAAAGAATTTCCTTTTTTTTCACAATATGTAACTTTGTGCTTTATTTAAATGTGTTTGTTTATTTTATTTGTATATAAACAGAAAACTGGATAAAAAATAGGATAAGCAGGCAAAAAACAGGATAAAAAGAGGATAAATCCAGACCGGTCTTGTCGAAATGTAAAGTAGTAATGCTGAAAATGAGGGAAATCTCAAAAATGGGTGACGTTATTAAAAATTTCTTTTATTTAATTGTAAATGTATATTCACCCATTATTTGTTTTTCTATTTTCTTACTGATTTCTTTTTTCCTTTGTTTGTATATAATGTGTTGTAAACTTTGTGTACACATATGTTTTTTTGTGTTTTGTGAATTTGTTACTGTTTTGTTATGTTTTTAGTATTATGCCGTTGAATAAATTATTTCTCTCCCTCTAGGTATCTCTCTTTAAAAAATTTTGAAAATTATAGATAAATTTAAAAACCTATTTAGAGGCTAAAAATTTCACCCATGCCGGGATTCGAACCCGCAACCTCTGGCTATCCGTGCCAGGCACGGATAGCCAGAGGTTGCGGGTTCGAATCCCGGCATGGGTGAAATTTTTAGCCTCTAAATAGGTTTTTAAATTTGATCCTTAGCACGGGTTAGTGCATTAAAAATAGTATAATAATAGATAAAATTAAAGAAATATAAAGAAGGTAAAGAGGTTTGCACCGTTACACACTTAAAAGGTTATTAATAGGTGTTGGGCTGTTGTGCAACTAGATGATACTCACAAGTCGTCAGCGAACCTTGGCCGGTAGAGCGGCAGGTTGCAGTACACCTTCTCGGCACAGTCGCTGCTGAAGTCCGTCCTCGTGCTGATACCTGGAAGACGGTACATCATCAGACGAGGCATCGTCGTCATCGTCAGCCCGGCTCTGCCCACTGCTGGGCTGAGGCTTAACGAGCAGAGAAGAGCGAAGTCCTCGCTCTGTTGCACAGCTGATTCGATTAGTTTCTGCCATATTACATGAGATTTTCATTCATCCTTATGCGGGGGTAGCCAACAATACTTGAGTTCTAGAGTTCCTGGTCCACCATTACGCAGGGCTAGCCAACAAACCTTTTTATTTTATGAGTTCCTAGTACACCACCATGCAGGTGTAGCCAACCTTCACATTTCACGGTTACCTGGTCAACCATTATCCAGGAGTCGCCAATCAACTTCATATTTCATGAATTCTTCGTCCACCACTGGGCAGGGGTCGCAAACCTCTATATTTCACGAGTGCCTTTGTCCACCATTACGCAGGGGTAATCAAGAAACATTTATAATTAATAAATTCGCGGTCCACCATTGGGCAGGGGTCGCCAACCTATATATTTCATGAGTGCCTTTGTCCGCCATTGTTCAGGGGTTGCCAACAAACCTTTTATATTTCACGAGTGCCTTTGTCCACCATTACGTAGGGGTAATCAACAAACATTTATATTTCATGAATTCCTGGTCCACCACTATGCAGGGGTAGCCAACCTTCACATTCGACGGTTTCTTGGTCAACCATTAAGCAGGGGTCGCCAACAAACCTCTATATTTCTCGGCGAGTACTCGGCTTAGACTGTCGATTGTGTAGGCGTCCTGTTTACTGGCGAAGATGCCGTGGCCCGACTCCGTCACCTGCCCCGCGTAGTTATACGACACTACTTCTGTGTGCTGAAACACGAGGTGATAAATAGATAGCTATCACACAACATAATCAGTTGACCTACACGAGTTTGTCCGCATAGGATTCAGCTCAAATGTGGACGATACTATTCCATGGAAGAATACAGGTCCGTATTCGACCTCTACGGACGTAATAATTACTTTAGTAAGTAGTAAGTAAGCAGTGGACTAATATAGCCTGAAGAAGAAGAAGTAGTAAGCAAAAGGACTAATCTGTTTACTTCCAGTAGATCAAAGACAAATCTAGGCTCATTCTCACCACTTAACAGGCTAATTAATCAATATAATGCCCTTGTGGGGGCTATTGGTGAAGTCGACATCCTGGCGAATACCAGAGACCAGTTCAAACGGGCCATTCTTGGTCTTTTGGACTCAAATCGCACAAATACATAACGTCCTTCCACCATGTCATCTCTCTCTCTCTCTCTATTTGTTTCATATTATAATGCGTTTTTTTTTATAGTTCTTAATAGTGTCAGAACATAATTATCCATTTTTGCTATTATGGTTCAAGTAGGTGATACATTATAATTTACGCATGCTGTGGACAGCTATAATTAAGGTAGAATTAATTTATATCCTTAATGCATGTGATTAATACGATGTTTTAATGTATACCTTGTTGGTGACCCTAAATAAAATAAATAAATAAAATAAAAATAAATAAAAAAGTAATAATGCTTTTAAAATCCTATTTAGAGGCTAAAAATTCCACCCATGCCGGGATTCGAACACGGGACCTCTGGCTATCCGTGCCAGTGCTTTTCCAACTGAGCTAATGGGCGACTCACCGGCATCAGTGAAATTTCGAACCTCTTTAAAATATTCTCTGTATCACGTACAGGCAGCGATTATTATTTATTTATTGTTTACTTATTTGCAAGCATACACGGCATATGCATACATGCATATTTAAGATATCTGGCTGAAGTAATTCGCATCACTTGCAGCCCCGAGTACCTACTTTGCAATTAGGTTTTAACATCGGAATGATATCGCTGTACCCACATGATTATGTTCTTTTTTTTTTTAGAAAAAGTTTTTCAGGAGTTAGCATAAACATGCTAACTCCTCAAAAGTTTTGCTTGCACGATGCAGGATTAAAGCGCACACTTTGCGGAGAGTTTTACCCAGCGGTGTGGCGTAGAAGATGCTACAGAAAAACACAAGAAAAAGAGTGAATGTCGGTGCCAGTACTCACAAACCAGTAGTGCCTCTGCGTGGCCGGCCCGGCGTCCCGGTAGGGGCTCAGCGGGACAAACATGATCACCACGCACACGGCCAGCACGCCCGCTAGGACCACCCACAGCCGCTTGCGGGAGAACAGCAGCTCGATGCCCGACTGGGGAGAGGATGCTCCTCGTTAAATAAACAATATATAATAAACTTGCTGACCCAGCGAAGTTCGTACCGCGTAACAGCCAATTGTTTAATTTATTTTTTATTTTTCTCTCCGTAAGTACCATCCTCGTACTTCAAGGAATATTCTAAAAAAGGAATTAGCGAAATCGATTCAGCTGCTCTCGAGATTTGTGCTTACCAACACATTCAGCGATTCATTTTTATATTATAGATAGATAAATAAATATTCATGGACATATTACACAGATCTCGTTAGCCCCATACTAAGTACAACTAAATGACTTGTGTCACAGGTGCTAACTCGACGATAGATTTCATACAATAAATACATAGATAACATCCCAGACCTGGGACAAACTAGAAACTAAAAATGGTCCTTGTAATTAGATTAACTGTTAACTTGAAGAAATTTTGCAATATTTTCGAGGCCCGACTGGGAAGAGAATGCTCCTTGTGCATTTGAAGAAATTTTGCAATATTTTTTATGCTCAGACGGGGAGAGCATGCTCCTTATTAATTTGAAGAAATTTTGCAATATTTTTTATGCTCGGCCGGGGAGAGAATACTTGATGTTTATTTGAAGAAATTTTGCAATATTTTCGATGTTCGACAAAGGAGAGAATGCTCCTTGTTAATTTGAAGAAATTTTGCAATATTTTCAATGTTCGACTCCTTGTTAATTTTAAGAAATTTTGCAATATTTTTAAGCTCGGCCGGGGAGAGAATACTTGTTGTTTATTTGAAGAAATTTTGCAATATTTTCGATGTTTGACAAGGGAGAGAACGCTCCTTGTTAATTTAAAGAAATTTTGCAATATTTTCGATGTTTGACCGGGGAGAGAATACTCCTTGTTAATTTTAAGAAAATTTGCAATATTTCGATGATAGGCAAGGACATCACATCATACATCCGTTTTGTTTCGAATGCCTACCATTTAATTTTTTGCACCATCTGTGGTTTACTCGTAGAAAATGCTTATAGCATTAAGTCCGCCACATTGCCATTGTATTTTTTTTACTTATGTGCAATAAACGTATTAATAATAATAATACACCCATACAGCGGTCATTTTGTACAAACGTACCGTGGGTTTTAGTGGAAATAAATCCCACGACCGCGAGCCTCTGACAGAATTGCGTCAAAGGTCCGACATTTGTCTCTCTCGCGGCACAACGGTTCTCTTGATCCTCGATCATACTCGTCTGGTCGCTAGCGATCTGCCTCAAATCGTAGGCCCGGTTTGACGGTTAATTCATTCATTTCTAATATTAAAATAAAATATTAACTTGTTAGTTGTCTGTAAGGCCCGCCACTGTCATACAATCCTCACCCGTGCCCCAGCAGTGGGGACATACAAAGGATAATATTGTCGCGGTCCTATCCCGAACCATCTAGAATAGAGCTTTCTGGAAGCCTATCGAATAGTCGCCGCATGCTGCGTTTTAGTAAACAATAAAACGCTGCAAGCAATAGTGACTCGTATGTCCACTAGTATAAGGTTCAAATCTCTTTGACAAGGACTTTGTTCTAGAGTCGTTGCCGCGTGCACCGAGTGTAGGTACGTACTTGAATGTTCTAGAATCCTTGCCGGCGGATATAAATAGCGGTCGCCGCGGCGCGCTGTCAGTTCCGTTTGGAATAGCGAAGAGTGAACTTCGAGCGAACATACCTGCGATACGAGCGATAACCTACGACCTCAGCGATACTATTGGACTTCGATTGGACCTGCGATTGGAATCTACGTGTGGACTTCGTGTCGTGAAGACTTGCAGACCAGACCCTGCGTGAATAAATTCTAAGAAGTTGTCATTGGCGTTTTACATCCAAATCCAGAACCCTAGCCCGTAACATTTGGTGTCAGAATTGGGGATTTGGAGATGCCACTGACTCCGAGAGAGGATACTTCTGGAGTGAGGACCAGGTCCAGAAGTGCTGCGGAGGCCACGCCCACTGCCCCTCAGGCCACGCCCACTGGCCATAGGGACACGCCCATTGGCCCCGCCCACCAGGCCACGCCCACCGACCAAGCCACGCCCCCTGTCCCCGCCCACCAGGCCACGCGCGTAGTGGAGACACAGCATACCTGCCCAGCGGCTCCGCCTACTGGCCACGCCCACCGCCCCCGTGCACCAGGCTCCGCCCACCGGCCTTGACCACCAGGTTTCACCAACCGACCAACAGGCTCCGCCTCGTAGCCACGCCCACCTGGCCACTCCCACCGAAGACATTAAACCTCAGTCACGTACAATGGAGGTTTTGGATATGTCGTGCCTGATGGCAATGTTGAAGGGCATGCGAGAAGAACAGAGCAAGCAGATGCAGTGCCTGCAAGAATAACAGAGAGGCCTGCGAGAAGAACAGAGCAAGCAGATGCAGTGCCTGCAAGAACAACAGAGCAAGCAGATGCAGTGCCTGCAAGAAGAAAAGAGAGGCCTGCGAGAAGAACAAAGAGGCCTGCGAGAAGAACAAAAAGGCCTGCGAGAAGAACAGAAGGCAGATCAACAGGTGATCCTTTCTGCCGTTACAAAGTTCAGTGATACGGTCGCTAAGCTACATGAAGATGTAGAGGTAGTGTACGAACGGGTTTCCGAATTAGAGGATGACCTAAAAAATGTGAAAACCGGCCTCACTGGACTAGAGCAGGAAGTTCGGCGTATTAAAGCTGCTGGAGTTACATCGAGCGGAGTTGTCAGCATAAACCACGGGCCTAAAGTGAAGGTGCCTCCGTACGATGGTACTACGTCTTGGGTCGCCTACCGCCAGCAGTTCCAGACTGTCGCTGCTTCAAACGGGTGGACGGACGAACAGAGCCTGACAGCCCTCACCGTCGCGCTCAGAGGTTCGGCTTTATCTGTCCTGGAGGCACTGCCCACCTCAGGCAGCGAGTTCAAAGACTTGCTGGAGGCACTTGAGGCTAGATATGGGGAACGACACCTGGAACACGTTTTTCGTGCTCAGCTACGCGACCGGACTCAGCACCTGGGTGAAGGACTTCAACAATGGGCGTTGGAAATTGAGAAGTTGGTTCGAAAGGCATACCCTTCTGCTGATAGTAAAATGGTGGACACGAATATTTTACAAGCCTTCGTCGACGGGATCAAGGATCTTGAAATTAGGGCTGCAGTAAAGCTTCGCCACCATTCTTCATTAAAAGAAGCTCTGGCACACGCCCTGGAAGTAGAAGCTGTGCGTCATGATATCCGGCAAGGGTATAAACTTCGAGAAGTTACGGAGGAGGTTAAAGAGATCAAGACACCTCCCAAGAGAAACTCCGGGCGCATGTGTTACAAGTGTGGGGAAAGAGGGCATCTGCAATTCACGTGTCCTAAGAAGGAAAGGCAACCGACCAAAACAGATGACAGACTGGATGCGTGTCTCAACAAAATAGAGCAGCGTTTTGAAGAGTTTGTTAAGAAGCATAACGCTGCGCCCTCCGCCGTGAATCAGGGAAACGAGTAAAAGCCAGGACTGCGGGGCGGGTACTGGCTGGAGCGGAGGAAGCCCCAGTAACCAGAATCTCACAAGCATGGAATGGGAACAGTCTACTAATATGCGGTGCAGTGAATAAAATAGAGTGCAAAATCACCCTAGATACAGGAGCCTCTAGAACAATAGTGAGACCAGACCTGGTGAAAGCTGTAGGGAGACACAAAGGCACCAGTTTATGCAGACTTCTCTCCGCTTCTGGCCAGCAGATACCCGTCCTGGGTGAAAGGTCAGTTACGATATGCGTTGGGGAGGCGTCATATATTCACAACGTAATCGTAGCCGAAATTATGGATGATTGCATTCTGGGCCTAGACTTTATGAAAAAACACAACTGTCACATCGATGTCACTAACGGTGTTTTAAATGTGGTGATGAGGAGAACTTCATACTTGGCGGTGCCGATGGAAATGTCACGTGCCTGAAGAAAATCGTAATACCTAGACGAGCACAAACTGAAGTAAAGGTGAAGCTGCCTTCAAGTCAGAAGAATCAGCGGAATAGGTGTGTGCTGATTGAAGATACACGAGACAGTGCAGCCAGTCAAAAATTGCTGACAGCAAGAACTCTCGTCTATGGAGGCAAGACCGCTGTAGTAAGGGTTGTGAATATAGGCGATCGTGAGATTACCCTTAGCAAAGGTGACGTTATTGGAAGGTGTGAGGAAGCCGTTTGGATGAGAAGCTGCCAATCATCTCCAAGCTCAAACACATCGAATACCAGGAGTGAAATTATAGTCACTAAGCTCCTTGAGGATTCTAAGAGTAATCTGAGCTATTCGCAAAGCATGAAAGCTAAGAGGTTGCTACTGCGCTTTAGGGATATCTTCTCTGACGAAGGAAATCCTGGAAGAACATCGTTAGTTCAGCACAAAATCGACACCGGACAGGAGCGACCTATTCGTCAGCGAGCAAGGCGCATACCGATTGCCAAAGAAAAGGAAGTACAAGACATGTTGGACGACATGAAGAGAAACAAGATTATTGAACCTTCTGCTAGCCCATGGTGTTCTCCCGTTGTGTTGGTAAAGAAGAAAGATGGTAGCACAAGGTTCTGTGTAGACTATCGACGGCTTAACGATGTGACCAAGAAGGATAGTTATCCACTGCCACGAATTGACGATACCCTGGACACATTGAGTGGTATGAAATGGTTCTCGACATAAGATCTGAAATCGGGCTATTGGCAAGTGGAAATTGATCCGAAGGATAAAGAGAAGACAGCCTTTTCAACTGGCAAAGGTTTATGGCAATTTAACGTGATGCCTTTTGGATTGTGCAACGCGCCAGCTACATTCGAACGACTTATGGAGCCTGGCCGGATTAGTTGGGGAAGCCTGCCTTGTCTACTTGGATGACGTCATAATCATGGGTACGGATTTTGAGGAACACTTACAAAATCTAGAGCAAGTTTTTAAGAAGATAATGGGAGCAAACTTAAAGTTAAATCCGAAGAAATGCAGTTTATTTAAGAACAAGGTTAGCTATCTCGGCCATGTGATAACCAGCGAAGGCATACAGACAGATCCAGCCAAAATCGAAGCAGTGCAAAAATGGCCTACTCCCAAAGACAAGACTGAAGTGCGAGCATTTTTAGGGCTATGCTCATATTATAGACGGTTTGTTAAGGGGTTCTCTGAAATTGCCAAGCCTTTACACAGACTGACTGAAGACAAGCAGTCATTTCATTGGGATGACACATGTGAGAGTTCATTACAAAAATTAAGAAAATGTCTTTGCGAGACCCCAATCTTGGGATTTCCACAGCCTAGCGGCCAATTCATTGTTGACACTGACGCCAGTAACACAGCGATCGGAGGAGTGTTATCGCAGATACAGGGCGACAGAGAGGTTGTGATGGCATATTTCAGTAAATCGCTATCGAAACCTGAAAGGAACTATTGTGTGACAAGAAGGGAGCTCTTGGCTGTGGTAAAGACAGTACAGCACTTCAGCAAATATCTCCTCGGCGTGCGGTTTACGCTTCGCACTGACCACGCCGCCCTGAAGTGGCTGTTACAATTTAAAAATCCAGAGGGGCAAGTTGCTCGATGGATCGAACAACTGCAGGAGTACGACTTTATTATTGAGCACCGCAGCGGAAACGCGCATGGCAATGCTGACGCAATGTCAAGAAGGCCGTGTCCGGAAGACTGCAAGCACTGTGCCAAACAAGAGACAAAGGATTTGCCATTGAGATTGACAAGAATGAGTCCTTCGAGATCTTGGGAAGATGAGGCGATGAAAGAAGCACAGGAAGATCACGAAGATGTACGGCTCATTGTCGCATGGAAGAAACGAGGCGAGGACAAGCCAAGATGGTGCGAAGTCGCTCCTACTAGTGCTGTCACCAAGGCATACTGGGCTCAATGGGACAGTTTTATTCTTCGGAACGGAATACTTTACCGAAAATGGGAGAAACCTAACGGCAGAGAGTTCCATCTTCAGATAGTTGTCCCAAGAGATAAGGTACAAGATGTCCTTCGTGAAGTACATGACGGCGTGTCAGGTGGACATTTGGGCGTAAAAAGGACTTTAACAAAGATTCGAGAAAGGTTTTACTGGCTCCATTGTCGAGAAGATGTGCAAGATTGGTGCCGCAAGTGTGCTACTTGCGCCGCGGTGAAAGGCCCACCAACTAGAAGCCGAGGAAATCTGCAACTTTATAACGTTGGTGCGCCATGGGAACGCATTGCAGTTGATGTGGCTGGACCGTTCCCAGTAACGGAATCAGGAAATAAGTATTTCATGGTAGTTATGGATTACTTCACTAAATGGCCAGAGGTATTCGCCATACCCAATCAAGAAGCCACGACTGTTGCCTCCAAGTTGTTTGAGGAAGTAGTTTGCCGGTTTGGTGTGCCCTTGGAAATACACTCCGACCAAGGCAGGAACATATCATCCTCAATGTGACGGCATGGTAGAAAGATTTAACCAAACACTTGAGAGACATTTAGCAAAAGTCGTTGACAGGCACCAGAGAGACTGGGACAAATACATACCGCCATTTCTTCTGGCCTACCGAACTGCAGAACATGAAAGCACGAAGGTAACCCCGGCGCGTGTAAATTTTGGCCGAGAACTGAGAATACCAGTAGATCTGCTGACTGGAGGCCCTCCTGACGACTCACGTTCTCTACACGACTACATTTCCGAGTTACGTGAGAAAATGCGAGAGATTTATGCCGTAGTACGGGAAAACGGATTGGAGTCGAGTGAAAAGATGAAGACTAGGTATGACCGCCGAGCAAATACAAGCGGCTTCGAAGAAGGAGCACTAGTCTGGCTTCACAATGTAACTCGACGAAAAGGAAAATCTTCGAAATTGCAGACAAGATGGGAGGGACCGTACAAAGTGGTAACTCGGTTAAATGACGTGACGTACCGAATTCAACGGCAGCCAAGAGGTGCACAAAAAGTGGTTCACATCGACCGCTTAGCTTCTTATCACGGCAGTAATGAAGATGCTCGGGACGAGCATCTCTAAGAGGGGAGCAGTGTCGCGGTCCTATCCCGAACCATCTAGAATAGAGCTTTCTGGAAGCCTATCGAATAGTCGCCGCATGCTGCGTTTTAGTAAACAATAAAACGCTGCAAGCAATAGTGACTCGTATGTCCACTAGTATAAGGTTCAAATCTCTTTGACAAGGACTTTGTTCTAGAGTCGTTGCCGCGTGCACCGAGTGTAGGTACGTACTTGAATGTTCTAGAACCCTTGCCGGCGGATATAAATAGCGGTCGCCGCGGCGCGCTGTCAGTTCCATTTGGAATAGCGAAGAGTGAACTTCGAGCGAACATACCTGCGATACGAGCGATAACCTACGACCTCAGCGATACTATTGGACTTCGATTGGACCTGCGATTGGAATCTACGTGTGGACTTCGTGTCGTGAAGACTTGCAGACCAGACCCTGCGTGAATAAATCCTAAGAAGTTGTCATTGGCGTTTTACATCCAAATCCAGAACCCTAGCCCGTAACAATATAATAATAATATGTGGTCTTATTTTAGTGCTAGTAAAAATACTTACCCTCAGTTTCTCGTACACTAACAATCTGTTAATCTACTGTTAACAGCTGTCAAATGTTTTTTGTATTCATTTTGGCCAAGCTGTCAGCTGTTAACAGTAGATTAACGTCTTGTCAGTGTACCAGAAAGGGGGTTAGTGTAGTATTTACAGCGGCCTCCAAATACAATATTTTGTATTGATGCAATGCACTCACCACAGTGACGGCGCAGTAGGAGACGAGCCCAACGCTGACGGCGGCCACCAGGTAGTCGGGCCCAGCGCTGGGCGTGCGGCCTAGCACCGGCAGCACCAGCGCGCTCACCCGCAGCGCAACACTCAGCACGAACATCGTCGACGGCAGCGAGGCCGCCACCTCCAGCACCAGGTGCTGCCAGCCTGGCCGGGCAGTACGCATGACGAAAGGCTTTAAATCCTCATGCACAATGTGGACACACATTAATTATTTACAAAAAGAACTATATTTCAGTAACAAACTAAAGAGAGCAACATTCCAGCGCCGTCAATAATAATTCTCTCACTTCCTAGCAACATCCAGCGCCTCAAGGCGACTCTCCCGCTCTCCGGCAACATCCAACGTCCCAAGTTAAGTTTTCAAGTTAAGTTTATTTAAAGTTTTTTTTTTTTTGTATTTGGAGAAATAAAGATTTTTGTATTTGTATTTCCGCTCTCCAGCAACATCCAGCGCCCCAAGGCAACTCTCTCCCCCTCTAGCAAACTTTAACTCTCTCACACTGTAATAACATTCCAGTGCCCGAAGGCAACTCGCCCACTCTCCAGCAATATCTAGCGCCCCAAGGCAACTCTCCCGCTTTCCAGCACCCTAAGGCAACTTTCCCGCTCTCCAGCAACATCTACCCAAGCCCACTCTCCTTCTTCAGTGCCACAACTAGGCGACACTGCCTCTGCAGTTTCGCAACAAGTCTTCTCTCCCTCTCCAGTGCCCCAGCAAGCCGCCCCTCCCCCTCCAGCGCCACAGCAAGCCGACTCTCCCCCTCCAGTACCACAGCAAGCCGACTCTCCCCCTCCAGTACCACAGCAAGCCGACTCTCCCCCTCCAGTACCACAGCAAGCCGACTCTCCCCCTCCAGTACCACAGCAAGCCGACTCTCCCCCTCCAGTACCACAGCAAGCCGACTCTCCCCCTCCAGTACCACAGCAAGCCACCCCTGCCCCTCCAGTGCCACAGGAAGCCGCCCCTTCCCCTCCAATGCTACAGCAAGCCGGCTCTCCCCCTCCAGTGCCACAGCAAGCCGCCCCGGCCTCTCCAGCGCCCCAGCCCCCCCCCCCCTCACCGCTGAGGCTGACCGCCCGCAGGACGCTGAGCG
This sequence comes from Yponomeuta sedellus, assembly GCA_934045075.1. Taxonomy (NCBI): domain Eukaryota; kingdom Metazoa; phylum Arthropoda; class Insecta; order Lepidoptera; family Yponomeutidae; genus Yponomeuta; species Yponomeuta sedellus. The sequence goes on along the minus strand of OW203745.1, from coordinate 1,039,377 downwards.
CGAGCGCCGAGGTGGCCGCCATGAGCAGCAGCGGCGCCGTCACCAGGTAGCGCAGCGGGCCCGCGCCCGGGACACACAGCAGGACTAGCCCCGCCAGCACCAGGAGGAGTCGGGTGCCGGCCTGCGCTTGAGCGGCGCGGATGGACCGGTTCATGCCCGTCTGGGGACGAGTCAAGTAATGCTTTCATTCAAAGCAGTGACAAATCGGCGGCGACTTTGCCATCGGTTACCGCAGAGGCTTGCGCTTGAGCTGCGCGAACGGACAGAGTGCTCAGTGCGAGTTTTTTAACTACTCGATCGCGTTAACGTAAACTCATATTTCTATGGCATCGAGGAAGCGCCACCTAGCGACAAGTATGGAAATTAAAATTGCTGAGTGCGAGTTGTAATGGTTTACGTTGAGAAGTGAACACGTTTACCAGCCAAAACACGAATAAACGCGAGTGCGAGTTGTACTGTGACAGCGTTTTGCCAGTTCGAACTTTTAACTTACTCATACTCACTACTCTATGCTCGATTAACGCGGTAGTAAAGTTATTCGATTGGATCTGTCAAACTCGCACTAAGCACTCTGATCACTGGTCCCCAGACCGGTGTGAACCGGTTCGGAAACGAGTGACACCAAAATTTGTTCATTCAATGTAGCCCGATACGGCCAATGGCATTGACACGGACTTAACCGTCTGATACCGCAGAGGCCAGTATCGGTGAATGTTTTCATTCCGTCCGACCGGCCGACAAACCGACCGACTATTTTTTTTATGTCATACACAATTTTACAGCATTACAATCTAAACTAATGCGCTATAAGACTTGACGTAGATGATTAAACTTTATACTATCTGTATGTATACCCTTTATCTCGGAAGCGCGTGAAGGTATTGAGTTGAAATTAAAACTAAAATCAGATTTACAATGCCATACAATTGTGAAAATATCCAACTTTAACGCAAAAAAAGTTACGTCTATTTATGCCGTAAAATAACGAATATTTTAAGATATAACTTTCTTTTCATAGATAGCGCTACTGACTTCTTTTCATAGGTGGCGCTACTAATTTGAAATTTAATGAATTTATTTCAACGCTAAGAATTTACATTCTGTTTGCTGAATGTCAATGTACAATGAAAAATGTAAGCCGCTGCCTTCAGGCCGTATTGCAGTGGAGAAAAAAGCAGCAGCAAAAAAAACTCCACTGTGACCATCATTTCTCAAATCAACTTAAACCAAATACATACGTTATGATTGCCATCAACAACTTTAAATGGCAAAGCATTAGTTAAATGTCTTACAAAAGTAGGGAAAACGTAAGTGCTGCGGCCAAATTTCTTTTCATATGTGGCGCTACCGATTTCATTTGATAGGTGGCGCTACTAATTTATAGTAGCGGTTCTCTATTTTTTACAAAAATGGAGCTACTAATTTATTTTCATAGGTGGCGCTACTGATTTCATTTCATAGATGGCTCTTCCGGAGCTCGTGGGCCCTTAGAGGCTGTTTGGTGTACTCTTACCTTTTTAGCTCTCCACCTGTCGCAGGCGTGTGAAGTGGCGACGGCAGCCACCAGCCAGGGGATCCAGAACATCGGCACCACGATCCAGGGATGTGTGAGGTACCTGAAACAAATAGGGGGCTGTTCAACACGCTATTGGAACATTTTTATGGCCCGCAGGGTGCCAAATAGAACTCTATTACTCTGTATTCGCTCCCTGTCTGTCTGTTGTCCGTCCGATCTTTAAAAGATTCCATCTTTGGCTCCTAAGATACGGGGTCCCCTAGTTTAGGAGTCAGGGACTTAACAAGACGGTGTAAAAGAAACTGTAATTTTGTGTCTGCAGAACTGTAATTACCTTGGTCAACAAATTATTATTATTTGGGACCGTAATAGGTAGCCGGTTGAAATTTTCTAAGACTATCTGACAGACCTGAACAGATAGTACAAATAAAAAAATTATGAAAAGATTTGCAAATAAATTACTTCACAAAAACAACATGTTTGTAAGCATTACAGGGGCACTACGGGACTATAAGCTGCATTATTACTTTAAATGGTGTTTCAAATTTATCTCTGCAGTGACAGAAATAAAAAGAAAATCTTTCAAAGTACAGAATTTAGGTTCTGTTTGTTGAATGATGCTATCTCTTTGTATGTCCCCACTGCTAAGACACGGGGTAAGAATTATACTTTATTGCACACGAAACATTACATAACAAATAACATGTGCAAATGCGAGCTTTGTATGCGTCTTTTCCTCCATCGCAGGAAGATTTGTTGAATGTACCATTTTTCTCGCTTTGGATCAAATTTCCGGGGGCCAAAAGGTAAACAACAATAAAACTCCACCCTGACCATCTTTTCTCACATCAACTTAAACACATTCACAAACACATCAAAGTACAAGTGTTTTGTTGTGCATGTCTGTGTGAAAATATGAACACTTTTGCATGTTTTATAAGCCTAATTAGAGGCTAAAAATTCCACCCATGCCGGGACTCGAACCCGCCACCTCTGGCTCTCCTTGCCGGCGGTCTTTCCAACTGAGCTAACGGGCGACTCACCGACATCAGTGAAATTTCGAACCTCTACAATATTCTCTGTATTACGTACAGGCAGCGACACCTGGCTGAAGTAATTTGCATCACTTGCAGCAGTTGCAGCCACGAGTACCCGCTTTGCAGTTAGGTTTTACATCGGAATGATATCGCTGTACTTACATGATTTGTACGGGGATACACTAAGTACTGATAAAAGATACGAACGAGAACTTATATAATGAACTTATATATAGCTGATATAATGTCAATATTAATAAGGACTAAGATGAAGGGTGAGTTAAACTGATACTGATAATGAGGACGCGACGCGTGTCCGTCTGAATGGACCGGCTATATGTCGTGAACTAACTTAGGTTGCTGCCGATCACACGCTACGTGACAATGAAGGTCCGCGGCCTGGCAGAATCGCTGACAAGCAAATCGCGTATACTATGAAACTGTTAGGGTTGGCCCGTACATGATTATATTATTTTTAATGCACTAACCCATGCTAAGGGTGAGTGCATTAAAAATAATATACTCTTTACAATATTTTCTGTATTTTAGCCTCTGGTGCAAACCTCTTCACACTATTTTTATTTCTTTTTCTATCTATCATTTTCAAATATTTAAATCACGTCGCACATTCTTCGATTTCCCTCATTTTTCATCACTACTACTTTACCCTCCGACCAGATCTGACAACTTTACCTGCTTATCCATTTTTATCCGGTTTTCTGTTTTATTAAAATATTACTTACTTCATACAAATAAAGCCACAATTGAAGTCGTTCCAGTATTAATTATTATGAAAATGAAAAATATTTATTTTAAGGAATGGTTACAACGACTTACATTCTTGTGCTTATATTATTCTAGAAGAAAAACATAACAAAAACGTAATTTTATGTGACAACTTCCATAACTAGACTATCTAGTAGCCTGTATTTATGGTAAGTAGGCCCGTGTCTCTAGCAAAAGGCGGAAGACAGTGGGTGGTGATGTCATGTTTATCAAACAATATTGAATCCAGTAGAACATGTGAGGCAAAATATAGTAATGTCTAACATGCGGCATGCAATTTACGTGTGTCTGTGTATGTGTGTGTGTGTGTGTGTATGAGTGTGTGTGTGTGTGTGTGTGTGTGTCTGTGCATGTGTGTGTGTGTGTCTGTGCATGTGTGTGTGTGTGTTTGTGTGTGAGTTTTCGTGTGATTATAAAAGATATCCAACGTTTCAAAGGCAAGAACACACCTGAGTTGGACGGTGGTGGCCACCATGACGGGCGTGGCCACCGCCACGAGCAGCGCCCCCGCCCCCGCGGCCAGCGCGCGCCACAGCGCCGCCAGCGCCAGCTCGCGCAGCGTGGACCAGCCTGGCGGCATGGACAGTTTACTGGACGGTGGTCTAGCGGCTAGCTGCAGACAGGGCGCTATGGCGCTCATAGGGGGAGGGCTGAGTCCAGCAGTGGACTACATTATATGTAGTTATATATTGAACGGGACAAATCGCGATTATTTATTTGGTAAAACACAATTTATACTATTTTTATTTTTTTAAATGTGGGTACAGCAACAGCTCAGTTGGATAGAGCTCTGGCACGGATAGCCAGAGGTCGCGGGTTCGAATCCCGGCATGGGTGGAATTTTTTGCCTCTAAATAGGTTTTTAAAATTGTCCTTAGCACGGGTTAGTGCATTAAAAATAAAAATAGTATAATCATGTGGATACAGCGATATCATTCCGATGTTAAAACCTAACTGCAAAGTAGGTAGTCGGGGCTGTAAGTGATGCAATTTGCTTAAGCCAGATGTCGCTGCCTGTACGTAAGTACAGGAAATAGTGTAAAGAGGTTCGAAATTTCACTGATGCCGGTGAGTCGCCCATTAGCTCAGTTGGATAGAGCGCTGGCACGGATAGCCAGAGGTCTCGGGTTCGATTCCTGGCATGGGTGGAATTTTTAGCCTCTAAATAGATCTTTAAAACGTAATTACCTTATTTCCCGACGTTTTGGCAGCGTTACAGTTGCGTGGTCTCGGGTAGACTGAAGTGGCGAGTGCAGTCAATTATTGTGGGCAGTCACTATTAATTTTTCGCAGCTGACCGACATACAACACTCACTACGTCAACGGACCGGTCCGGTGATAAGGCGCGTGACTTGTAATTACTTAGCACGGGATTCCACGTACTTGAAAGCTTGAAACCATCATCTCTGTTGAAATTCTTGTGTTTTTTAATTTCAATTGCTTCCCGAACTCGCCACTTCAGTCTACCGAGACCACGGCAACTGTAACGCTTCTGCTGTCGGGAAATAAGGTAATTACTTTGTACTTAATAAATAATCGCGATTTGACCCGTTTAATATATAATTATGTATGAGTATCGCGAATCATTCAGAAATACATAATATAGCCTGAAGAAGAAAAAGGTCTAGCGGTACCATGCTATACTAAGCTATTGATACAAAGGTCGATTGCCTTCGGACGCCAGGGTGCCAATTCTCACTTCATTAGCAAATAAGTCGTATACGACTCTTAAGGGTTATGACTTGGAATTATACGTAAAAAGTCGAGCGATACCCAAAATCTGTATTCTGAACGCCATTCTACATACATTGTGTCTAATGACTCTGTCGAATTATCTTATTTTTATTCGACAAATGTCTAAGCCTTCGAGTATTTTGCGTCTACGCTTTCAATTCGCATGGGCGAGAATCAGCCCCCAGGGTTACTTTTTTCGTACAACATTATCTTAATGTGGTTACCACATTAAGATAATGTTGTTACGTAAATCCAAATGTTATTGATTGTCAGTAAAAAACCTGTTATTGGCTTTAAATCTAATTCATGTTATTCTTTGCAAATATGCAAAGAATAACATGAATAACACCACATCCACATTAAACCCCTAGTTTCCCCCAAATACCTAGCTGGAAGAAAGTCCGTCCGAATAACGTGTAACAAAAAAACAAGTTCGAAGCGCTCATGGCCTAGTCGAACCGAGTGATTGGAATCAATCATTTGAGTTAAGCAACAACAGGCGCGGTCAGGTGCAGGATGAGTGACCGTCCCCTGAAAACCGCTAGTACCATTTTTCCGAGCGCTTCCGTGCACGCAAGGCACGTTAAGCAGTCGGTGCCGGCAGTCATGTAATGGCAGTCAAGCCATGTCCGGGACCTTACGAACGGCTCGATAACTTCTGACAGTAAGGCCCGCCGCTGTCTTACAATCCTCCGCCGACCCGGACTCGGCCCCCGTGGTGGAGTATGGCCTAACCTTCCTGCGATGCAGGAAGAGACCCGTGCCCCAGCAGTGGGGGCATACAAGGGTTGCTATGTAAACAGACACGTGCCACTCACGCCAGCCGACCAGCCACCCGTAGTGCAGCACGCTGAGTGCAGCCAGCAGCAGCAGCGCGCAGTCCACCAAGTAGGCCGCGTCATACGAGTAAGCCACCAGGAACCAGTTCAGGTAGTCGTAGTACACCGCCGCCGAGCCCTCAATCTGGAACGGACACGTTCCTCAATTTTAAAAACCTATTTAGAGGCTAAATTCCACCCATGCCGGCATTCGAAGCCGCGACCTCAGGCACGGATAGCCAGAATAGGTTTTTAAAATTGTCCTTAGCACGGGTGAGTGCATTAAAAAGACTATAATCTTGTTCCTGAATGTTGATAACAGTTACAAAATGGTACTTCATTTTATAGGGATGGCAGATCTGTGAGAAGGCCTGTGCCCTACAGTGGCGCGTTTATAGGCTACGTAAAAAAACATCAGTCAGTATAATGCTACAATTGGGTGTGGTTATATGAGATGAGGTCCTGTAGTCTTAAGACAAATGTTGTTATAAATATGTAAGTACTTAACCTAAGTATGTAACCTACCCGACTTCCACGACACAGGCTGTGCCTAGTGTGGGAGTTGCAATTGATCATCACTGTATTACTGGATTTGTAAATAAACAATTTTTATTTTATTTATTTATTTTACTTATAATAAAGTTTAGTTTCTAATTATTTTCATTATTGTAAAACTAATATGGAAGTAGCCTGGCTACCTATAGCACAGGAAATCCTAGTCTGGGAGCCAGTAACCATCATTGTAACCCTGTTTTACAAGAAAAAAAATTCATTTAATTTCAATTATAATTTTTTAACAACTAATTGGTGCCCGCGACTCTGTCTGCGCAGGATTAGTATTTCCAGTAGCATATATTAGCGTGGCGTAAAAACAAAACTAACGTTATGTTATGACATTAAAATTCCTATAAAAATAATGTTTGGGTCGCATTACGATGGTCGACATGCGCACAAAATAAGCCAGCGGTTTTGGCAGCGAACGCGAGAATAGCTCGCAGATGGTAGATTTTTTTTCCTACTCGCTTGACACTTATCGTCAGAAGCAGTTGGTGCCGGCTGCCGTCAATAGATGGTAGTCGTTAAGCCAGTCAGGCCTTAGGACGGCTTGAAAACTTCTGACAGTAATGCCAGCCACTAGTCTTGAAAGCCTCCGCCAATCCAAACTTGGCCCCCGTGGTGGAGTAATGGCTATACCTTCCTCAGGGAAGAGACCCGTGCCCCTCGGTGGGGACATAATGGGTTGGTGATGACTGTAGGGTATTAGGTGCTCGTGTTTGACTGAGCAACCGACTATCTTCGAAATGACCATGGGCACTGACCTTCTGGTCGAACTGGTCGCTGTCGGCCAGGCCAGCCAGTAGTGCCAGCAGGAGATCCCCCGAGTACTGCATGACGCCCGCCTTCACCGAGTCCACGTGGTCGTAGCGGGTGTGGTACACATGCCCGCCCTTCGTGAACGCCAGGTCGATTCCTGGGAGAGACGAAATGCTTTTTTCATTTCTCATACTCGGAAAGTAGTGTTGTTTTGATCTGCTGCTTCTCTCCATAGGGAGGGAAAAACTCATACAAATTACTTCCCGCCTAAGGTCGGGAATGAACTTTAAAAATACCTGGGGAATTGATTCTTTCTACCCTCGATAAGCCATCTACTATTTCTTTACTTACACTCGGAAAGTAGTGTTGTTTTAATCTGATTCTTCAGGCTAAAAGTATGTTAGGCCACTGCTGGTCATTGATCTGATTATTGGGTGGAAAATTTGCTTCACTCCATATAGAAGGAAAAACTCATTCAAATTTGTTCCCACCTAAGGGCCGGAATGAACATTAAAATAGAACTACTGTCAGCTGTGAAGATTTTTATGTAAAAAACTAATTAAAAAAATGCTGCGGCCATGTGAGTTTCTAAACAGCCAGTGTGAACTTAGCGCAAACTTCTTTGAGCGGAATAAGCCGCAACAATTACACGGTGAGTTCCATATTTAAAATTTAAAAAGTCGACATAAATTGGCAAGATACTAATCTGTTATAATATGTATCTGTGACGGAATTCAAAAAAATAGATCTTATAGATGTCATAATCTTTTATGCTAAGATTTCAATATTAAAAATTTGTTTTTATTTTCCTCATATTCGAAATGAAAAGAAGAGTGTTTAACACGGGTAAAAGAACCCTTACGACCCTCGGTTAACAATCTACGATTTCATCCCTTCTATTTGAAAAGTGTTGCTTAGTTCCACCGTGCAGTCTGTTAGCTGTTAGAATATACCTCGGGCTCTAGAGTAGGCTTCGGTTTTCGCCGAAAGCACACGAACTACTTCCTGCTCTGTTTTTCGAAATTAAGTGTCATATTGATGACGAGTGGAAGATAATGATATCGTTGATATCATTATCTTCTTATCTAATCTAGGGCTAATAAGAAGTGTCAACTTACCTCACCTCCTTAGTGCCACGATTGTAAACTCTTTCAGTCTTTCCGTTGCCTTCCCGTAAAGTTACATTCTGTTGAGACAAGCTGACTCGGCCCCCCTAGTAGAGTATGCCTAATCTTCCTGCGACGCAGGAGACCCGTGCCCCAGCAGTGGGGACGTACAAGGGTCGATATCGTGTGCGGCTCACCGTTGACGTCGCTGAAGTCGCGCCAGACGCGGAAGTCGGTGTCGGAGGGGATGACCCCCGTCGCGAACAGAAACTCCCCGAAACATTGCGCGTTGGGCTTACGCGCGCGCTGCTGGTATACGCTTAGCACGCGCGGGTCGCTCACCTGCGTGCGAGCGGTGGGGTCTCATTAGCTTCTTATACAATACGTGCCTTTTTGTTTTTACATACATACATACACACACACCCTCACACACACACACACACCCTCACACACACCCTCACACACACACACACACACACACACACACACACACACACACACACACACACACACATACATACATACATACATACATACACACACACACACACACACACACACACACACACACATACATACATACATACATACATACATACATACATACATACATACATACATACATACATACATACATACATACATACATACATACATACATACATACATACATACATACATACATACATACATACATACATACATACATACATAACCTCACGCCTGTATCCCAGAGGGGTAAACAGTAGGGTTGCCAACTTTTTTTGTGACAAATATAGTATTTTCTAAGCTATTACCCGTAAAATTATAGTAGATGGCAAAATAATACTAAAAAAAATAGTATGTAGTTATATATTTTCTTTATTTTTTAAAAGAATATTTTTTACTCCCCTGCGTCTAAATAATAATATTTTTATTTTTAAGAAAATAATTAGGAGCAAAACTTCCTGCCATTTTTCCACGGTTGATTTAGAAGAAATTTTTTGTTCAGAAAGTACTATGCCCAAAATTTTGTTGATTTTAATAATTTCTGAATATAAATTATTAAAATTGATTTTGTACTCAGAATATAGTAGTTTCGGCTACTATATATATATTTTTTAAATATAGTATTTGAACCCCTAATATAGTAAGATACTATATCATATAGTAGGGTTGGCAACCCTAGTAGGCAGTGACAAGGGACTGCCACTTGCCACGATCCTGACAGATCACCTTCGCTTCATCAACGTTCATAAGTCGTTGCATGCACGCACGCCGGTTCCGGGTGATTTTTATCTTTCCCTTTGCTAATACATCCCCTATTTGGTCGATGTAAGTCCGTCTGGGACGTCCCTTACCTTTTTGTTTTTATTATAATTTTATTCTCATATACATTCTATTTTAAGATATATAAAGTAATGCATGTGGTGTTTACCTTTAATTTGTTTTTTTATCGAGACTGAGCCTAGACTTAAGTTACTTGTTACGCATGTTAAGATACAAAAAGTGTAGGTAGACCTAATAAAATAAATAAATAAATTAGGCTGGGCGCATGCTGACACGCAGGCGACGTAGCGCAGATTTTGTAAAGCATGGAACGTCATTGAGCTGGGGCTCAGACATGTGTCTGCCCTGCTCTGCGTCTCGCTGTATTGCCGGCACAGATTTCTGCGCGACGCGTGCACTTCGAGGCTAGTTTACTAACAATTTTGTTGCAATGACGGAACATTTAATTGAATTAGTTCGCTGTGAACCTTGTTTGTGTGACACAAATCATCCAGATTATTCAAAAAAGACAAAAAGACACCGCACATTCTGTGTGGTGTCGGCTTAAAGAATAGCACCAACCCAAATTCTTCCCGCGGGTGTCGTAAAAGGCGACTAAGGGACACAAACCGGGGGGTGGGCAGCAGCGCCCCCTGCAGTACAATGCCACTAATCTGCGGGCATTAACCCCCAATGATGGTATAAGACAGGGCGCTATGGTCATCATTAGGGGAGGGCTATGTCCAGCAGTGGACTCCATAGTATAGCCTGAAGAAGATGCGGTGGGGGCCTCAACTGCCCTGCCCTGTACTGAACTGTGCTGCGCTGTGCTGCGTCGCCTGCGTCTTAGCATGCCCCCAGCCTCAAAGTGTGGCGAGCACATGTCAACTCTGCGCGCGCACTACAAACTCCAACATTCCTGCATCGCGCAATCAAAGCGTTTCAATGACATACCATAAATATAACGTCCGACTAACAACAGTTGGACCGGCCGTCCCCAGGCATACGATCTGCCTGGCGGGAAATTTCCCTTTATAGTGGAAGAGCACGATCACCCGCTCTTCCCTATAAATCAGTCAAAATGATTTTATTCAAAACAGCACAGAAACTGCGGCGTAATTAACGTTACAAGTTACTAGATCGTTACTGGGTGTCCATTTCAAAATTTAGATCATTTTGGAGAAATAATGGACAAAGTAACTCCAAACTTTATGTACAAACTCCCAACATTAAAGTGTATCCGAGACTCGACGATAGCCGTCGAAAGTCACGATACAGGTTCCCCTAGTATGGTTTTCTACGTGCAAACATAAAAATACAATAAAATGCCAAAAAGCATTACTTGTTTGGATATAAAGATGTTTGTAACACAATGAGTTTACTTGTAAAATATCCACAGACTATTTTAGACAGCGTTTTTTTTATATCTAGCCTATAAACCTGCTACTACAGGGCACAGGCCTCCTCTCAGAGACAGACAGAGAGAGAGAGAGAGAGAGAGAGAGAGAGTATGTGCTTAATTACCAAGCGTGCCCACCGCGGATTGGCAATTTCAAGCGCTGAGGTATTTGAATACCTCAGGTTTCCTCACGACAGCGTTTATAGGGTGTATTTTTTTAACTGAGGCCGAAGCATTTACCTGGAAGAGCGTCGCCTTCCCGTTGATGCCAGCAGAGTCCAGGTTCACCACAGAAGTCACGCCTCGGAACCAAGGATGGGAGAGGAACGCGTGGCTGCCCTGTTAACATAAATAAAAGAATAACATAAAAAAAACATCGCGACAGCTTGTGCGGACTCGTCGATATGCGTATATTATAAAATGTTTAAAAGTGTAATTAGCTTGCTTACAAGAGAGCACACATTCACAAACACACACACACTCATTCATTTATTCATTCATACATAAAAACAGACAAACAAACATACACACCAGCCTGTTTGCGATTGCAACCCTGTATGCCCCCACTGCTGGGGCACGGGTCTCTTCCTGCATCGCAGGAAGGTTAGGCCATACTCCACCACGGGGGCCAAGTCCGGGTTGGTGGAGGGTTTGTAAGACAGCGGCGGGCCTGACTGGCAGAAGTTATCAAGCCGCCCATAAGGCCGCCTGTTTATTAGTTTTTAATTCACTCTGTAAATAATAACTCTCACACAGTCCTGATCCTGCACTAGGATACCTTGTGATACGTAATCAGACAAGGAAGTCTTAAACATAGAAATACCCTGTCTGCGGCCGTTTTTACAGATGCACGGCGGTACCCAGTGGTAATCGGACCCACGACCTCTGTCACGGTAAGCAGGCCTGACACCGCTAGGCCACAATGAGGCAGTCCAGCGCCTTCATTATGTAACTTGTAACATTATGTATCTGTGTGCAGAAACGAAATGTCTACTTTTAATTATGTGGCTCAATTCAATTAAATTTATTCCAACGTAAAGAATTTACATTCTGTTTGCTGAATGTCAAAGTACAATGTAACATGAAAATGAAAGCCGCTGCCTTCGGGCCGTGGTGTAGTGGAGAAAAGCGGAAAAAAACTCCACTCTGACCATCTTTTCTCAAGTCCTCTTAATCTCAATATCACTGCCACGTATCAGATATGCACCAGATGCGGTTTCCACAATATGTGATACATATTACGCCTCTACGGCAAAGCCAATTAACCATTTCGCTTTTGCACACATATGTATAGGTAAAAAGTTACATAATCAAGGCGCAGGTGGAATGATTCAATGCCGAACCTGCAGGCCGTTCTCTTCAGCCCCGTTGAACAGGAAGACGATGTTGTGCTTGAACCGAGTCTGCCTCCTGGACAACTTCCTCAGCGTCTCCATCATCACGGCGCAGAACACCGCGTTATCCGACGCACCTAGCAAGAATGAAGACATTTACACAAAGTAAACAAGTGCCGGCAGTCATGTAATGGCAGTCGTTAAGCCATCTCATTAATTACTAAAAGGGACGGGCTGACAACCAGCGCCGAGACTACGCATGCAGTCACGGCAATAAAGCTGAGCCCATTCCTTTTTACCACAAACATGTGATTGAGAGAATCATTATTATTTATTATTTTTTTGTCGTAAATAAAACTTTTTCACTTTCATGTCATTTATTTCGAGCGCTTCCGTGCTTTGCAAGGCACGTTAAGCCGTTGGAGTCGGCTGTCATGTAATGGCGGTCGTTAAGCCATGTCAGAGGCCTTATGGGCGGCTCGATAACGTCTGACAGTAAGGCCCGCCACTGTCTTACAATCCTCCACCAACCTGGACTCGTCCGTGGACCTGGACCGTGGTGGAGTATGGCCTAACCTTCCTGCGATGCAGGAAGAGACCGAACCAAGTAGGTGTACAAACAAAATGCACGAAATACAACAAAGGAAAGGACATTAAAAAAAAAATATTTAAAAAAATAAAAGAACCCGACTGCAGTGATAGATCAACTGAAAGGGGAAAAAACAAGATAATTTTATTTTAAAATGCTAACCTCGATTCAGAAGAGATCATGCTGCTTTACTTGAGGGACTAAATGATATAACTTTATAAGCATTATTTGCTCAAACTGTTGCAGTTATAACTTTATATAAAATGTTGCAGTCGGGACCCATTAGAGGACTTTAAACAAACAGTATTGGGTCCCGACTGCAACATTTTATATAAAGTTATAACTGCAACAGTTTAAGCAAATAATGCTTATAAAGTTATATCATTTTGTCCCTCAAGTAAAGCAGCATGATCTCTTCTGAATCGAGGTTAGCATTTTAAAATAAAATTATCTTGTTTTTTCCCCTTTCAGTTGATCTATCACTGCAGTCGGGTTCTTTTATTTTTTTAAATATTTTTTTTATTTTTCACCTTTTAGTGACTCAGTAACAAATGATAAAACTTAAAGGTCCATCTGTACTGCTTACATCCCTTAAATCGTAATATTATTTTATTTCTTAAAACATTTTAGTTTATTGCTTTATTTTCTTTTGTTCGACAAAGGACATGTCTCGGCAAATCATAAATGTTTTTATTGATATAGTCATAGGTACCACCTGCTTGCAGTCAAAATTTATGTCGTACGATATTTTTTAGCTAGTATAATCAATATGGTCCAATGGTGTTAAACGATCTAGAATATTCGCAAAGAGACTGATAAAAGGAAACGACAGATTTTTTTCTTTATTATCCCTACATAAATTGTCTTTTTACACGACTGCGGCGAAGCCCTAAAGGAGGGTAATGTGTTTAGTTCGTATGTATGTATGTATGTATGTATGTATGTATGTATGTATGTATGTATGTATGTATGTATGTATGTATGTATGTATGTATGTAAGTTTGTCCGATTCTATGTTCCCTCATAACTCCTTAACCAATGGTCAGATTTCGTTAAATGAGGTGTCATTCGATTTGGCATCCTTGCGCGGGTGTCATAGGCTATATAAAATCAGAATTATGCTATCAGAACCGTGACGAAAAATTAAAAACGTTAATAAGCTTCGTAAAAGTACAGCTAGGAGCCACTAGATGGCGCTTTTATATTTAGTTCATTGAATTCGAATCCTATTTTTGTTGAACTACGCCTAAAAGGTGTGAAGTATTTAAAACAGAATTTTGCGGATGTCGTAGGTTACATAAAATTAGCATTAATAGAGAACCAACGGAACAAAAAGTAACATTCACTTCTAAGCAATTAAAGTACCACTTTTAGCCACTACATGGCGCTGCTATATTTGATTTATTCTAATACATGTATATACATAATTTCGGCTTTGGTCTACATGTAAACAAACCGTTTATGGAATCGGCACAAATACGGAAAGAAGTAATTAACCTATAAAGTGGTTAGTTCCTTCTAGATCATTCATTTATATTTTAAAAATATACTTTTGTTGAACTACGCTTAACACGTGCGAAGTATTTAAAACAGAATTTTGCGGATTTCGTAGGTTACATAAAATCAGTATTAAAAACCGAACAACAATAATATTCCCTTCTAAGTAATTAAAGTACCACCTATAGCCACTAGATGGCGCTGCCATATATTTATTCTGGTACATGTATTTACATAATTTCAGCTTTGTTCTACATGTAAACAAACCTTTTATAGAAACGATATAAGTGCTGAAAGAAATAATAGAAATAATGCCAATAAAGTGGTTTGTTTCTTCTAGATCATTCATTTATATTTAAAAATTATACTTTTGTTGAACTACTCCTAACACATGCGAAGTATTTTAAACAGAATTTTGCGGATGCCGTAGGTTACATAAAATCAGCATTAATAATAGAGAACAAACGGAACAAAAAATAATATTAAATTTTAAGTAATTAAAGTACCACCTTTAGCTACTAGATGGCGCTGCCATATATTTATTCTGAGTGCTTAGTGCGAGTTTGACAGATCCAATCGAATAACTTTTAGAGGATGGCGGCGTCAATAACGTCAGTCTCTTTACAAAATTAAGGCTTTTATTTCACACCAGCACACAACAGCAAATACAATGACAATCAGAAATAGTTTCCTATTCACCTGAGGTTATAGCGTCTCTTTATAACCAAAAATCCCACGAGCACGTCCTGCTGTCACAGACGTAGCGGAGAGAAGAACGATTGACCGAGTTACCGAGTGAATGATTGAATTGAATGAGTGAGCGGTCAATCGATGGAAATCCATCGTGCCCGTGAGTGAACGATAATTACAATGTTGCCACAACCACCCCCCTACGGAGAATGGTAAGTGGGATATACTATAAAGGTTACATTGCAAATGTTTACCTAGACTTATGTGGTAAGTATACTGGCTGTATATGGCAAACTTAATATTACAGAAAACATAGCAATACATATTATTTAGAATGGCATAAAAGGTATGTATGACTATAATGTAGCGAGCTTAATATTACCTTAAACACAGCAAAATCAGGCATACAGCCTTGCTTAGACACAGTAGGGAGTTAAACAACATGACATGTTTAACTTACTATAACATATCCTAACTTAATATATGCAAGCCTATTATTAAAGACCTCTTGTGGATACAAAAACAAAATTATTAAATATTGTTCCAAAATTATACAAACTTTGTTTTATTTACCTTTGAGTATTTACATAACTATACTCCTGCACAACCTGAGTCACCCCGGCGCAAGGGCAACAACCAAGCTGGTTACCGAGCGGTACGTATGGCCATCAGTTAGGAAGGACTGTAGAGAATGGGCCCGGTCTTGCCTAGCATGTCAACGCAGCAAAGTGTCGAGACATATCTCAACGCCGATGGGCAGCTTTAACCAACCATCTGGGCGTTTCATGCAGGTTCATATAGACATTGTAGGTCCCCTACCAGTTAGCAACGAGTTCCGCTACCTCCTCACTGCCATAGACAGAGCGTCCAGATGGCCGGAAGCATGGCCGCGTGGCGGCGCGATGGAGCGAACGCTTGGCGGCGCAGGGCGGCGCCCGCGTGGCGGCGCAGTGCGGCGGCCGCGTGGCGGCGCGCTGAAGTAAGCGCCTAGCGGCGCAGGGCGGCGCGGCGTGGCAGCGGAGCAGCAGCGGGGCAGGGCCGATTAGCCCCATTTTCTGTTGAGCGTCATCGTATGAACGCGGTGCGACGGAGCGGCGGCGTAACAAAAACCTCGCGTGACAGTGTTCTGTCAGGGGTCACCACTTTAGAGGATGGCGGCGTCAATAACGTCAGTCTCTTTACAAAATTAAGGCTTTTATTTCACACCAGCACACAACAGCAAATACAATGACAATCAGAAATAGTTTCCTATTCACCTGAGGTTATAGCGTCTCTTTATAACCAAAAATCCCACGAGCACGTCCTGCTGTCACAGACGTAGCGGAGAGAAGAACGATTGACCGAGTTACCGAGTGAATGATTGAATTGAATGAGTGAGCGGTCAATCGATGGAAATCCATCGTGCCCGTGAGTGAACGATAATTACAATGTTGCCACAAACTTTACTACCGCGTTAATCGAGCATTTAGTAGTAAGTATGAGTAAGTTAACCGTTCGAACTGGCAAAACGCTGTCCCAGTACAACTCGCACTCGCGTTTATTCGTGTTTTGGCTGGTAAACGTGTTCACTTCTCAACGTAAACCATTACAACTAGCACTCAGAAATTTTAATTTCAATACTTGTCGCTAGGTGGCGCTTCGAAAATAGAAATATGAGTTTACGTTAACGCGATCGAGTAGTTAAAAAACTCGCACTAAAAAATACTGATTTTATGTAACCTACGAAATCCGCAAAATTCTGTTTTAAATACTTCGCACGTGTTAAGCGTAGTTCAACAAAAGTATATTTTTAAAATATAAATGAATGATCTAGAAGGAACTAACCACTTTATAGGTTAATTACTTCTTTCCGTATTTGTGCCGATTCTATAAACGGTTTGTTTACATGTAGACCAAAGCCGAAATTATGTATATACATGTATTAGAATAAATCAAATATAGCAGCGCCATGTAGTGGCTAAAAGTGGTACTTTAATTGCTTAGAAGTGAATGTTACTTTTTGTTCCGTTGGTTCTCTATTAATGCTAATTTTATGTAACCTACGACATCCGCAAAATTCTGTTTTAAATACTTCACTCCTTTTAGGCGTAGTTCAACAAAAATAGGATTCGAATTCAATGAACTAAATATAAAAGCGCCATCTAGTGGCTCCTAGCTGTACTTTTACGAAGCTTATTAACGTTTTTAATTTTTCGTCACGGTTCTGATAGCATAATTCTGATTTTATATAGCCTATGACACCCGCGCAAGGATGCCAAATCGAATGACACCTCATTTAACGAAATCTGACCATTGATTAAGGAGTTATGAGGGAACATAGAATCGGACAAACTTACATACATACATACATACATACATACATACATACATACATACATACATACGAACTAAACACATTACCCTCCTTTAGGGCTTCGCCGCAGTCGTGTAAAAAGAGCGTGTAACCTTTCTTACCTTGAGCATAAGGCACAGAGTCGTAGTGGCAGTTGACGAGGGTCGAACTGGCGGTCTCGTTCCCGTTGAACCCCGACTCCCCCTCCAAGACCGCTATGACATTCGACGCGTTGTGGTAATAGGAGAGGTGCAGCGCGATGCCCTGGTTCAGAACATAGCTGCCTGCGGAATATACGGTCAAGCAATCAGTCAATCAATGAATAAGTCAATGACTCAATCAATCAATTAATCAATCAAACCTTGAGGGTTATACATTTATCTGTAACAGTTGCTATTTAAAAAAGATTCACCAAATCTTACCTTAACAGGTGTACTCACATTCATCCATCCTTTACGTATTTTGTATTTAATTGTATACGTATTTATTTTTCAGGTATCTATGTATATTATTATTTAAATATATGTACATCATATCGTAGGTCATCGTCAGGCTATACTAGTCCACAGCTGGACATAGCCCTCCCCTAAAGAGCGCCACGTTGTGCTATCATAGGGTGTAATGCCCATAATCCCCACGCTGGGCATGCGGGTTGGGGATCGCAGTTCGGTGGAGTTGTACTGCAGGGGGCGCTGCTGCCCACCCCCCGGTTTGTATCCCTTAGTCGCCTTTTACGACACCCGCGGGAATATCGTAGGTAATTATAAGTAATTATATTCTCGCACTCTTTTGCTGTTTGTTATCAATATATTTTCGATTTAATTATTTATGTACATGCACCACGTACCGACTATATTCTTCCTGCAATCCACTCCATCCAAAGGTTGTCTGGAAGTGATCGCTCTTAGCTATAAGACCGCCAATTGTATAACATTACTTAGATTTAAGAATCATGGTTGTAATATTTTTCTGGTCGTGCAACAAAGTGTTCTCTATCTATCTACGTGTATGATGGAAAGGGTAAGAAATCAGAATTGTAATAGTTAAATTTTTTAAATAAAAATCCTTAACTGCATGAGAAGATCGGAAGATTATAAGAGTATTATGTGGCGGTCGTGGGTGCGATTACTTATGCCAATGACTATATTCTTTCTAGATCGATTTCAAAATCTACATCGTTTTGGAGGAAAACTTGACGAAAACCTTCGAACAGTCTTTTAAGTTTCGTCCTTAATGCCGCTCCGCAAGGAGCAATTCCCATACAAACGTAGTTTTGTATGGAGATACACTCGAGTTGCCGGATCGCAATGAAACATTGCCGATACTTTTAAGAGGACACAAATCCAGGTTTGATCGTACTTACATCTAAGAATAACAAATTAAAAGAGAAATTATAGCCCCCACCAATCCCGGCTAGATCCAGAATTGGTGGAGGACAGTGTAAGACAGTGGTGGGCCTTACTGTCAGAAATTATCAAGCCGCCCATAAAGGTTCTGACATGGTTTAACAACTGCCATTACATGATATCCGACACCAACGGCTTAACGTGCCAAGCACGGCTATGTCTCCCTTAGGGGAGGGCTATGTCTAGCAGTGGACTACATATCCTAGCCTGAAGAAGAAGTTTTTTCACCCGAATTCGTCTGCCAGTCGACCCGGACCGGGGTCCTGGCTGCAGAAGCTATCTCCTGGACCATGGCCTGGACGTCCAGGGTCTTCTGGAGGTGGTACGGGGTCCCGCAGACGCGCGGGCCTGAGCCGACGATGCTGCGGAGGTACCGCCAGGCTGATTCCTCGGAGAACGTGTCGCTGTTCTGTGGACGATAGAGGAAAACTTAGAACAAGGCAATAATAATTATTAATACATTCATTTTTTTATACGTATTTTTTTAATATATATTTTTGAGTAAAATCCATGTATCTGTCATGTCTTTGCTTTGCATGATGTATCTAATTTTATACGTAAATATTACCAACTAGAAATAAACATAGACTTTTGTTCCTCCTTCATGGGGCAAATCCCTGAAGATATATTAAGCTTGCTTGAATCGCGGTTCAAAAAATATGTTAAGCACACTTTGTGCCAAAAGGGCTACTATAACATAAAGGATTATTTAGATGACAATGAGGTCTGGAATTAAATCCAGTACAATGTACCGGCTTTAATTCCAGAAAATCCATCCCAGAAAATCCTTAACACACTTCTTGAATCGCGCTTCAAGCAAGCTTAATATACCTAAAGGCCAAAGTTTACCTCACTCCACCCCTGGATGTTTCGCGATTACCGCAAAGCTAGCCGTTTAAAACTAAGCCTGACCCAACGTCCTTTTTTTGGTTAAGAACGCTGGATTGACGCTTTTCCGGAAGTTCACGATTCGCCAACGGACTCCATCACGTGACGCCACGATTGGACAGTTTTTTTCAAAGTGTCATGGCGAAAAGCGCAGGGGCTTCCACCTTTTTAGGCTGGGCGCATGCTGAGACGCAGGCCACGCAGCACAGTTCAGTACAGGGCAGGGCAGTTGAGGCAGACATAGGCACCGCATGCTGCGACGCAACTGTTCGCTTATTCCTTGGCAATTCTCAACCATAATAACTCTTTCAATGTCTTTTTTTAATAGTCTGGATGATTTGATGTTCATACAAACAAGGTTCACAGCGAACTAATTCAATTTAATATTCTGTCATTGCAACAAAATTGTTAGTAAACACACCTCGATGGTCAAAAATCTGTGCCGACACTACAACGAGACGCAGAGCAGGGCAGACACAATGACTGCGTCGCAAGTGCCTGCGCCGCAGCATACGTGGCTCAATGACGTTCCATGCATTACAAAATCTGCGCTGGGCTGTGCTGCGTCGCCTGCGTCTCAACATGCGCCCAGCCTTACTGTCGAACAATGCCTAATGTGGGGCGTGTCATCATGAGTTAATGAGCTGAGAAATCACCGCATCCAATTGTCAAAACACCCTTCTGTTTCATATCAGCGTTAATAATTAATCACGTAGGGTTGACGTTCCTCAAATAAATACAAGTATAGCTCTTATAACGTTTGCTGTAAGAGCCGCTTGAAACGTTCCTTTACAGGACTGATGTGGAACCGTTAACTGTGTCAATTAGGTAAATAAAAATTATATAAAAGCAACGGAAAGACTGAAAAAGTTCACAATCGTGGCACTAAGGAGGTGAGGTAAGTTGGTACTTCTTATTAGCCCTAGATGAGATAAGAAGATAATTATAGCAAACCCTTTGTATGTCCCCACTGCAGTGGCACGGGTTTCTTCCTGCATCGCAGGAAGGTTAGGCCATACTCCACCACGGAGGCCAAGGCGGTGGAGCATTGTAAGACGTGGCGGGGCTACTGTCAGAAGTTATCAGGCCGCCCATAAGGCCTCTGTCATGGCTTAACGACTGCCAGCCGGCATCAACGGCTTAACGTGCCTTGAAAGCGGAAGCGCTCCGAAAAAATGCCACTAGCGGTAGTCACGGGTCACCCATCTTGCAAATGTTGTTGATTAACTCCAGTCAATCGGTTCGACTAGGCCAGGAGCGCTTCACTCATTCAATTACGACGTTTCTTTATAACGATTTAGGCTAAGCGCGCACGGGTTACTTTCGTCACCGTGACTGTTTCGTCACTCCGTAAATATGTATGGAGATGCGCGAAATGCCACCCAGTTGTCACGTCTTAACATACGCGCATCTCCATACGTATCCACGGTTTTGATAAGAGTGACAAAAGTAACCCGTGCGCGCGTAGCCTTAGAATCCAACGAGGGCATGTCCTACCCGCACTAGTCAAGTTTCTCCTTTCCCAGAATGAACGGCATCCTGGCAATCGTGTTTCTATGCGGCGCTGGGGCAGCCTCCAGTCACAAGCCGGTAGGCTCACAACGGAGCAGCATTTTCGATAGTAGTTTGGGCGCTGAAGCTGATGTTGCCCCGGTTTATGGCCTCATTCCAACCAACGTTGATGCACAGACGCGTGCGGTGGAGGATCTTTTTGGACGCAACGAGCGCTTGGTCGCCGCGCTAGACGAAGCTAACAACGCCCTGTGAGTTTTAATTAATAACATAACCTCACGCTTTTGTTCCAGAGGGGTAAGCAGAAACCAGGGACTGCCCTTTGCCACGATCCCGACAGATCACCTTCGCTTCATCAACGTTCATAAGTCGTTGCATGCACGCACGCCAGTTCCGGTTATTTTTTATCTTCACCTTTGCTAATAAATCCCCTATTTGGTCGAGGTATCCCTTACGTCTGGGACGTCCCTCACCTGTCCTTCCACTCACATTCGCAATATATATTTGTCTCGTGAATCTTTCTTCCTTCATCCTCTAAACAGGCCCAAACCAACGCAACACCCCTTTCTCAACTCTCGTCACTACATCCTCTTTCAGTCATCACAACGTTCTCTGATCAGACTATTTTTAATTTATAGGTACTTATTTTTATCGTATTTTTTTAAGTAAGGCAGGTTAGACTTGACCCCAGTCACGCCGACGGGTTCTGCGACATTACGTGCTCACTTGTTGAATGCCAGTTGACTCTACTTTTAAAGACACCAGGTTATTGTTTATTTTCAAAATTTTCACTATATAATTTGTTGTTCGCCTGGCTAACGTTGTGGCATACATATTATTTTTCTCAGTAGACTATATACGTTCCACTGCAAGGTACAGACCTTCTCTCAAACAGCACCGCTTTCGCTAACACCTCAGACAGTCAAGCTCCCGTCCCCGGTACTGTAGAGTAGTTTAAACTCATTTTATATTATTTTAAAAACCTATTTAGTGGCTAAAAACTCCACCCATGCCGGGATTCGAACCCACGACCTCTGGCTATCCTTGCCATCCCTCTTTCCAACTGAGCTAATAGGCATTTTGTTCGGACTTGTGACCCACCAGCGACCACTAACGAAACTACTCAGAGTATGCTAAAGACCATAAATACTACCCACTGAGATCTGTCACAGTTCTCAAAACTATGGGAAATTTTTTTTTGCAAAATAATAATTTATATAAAAAAAAATCTAATCGAATATATTTCAGCAGTGCCCATTTTATGGAGTACATTTTTAGGCAAAAACGGTTAAAGCAGCACTTTTACCACAGCTGTCTGACACCAAATAATAGCTTGATCTAGCTATAAAAATGCTAAGTTGGCGAGTCAGCACACAGTAATAATAATAATAATATTCATGGACATATTACACAGATCTCGTTAGCCCTATACTAAGTACAACTAAATGACTTGTGTTATAGGTGCTAACTTGACGATAGATTTAATACAATAAATACATAGATAACATCAAAGACCCAAGACAAACTAGAAAAGTTCGTTTCCTAGTATGACCCGGCCGGGGATCGAACCCGAGACCTTCGGTGGCACAGTCAGCGTGCCAAACCGCTGCGCCACCGAGGCCGTCGTCAGTGAAACCGCTATTGGGCTTATTGTGTGAAAGAGAGGGCTGCTAACCTCTGTACTGTTGTAGTGTGTATAGCGCCTTACGAGCGCCAGAAAGCCTAACACAGTTAGTAATGATTGAAAATAAATAATTGGGAAAAATATACATTTTGTGTTGAACAACATAACTTTTTTTTCCATACATTTGGGTTAAAATAAAAACAATCCGTGAAATGGTAACCCTAACCCTTCAAAACGAACCACATTTGAATAATGGTTTATGTAAATGGCATAATAATGGCTTTCGAACCTTTTTACAATATTCTCTGTGTTACGTACAGGCAGCGACATCTGGCTGAAGTAATTTACATATTATACATTCTTTATCTTGATTTTTTTTTTTGTTCTGCTTGATTTTTTTCAGTGCTTTAAAAGCAATAAGTAACGGCACCGAAAAGCATACGGTCGCACTCGTGGCGTTGTTCTGCGTACATTACTTCGACGCGGAGACGGGCAGCTTCAACAATGACATAAAACAAGCCCTCAGGAAGACCTTCCAGGTGCTGCTGAAGCCGGCCTACATCCTGGCCGCGCCTGTCAGGACTGTGCTGGCCAAGTTCGTGTCCGCTGTGGCTAACGTAAGTTTTAGTCACGCGGCTTACATTGGCCTTTTTGAATCGGGTAGTATTTATTTTTTATTTATTTTATTTATTTACAAAACCCAAGGCACAACTTAATAAATACTCACTGTTACAAATATGATTTATCTTTGGCCAATTACGGGCTTATTTTATATGGACATAACATGGAGACAGGCATTATTATTAATTAGAAACTTTAGAGTCTTTAGAGACAGCAAAAGGTAACAATATGAGAAAAAACTTTGAAATACCAAAATCTGAAAAACCAAACAGAATATTGAAATTAAATATAAAAATCATGACTGCAGACTGTATATATTTCTATGCGAGTTCATCTAAACGCAATAAAAAAAAAACAATTTATATCCAAAAATAATCCTTATAAACTTACTGATTGCACAGCAAAATACTTAACTCAAAATATTACTAAATAAAATACAATTTATATTCGTGGTGTACGGCTATTTATCTTAAAGTAAAGCTATTATTAACGCACAGCTAATAATTACAATGGTTTTCGGTCTTCCATGTTCAACCTAACACGCTCCTTAGCGCTCCGCTACGCTACGCGCTTCGTCGCACCTATATTTTTGCTGTCGCAGATTGTTCTCATAAAAAATAAGTCAAATATAATGAGCAAGTTATATCCGAGAAATAACTATCCGAGCATTATATGTATACTGCTCTGATTTCGCTATGAGAATGAGTATTATCAACGCACGCTCTGGGTAATTTGCTGTGCAGTCAGTATTTATGATGAGATTGTCGTATTTTTGTACCTTCAGGAATTCATTTGTTTCGCATTAGAGAATAAATGTAATGTCGTGCTGATGTATATTTTCGAATTACCTGCTGTACTACCTTTGTTCAACATTTATTTTATTTGTAGTGAAATAATTTCAAAAATAATTTAAAAAAGTATATAAATGATAGAAAGAAATTGATAGGTGATTATTTATCTGCTGTGCAAATAAAAATATCCCTTTTGAATCTACGTAATGAAATAATTTATAAAGCGTCCAGTGGCATCTTCACTCACACTAGATGGGTGAAGGGAGCATTCGGATGCTGTAGTGCCTGGGACATGGTTTTATAGATGGTGTGGGCTTGAAAGAATTTTTTTCTCGGTTTTCTTGAATTTCTTGAAAGTTTTTTTTTTCATTTCTCTATTACAGCGCGTCGGGCACGTTCAGGATCTTTGCAAAATCAAGAAGGATTGCGCCCTCGACGTCATACAAAGGGATATCGCTGAGAGGGTCAATTGCCCGAGCTACTACTATCACGCATATCTGCACAATTTGGCACTGAACAGGGTCGAGAGCGGCGCAGCACTCCTCACATTGCTCTTGGATATCACACCGCGACGGAGATCAGAAGTTGAAGTATTACTAGTGGAGTCGGAAGTCGACAGATTTAAGGACGACTTGTTGACCTGCAAAGCGGTGTTTAAAGAACTCAAGTCACGTGATTACTCTTGCTTCAATGTTAACTCTGTTAACGATTACGTTGTGTAGAGTTGTGTCGCTTCACGCCCGAACTAAGTCCACGTCCGCTCGCCGCTGCATTTCCTTAGCGTAAGGGAGCCTGCACCGATGTTGCAGCAATGTGATAGCTATAAACTATAATTATAATTCCTAATTATGTTTGCTAGCGTACGGTTACGGAGGATTCATAGGGCTAACTAATGCCACTGATGAAAAAAAATTATGTGTCCTATTCTTCTACAGGCTATATTAGTCCACTGCTGGACATAGCCCTCCCCTAATGAGCGCCATAGCGCAAGGTTGTGCCATCATTGGGGGGTAATGCCCATAATCGCCACGCTGGGCATGCGGGTTGGGGATCGCAGTTTGGTGCAATTATACTGCAGGGGACGCTGCTGCCCACCCCCCGGTTTGTGTCCCTTAGTCGCCTTTTACGACAATCGCGGGAAGAATTTGGGTTGGTGCTATTCTCTAGGCCGACAAATCACAGCACCTTTGTCCTATTACTGATCGTATTTCTAAAGAGTGTTAATTTCTAAATCATGTTAACGGCGATTTTTGGGACCCAAAACAAAGAACCT
The DNA here is from genome assembly GCA_934045075.1 of Yponomeuta sedellus. Classification (NCBI taxonomy): domain Eukaryota; kingdom Metazoa; phylum Arthropoda; class Insecta; order Lepidoptera; family Yponomeutidae; genus Yponomeuta; species Yponomeuta sedellus. Next base: position 1,013,862 of record OW203745.1, on the reverse strand, counting down.
AGGACTTGATAACATACATGCCAAAAACGGCAACTTTTGGCGCTAATGCTTTCAAATCCTAGGTTTTTCACGGCCACGACAAGCCACGGCTCCTAAAAATCGCTATTAACGTGATTTAGAGATTGTACAGACGCTTTCTGCAAATGCGATCTGTAAATAAAGAAATTATGTTTTTGGTGGCACTAGTGTTACTCTATAAAGCTCCTCATTTGCGGACGTGGTACAAGTTAAAAGTTGTGCTGGAAATTATTCTTTAGACCATACGATTTTAAAAACCTATTTAGTGGCTAAAAATTCCACCCATGCCGGGATTCGAACCCGCGACCTCTGGCTATCCGTGCCAGCGCTCTATCCAACTGAGCTAATGGGCGACTCACCGGCATCAGTGAAATTTCGAACCTCTTTACACTATTCTCTGTATTACGTTCATACGTATTACGTAATACAGTATGGTTGTAATACAACCATACGATTGGCAAACCAAACATGTGCTATTAAAACAAATGAAATCAAAAACCTATTTAGAGGCTAAAAATTTCACCCATGCCGGGATTCGAACCCGCAACCTCTGGCTATCCGTGCCGAGGTTGCGGGTTCGAATCCCGGCATGGGTGAAATTTTTAGCCTCTAAATAGGTTTTTAAATTTGTCCTTAGCACGGGTTAGTGCATTAAAAATAAAAATAGTATAAAATGAAATCAAGTAGAAAGTTTTTCATTGTCGTTGCATTTCGACTGTAATGTTACTACGGCGAATTTTTAAGGAGGCTTTTCATTGGAGGTGTATCAATGAGAGGCGTGCGTACAGTTTGATGTTGTACATTAGACTCTAAGTAAGGACTACACGAGTCGTCAAAGCCCCATGTATCATATGGAGCTTGAAAGTACACCACACCATAAATTGTTTTTATATTTTAAGTAGGATACGAGACATCATCATCAACCCATTAAGTCCCCACCGAGGGGCACGGTCTCTTCCCTGAGGAAGGTATAGGTCATACCCCACTACGGGGGCCGAATCCGGATTTCTGGAGGCTTGCAAGACTAGTGGCTGGTCTTACTGTCAGAAGTTTTCAAGCGGCCCTAAGGCCTCTGACTTGGCATCTATCGACGGCAGCCATAAATAAAATAGGTACATTGAATTGAATTGAAATAATTTATTCACTATAAAACACAGTACAATGACAGAATATACATAACAATGTACAGGATTATTAATTTTAGATTAAAAAGAAACATGCAAGGAATATCAGTGCACTGCGTTTGTGAAAGGACCCGACTCAGCATTTGTCACAAAAGGGATACCTTCTGCAACGCTGGTATTCTGTCGGCACCTAATATGTAAGATAAGTAAGAAACAAAAGACTCACAATAAATAGTTATGAAAAATAATGAATAAGTAAATAATATATACAATAATACATATATATATATATATATATATATATATATATATATATATATATATATATATGTATTATTATATATATATATATACGCATACACACATACACACACATATATATACACATACATATACATATATGTATAGATATGTAAATTTCTAATTATATAAGTATTTATTTTATATATAATATAAAGTTTAAATAGGTTAATTCGACCGATCCTATGGCAGTTACTGTAATTTTATTTTTTGTAAGTTTATTTTTACGCAACAAGCGCGCCACAGCAGCAAAACCAAACGAACTACAGATGAAACATCTAATAGAGCAGAGCTATACAAATTTAACCATTCTGCTGGTCTTCCAACAATACCAACCTATAATGATTTTTGAATGATCCTAAAGTTGGTACATAATTTAAACTATCGCCGAATTTCTTAATGAATAAACATTTTTCACGACATCCGATTGCGAAGAAAATGTGAACTACTCTCGAGTATGCCAATGAAAAATTAAAAGGATTTAAGCATTAAAACTTCTATGCAGGTACTTTTACAATAATTCAGCATTAGATGATAATGATGTAACAAGGCACCGAACTAACAGCAATCGGTGCATTATCATTCGATGAAATTAACCGCATTAAAAAGCAAAAAGTTTTCGATGTATGAGGCATCGAACCAACAAGCAGTCGGTGTATAAGCATTCGATTGAATAAGGCGTCGAACAATCAATCGTTTGAAGTATAATTCGTAGGTGAACCGTATTTCGAATAAAGAATTTTCGGAATGAAGTAGGGAACCCATTGAACTACTATGCGTTTTTGAGACTCGCTCCCCTGATCATATCGTCCGACCATCGGGCAGTTGGTCTACCCACTGACCGCCGCCTCCACTTCGTTATTCCAAATATGATCCATCAAAAAGACTCCGATTTTCTGCATTGCAACGCATGGCCGCTAAAAAAGTCATACTCACATCAAACGGTAGGTCAGCATCGGAGACCACTGTGGCCAGGTCATCCTCCACCAGCTGTGTGAAGAAGCCGAGCAGCAGGTAGGCTCCTAGGAGGAGTATTAGTAGTGACGATGGGACCTGGAAGTGGGGTAGAGAATTCAAGCAAACCAACCATGCTACTGAGAAACGTTCCAACCATCAACAAGTAACTTGCGAAAAAAATGCTTTTTTTCTTAAGGTTTTTGCTCAGACGTATTTAAGTACAGTGATTTTTTTATGTAGCCTTAAAGTCCCACTGCAGGGCACAGGCTCATCTATGGCACAGGCCTTCTATCAGAGGATTAATTTATTCAAGCACTGAGGTAGTTTAACGCCTCAACAACTCAGACATAGTTATATATTTTTAATACAGTTGCTCAAAAAGTGGCGTATTACAGGGACGTTTAAAATCCGGGATGTGGGTTATTAGATTACACACTCGTGCTTTTTTTTTATCTTTCCCGCACTCGTGCGTTTTCTTTCCCAACTGTCAAAATAATGTCTAATAAAAAGAAAAACCAACCATGAAGTTTTTACTAAAAAAAATCATAGAAGTTTTTATGAGCTACTAATTTGTTTCAATATCAGATTTATTGATTTGATTGAATAAGTTAAGTTAGGTTTGATTTCATTTCATCTCATTAAATTTAGTTTTTCATTTCATTTCAATAAAAAGATTCTACTGAAGACTTGGCTGTATGGGCATAGTTCCCTTTGCCTACTAGAATGGGTGAAGAATAAAATCTCGGCTTATATTTGTTTACGGTTGGCGCCATTTTCCAAATATTTTTTCTTTATTAAATTGCTTATTTTTTTCGCAACTGTATTAAAAATAGTCGTTCAGTACACGTGCGGAACCGTCATTGCAACTTGTTCCGACTGTCAACCCTCGCCTTCGACTGCGCCTCGGCTCGGGCAGACATTTGTCGGAACTCTTTGCGATGACAGCCTTTCCGCACTTGTAATGAAATATACTATAAACGGGTCAAATCGCGATTATTTATTAGGTAAAACGTAACTACCTTAAACGTCGGGAAATAAGGTAATTACGTTTTACTTAATAAATAATCGCGATTTGACCCGTTCAATATATAACTATGTATGAGTATCGCGAATCATTAAGAACTACTATTATCAACATATTATCAACTACTATCAACAACTTAGGTTTCCTCACGATGTTTTCTTTCATGGTTAGGGGTAGTAGCGGAGCGGTAGATCGCCAGCTCAGTCGGAAAGTCGTGGATTCGAATCTCGGCATGTACTTTGACAAAGAAACTTTGTTTTCTAAGTCATGTACATTTGTGAATTTATAGTAGGAATACAGAAATACCGTGCCATTTTAATTTCTATACATTAGGAGTAAGCTACTGAAGTATCTACTGGCTAATTAAGCATGCGCCATTTAAAAAAACGTTCATACCGATTTCTGCTACTAGGTCTTTCTCGAATAATCGAAATGACACAGAGAGAACGTCACAAAAGCGCCTGAAATAGCGACAAAACCAACATTAAATCCACATAAACTTGTGGCAATATAGGTTTATCAGGAAAAAACAGATTACTTACAGATTTGACTGGTTCATAGAGGTGCGCTCCCTTCCGACCCAACTCATAGATCACCTGGAATATTTATGGCACGATTTAGTTTCAATAGCAAAATATTAAAGATGAAACCGAACACAATATAAACAAATAAATAAATTTTTCGTTTTGTAAATAGTAGTAAATAAATAAAACACTTTCTGAATTGAGAATTTCGCTTATTTAATAATTGCTTTAAAAAAACCTATTATTATATACATATAATCACACATTATTATATATTCTTTATTAAGGCAGTGTTTCGTAAACCGTGGTCATACAATTTAATTTTTTCCTTTGTCCATAATGGGCAACACTATGTTAAATTTTTTTGATTAAGTTATGGATCTAAAGGTTTAGAAGTAATAATGTATTTCTATACTTTAAGTAAACTGTTAGTATCCTATATTAAGAGAAAAAAAATAAGTAAATACATAACATACAATGATATAAATATTAATGATGTACGTAATACAGAGAATATTGTAAAGAGGTTCGAAATTTCACTGATACCATTAGCTCAGTAGGAAAGAGCGCTGGCACGGATAGCCAGAGGTCGCGCGTTGGAATCCCGGCATGGGTGGAATTTTTAGCCTCTAAATAGGTTTTTAAAATACTTAACTGCAGTGCTGTCTCTTAGAATTTCTCAGCAAAGAGCGTGACAGAACGTTAGTAAAGTAGTTAGTGAAATTTTCAATTCGGAAGCCGGCCCTAAGTGCCTACCTGCTATGAACTAACGATGCCATGATAGATATCTTTGGTATTGTACCAGAAAATCAATCTAAAGTTTTGAGTCATAAACTCATAACATCAGCAGTTTAAGATGTGGTCAAAGAAAAATAAATGAGAATTAAGACTCCAATTTTAAAATCTTGGGGTCACTCAGCAGTTGATATAAATTATAGTATGTATTTAATAAAAATAAGCACTAAATTAATACAAACCATTATTACTTCAAAAGTTACAAAAAGCCACATAATTTTACGACCAATTTACAAACAAGCGAACCTTAAGCAATCAAGCGAATACTAACGAAGGAGCAATTCTTACGAGTATTTAGAAAAATATTAACGAACATTTTTTGAAACACAAATTAAGGAAAATAATGAATAAACATTCGAGATTATTTATTAAGCATAACGTAATTACTAATAACTTTACGGCATAACGTATTAACGTATTATTTATTAAGCATAACGTATTAACTTGTAGGAAACATTAAGGCATGGCAACCCTCCAAAATGGTTGAGACTGATGATGGCTGAGCACTGCGTTATGCTCGTGAACGAGTGCTGTTCGTGTGTCTGGCCGCAGCACTTATGTTTTGCCCTATTATTGTGAGACATTTGACTAATGCTTTGGCATTTAGGGTTGTTAATGGCAATCATGAAATCTTATTAGGTTTACATATGGCAACTGATGTATTTGGTTTTTAGATGATTTGAGAAAAGATGGTCAGAGTGGAGCTTTTTTCCGCTGCCTTTTTCTCCACTACAATACGGCCCGAAGGCGGCGGCTTACATTTTACATTGTACATTGACATTCAGCAGAGTGTAAATTCTTTATGTTGAAATAAAATTATTTGAATTTTTTGCATAACTTTATCTATTAAGCATAACGTATTCACTGCAATAGTTGACTGTACTCTACACTTCAGTCTACCCGTGACCACGGGTACTGCAACGTTGCCGAAACGTCGGGAATTAAGGTGTTATGAACGTTTTCCCTAATAATATTGGCCTTTTGCATCTACCTAATGAGATGATTTATGCAGCGTCCAGTGCTATCTTCAATCACACTAAATGGGTGAAGGGACAACAGGGACGCTGTTGTGCCTGGGACATGGTTTTATAGATGGTGTAGGCTTGCCCAGCACCTATACCATCCTGACAGCGTAGTTGGCCTAGCCCACAGGAAAGACTAGTCAATACGTGCGGAGCCAACCAAGCCGCGGGTTTCCTCACGATGTTTTCCTTCACCGTTAGCGTGTGGTATTGCGACTACAAATTCGCAAATGTACGTAACTTTGAAATTAAACAAAGTCATTGGTACATGCCCGCACTCGGGATCGAACCTGGGGCTCTCGCTTGCCAGTTTAGGTTCTGCCCACCGAGCTACCACCGCTTTCCTAATAAATAATCGCAATTAGACCCGTTTAATGTATAACTATGTATGAGCATCACTTAAGAAACATTAAGAAAATATTTTACTTTTATACAAGTGACGCCACAAGTGACGTCACGTTGGAAAATGAAGTAGAAAATATGGTATAAATACACAATCACACAGTCGATACAATAAAGCTGTCAAAGCGACACACATTCCCTGCTAGGCTGGATGAGGAGGGGCATATTTTCCGGTGATGTGCGGGGTAACGACACAAACTCAAATGTACCACATACATACAATGTTAAGGCCTGCGCAGACGAGTGACTATCTCCCGGGTACTATTTAGTCCGTCGATATAGATCTCGTATAAATTGTATCGAGTAACGCACACGAAGGACTAAAAGTACCCCGTACAAAACGTCCCTCAAGTTACCGAGGACATCGAGAGACCGGAGTGGACAAAAGTTCGCTGTTCTCTTATAAAACGCTTTTTCTTTTGCAACTTCATGTACATTACAACACAATGTAATATCAGAATATTTGGTTCCATAGCGTGCGCTTCACTCAATTTCCGGGGAACAAAATGACCGCACACCGTAGGCGTCGAGTCCGCGACAAGTACTCGTAGGACATTTTTTACGATTCCTTACGACTTTTGTCCCTTGGGGCCAAAAGTCCCTCGCCTGCGCAGGCCTTTAGAGTCTACCATATTAGCACAAAAAAGCCCAACCACGTGTGGCCGACCATGTGCCAGTTTTATAAAACTACAATCAATGGTTTAGGTACTATGCAATTCAATGTTCATTGCAACGTCGATTAACGCACAGATCAACAAATAAACTACGCATTGTAGTCTTACGAAATGCGGCCCAGCACATCCCGGGAACGGACTCTTGCATGTTATTGTAGGTAGTCCCCAACTTCGTAAGTATTTAGGAATGAGCCCTTTTCAGCGCCTAGATTACGTAACTTTCTACGTATTCATGTGGGTGCAAAACGAAATATCTATTGGACTTTGTCGAACAATTATGTGGCCCAATATCACCGTTACGTATCAGATATCCACTGAAATGCGGTATCCAATATGTGTGACCATATTATGCCTTATATTTATACGACAGAGTTAAGTAAACTTCCGTTTTCGCACACAGATGGATACGTGAAAAGTTACATAATCAAGGAGTAGGTCAGCGTTTTTGACAGCTGTCAATTAGATTCGACAAAAATAGATGGCGCTGTACGCAACGAGAAGGAGCAAGATGCGTCATCACATTAACACAGAGTGACAGAACCATAGAGTAGAACGTAGATTTTAAATGTATGACCAGAAACCAAAGCAACCTCTCCGCTAGTATCCGCTATGCAGGCAGCTTTCTGTAGTTTCTGGTTGGTTGTCCTTCATTCAGATAGGGTTTGCATCAGCGCCGTCTATCGATCAAAGGAGGTACTACTTTTATTTTATTTGCTCTGAAAAGGTCACGTTCCTTAAAATTGAAATCGTGTCGCTGTAACGTGACGTTTACACATGACCTCAAGAAGGCTTTGGCTCTTAGAATTAGTTCTGATGCAGACTGCTTAAGCGTGATATAAATATGATAGTGCAATGACCCGTTTCCAAGGCTTTTCTTTTCTCCTGTAGTTCTTCTGATTTAGCACGCCGGTGTATTCATGATCGTGGCTCTGAAAACATACGTCTAATATGAATTTTGTTCAGGAGATCCGATCAGCAACGAATTCGGGAACGCAATGGCTCCCCGCCGCTAGCGTGCGACGTGAAGCCACTTTCGAACCCCACTCGTTTTCACTTTTCTTTTTTAAAACTACCCATCTTCAATATGTTTAGTATCTTTTTGATTGTCAATTTAATGTGTTCATACCCACAATCAATAATTCTTCAATGACGTGGTGGCTGATGCAACTATCATTATGAATTTACCTCGTTATCAACCCTTGTATGTCCCCACTGCTGGGGCACGGGTCTCTTCCTGCATCGCAGGAAGGTAAGGCCATACTCCGGCTTGGTGGAGGATTGTAAGACAGTGGCGGGCCTTACTGTCAGAAGTATTCAAGCCGCCCTTAAGGCCTCTGACATGGCTTAACGACTGCCAATATATGACAGCCGGCACCAACGGCTTTACGTGCCTTGCGAAGCACGGAAGCGCTCGGAAAAATGCCACTAGCGGTAGTCACGGGATGCTCACCCATCCTATACCTGATCGCGCCTGTTGTTGCTTAACCAAATGATTGATTCCAATCACTCGGTTCGCCTAGGCCACGAGCGCTTCCTGCCGTGAATTTACCTACTTTGTTCGATAATATTTACGTATAAAATTAGATATATGCAAAATTATAAAGATATCATGACACGTCGGAGTGGTAAAACTGTCGTCTGCAAAGTTGTCTGCGTATATTTGGGTATATTTTATTCAACTTTAAGTATTAATAGGTAAATTATAATAACTATATAAAAATTAATTAGGTATCTTAATATTTGCATGGCTAGAATAGGTAAAATATGTTGGAAACACATGTGAAATGTACCATATTTGACGCAAATAAATATCGTGTATCTTGTATTTTAATTCAACAATGGGTATATTTTAATCGTTACACTATTTTTATTTTTTTAATGCACTAACCCGTGCTAAGGAACAAATTTAAAAACCTATTTAGAGGCTAAAAATTTCACCCATGCCGGGATTCGAACCCGCAACCTCTGGCTATCCGTACCAGCGCTCTACCAATTGAGCCAATGGGCGACTCACGGCATCAGTGAAATTTCGAACCTCTTTACAATATTCTCTGTATTACGTACAGGCAGCGACATCTGACTTAAGCAAATTGCATTACTTACAGCCCCGACTACCTACTTTTGCAGTTAGGTTTAACATCGGAACGATATCACTGTACCCACATGATTACACTATTTTTATTTTTTTTTAATGCACTAACCCGTGCTAAGGAACAAATTTAAAAACCTATTTAGAGGCTAAAAATTTCACCCATGCCGGGATTCGAACCCGCAACCTCTGGCTATCCGTACCAGCGCTCTACCAATTGAGCCAATGGGCGACTCACGGCATCAGTGAAATTTCGAACCTCTTTACAATATTCTCTGTATTACGTACAGGCAGCGACATCTGACTTAAGCAAATTGCATTACTTACAGCCCCGACTACCTACTTTTGCAGTTAGGTTTAACATCGGAACGATATCACTGTACCCACATGATTACACTATTTTTATTTTTTTAATGCACTAACCCGTGCTAACGAACAAATTTAAAAACCTATTTAGAGGCTAAAAATTTCACCCATGCCGGGATTCGAACCCGCAACCTCTGGCTATCCGTACCAGCGCTCTACCAATTGAGCCAATGGGCGACTCACGGCATCAGTGAAATTTCGAACCTCTTTACAATATTCTCTGTATTACGTACAGGCAGCGACATCTGACTTAAGCAAATTGCATTACTTACAGCCCCGACTACCTACTTTTGCAGTTAGGTTTAACATCGGAACGATATCACTGTACCCACATGATTACACTATTTTTATTTTTTTAATGCACTAACCCGTGCTAAGGAACAAATTTAAAAACCTATTTAGAGGCTATTTAGATGTTAAACCTAACTGCAAAAGTAGGTAGTCGGGCATTTTACCGAGCGCTTCCGTGCTTCGCGAGGCACGTTAAGCCGTTGGTGCCGGCTGTCATGTAATAGCAGTCGTTAAGCCATGTCAGAGGCCTTATGGGTGGCTTGATAACTTCTGACAGTAAGGCCCGCCACTGTCTCACAATCCTCCACCACCCCGGACTTGGCCCCCGTGGTGGAGTATGGCCTAACCTTCCTAATACCATACAGGAAGAGACCCGTGCCCCAATAGTGGGGACATTTGTTGCTGATAAATTTAAAAGTTTCCATTATAAAGTTTAACCCAAGCTCTATAGTATCTGCCGAGTGCTGAACTCACTTTGAATCCCTGCAAGGGCCACTAGCCATAGAAGTGTTAACTCTCAAGTTTATTAAGATGTGGTTTATCAAGTTTCAGTCGATAAAGTCATACAATCATGTCAGTTTCTACAGTCACTACAGGGTACCCTACCAGAGATTCTAATATCCTTAGCAAAACAAGTTATGGTGCTTTGAATCCCTGCAAGGGCCACTAGCCATAGAAGTATTAACTCTCAAGTTTATTAAGATGTGGTTTATCAAGTTTCAGTCGAATCGATAAAGTCATACAATCACTTCAGTTCCTACAGTCACTACAGGGTATCCTAATAAAGATCTTGGTACCCTTAGCAGAACAAGTTATGGCGTGGAAGTCATTCTTTTTGATTTTAAAATATCTCTAACAGGAGTATTATCAAGCGAATTTGGGTGGAAGGCCGGTGAGGGGCATCCCAGGCGGACATGTGCCAATGAAATGATTTTAAACGCTCTACCCACAAAACTTGTGCCGAAATACTCTAAGCAAGTTGACGGCCTCGGTGGTAGCGCAGCGGTTTGGCACGCTGACTGTAAAACCGAAGGTCTCGGTCTCGATACCCGGCCGGGTCAAACTATGTTTTATGGAATTAAATGTATCGTCGAGTTAGCACCCACAACACAAGTCATTTAGTTGTACTTGGTATAGGGCTAACGAAATTTGTGTAATATGTCCCTGAATATTTATTTATTACTAGCCAACAGTCGATTTTTATTTTTTTTTCATTTTCCCCTTCGTAAGAACCATCCTCGTACTTCAAGGAATATCCAAAAAAATAATAAGCGAAATCGGTTCAGCTGCTCTCGAGATTTGCGCTTACCAACACATTTATTCATATTTATATTATAGAAGAAGATTATTATTATAAGAAAAGAGTAATTCGCCTCAGTGAAGGTTTTTTTGTATTTAATATGTATTCTTTAAATTTTTTTAATAAATAACTTAAAACAATATAGGGGATGTAGGTATTAGCGGAGGGCATAATAAAATGTACTGAAAACCAGCGTGCCTTTAGCGACTAAATAAAATGGATGAAGAGAGACATGGTGATGTATGAGTATCGCGAATCGCGATTATTTATTAGGTAAAACGTTAGGTACCTTAATTGCGCTGTCAACGCTGCCGAAACATCGGGAATTAAGGTAATTAGGTTTTAAGTAATAATAATCGCGACTGGGCCCGTTAAATATACAACGGTATCCATGGAACATTGATAAGGATATCAGAAGCTTGGATGATTGATGAGATGGTTGAGGATCAAGAAGTTTGCCTTGGGCAGAGGTCTATACCCAACGGTGGTCTCAAGCTAGGGGCTGCATAGACGGATCCAACAAAAATAAAACTATAAAAAACAGGTTTACTTCTCGTCTCAAATTAAGTAGTGATATGTAAGAACTTTCCAAATACCTCGGTTTCACGAATTTAGCAGTATTTTGATGTACAAGGAAAAAAATTGTGTGTGTTTAAAATTTACAGACCAAATTTGGCCAGTTTTTACAGGTGTTGAACAGTTTTACAATGATAACTTGCCAAGTACCTATGGTTTTTCCCTTATTTCTCAAAACACTGCTAATGAAATAAAGTAAAATATGAGGACATGACAACATCCCAAGCATTTACAAAAAACATTCCGAACACTTGTTCCATCATTAAATTTGGAAAGCAAAACGAAAAAAAAATGTTAGGAAACATTTTTGAAACACCTTTGAAAATCGACTTGGCTTCCTGAACGTCAATTTCGTCTCCTGCATCTTATTGGCACTGTTAAAATTTATGACCACTGTGTTACTATCGAGTGCAATTTTTTATTAAATTATGACCACTTTTTACGAGTTTATGAACTAAACTCACTAATAAGGTAGCTGTACATTGTAAATGGTAATGCCGACTGAATCCCAGTCATTTATTTCAGTCGATAAAATTTTACGACTTGTTTTTTATCAAACAATTTCGCGAACTCCAATAATCCTGAGCGCTGACTCGTTTCACATCTCCGTCATACATTTTATATCTCATGGAGCACGACAGAGATGGAGACTATGTTTGCAGTTTATTAGTAATTTTTTTCTCCAAAATGATCTAAATTTTAAAAGTGAATAGCTAGTTTTGCTTGTAAAGTTCAATAAGTCACAGTTCTCTGTGTAATCTATAATATAAGAATGAGTCGCTGAATGTGTCGGTAACCGCAAATCTCGAGAGCAGGTGGGCTGATATTGCTAATTATTTTTTTAGAATATTCCTTGATGTACGAGGATGTTTCTTACGGAGAGAAAAATAAAAAAAATTAAAGAATCGCCTGTTAGGCGGTACGAAGTTCGCTGGGTCAGCTAGTTTTAAATAAAATACTTTTTCTCAATAATTTTTTCGGTGATTTGTCACTTGGTGATTTTTTCAGTCCCATCGTAACTCTAACAAGGCACTAAAGCTAAGTCTAGAAATGAAATGAAATGGTTTTATTTAAAGTAGCACAGAAACTGCGGCTTAATGAACGTTACAATTCAAACTAGGTGCCCATTTCAAAATCTAGATCATTTAGGAGAAAAAATGGACAAAAAACTCCTAACTTAGTCTTTTCAAAAGTCCTTAATTACCATAGTTTACATAATTATTATAAACATAGAACTCATACATTGTACTGGCTTTATTCCAGACCTCATTGTCATCTAAATAATCCTTTATGTTATAGTAGCCCTTTTGGCACAAAGTGTGCTTAACATATTTTTTGAACCGCCATTCAGGCAAGCTTAATATATCTTCAGGGATTTTATTATAGAAGCGTATACAATGCCCCATGAAGGATGTATTAACGTTTGCCAGCCTAAATAGCGGGAGCAAAAGTTTATGTTTATTTCTAGTATTTACATTGTGTTGGCTACCTAAAGTTTTAAAGTTACTGATATTTTTCCTAACGTACATAATGTTTTCATATATATACTGACTGGCAACTGTCAGGATGTTAGTTTCTTTTAAGAAATCTCTTAACGAATCTCTACTACCCAGCCTATAAATGAATCTGATCGCTCTCTTCTGCAAGACGAAGATGGTCTCAATGTCTGCTGCCCGTCCCCACAGTAGTATGCCATAAAACATAAGACTATGGAAGTAACTAAAATAAACAAGCCTAGCAGTTGCGACGTCAGTTAGTTCCCTAATTCTTTTGACTGCATATGCTGCTGAACTAAGCCTATTTGCTAATTTTTCTATATGAGGACCCCATTGAAGCTTTGCATCAATTGTGATACCTAGAAATACAGTTTCATTCACAAGGTCTAATTTGTCATTCCCCAGTAAAACATTGTTGTCTACCGTTTTGACATTTGGAAGAGTGAACTTTTATACATTTCGTCTTTTTTGACATAACATAAACACAATAACCACTTACTAAATAGGCGAAGGTGTATTAGTCCCACCATACATTGAACGTTATAACTCTGAAATGAAGTCCCGTTAAAGGGTTAGCAATAAAACAAATTGTCTCGAAAACAAACCGGAGTGAAACAAAATTTTGGAGATATAGCGTCCTTTTAAAGAGTGAAAGGGAAAGGAACATTAGGTTAGAATTCAAAATCTATCTAAGTGGTCTTTATCTAGAGAGCACCTTATTGCACAAGCAGTATTGCACAAGCAGTAAGAGACTCGTGCCCCAGCAGTGGGGCAACATATAAATCAGTTAGAACACCGGTTTTTCAACCGAGAGTTCGTGAGTTCCTATCCTGACTTTGTTGAAGTTTTGTACATTTGTAAATTTATAGAGCGCTTCCGTGCTTCGCAAGGCACGTTAAGCCGTGGGTGGCGGCTGTCAAGTAATGGTAGTCGTTAAGCCATGTCAGACGCCATAAGGGGGGCTTAATAACTTCTGACAGCAAGACCCGCCACCGTCTTACAATCCACCAACCCGGACTTGGCCGCCGTGGTGGAGTATGGCCTAACCTTCCTGCAGTGCCCCAGCAGTGGGGACATGCAAGGTTGAAATAGATCGAAGTTATAGGAGCAATACCACTCGATTCGTGAACGACAAGATCGTGGGGAAACCCGAGTGTCTGAGGTGTTCAAATACCTCAGCGCTTGAATTGCCAATCCGCGGTGGGCACGCGTGGTAATTTAGCCCATACTCTTGCTCTGAGAGAAGGCCTGTGCCCTGCAGTGGTACCTACGTAGGCATATAGGCTAAATAAAAAATTAATGAGGGATTTTCTTTTTGTTTTTAAATACTTCCCTAGTCGCTGGATAGATGGCGCTGAACTTGGTAAGTTACTGCGAGGTACGGAAAACCACATTATTTTTTTTATTATTTCTTTTGGATTTTTGAGATCATAAAAACGTCACTTAGGTACATCACAAGTTGAAATAGGAAAAGAAAACAAAATAACAATATTTTGTCGATCAATGTTTATCAGTCGTCTCAAATCGTAAGACACGGCCAGTAACGTAGTCAGTACAGCGCCATCTACACTTCTTGAGAACTACTTTTTTTTTAATACTGAAAAAGAAAATCTTCCATTGAACGGTGCTGATAAAGCAGCTAGATAATTTTCGTCAAAGGAGAAGACTTATAATAAGCGCAACGGATAATTATAAAAGTTGCCTGATAAGATGCAGCTTTTCCACCGCGATTGTCTTAGCAAGATATACAATTCATCAAAAACTTTATCGTAGTGAGCCCTGCATTAGAAAACCCTGTATAGCAACGGTTCTTGAGTACACAGTATTTTCCTTAAGCTTCGTTTAGCAAAATGTATGTGTGTATGTACTTTCGCTATACAGGGAGTTTATGATTATTTTTGTTATCGTTTCCAGTGTGATGTCAAATGAATAACATAACATTTACATACTGGCACATACATTGCTTCTGGCCCCACACTAGGATACCCTGTGTCGTGGGAACCAGAAACAACGACATCACAAACATGTAAACATCCAGGACCTTTTTTCGTCCCCAGCCGGGGATCGAACCCGGAACCTCTCGCATGGTAGGCAGATGCGGTACCGCTGCGCCACAGAGATAATATTAATAAATAAACATTCATGGAAATATTACACAATCTCGTTAGCCCTATACTAAGTACCTACAACTAAATGACTTGTGTGTCACAGGTGCTAACTCGACGATAGATTTAATATATTAAATACATAGATAACATCCAAGACCCAAGACAAACTAGAAAAGTTCGTTTCCTAGATTGACCCGGCCGGGGATAGAACCCGAGACCTTCGGTTTTACAGACAGCGTGCCAAACCGCTGCGCCACCGAGGCCGTCAAAATTAGGTAAACATTTTGAGTTTTTTGTAGCCGAAAAACGTCCCACTGCAGGGCACGGCCTTCTCTCAGAAAGAGAGTATGGGCTTAATTACCACGCGTGCCCGCCGCGGATTGGCAATTTCAAGCACAGGTATTTAAACACCCCAGATACTATGTAAAGCATGGGTTTGCTCACGATGTCTTCCTTCGCAGATTGGTATTGCTACTAAAACTTCACAAATGTAGATAGAAAGAGAGACAACAATAAAAATGGAAATTACACAGATATTTCTTAACCTAAGAGTACAGACGGCGGCCTTATCACTTAATGTGATCTCTTCCAGACAACCTTTGTATGAACTGGACTAGTACATTAGATAAGGAAGTAGATGTACAAAAAAAAAACCTAGAAAATGGTAATTACGTAACTTAGAAAACAAAGTCATTGGTACATGCCCGGACAGGGAATCGAACCTGGGTCTTTCGCTTCCGGGTTCATCGATCTATCCACTGAGCTACCGCCGATTCTAAATTAATATATTACACTATTAAAATACATAATAATATGGCTCCGGCTGCCTGAGTGATCTTAAACGATCACGAAAGTTAAGCAACACCGGGCACTTTAGTGTGTGGGTGGGTAAACTATGACTAACGCTAGTGGCATTTTACCGAGCGGTTCCGTGCTTCGCAGGGCACGTTAAGCAGTTGCTGCCGGCTGCCGTCGATAGATGGCAGTCGTTAAGCCAAGTCAGAGGCCTTAGGGCGGCTTGAAAACTTCTGACAGTAAGACCAGCCATTAGACTTGCAGGCCTCCACCAATCCGGACTTGCCCCCGTGGTGGAGTATGGTCTTTACCTTACTTAGGGAAGAGACCCGTGCCACTCGGTGGGGACACAATGGGTTAGTGATGATAATAATATGAAATACTTTTTTACCATATTTCGAATTTTATTAATGCTCGAAGCGCCATTATTAAAATTCGAAATATGGTAGCAGTTCTAAATATATTAAATTTGTAAGAATATTTTTTCCGTAGTCGGGTTTTAGCTTTTAAACTTTCGATTGTTGCCACTTATCACAACATTACGAACATAACAACACAAACCATAAATCAACTAACTTTATTGGTGCAATTCGGAAACGTGCTATAAATTATTGATGCAGTAAAAATAACAAACAAGTCGTAGTTTTCCTCATATTGGGGGAGATTAGTGATTTCCCACAAATGATCAATAGACAGATAACACTACAATGCCGCGTTTAGATATCAACGCTTATGTCCCCACTGCTGGGGGACGGGTCTCTTCCTGCATCGCAGGCAGGTAAGGCTATTTAGCAAGAGAGTAGTGTGTAGGGAGTCTTCAAAGATCTTTAATAGTAATTATATAACATATAAGAGTACAGTACTAAACGTCATAAAAGTCCCTTCGGGAATCTACGTTCGCGCAGACTAGGAAGAAGTGTAACGAAAGTGCCCGAAGCGATAAGTACATTCAACATGATCTTTAACCGATACGGTTAAGGTGCAGAATTGATTGCCGCGTTTCGCTCACGCTAATATTGCCAAACTAATAGTCACCTGCATCGATGACGTCGAATCAACCAATAGCAACAAAGGCGCGCGACCTGCCATAAAATGAAACTATCTGATTGGTCGATCAACTTGCCGCACATCCAAAATTTGGTCATCAACGCAGGTACATCCGCGAGACGTATTTCTTGTGTACTTACTTAGCACTCCTGCCAGATGCCAGACTGCCAAACTGTTGGCAGATGTAGTTTGGCAGAAACCTATTTCGTATTTTTTGTATTTTGATTTGAATAAACGTCTTCAATCAATCAATCTATACTCCACCACGGGGGCCAAGTCCGGGTTGGTGGAGGATTGTAAGACAATGGCGAGCCTTACTGCCAGAAGTTATCAAGCCGCCTATAAGGCTCAAGTTATCAAGCCTTGTATGTCCCCACTGCTGGGGCACGGGTCTCTTCCTGCGGCGCAGGAAGGTTAGGCCATACTTCACCACGGGGGCCAAGTCCGGGTTGGTGGAGGATTGTAAGACAGTGGCGGGCCTTACTGTCAGAAGTTATCAAGCCGCCCATAAGGCCTCTGACATGGCTTAACTACGGTCATTACATGACGGCTTAACGTGCCTTCCGAAGCACGGAAGCGTTCAAAAAATGCCACTAACGATAGTCACGGTCGGTCACCCATCCTGCACCTGACCGCGCATGTTGTTGCTTAACTCAAGTTATGGATTCCAATCACACGGTTCGACTAGGCCCCGAGCTTTTCATAAAACTACAATTTATAGAGTACTAGCTGTCCCAGCAAACTTTGTACCGCCACGGAATCCATTTATACGATACTAGTTACCATGGCAACGCAATAAATATCTAAGAGTATGTCTTTCAAAAATGGTTACATTAATAATAAAATATTCTCCACCGGAAAAGCAATATCGGGATATCAAGCATGTCTCAATCCAGATCATTGTCTATCTGTATGCTAAGTTTCATGTAATTCTGTTCAGTAGTTATTGTGTGATTGAATTTTTATTATTAACTTAACAGTAGGTACTTACATATTTATATAGATATTTCACTACTTAGACTATTGAATTTAAAGTATAGAAGTATCCTTACTTTAAATTCAATGCTTAGACTTAAGCTGTTCTCATGACTGCTGTCTATTTGTGTGATTGAGTAACAAACATCCAAAGATCTTTACAAATTTTCACATTTATGATATTACTAGCTGGTTCCCGCGACTTCGTCTGCGCAGGATTAGTATTTAGAGTAGCTTACATATCTTAGCGTGGCGTAGAAATTAACTAACATTAAATTATCACGTAAATAATTTACAGTATCACAAAAATTGTAGCCTACTTATGTGTTATTCCGATGTATAAAGTATATTATTGCAAAGTTTCAAAAAATCCATTCAATAGTTTTTACGTGAAAGAGTAGAACATCCATCCATACTTAAAAACTGTCGCGTTTATAATATTAGTAGGATAAAAGTATTAAAAAGTAAAAATTACTTTGCTAAATTCCGCCAAAAATCCCACAAGCACCATGCGGTTAGCTAATACACCGCCCTCCCTACCACTTTTTCAAGCAGAGGCAAGACACGAACACACCACCACCAACACCAATACTTGTGTGAGAAAACACGCGACGCGTTTCGCCCCTAACACGAGGCATCCTCAGTCGGACGCAGAGGTCGCGGGTTCGAGTCCCGGCATGGGTGGAATATTTAGCCTCTAAGTAGGTTTTTAAAAACTGTCCTTAGCACAGGTTAGTGCATTAAAAAAAAACTTAATTAGTGTTTTAAATCTTTTTAATAATGTACTTTCGTTAAACCTTTTAATATCGTTAAATCTTTGATTAATTTACGTGTGTACGCTTTTGGCGTCTCTATTCTCTTGAACCTCTATGTAAAGCATGCGTAAAAAGCATGAAAATGAAGCAAATGTGAAAAGAAAAGTCGATTAAAGCCTAATTGACTTTTTTTTACCCAGAAAAATAACAGTACATAAGATAAATAATGACCGAAGGTCTCGGGTTCGATCCCCGGCCCGGTCAAACTAGGAAACAAACTCCTAGTTTGTCTCGGGTCTTGGACGTTATTTATGCATTTATTTTATTAAATTTATCGTAGAGTTAGCACCTGTAACACCAGTCATTTTGTTGTAACAAGGAGAATATTCTCCTTGGTTGTACTTAGTATGATCTATGTAATATGTGCATGAAAATTTATTTGCTTATTTATATAGATTCTAGAGCGTGTCGCACGATCCTACCACAAGTGCAGCTTTATTTATATACTAGCAGTGCCCCGCGGTGTTACCCGCGGTTTATCGATTTTCCCATAGGTATAAGACATTTTCCCGCAGTAAAGCGTAGCCTATCTATATGTTAATCTAGGGTGTCAGCTAAGGGGCGGTGGTAGCGGAGCGGTGTAGAACGCCGGCCTCTCAATCGGGAGGTCGTGGGTTCAAACCCCGGCATGTACCAATGACTTTGTTTTCTAAGTTATGTACATTTGTGAAATTATAGTAGCAATACCACTCGCTGACGGTGAAGGAAAACATCGTAAGGAAACCCTAGTGTCTGAAGTGTTAACGTACCTCAGCGCTTGCTACGTACAATGGCCCAACTATGAGGCTAAGTGCGGAAATCTCCGGTCTAACTAACTAACTAACTAGGGTGTCAGCTAACTCCATACCAAATTTTATTAAAATCGCTCCAGCCGTTCAGACGTGAAGAAGTAACAAACACACACACTCACAAACTATCGCCTTTATAATATTAGATGTGATGTGATAATGTGACGTGAAGTGATAAAATGTATAGTAAAACATTATAAGTTAGTTATTAGAGTAAACAGTATATTTTATGTATGTATATTTAAATAAAGTTGTCATTATATATTATCATATTCTGATTTAGTCTGATGGGGCTGACATGAGTACATGGTGATCAAAGCCTCTAAATAAAAATAAGATAAAAAATGGTACATAGACCCGCCATACAGCGCAGCAATGACGCCAGCCTTCTCAGTACTCTACCGCCCGACAGATATCTGGCACAAATTTCTTGTTTGAATTAGGAAATAGATAAGTACTTTTATTATTCATTGATTTAAATAAAGTTCAACATAAGTAGTATATGTCTTTATACTATTTTTATTTTTAAAGCACTAACCTGTGCTAAGGAACAAATTTAAAAACCTATTTAGAGGCTAAAAATTGCTCAATTGGTAGAGCGCTGGCACGGATAGCCAGAGGTTGCGGGTTCGAATCCCGGCATGGGTGAAATTTTTAGCCTCTAAATAGGTTTTTAAATTAGTATATGTCTTATCAATATTAGCAAACTTCATTGCAATTGGAACTAGTTTGAAAACTCCAATATTGATTAACTTGGATATGATTCATTGTGTATGTATATCTTATCAAATTATTTAACTTTGTGATAGCCCTCATAGTGTACGGTTGTAAATTGTGATAATTCCTTAGATTAATGACTGAATGGCCTTTTAATGTTGTTCCAACAAGAGCATAGGTTAGTATGTTATTGAATGTGGTAGAAATGTAGTGCTTAGCTACACAGTAACATACATACTTACTTATTTTACTTTACTTTGAAAAGACTAAGTTTGTAGGTAGTTTAAATATTGTTAAATATTGAAATAGACACCTAGTTTGACTTGCGGCGTTCATTAGGCCGCAGTTTCTGCGTTATTTTGAATGAAACCTTTTCATTAAATTTCATACATAATTAAAGCACAGTTATCATTGTATTAATTATTTGTTAATTTGGGTAATGTCTCAAAATTTTTAAGTTTCATCCCGCATCTCGCGCCAATGAGACACAAAATAAGTATTTCCATGTTCAGTGAGTCACTGGGTCAAGTTATTAATTTGTAATAGATAGATCTTTATCAACGATTGTAAAATCAGCACTCGGCAAACAGTACGTAGGGCCTGGGATAAGGGACCCAATGGAGGGACTATTTTTAGATAGACTAAGATCCATGTAAATAGCAAGGGAAAGAAAATTTTTGTACTATACTAGACTTACCGAAACATCCTCGCGCGTTTTGTTAATCGGTTGAAGCTCGAGGCTTTTTTCGTCCATGTTTGCGGGAAATGAGTGAAAACCTTTGCGTAGAATGCTCTATCGATAACAACTCATTGATTTCCTCTGGGAGCAAAGGTGAAATTCCATGGGGAAATAGTGTAATCACTACCGATTGCCAATCAATCTAAAATTGAATCTTATCAGCCGTTATCAGCGCAATGTGGATACACCACAGCCACAGATTAGTTCAAAAGTTGTAGTTCTTTGACATTTCGTTATCAAAAAATGTTGCTAGGACTTTTTTACGATATATGCATATTTTTTTATTAATATATTGGCCTTTTTGCATCTACTTAATGAGATGATTTATACAGCGTCCAGTGGTATCTTCACTCACACTAGATGGGTGAAGGGACCACTCCGACGCTGTAGTGCCTGGGACATGGTTTTATAGATGAAAGAAAACATCGTGAGGAAACCCGCGGCTTGGTTGGCTCCGCACGTATTGACTAGTCTTTCCTGTGGGCTAGGCCGACTAAGCTGTCAGGATGGTATAGGTGCTGGGCATTTTTTATTAAACCCCTGTTATAACGACAGCACATCAAGCAGGGGGCGCTGCTGCCCACCCCCCGGTTTGTGCCTCTTAGTCGCCTTTTACGACACCCGCAGGAAGAATAGGGTTGGTGCTATTCTCTAGGCCGACACCACACAGCCATCATTATCTCAAACCGTACATAGGTAGCAAGAATAACAAGGAACCTATCGGGACTTGGTGCGCATAATGTAGGGAATATCTATATATTCCCTACATTATGCGCACCAAGTCCCGATTGGTTCCTTGTTATTCTTGCTATCTCAACTAGTAAGGATAGGCAGAAAGATAGAGAACATCTTAAGGTCATTATAGTTGAATCATGAGAAGTCCATCAGGATTTGGCAGGTACCCATAATTATGTAATAAAATCACCCACTAGGTTTCAGAACACTTTTATTCTCTTTCCACAATTCTCTTATTACACTTTGTAAAACTACTCTGACAAAACCTCCTCGCTCGGAGTCCAAATTCGTAATGGCCGGTCGGTCCATCCAACCGACGCCGCCCCACTCTCGAATTTTGTCCAACGCTGGCACCAAGCGTCAAATCATTTTGCTACACGAATCGATACAAGATCTCAAAATAAAAACTGTACTTAATCAGAAATGTATAAATCAACTATTAATCAATTAATGCAAAAATACTGTAATATTTAATTTGACATAGAAATTAGTTTTATTTGAATTGACTAATAGAAATAAACTATTCGCTTAAAAACATTTACTTTTAAAATTCAATTCGCTAACATTCGGCCATACTGACCAATGTCTGTCCTCAGACATCTTAACTATGTTACAATTTTCGGCCATTCTATTCAGAGTGTGAATGTCCTCATTCACTCATCCTCTTTGATGTGACGACCATCCATGGCAGCACTCTCACTCCATGATATGGTATTTAGCTCGACGACTGCACACTTGCAACGTCTCGTTTCCGTGACCATCCATGGCAGTACTCCCACTCCATGATATAGCCATATGTCCAACAGCAACTAATGCATATTGGTCCCGCTATGAAGTATTTTAGTCAACGACAGCACTCTCACTTCGTGGTCTAATATTTCTAGAGCCGGACATGGCAGTACTCTCACTCCATGATCGCGGACCTGGAACATAAAACAAAAGCAGAACTATCCTGTTCGATGTAGTTATTTTACTGGTTCTTCTGCAGTAAAATCAATAATATGGAATATTTTTACTAATTTATTTTAATCAAATCAAAGATAAATTTAATGCAGATATCCTTAATAATTACTAAAGGCGATGCTTACCTAACTACGAAAGTAGCAGATTGATGCTAAAGTGTTTAATTAAAACAAATAAGAAATCAATACAATTTGTAATAGTAAATATTAATTAGTATACAATAAATCATACAAGAATTGGTACAAATGGCAATAGACTTAACTTAATTACGACTCAGCTAACAATCACTAATATTACATTTTGATACATGGCATGAATATTACATTTTGATACATGGCATAATGATACATAATAATTATTTCTAACCTAAATTATCATTGGTTGTGCCTTCGTCTTCAGAAGTACTGCTGGACTCACTGGTATGAGCCCCATCTTTTCCTTGGGCACTAAAGGTGACCCACGGTTTTATCTTGTCTGCAGAATACACATTTGTGTATTTTCGTTTAGAATGACCTTCGATACTAGTCACTTCGTAACGGTCGTTACCCAAAGATTTGGTGACCTTATAAGGTCCACTGTAGCGCGGTAAAAGTTTATTGCTGTCACCTGAATTATTAAGCTGTTTCTGGACCAAAACTAAATCACCCACTTTATATGTTTTAGCAGGACATCTTTTTTTATTAAATCTCACAGACATGTCATCTTGGCTTTTCTCGATATTTTGAGACGTCTCGTTCCTTATACTAGCGGCTAACTCGTCGTTGGCCTGCTCAATTTCACTCAGGTCATGAATATGTGACTCTGACGCATTCACTGTTTTCTTGCAGAAAACCACTTCAGCAGGGGTCCGGCCAATGCCTTTATTCAATGTATTATTAAGACTCCACTGTACTGTATTTATGTGTGTGTCCCAATTTTTATCGTCATCGCCGTGTGTCAATGCAGCGAGAGAGGCCAAAATTAATCGGTTATACCGCTCAATTTGCCCATTTGCTCTAGGCATGGCCACTGCATTTTTGACGTGTTTTATCTCAAGTTCTCGAGCAAACTCTTCAAATTGAGCAGAGGTAAAACTCGTACCTCTATCGGATATTAGCACCTTCGGAGCACCAAAGATGCCAAAAGTATCCCGTAAGACAGTAATAGTAGTTTTGCTCTTGGTATTCTTTACTGCTCTGAGGATTATAAATTTGCTGAATCCGTCAATAATACCCAGAATGTAGGTATTGCCAGCCTTGCTTTTGGTAAATGGACCCAGGTGGTCAATATGAATACAGTAGAAAGGAATGGGCGTCTTTGGAATGGGGTGTAGATACCCTTCCTTCCGTCCAGCCGGCTGTTTTGCATAGGCGCAGGGGATGCATGCACGCACATATTTTTTGACAAAAGTAGCCATATGAGGAAACCAGTAGGTTTGACTGATTTTTTTCCATAGTTTTCTCATACGAAAAGTGACCGCACTCATCATGTGACATGTGGCACACTTCCATCGCGCATCACGGGGCACCGCCCATTTTATCATGTCGCCCACTTTTTTATAAATTTTACCTTCCTTTAGTACATACTCGTTACGAATATTCTTTGCCTGAGGACTGTTGGTATCCAGTATGCACTTTATGTGATTCAACCCGGGATCTGTTAGTTGGACGCTCTCCAAGTCTCCTGGCGTGGTAATTCTCAATATGTTTGCCATTGGTGTATCTAGGCCTTGTGACGACGTTTCAGTTTCCGAGGGATTTCTACTGAGTGCATCTGCATGTCCCATTTGAGTACCAGCTCTGTATTCAATGCTAAAATTGTACTCTTGGGCATGTAACCACCAGCGGGCTATCCTCGGGACTAGGTCACGTTTAGCCCATGTCAGCCTAACAGCATGACAATCCGTCACAATCTTGAATTCTACCCCAATGAGGTAGACCCTGAATCGGTGAAGAGACATAACCACAGCCAGAGTCTCCAATTCGTATGAATGGAAATGTTGCTCTTCGGCTGTGGTTTGTCGGCTGAAATATGCCACGGCGCGGAGAGGGGAATTCGCATCGGGGCGCTGCAGCAAAATTCCACCAATGCCGACTTGGCTGGCGTCTGTGTGGAGCTCAGTCATAAACTTCGGATTGTAAATAGCCAATATGGGACGTGAGATAAGAACTTCTTTAATTTTTTGGAATGACTGTTCTTGTTCTTGTCCCCAATCCCACCGTGCATTGTTTTTTGTAAGGCTAGTTAGCGGCCTAGCCAGAATAGCGAAATCTTGGACGAAGCGCCGAAAAAAACTAGCTAGACCTATAAATTGTCTTATTTCGTGCGCGTTCATTGGTCGCTTGAAAGATGCTACCGCTTCAATCTTTCTTTTCCCTGGCTGTATGCCGTCAGCTGAAATCTCATAGCCCAAATACTCTATTTGAGTTTTGAAGAAATTACATTTGCCTAAATTGAGAGTAAGGTTGGCTTCCTTTAGTGCTTCCATAACCTCTCTCAATTTCTGCATGCCCTCCTCAATAGTTTGCGATGAAATTATAATGTCGTCCATGTAAGCAAGGACGCCAGGAATCTTCTTTGCATTCAAAATCTTGTGAATGAGCCGTTGGAACACAGCAGGAGCGTTGCATAGCCCAAACGGCATCCTGTTATATTCGAAGTGGCCATCAGGAGTCACAAAGGCTGTAAGATGCTTGGAATCTTCTGCCACCGGGATTTGGTGGTATCCTGATGTAAGGTCTAACGTAGTAAAGTAGACTTGGCCACTGAGACTGTCGATTTGATCTTCGATCAGAGGCATCGGGTATTTATCCTTGTATGTTTTCTTGTTTAATGCCCGATAGTCAATACAGAGACGCAGTTCACCATTCTTTTTCGGCACAACAATAATTGGGCTTGCATACTCTGAATCGGACTCGCGAATAATCTGATTCTCCAAGAGGTCACCAATGATCCTTTTAACTTCAGCTCTTTCAGAGAAGGATAGACGGTATGGTCGGTACGTAACAGGGGTTTCATCTTTTAGCTTTATGTGCATCTCGGCTAAAGTTGTCAGGCCTAACTCGGAGTTTGAGAATGCGAAACAGTCCCTGAATTCATTGAGTAGTTCGCAAAGTTTATCCATATCTGTTGTGTCTAATTCGGCGTTGTTTTTTATGTCAGTAACAAGAATGTCGTGCTTAGTTTCCGTAGTCTCCTCCGAAATGCGGCAAACGTTGAGACTGATCATATTATCTTTACTCTCGCCCGCATATTCTTTTAGCAAAATGTCAGGGATAGGTTTGCCCCTTGCTAATATTTGACCACTTGTCAGTGAAACTTTGTTTGGGCCCAAACATAAGACGAAAATAGTTGACTGACCATTAATGACTGTATAGATACCTGGTAATATTATGTATTCTGCACCAGGCTTCATGCAAGCTTCGGACGACACATATAGGGGCCCAGAGTATGAGTCACAGTTGACGGTTACCATTGATGAACCACTTATCTCGGTGTTCTCAGCAAGCGTTATTTTGATAGTGGTTTCAGGTGTCTTGAACAGTGTGAGCTCCGAATCAGTCTTAAATACTCGTATTCCCGGAAGTTCAGTTAGGTATTGACCAATGAGCAATGTTGTGCCTACCGGCAGAAGTATTTGGGGTACGATGTAAGCTTCTATATCCTCTTGTATGTTGTCTATCTTAAGAACAACGCAGACTTTCGCGCATGGCTTTATCATTCCATTTCCAAATCCTTTGAGTAGTGGAAGATTGGAGTAGTCATATTGAGTTTCATTAGGGAGCAGAATTTTATCGCTAACTAGTGTGCATTCGCTGCCAAAGTCGACAAACCCAACGTACTTTTCGCCGTTAATAAGGACATCTTTGTAGTACTTCTCGTTGTTAGTCTCCGCGTTCGATTGTACTTTCAAGACCTTTTTCGTTGCACTCGAATCTGTCGATATGCGGTTAGTGCCCAGACTGTCGCATTTTTGGGACGTATGACCCACTCGCCTGCATTTACCACACTTGATTAAGTCCTTTCGGCACGCTGTCCAGAAATGGCCTGTATCTCCACAATTGAAGCATCGCGTTGATTCTGACTTCTTGGTGTCTGATCCTTGAGCACGCTGCGGTTCTTTATGCTGGGCTGAGTTTTCTCTGAAATTGCCAACTTTCTTGGTCTGCTCCTCACGTTTGGTGAAAATTTTGCGAAAGTAGGTTAGAACTTCTTCAGGTTCAGTGAAATTCATTCCCTGTGCACTCATCCGGATATTATTATCAAATATCCCGTGCGTGAGACAATCTACTGCTTTTTGTTTCGAGATCTCACATCTGTTTATAAGACGCATTTTATCGTAATAATATTCCTCCAGGGTTTCGTTTCTTCTGGTCCTCCTTGCCAGCATTTCTGTCAGCAGTTCTCCGTAGTTATCCTCGCATGGAAAAGCCTTTAGCAGTTTCTCTTGCCATTGCAGCCAGGAATACTTGACGCTCGTTAGACCATCATACCAGCGTTTAGCTAATCCTTTCAGACGAGGAAGCGCAAAGAAAATGGTCTGTCTCTCAGTCCACCCATAAACAGAAGCAGATTCATCAATTTTCTGCAGCCAATCCTTCATGCTTTGAGCTTTAGCTTGAGGGTCAAACTCGGGAATCATATTGACTGCAACATGACTCTGAGGTGCACGATCTTTTTTATCTAGAACAGCTACCAGTTCGTGAAGAATCGTCGAGTTTTTGCTGCGTTTATTTTTCTTTTTCCGCGCAGGGCTTGGGCTCGAAGAACTCGTGCTTGAAGAACTTGAGCTAGAAGAACTCGACGGCGACCTGCGTCGTCTCTTCTTCGTTTGTCTTCGCCGCTTAAGACGATCACGGGAAGACTCACTGCAACTAGACGACCTTTTGCGTTTTCTCGATCTTGATTTTCTAGCTCCTTTTTTGTGTGGTGAAATCGGAGGCGTTGCTGGCTCAAGCATTTTCACGCTGCCGAAGAATAAACAACCTATAACTTTCAGGTCCACCTCTGCAGACTAACGAATCACCTAGTGTTACGTGAATATTGAGAAATATACTGTATGTGATTTCTATAATCTACGTATCGTTTCACTTTGTACCATGGATCTTAGTATACACCAAAAAAAAATTGCTTAGGTTTTAAATTTCTCAACTGTAACTACTGTTTTTTTTTATATGAGACAAATAAAGATCTGCATGGTTAATAAATATCCAGCTTATTACTTTGTTTTATTCAAGACCCGACTAATCAATTTACTTTACTTGTAATCAACAACAACCTAATGAAATTAACAGCTTCGAAGTCGAGCCTTCCGTAAATATGACAACAAAAAAAAACAATTAGTTCTTCCAACATAGTAACAGTAAATCAGCCAGATTTCAGTAAAAATACAGGTCTGCATAACTATAATAAGAACTTCCACACAACACTGTCACTTGACTTGACCCAAACCAGGATACCCTGTACCTACTATGGAAACCAGCCAAGGACGTAACAAACAACAAAACACACCCAGACCGAGGCTACTTCCACAAATGTATGGCGGCCCCCAGCGGGAATCGAACCCACGACCTCTGTCTTGGTAACTACGTGCCTTAACGGCTAGTCTAACGAGGCAGCAGTCAAAAACACTCGCTTAATTTTTGACATCGACGGTACTGTTTCACTAAACTGATGTCAGATGCCACGAGCTTAATAAGTCTCAACTAGCTAGCTACTTTAATGTTCTATAATCTGAGCTAGAAAAAGAAGAAAAAAAAAAGTATGCACTGTAGTAGCTCTCAATAGGAAAAATGATTTCACAGAATACTCACATGATATTTCTGCGTAGATCCTGCCTCACTTCTGAACTAATAAAATCACCCACTAGGTTTCAGAACACTTTTATTCTCTGTCCACAATTCTCTTATTACACTTTGTAAAACTACTCTGACAAAACCTCCTCGCTCGGAGTCCAAATTCGTAATGGCCGGTCGGTCCATCCAACCGACGCCGCCCCACTCTCGAATTTTGTCCAACGCTGGCACCAAGCGTCAAATCATTTTGCTACACGAATCAATACAAGATCTCAAAATAAAAACTGTACTTAATCAGAAATGTATAAATCAACTATTAATCAATTAATGCAAAAATACTGTAATATTTAATTTGACATAGAAATTAGTTTTATTTGAATTGACTAATAGAAATAAACTATTCGCTTAAAAACATTTACTTTTAAAATTCAATTCGCTAACATATGTAGAAGCAAACGTAGAAGCTACATAAAAAGTATATATTGTTGTATACATTTTTTATGTAACTTCTATGTCCAAGGGACAGACAGACTAAACGGTTACAATCAAATAGATTACGAAACGATTTCGGTAACAGCAAGTATAAACCTAAATTTAAAATGAAAGCATTTTTAATTTTTAAGATAAGATAAGAATATTCTTTATTTTTCACCAGAGCACATAATTATAATGAAACATGTAAAGATACAAAGTACACAAAAAGCAATTTCTTTCAGACAACCTTACGACGGAAAGTTCATTAATTAGTTCTTGATTAGTTAGTTGACACTAGATTAGATTAATTGATCAAAATTTTCGAAATAAATTATTCTTTATAAAATATTTTTAAATTGACAATACATTCTCAAAAACATAAAATCAACATAACATACAAGACACAATACTTAAAAGAAAACGTAGGTAATGGAAAACATAAAGCGGATCCTAATGGTAGCGAACGTTTTACATTTAATGTTATTTATTAGTATGGAGTAGATCACTCTTGTGGTCACTGACCTTGGATACGACAAAGTATCGTCGGTAATTGTACAAACTATAGTATACACCAATGCACTGCCATTCTTTGCGTCATTTTTGCACAAACGGGTGCTCCAGCCCTGCCTTGCCATAAGGGCTGGTCGCGACCGTCTATTTGTTATTGCTCGCATGAAGTCCAAAAAGAATTTCTTACGTCTAACTGTCAAATTCCACTTTAATTGCAATTGTGAACGTCAGTATTTTCGATAAAATTTAGTTCGTATAAAGGCCTTAATTTAATGAGGCAACGGCTAAGTGTGAATGCGCATTTGTGACCGACATTCGATTTGCCTGCCATTGCCTAGTGATTTTAAAGTACAGCTGACAGCGCATCAACCAAAAAATTTTAGCTGAAAAGTCATCCAAATCATACGAAAGTAACGCGCTTAGCACTTTCATATTCTTATCGGTCGGAAAAGAAACGAATGCGATTCTAAATAAAAAAGCGGGTAATTAATATCCTTGAAAATCTGGTAGTTGTAGGAGTATAGCAACACTACTCCGTTTTTGTTCAGAAATACACGTTTATTTTGCGATTCCTTGTTTTTCCGAACGAAACAGTTATATGACGTTTATGACCGTAGACCTCAGAACTTTATTCCTTGTTCTGTCTGAGCCGTAGACAGTTTATGACCCACGGATGTGAAAGAAAGACGGATGCCTTCTTGCACTGAATGTGTGTGAAGCACCCCTATTCCTACACTTTCGTGTGCATACACGAGCTATCTCACACAGATACACCAAGTCGGTCACTCTGCCGCCATTACGCTCCGGGCAGCAGTGCCAGTAAGTCTTGTTTGACACAAAAGAAAATTTTAAGAAATGCCGTCTTGTGTGGTACGGTGGTGGAAACACTTCTCGAAAAAAATGCAATAAGTCTCATGGGAGCACCTACCATGCGTAAGTAATGTTATAAGTTACTGATTCGTGATATTTTTCCTTATTAGGTTTTGTTTAATTTTCTTTATTTACTTACAAATTGGGATGTCAAATACCGTAGTGATACCAGTTTTTTTTCGGGAAAAACTCCCGATAAGTGGTGAAATATGTATTTATTGCATTTATTAGTAATAGAATAGAAAACGTTTCTTACCAGAATGAAAACAAAAACAATAATGGTTTAGCGTGAACTTAGAGTCTACGTGGAGTAGTTTCTACCATAAATAAGACATGGTACCAAAATTAGTGTTTTTATAGTAGTAGTTTTAGAGTTATGAAAATACGCAACCGTAACCCTTATAAAATAACATATCTTTATTATCTTCAAGTATCTAACTGTATGAAACTTGCCGCCTCATTTCTGTACAAGCCGTGCTGTGTGTGGACATCTAACAACGTTGTGCATGAGCCGTCTATTTCCTTTTTATATTGTCAATGGCTAGACCACAAACATAAAAAACAAGAGATAACCTACAATAATTATTGACTGCTGACATCCAGCTGATATTAGTTAAGTGGTCAAACACCCGCCACCGTTGTAGGTGGCAGTGATATTATTTAGATATTTTGTATCCTGAACTTTCCACTTATTCGTCACATGTGATAATGTGAGTAAATTGAGCGCGTGAGTTAGTTGGTGACGCTGTTTCACGTTAATTTGTAAATGTAATTAGTTTCTCTTTCTAATTCTTGTTTCTTATTCGTTTTTATCAATGTTTTGAAAATTTAAGAAAAAATAAGTGGCAGTTATAGGTATCTGCTACAAAAATACGAAATTTGTCGATTCCAAAACTCCCAATTTTTTTTTATACAAAACTTCACTCCATTTAGCACCTTAAAATAAGTAAATATAGTTACACCCGATTTGATTACGTAGTAACAAACTAAAAGAAAGTGCTATCAATGTTAGCTAACATCTCAACTTTATGCAAATATGCATCTGATTATCCGATCTCTAGTCATAACCAATCCCTCAATCGAGGCCCCACCTCCTTCATAAAAGCCTTTTAAGTCACTCAGTAGTGTGATAAAAGTGAAACCGTCACTAGATTAGGTAAGTTTACTTTATTTTTTGATAGCATGATTTAAGGCGTTTCGGAGCGCTAATTAGCACCACCAATGGAAAAAATCATAAGTTTTTTATAGAACGTTTGTATCTAAAAGTGAACATGAGAAATCTTAACAACTGTGATAACTATTTTTCAAACTTACGGTCTAGAACATTATGATCAACAGATTAGAACTTTAATTGATTTCCGTTAAACCGGCTGTTTTTGGCGGAAAGTGATTGAAGTACTTGGTTGTTGATTCTAGTTTCTAGACAAAATGTTTAAAAAATAGTTGTCACAGTTGTTAAGATTTTTCATGTTCACTTTTAAAATAAAACGTATTATAACACAACTTAGGACTTTTTCCCATTGGTGGCGCTAGTTAGCACCCTGAAGCATCTTGATTCTCTTGATTTGAAAAAGTGGGCAAAGCGATATTAGTCTGGCACGCATCATAAAGAGACGGCGCGGCGGCCATTAGTCTGCTTCACTCGTGATTATAGAAGGTTTTATCCGTCTTTTTTTGACATCCGTGCGTAGAGGGGACGTGAAAACGGTTACACTGTGCCTTGATCTATAGTTCTACTCTATCTACGCATCCGTGCGTAGAGGGAGTAAAACTATAGAGCAAGCCACAGCGCACACATACAAGTTTTAAATGAAACAAACTTCGTAGCGACCATGGGTGAGAAAGAGATAGAGTAAACAGCAAAAGTGTAACTGCTTTTTTTGTTTGCCCCCAGTGTCAAGTTGACGTTTTTGGGGGCAAACAAACGACAAGATTTTGAAAATTTTATCATATTTAACGCTACGCTAGCAGTTTCGAAGAGCAACCGTGTATTTGTGAAATGATGTATTAAAAGTGACCTAAATAGAGAAAGTATGGTGAATTGTAGTGTACTCGTATGCAGAAATCGTTAAGAAAGAGCTTTGGGGGAAGTTTCCTTTGATAGGTAAGTAATTATTGTGTTTCAATTATTGTTAAGCCCAAAGTTGCCTTATGTTGAGTATTTTAGTTAAGTTTCAACTAGTAGCTTTGCAACTAGTCCGTAAGAAAAGCAATTCAATAGAATTTTCTTTCCTAACCTAAAAAAACGAAGAGTAAAAAAATGTTGCCATCCGTTTATGTCGAAAATCCAGATCATTACTTGACCGTGTTGGCAGACGTTATAAGCGACCGTACGATGGGAAAATAAAAAGTAGTATTCCCTAAGAAGGCTGCTAAAAAAACAGAACGTTTTCAAAACCTTTGTTTTATTACTTTAAAGTAAACAATCGATTAAACATAAACACACTATTTTTTAGGTTTTTATTTATCCCCGTAAAGGGTTTTACTGTAATGTTAATATTATTGCTCTTGTTTGAGAAAAATCCACACAACACCCATAGCGCTTAATATGTTGTTTTGCCAAAAGTGTGCCGTTTAGAGTTTCATTGCTCAGCCTATTTCGGATCTTTGTTTTAATAAGATTGACTGAACTGAAGCAGCGTTCATAATCTGTGTCACAAAAACGAGTAACCGGTAACGTCGCACATTAGTTAGATTTACCTTAAGGGTTGCTACTTAGTAAGTAAAAGAATAAATAGTGACGTGCTATGTTGGTATTAGTACTTTGGTTGAATAAAATCTAAAAAAAGTCGTATGTTTACGTACGATTTCTGCCCCTTGATCGTACGAGTATATGCAACATAAATGTAAAACATCGTATGAATACGATTTAAATCGTATATCTGGCAACGCTGCGTGATCATTACTTAACTCGAAGTCCCAGACTTCGACGGCTTGTCCTTGTACAGATATTAAGTTACAAACGTAATCAAAATATATTATGAATCTTTAATACTTAATGTATCGTTATTAAAAATCAAATGTACCTAAAACTATAACCCGGGCTTGGCCCCTGCGGTGGAGTATGGCCTAACCTTTCTGCGATGCAGGACCCGTGCTCCAGAGTTATGGACATACAAGGGTTGATATCGAAATCTATAATAAAAACAATAGAGACAGAAACATTACGGCTACAGCACTGAATTATCAAATATAATATCCTGATGCTTTGTTAGATAGCTGCATCGCCTTCCTATGTGACTTGTTGCCCATATTATAATTTTTCAGTATTCATTCCACTCAGCAGAAAATGTGTCAACTCGAATTTATCGCAAGAACCCTTTCGGTGTTTTTGTGCATTCTGCCGCAAGCAATGTGCCCTTGAATTCAGTATAGAATTCAAATTTGAATTTGTATCAATGAATCTCGTACAATACCGTCTAGCCGCGATCGTTTATTAGGTAAAACGTAATTACCTTATTTTCCTAATAAATAATCGACCCGTTCAATATACAACAGCTATGTATGAGTATCGCGAGTAATAATACTAAAGTTATTACTTATTATATTTTAATGTATTACAATATTTATTAATATTAGCAATGTTTCTTTTCCAGATTTCTTCAAAATAGTTCTGTTCTGGAAAAATGGGTGCTAGCATTTAGAAGAGAGAACTGGTCACCTACATCAAATGCTCGAATATGCTCTCTACATTTCGACAAAATGTACATTTTGGTGGTCTGAGGTATCCTTCGAAAGATTTTTTATATGGTGAATTTTTATATGAAAAAAACTTATTAATAAAACAGTTTATGATTGTATTCCATTGGTGGTCCTAGATAGCGTCCCTAAGCGCCTTAACTTGTAAAATTTAAACGTGTAAAATAAAACGTATTTTTAATTATACAAAATGTCAATTGTTTATAAAACGTTTGCTACGTTCTGCAAACAATTGTCAGACATGTATGATTAATAAAATTCAAAACTAAATCTGCATTTTTATTCATGGCCTATGAAGGACTGAAATATTTTATCCCTCATTATGGCAATTCACTTTTACTGTGGCAACATTCACGCACACAAACAAATAATATTCACCGACGTGAAAACGGTTACACTGTGCCTTGATCTATAGTTCTACTCTATCTACGCATCCGTGCCATACCCCTGCTGTCTGTCCTATTTGTTTTAATCTGTGATCGTAGCGTAGTATCGTTCGTGTTTCATTGCTTGTATTTTATTTATTGTTTTCTGCTGAAAATATTTTTTAAAACTCAATGCAAATGACGGAATCAGAAGGCGAAATCGAATACCTGGACGAAGACGCCGATATAGTCCAGAAATGTGTCCAATCGAACATGACAAACGTTCCAATACCGAAGCAGCCTATCGTCTCCAACAAGTTGCTTGTCGAGCGGGTTTCTGGCCAAATGACTAAAAGGAAAAAGCCTAAAGACGAGGATAGCTCAGATTACGACCCTGAGGAGGATCTGAGGCAATTGAAAAAGCGTAAAGCTCAATCGTTCCCGAGAAACCACGCTGCCGCAAAAGCGTACAAGCAACCTCAAGCTTCCAAAGATCTGAACAAATCCTCAAAATTTGTTTTGCTGAAAGAAGACCTAAAGATTCGTGATCACGATGATCCATTGTGTTTGCCGGTAAGATGAAGCATCATAAAATAACAAAACATAACTTTAATAATAACTGTAGCAGCAAAGTGGAAATTTTCTGGCCAAAAAGGCCCGTAACTCTCGTTAGAGTCACGTGGAAAGAGAGAGAGAGGACACTTCTGCCTCCTGAGGTCTCAGATAATGGAATGGAGAGATATTTAAGGGGTTCAACCACTGATGTTAGATAAAGCAAAATTTAACTACAACAGAGTTGAGATGTTCATTAACAAAAGTATCTCTATGTTTTGCCCATGATGAATAGCAATGACTTTGACTATAGTTTGTGGCCATAATATCCCCTGTTTGTTGGAGGACATTCTACATATTTAGAATAGAATTTCACATTCTGTACATATTTAGAGGCTAAAAATTTCACCCATGCCGGGATTCGAACCCGCAACCTCTGGCTATCCGTACCAGATATCCGTATCCGCCAGAGGTTGCGGGTTCGAATCCCGGCATGGGTGAAATTTTTAGCCTCTAAATAGGTTTTTAAATTTGTTCCTTAGCACGGGTTAGTGCATTAAAAATAAAAATTGTGTAATTCTGTACATATTTTTTCCAGGTGAAATACTTCGGCAAGGACACTCACGATGCTCACCAACGCAATAAGTGGAACAACCTGTGCTTGCAGCGGTTGAAAAGCTCGGAAAGTCTCCGGCCACGGGTAGGCCCGACAGTGTCATCCAAGCGAATCATTGTGCTGAGAAATGTCACTAGTAATCTAACTCGTGAGTCGTCTGTACTAAAAAGTCGTCCCTACTTTTGTAAGACATTTTGCTAATGCTTTGGCATTTAAAGTTATTAATGGCAATCATGAAATATTATTAGGTATACCTATAGGTGGCAACTGATGTATTTGGCTTAAGATGACTTGAGAAAAGATATTCAGAGTGGAGTTTTTTTTCATGCTGCATTTTTCTCTACTATAATGCGGCCCAAAGGTAGCCCCTTTCATTTTACGTTGTACATTGACATTCAGCAAACAGAATGTAAATTCTTTACGTTGAAATAAATTGATATACTTAATTTAATTCATTTTATCATCCAATATCAATCCTTGTACGTCCGCACTGCTTGGGTACGTGTTGTTTCCTGCATCACAGGAATGTTAGGCCATACTCCATCACAGGGGCTAGGTGCAGGTTGGTGGAGGATTGTAAGACAGTGGCGGGTCTTACTGTTAGAAGTTATTAGGCCGCCCATAAGGCCTCTGACATTACTTAACACCCTCAGCGCCAGAGTTTTTTGGTACTCAAAAATGATACACTGGCGCTGAGGGTATTATCAAGTGCCATTGGGCTCATAAATGCCACTAGCCTCATATCACTCTCATTTTCATGCCAAACTGTGTAGTAAACAGGTGCAATAAACTACCAGAGACAGTAATTTTTTTATGTATTTATGTAACCTATTTACATCTGACAGTAATTAGCACAGTAGGTTGCCCTCCCCTATATCCAACTCTGAGCAGCCAACCAATAAGCTGTCACTAATTTAAATTGCATTAAATTCCAGGCAAGATGGAGACTACAATGTGGAGTAAAACAGTGGTGGAAAACAGTGACGGGGACAAGAACACAGAGGTCTGTCAGTCTGTGCTGCCCAAGTTCAGGGAGCGGACAATGTTGGAGTACAACCTGCCCACTGTGCAAAAGAAAAGGGTATCCTGTTAATTAAATTTATAATTATAGTTGTTTATATACCGGCTCTAATCGCGATTATTGGGTGAATATTTACTTTAATTTCCGACGTTTTAGCAATGTTTCAGTTAAGGTAATTACATTGTAGGTACATTACAGTAGTCGCAATTAGACCCGTTTATATTAGCTACTATGTATGAGCTTTGCGAGTCGTTAAGAAATACACTTTATATTAAGTCCAACCGTTTATTTAAAGATAATAATATAATATTGGCCTTTTTGCATCTACTTAATGAGATGATTTATACAGTGTCCAGTGGTATCTTCACTCACACTAGATGGGTGAAGGGACCACTCCGACGCTGTAGTGCCTGGGACATGGTTTACAGATGGTGTAGGCTTGCCCAGCACCTATACCACCCTGACAGCTTAGTCGGCCTAGCCCACAGGAAAGACTAGTCAATATGTGCAGAGCCAACCAAGCCGCGGGTTTCCGTACGATGTTTTCCTTCACCGTTAGCGTGTGGTATTGCGACTACAAATTCGCAAATGTACGTAACTTTGAAATTAAACAAAGTCATTGGTACATGCCCGCACTCTATTTAAAGATAAAGATAAGATAAAAAGTATTTATTGCCATAAAAAGGTACAATTTTACTTATAATCTGACTCCCACACTAGGCAAGGCCTGTCACGTGGGGGATGAGAAGTGTTTACCCGATTACCTAAAAATACGACGGTACAGTATAACTTTATTAAAAATATTATATTCTGTAAGTGCAAAATAAGCATAAACTAAAATATAAAAAAAACACGAAAACACATCCTTAAAACATGCAAATCTAGTCATGTGATTTTAAAACTACTTAATAGCTGTATGATAGTGTACTTAAATCGAAACTGAAATTTAGATTGTGAATGCATTGGTGTGTGTGTGTGTGTGTGTGTGTGTGTGTGTGTGTGTGTGTGTGTGTGTGTGTGTGTGTGTGTGTGTGTGTGTGTGTGTGTGTGTGTGTGTGTGTGTGAGGGTGTGTGTGTGTGTGAGGGAGGGTGTGTGTGTGTGTGTGAGGGTGTGTGTGTGTGTGGGTGTGGGTGTGTGTGTCTAGAAGTTTATGAGTGTGACTATGTATGTGAGAGTACACGTGTATGTGGGTGAATAAGAATATACGTCGAGATATAGGTCGAGATACAAACACAGTCTACGCCTCTCTCCTTAACAAATTTTCACTTTGAGTATAGTCCAAACCAATAAGCCACTGTGTGATTTTCTTTTTACAAGTGAACCTGCTGCCTCCCATTATGTTGAGTTGCCTGTTGGCGTTTGAGTACAAAAATGGCGCCAAGTAGTATTGTGACCTACGTGCAAATTCACTCCTTATCCTAGGACATTGCCATGATATTACCCTTTGGGATCTGTTGGGAATAACAAACGTGCTTATTGAATTTTTGTGAAATATTAAAATAACACTCAATAGGAAGATTTGTCTGACTCTAACCCCTGGTTTCTCGTACACTAACAGTCTGTTAATCTACTGTTAACAGTTGTCAGTTGTTTTTTTTGTATGCACTTTGCCCATCTGACAGCTGTTAACAGTAGATTAACAGCTTGTTAGTGTACGAGAAACCGGGGGTAAGTACTTTACTCTCCCTATACAGGTCATTTGTAGGGTATCTAAAAGGTTTTGAGAGAGCTATTTTCAAAATTGCACGTTGGACTCTTTCTAATTTAATTAAAAAAGTTTTGCACGCCACCCCAGCATGAGATACAGTAGGAAAGCAAAGAACCGCACAGAGCAGAATACAACATATAAATTATCTGTGTATCAGCTACCCGTCGTAGGCGCTTGAAAATATAGCTAAGTTTTCTGAGTCTACTGCATAAGGAATCAATTTGCAGTTTCCACTGCAAATGTTCATCGACGATTACTCCCAAATATTTGATATTTTGGACTTGGGCAAGCATGGGACAGTGACAGCTGTCTTGATCTTTCTCCTCACATGTGTGAAGTTTTATGATGGGTGTTACCTTTGGCCCACTTTTTGAAGATATACTGAAACACATGTACTTTGTCTTAGCCGTGTTAAGCGTAAGTAAATTGTTTTCAAGCCAAGCCCCAACCCTTCTTAGACCCGTTTGAACTAATGTTTGAGGATCTAACCAATTTTTTGCACTGAACAGAATCGCGGTGTCATCAGCAAAAGCTATAATTTTTGCTTGAATCAGGTTAAGAAGACACAGGTCGTTTACATAAATCAGGAAAAGGGTCGGACCCAGCACACTCCTCCTTGTGGCACGCCAAATTAAATTTTACTGTGGTCACTATAGCTGCCGCCAACCTTAACTCTTTGGCTCCGGTTAGAGAGATAGGAAGCAAACCATTCCAAGGCTGTACCACGTATTCCCAGCAGTTCCATCTTTTTTAGAAGAATTGGTCTCGACACCGTATCAAAAGCTTTGGCAAGATCAAGAAAGACGCCCAGGCACTTGAGCCCCGAGTCCAGATTGCTGGTAATAGTATCAGTTAGAAGTGCAATGGCGTCTTCCGTTGACCTCTGCCTACGAAAACCAAACTGTCCCTGCGTCAAAAGATCTTCCTTTTCCAGGTAATTAAGTAATTGTGAATTGACTACCTTTTCTATTATTTTCGATAAAGTTGTGAGTATCCATATGGGGCGGTAATTAGATGGATTTAGTAAATCTCCTGCCTTGAAAATAGGACAAACATTTGCAATTTTGAGTGGATCTGGCACTTGGCCCCGTGACAGACTCAAATTACACAAGAATGTTAGTGGTGAAAGCAATGATAGCTTAGTTGTTTTGATAATTTTGTTGCTTATGCTATCATACCCTGGAGCTGAAGAACCCTTAAGGCTGATTATTATCTTGTTAATTTCATATTCATTTGTTGGTCCCAGAAAAAATGACTTTGCATGTGGCCGTTCAGTTACAGACGTGCCAGCAAGTTCATCTTCCGTTTTACCAAGCCTATTCAAGATATCATGTGCAAGAACAGATCCTACATTAGAGAAGTATTTCTTTGTTATGTTGAGGGACTCAAATTCCGTGGAGCTTATTTTAAGTAATCTTTTGTTACTGGTTTTATTAGAATTAATACAGGCGATAGATTTAACATTTTCCCAAATTTTAAGTATAGAAGTGTGTGTGTGTGTGTGTGTGTGTGAGGGTGTATATGTGTGTGTGTGTGTGTTAACTTTTACACATGCAGTTCTTTGTTTCTATTAGACGGAAAATATTATAAAATATAACATTTCATTGACTCCTTTTTGTCACAATAATGATGTGATGTGTTTCGTTACAATATTATAACGTGTAGATTATGGAGTGAAGACTATTCAAGTTGA
This sequence comes from Yponomeuta sedellus, assembly GCA_934045075.1. Classification (NCBI taxonomy): domain Eukaryota; kingdom Metazoa; phylum Arthropoda; class Insecta; order Lepidoptera; family Yponomeutidae; genus Yponomeuta; species Yponomeuta sedellus. Next base: position 973,939 of record OW203745.1, on the reverse strand, counting down.
TTTTCTATAAAAAATATAAACCTAGGTTAGGTGAGGAGCACAAAGAGCTACAAGAAATTAGGTTTTAATATTACAAGTAACAATAATATGAAAACTTGTTCCGTAGTTTTTAGGTTTTCCTCTGTGATCAATTGATCATGCTCAGACAGAGAAACTATAAAAAACATTGTTATAACAATTAAAATTAAAATCGATGATCATAAAGAATTGAATCTGGAATTTCATATAATCAATCTGTCAAATGGTTGGACTGATTATCATTTGATGTGGTTTTCTAATCTGTATAAAAACTATGGTCTGGGATCCACTGTATGTATCCTTGTTGTATGTATGTGCCTGTAAGTAAATGTTATGTTACCTTAGGGATTCACAGAACCACACGGAACCACGGAATTGTTGCTCTAGCCCTTTACTAAAGAAAGTTGTTCCCAGGGTACTCGCACAGTCAACACAGTGGTGTTGTCGAACGAACATCACAAGGATGGAGAAGTCATGGTGGCATATCAGCCTTCGGAGGCTGTGTCTTCAGTCTATAAGCTTATTGACAGGCCGTGAGTACTGCTCTTTGTAGACTGATCATCTGATTTTGGGTTGATGAGAATTGCTCTTCCTCAAAATTGATTTTAATAAATTCGGGCACGGGTCTCTTCTCTGAGGAAGGTACAGGCCATACTCCACCACGGCGTTGGCCAAGTCCGGATTGGTGGAGGCTTGCAAGACTAGTGGCTGGTCTTATTAACAGAAGTTTTCAAGCCGCCTAGGGCCTCTTACTTGGCTTGACGGCTGCCGTCTAACGACGGCAGCCGGCACCAACTGCTTGACGTGCCTTTACCCATCGACTAGATCTGACCATTTACCTGCTTATCCGTTTTTATCCAGTTTTTCTGTTCTTATTATAAAATAACAGTTGAAATTAACTTATATCTACAAATAAAGCAAGAATTGAAGTCGTTCCAGTTTGTATTATTTATAAAAGTTATACAGTTCAAGATCACTTAGGCTACAAGCGCTTCCAGTAATGTTTCACTAATATTCCAGCGCTAGTCCGGAAGAGGAGGAGTCGTCCAGCCAGCGGCACCTGCGGCGAACAGTGGCGCTGCGGGCGTGCGCGCCCTGCTACCAAGCTTCTTGGCGCCCCACACGCGCTTCTAACACCAAGAGTGAGTTCGTTCATTCTTTCGACGACTTGATAAAACTATTGGTAAAGGAATCGGTCTCCACGATACAGGTATAACCTGGTGTGGAGTGTAGGGAAGAGCGGGTGATCGTGCCCTTCCACTATAATGGGAAAGTTCCAGGCAGATCGTGTGCCTGGGGCCGGCCGGTCAACTATTGTTTGTCGGACGTTATTCAAACGAGACGAAATTCAAACAGAAAAATATGAATGAATATCATCGAATTTATTTTGCATCTAGTTTCCTTTAAGACAATAAAATACGCACGGTCGCGGTCTAAAAATGTTTATCAGTTTTCGAATTAAATTCTTTGGCACACTGTGTGCAGTAAAGTCTAAAATGCTATATCTAGGTACATACGTATTACTTTTTAATAGTTGTAGCATCGATTCTAACAAAAAGAGTATTCATGACGTTTTGATGATGAAACTCTTTTCTTTATTTAAAAGTTGACATAATTGAATTTTTTACAATGACATTTATCAAAAATACTAGGATTGAAATAATAGAAATTGATTGTAAAACCATGGCAACCTCGCTTGGGTGAATCTCTATTGCTTCTTCTATGCTCTATGCCTAATCTACGCTCTATGCCTAATCAAATCACATAATATCATCGACCATGTGGCATAGATTTGTGCATGCAATTACCAAACTTAAGGTGGTAAACATTTTCAGACCGCGCACTCGCGGTCTGAAAATGTTTAGCTGATAATGCTAAAAAATTGAAATAACTTTACAAATGAACCCACGACGTCCCGATTGAAGAGCCGGCGTTCTACCGCACCGCTACCACAGTCTCCTCGCTTTTTTATACATACATACCAAGTTAATGTGTTTATGTGTTGGTCGCAGGAGATATCATATGCCCGGTGTGCACGCAGCCGTTCCTGAGCGTTCACAACCTGCTGTCGCACACGCGCGCGCACAAGCCGGCTGCCGTGCGCGCGCACAGCCGGGACTTAGCGCGCATACTCTCACAGGTACGCATGCTCGCACAGGTACGCATACTAGCACAGGTACGCGTGCTCGCACAGGTACGCATACTAGCACAAGGACGCAAACTCGGACAAGGACGTACTCGCACAGGTACGCACATTTGCATATGTACGCATACTCCCACAGGTACACATATTCGCACAGGTACGCATATTCGCATAGTTACGCATACTCACACAGGTACTCATACTCGCACAGGTACTCAAACTCGCACAGGTACGCATACTCGCACAGGTACTTAAACTCGCACAGGTACGCATACTCGCTCAGGTACGCGTACTCGCACAGGTACGCATAGTCGCACAGGTACGCATAGTCGCACAGGTACGCATACTCGCACAGGTACGCATACTCGCACCGGTACGCATACTCGCACAGGTACGCATCGGCGACCTAAGCGTATCGGCGACGCTGAATCGGGTATGCTTGGCTCGGTCGGTAACGCTGAATCTAGTGTAAAAAAGTAAAAGTAAACATTGAATTGAGTGTACTCAGTTACAGTACGTCAGTGACGATGAGTCGGGTATACGCGGTTCTAGTCGGTGACACTTAGTTGAGCAAATTTGACTTGACTCCTTATAGGTTCCTAAAAATTGTCCTTAGCACGGGTTAGTGCATTAAAAAGAATATAATCATGTGGGTAAAGCGATATCATTCCGATGTAAAACCTAACTGCAAAGTAGGGGTAATTCGGGGCTGCAAGTGATGCAAATTAATTCAGGCAGATGTCGCTGCCTGTACGTAATACACAGAGAGAGAGGTTACTTATTTATTATCGATATTGTAAAGAGGTTCGAAATTTCACTGATGTCGGTAGTCGCCCATTAGCTCAGTTGGGAGAGCGCTGGCACGGTTAGCCAGAGGTCGCGGGTTCGAGTCCCGGCATGGGTGGAATTTGTAGCCTCTAAATAGGTTTTTAAAAGTTATCCTCAGCACGGGTTAGTGCATTAAAAAGAATATAATATTTGACTCCTGTCGACACCTAAATTTAGAAACCAGACTCTTGTAAGTTTTACGTCTATTGTAGGCGTGATCGTTGCAAAGACGAACCGTTTTATAAGACCGTTTTGTGTTCCGCGACGATAGGACCGTTTTACGTTTCATTCTAAAGCAGTGCCAGCGACTCTAAAGCAGTGCCAGCGTTTGTTCGTCGCGAGACCAGTCCTTAGATTGTTTGACGCGGATATGTCCTTTAGTGCTATATTAATAGAGCATAGAACGTAATGAGATCATTGCGACGTCGTCGTCGGCTCCTTGCTCGTTCCGTTCGTTTTGGTCTGTGATACAATAAAGTAATCTTTATGTCTTTGACTATACAGTCGAATATCGTGTAAAACAACTATTTTTTCCGATGTTTCGTGATTTCGTCTCGTTCGCACTCGTTTGACCGTCCTCTGAGCCTTGCTCGTTCGCATACAATGAAACCAGTTGCGAACGAGGACCGTTTCGAGGACCTGTTTTCGTTCCAGAAAAAACGGTTGCGTTTCGTCGTCGAAAAATTGTACAACGACCCACTCCTAGTCTATTGTATAAAATGAATCATGAATGAATGAATCATCAAATGTGTTATTTGTAAAACAAAGCTTTCGTTGTTCCAGATCGTGGGCTACCACTACAAGTGCCGGATTTGCCAGGAAAGCTTCCTCTCCATCCGCGAGACGAGAAAGCATGTCACCACTCACAAGAGTAAGTATGATAAGAAAAAGAGGCTTATTAAACCCTTTGTATACCATAAACTTATAAACTAGGTAGAATGCAAAAGAAAATAGCTATTAAAATTTTATTTCTGTTCACTAGCATTAAAATTTATTTATTTAAACGTACATTACATATACTCACGCCTGTAGCCCAGATGGGTAGGCAGAGACAGCTTGCCACTTGCCATAGTCCAAGAAATATTTTCTTATTCCTCATTATAAAAAATATACTCCTACTGCTTATTATTAAAAAATAATAACAATATTTTCCATTGGCTCAATTGGTAGAGCGCTGGTGCGGATAGCCAGAGGTTGCGGGTTCGAATCCCGGCATGGGTGAAATTTTTAGCCTCTAAATAGGTTTTTAAATTTGTTCCTTAGCACGGGTTAGTGCATTAAAAATAAAAATAGTGTAATCATGTGGGTACAGTGATATCGTTCCGATGTTAAACCTAACTGCAAAGTAGGTAGTCGGGGCTGTAAGTAATGCAATTTGCTTAAGTCAGATGTCGCTGCCTGTACGTAATACAGAGAATATTGTAAAGAGGTTCGAAATTTCACTGATGCCGTGAGTCGCCCATTGGCTCAATTGGTAGAGCGCTGGTACGGATAGCCAGAGGTTGCGGGTTCGAATCCCGGCATGGGTGAAATTTTTAGCCTCTAAATAGGTTTTTAAATTTGTTCCTTAGCACGGGTTAGTGCATTAAAAATAAAAATAGTGTAATCATGTGGGTACAGTGATATCGTTCCGATGTTAAACCTAACTGCAAAGTAGGTAGTCGGGGCTGTAAGTAATGCAATTTGCTTAAGTCAGATGTCGCTGCCTGTACGTAATACAGAGAATATTGTAAAGAGGTTTGAAATTTCACTGATGCCGTGAGTCGCCCATTGGCTCAATTGGTAGAGCGCTGGTACGGATAGCCAGAGGTTGCGGGTTCGAATCCCGGCATGGGTGAAATTTTTAGCCTCTAAATAGGTTTTTAAATTTGTTCCTTAGCACGGGTTAGTGCATTAAAAATAAAAATAGTGTAATCATGTGGGTACAGTGATATCGTTCCGATGTTAAACCTAACTGCAAAGTAGGTAGTCGGGGCTGTAAGTAATGCAATTTGCTTAAGTCAGATGTCGCTGCCTGTACGTAATACAGAGAATATTGTAAAGAGGTTTGAAATTTCACTGATGCCGTGAGTCGCCCATTGGCTCAATTGGTAGAGCGCTGGTACGGATAGCCAGAGGTTGCGGGTTCGAATCCCGGCATGGGTGAAATTTTTAGCCTCTAAATAGGTTTTTAAAAATATTTTCCACACAATGCAATCACATGGTGTGCTTACTAGGATGCCTTGTGCCCCGGTAATCAGGCAAAGACATCGCAAATATTGAAATACACCCAGAATGACACCATTTCTATAAATCAAGTCCATCGGATAGCAGCGGTAACCGCTAGACAGTTTTGGCAGCTCAAAACTATTTTTATTAACCGACTTGAAAGTGGAGTTCTCTGTTCAGCTTTCATTGTCGTAAAGAAAGTACCTCAGATGTCATCCCGTGTAAATTTGTCCAAGATCTGTTGACGGGATCCATGAGAAAATCATGAAACTCTTTAATTTGCAAAAGTCATCACGGCATTTTTTACACCACCATACCGCGACAGAGTATACCTTCAGCGCCACCTAGTGTTGAAATTAGAGAACTAAGTAGTGAAAATAGTGCGGAGTTTTTTTTTTCTTTATTAATATAACTAAGGTCCGGCAGCTGCTGGGAGAATACGATCCTGACAGGTCACGATGGAACGGACGACGTAACTTTGAAGCGGCGTTGAACTTTCGATAAAATTATTTACTAGCAAATAATTACCATTGAAACTATACTATTATGTAATCTTACAATCGATGTAATATTTTGCGTAGTAATTTAAATGTTAAATAAAGAAGAAATCAATATTTAGTGTTCATGCCTAAAATCCGAATTAGGCTGTTACAATGTTATGTCAACCATACTTTTTTGGAGTGATGTACCAAAAATAACAAATATAATATCGTGCTTGTCGTTATATTTTACATTAATTGGTTTGTAAAATATAACGAGAAAGAGAGGACGTCCTAAAACTACCTGGAGATGCTCAGTCCAGCAGGAAGCCACTATCGGGACAAACATGGAGGAGCTTGAACTAAAGGCGCAATATCGGCCGCTATGGAAATCTATTTTGAGAGCCCTATGTCCCTAACGAGGGAACAGGAAATGATGATGATGATATGCATATAATTATTTTATGTTCAGTTAGGTTAAGTTCGTTTAATTAAGTTTTTGTTTTATTATTTTCTGCAATAAAAAGTAACATAACATACCTATTAGTTTACACTATTTTTATTTTTTTAATGCACTAACCCGTGCTAAGGAACAAATTTAAAAACCTATTTAGAGGCTAAAAATTTCACCCATGCCGGGATTCGAACCCGCAACCTCTGGCTATCCGTACCAGCGCTCTACCAATTGAGCCAATGGGCGACTCACGGTTAGTGCATTAAAAAAATAAAAATAGTGTAATCATGTGAGTACAGTGATACGTTCCGATGTTAAACCTAACTGCAAAGTAGGTAGTCGGGGCTGTAAGTAATGCAATTTGCTTAAGTCAGATGTCGCTGCCTGTACGTAATACAGAGAATATTGTAAAGAGGTTCGAAATTTCACTGATGCCGTGAGTCACCCATTGGATCAATTGGTAGAGCGCTGGTACGGATAGCCAGAGGTTGCGGGTTCGAATCCCGACATGGGTGAAATTTTTAGCCTCTAAATAGGTTTTTATACCTATTAGTTTATTTATTCATATATAAATCGTGAGTCGGTGGCAAAAGCTAATTAATAGTGACGTAAGGAATGCTAACGTTTATTATCTCCCATCACTAGTCATATGTAACAGACAGGTTTCAGGATCGTATTCTCCCAGCGGCCCAACTGTAGTTACTTTTATTAATATAATTGAGGACTTTGAAAAAACTAAGTGTAGAGTTTTTTTTGTACATTTTTTTTTTGGAAAAAAATGATCAATGATCAATGAATTAGAACTTAAAGCGATTTCCGCTAAAAACGGCCGTGTTTGGCGGAAAGTGATTAGTCCTTGGTTGTTGGTTCTAGGTTCTAGACTGCAGGTTCTCAAAATGGTCGTCACAGTTGTTATGATTTCTCATGTTCACTTTAAAATAAAAACGTTTTATAACACAAGTTATGATTTTTTATCCATTAGTGGCGCTACTTAGCACCCCGAAGCACTTTAAGTCGCAGAAAAGTTCTATTCAAAGTTTTGTGCTACTTTGAATGGAAATTTTCAGATTTTTGATTTATCGATTATTTTATACTATTTTTATTTTTAATGCACTAATCCGTGCTAAAAGGACAATTTTAAAAACCTATTTAGAGGCTAAAAATTTCACCCATGCCGGGATTCGAACCCGTGACCTCTGGCTATCCGTGCCAGAGGTCGCGGGTATATAATAAATAGGTTTTTAAAATTATCGATTATTTATTTATATTCTTTATTTTCAGGCAAAGAGAAGTTCCGTTGCGAAATCGGCAACCATCTCACGCAATAACGAAGGTGCTAAGGTTACGTACTGCTACTGCTATATTTACTTTTAGCTGTAAGGTTTGTTAATAAATTTTGTAAGAAAATTACAATGGCAGGCGTTTTAATTGATGCACGTGTACTAATAATATAGAATAAACTTGAAAACGAAAAAAAAATCATTTCAAGCCTAAACTTAATTACTATTCATCAACTATTGGCACGCCTGCGAAAGGCACCAGTGTTAAATTCAACATAGAATTCGAAGTCTTTGAACAGATTGTCGTATTAAAAGGTAAAAATATAAATGGAGTATATGAAATCGCTAATTTAGTAAGTTTGTAACGGTGCAAACCTCGTACATAATTCTGTCTATGATTTTCAAAACTTAAAATTACGTAACATATTTTTGAGATTTCCTTAATTTTTTTGCATTCTTCTTCAGGCCTTATTATGTAGTACACTGCTGGACATAGCCCTCCCCTAAAGAGTGCCATAGCGCCCTGTCTTCAGCTTTCCGCATCCAGCATCTGCCGGCAGTTTTTCGCAGATCGTCATCCCACCTGGTCGGGGGGCGTCCTACACTACGTTTGCCGAGTCGCGGTCTCCACTCAAGAACACGTTTACTCCAACGGTTGTCGGTTCTTCGCGAGATATGGCCAGCCTACTGCCACTTCAGCTCGCTAATTCTCTGAGCTATGTCGATGACTTTGGTTCTCTGTCGGAAGCATTCGTTACGAATTCTATCCTTTAGAGAAACTCCGAGCATAGCTCTCTCCATAGCTCGCTGATGCGACTTTGAACTGGTGGACCAGCCCTTTCGTGAGTGTCCATGTTTCGGCTCCGTACATCACAGGTAGGACGCACTGATTAAAAACTATCGTTTTCAAACATTACGGTATAGATGACGAGAAGACTCGGCGTAGTTTCCCAAACGCAGCCCAGCCCAGCTGGCATCTTTCTTCTTCACCTGCTTATTCAGTTTTTATCAAGTTTTCTGTTTATATTATAAGCTAGCTGACCCAGCGAACTTCGTACCGCCTAAAAGTAGATTCTTTAATTTTTTTTTATATTTCTCTCCGTAAGAACCATCCCCGTACTTCATGGAATATTCTAAAAAATGAATTAGCGAAATCGGTTCAGCTGCTCTCGAGATTTGCGCTTACCAACACATTCAGAGATTTGTTTTTATATTATAGACTAGCTGACCCAGTGAACTTCGTACCGCCTAACAGTCGAGTCTTATTTTTTTCTCTCCGTAAGAACCATCCTCGTACCATTGAATATTCAATGCTCGTACTTCAAAGAATATTCTAAAAAAAGAATTAGCGAAATCGGTTCAGCTGATCTCGAGATTTGCGCTTACCAACACATTCAGCGATTCATTTTTATGTTATAGATTAAGCAAATTATAAATAAAACACACAGTTGAAGTCGTTCCAGTTTTATTATTTTTAAAACGTTCTACAACCTCACAAGTTTATCATCATCAACCCATTTCCCCACCGCGGGGCACGGGTCTCTGCACTGAGAAAGGTATAGGCCATACTCCACGAGGGGGCCAAGTTTAGATTGGTGGAGGCTTGCAAGAGTAGTGGCTTGTCTTATTGTGTGAAGTTTACAAGCCGCCTTAATGCTCCTGACTTGACCGTTGGGACATTTATCACATCACTACACACTAATATTATAAAGGCAAAGGTTTGTGAGTGTGTGTGTTTGTTACTTCTTCACGTCTAAACGGCTGGAGCGATTTTAATAAAATTTGGTATGGAGTTAGCTGACACCCTGGATTAACACATAGGCTACGTTTTACTGCGGGAAAATATCTTATTCCCATGGGAAAATAGATAAACCGCGGGTAACACCGCGGGGCACAGATAGTAGGCTATATAAAAAAAGTGCAGTATTTAGTCAGCCATGGGAAACAGCTACCGTTCTTTGTCTAAAACAGCTGTTTTGAAGTTACCATAATAAATTCGTGACGAAAAAGACTAGAATTACAAATTCAGTACAATGCGGTAATTAGTGAACCCCTCATTTGATATTAACAATAGGGTGAATGGTATAGTTATACTCCGTGTCACATTAGATTTTTATAAATGTAAATAAAGAAATTTCTCACGCGCAACAAAATTACGAATTAATGTAATTGTATTTTTTTTTGTCATTTTTTCTGTCTGTCTTTTAACTTTTGTAGAAAACCAAATGGTAGGGTCTGTTGTAGGGTGTGAGTAGGCTTCGGTTTTCACCGAAAGCACGCGAGTGTAACACTCGTGTGCTGTCGGTGAAAATTCTCTGAACTCGTGTACTTCCTGCTCTGTATAAAACTTTTCTTCACTATTTTGAAAAGTTATGTATAGTTATTAACAATACAAAATAAGGTTTATTTTGTATTGTTAATAACTGTACATCTTATCGAATAAATCCAATTCAATCCGATAGTAGCCGAGGTATATCTAAGAGCTAACAGACTACTTTTTTTTTACACTATTTTTTTTTTATTTTTAATGCACTAACCCGTGCTAAGGAACAAATTTAAAAACCTATTTAGAGGCTAAAAATTTAATTTAGAGGTTTTTAAATTTGTTCCTTAGCACGGGTTAGTGCATTAAAAATAAAAATTATTGTGTAATCATGTGGGTACAGTGATATCGTTCCGATGTTAAACCTAACTGCAAAGTAGGTGGTCGGGGCTGTAAGTAATGCAATTTGCTTAAGTCAGATGTCGCTGCCTGTACGTAATACAGAGAATAGTGTAAAGAGGTTCGAAATTTCACTGATGCCGTGAGTCGCCCATTGGCTCAATTGGTAGAGCGCTGGCACGGATAGCCAGAGGTTGCGGGTTCGAATCCCGGCATGGGTGAAATTTTTAGCCTCTAAATAGGTTTTTAAATACTTTTTTTTTTGTTTTTGTTGCATTACTCCATTCACCTAAGCTAGTTATTAAACCATTACACATAGAGTGGGGTGTCCATAATGAAACCAGTGGGGATATTTCTTGAAAGCATGAGTGTTTCTTCATCGGAATGGAATCTTTTACCTCAAAGATTTTGTTATTATAGAAAATGCAAAAAAATAGTTTCAGTGGTCGAGATTTGCTACCAACGAATGACGTCGAAGTTCTTAGACGTATAGTTACATAGGAACATAAGTACCCTAATTAAGCCATACGCTGCAAAGCGAGAGATAACAATTTCTGCAGACTATTTCGATGGAAGGAAAAAGAAGGCCGGGCAGGAGAAATATGCCTTGTTTGTATGCGGGGGAATTGCATTTGGTACGGACTATACTGACTGCGGTTTTGTCTGATAATTAATACCTATATTATATTTATTAATTTTCGTCGCCATGGTAACAACAATTGTTACCTGTTATTAAACCCAATCATTAAAATTATTTGCTGTCAGACTTCAAATGTCACAGTAAAATGTCGGCCATGTCTTAGAAGTTATACCAATTTTTTCACAAATTCGAGATATTAGGCTTGCCTGAAACGCGGTTCAAAAATGTGTTAAGTACACTTTGTGCCATAAGAGCTTCTATAACATAAAGGATTATTTAGATGAAAATGATATCTGAAATTAAAGCCAGTACAATGCACGAGTTCTATGTTTTATAATAATTATGTAAACTTTGTTAATTCAGGAATTTGAAAAGACTAAGTTTGGAGTTTGTTGTTCATTTTTTCTTCAAAATGATCTAGATTTTTAAAGGACACCTAGTTTGAATTGTAACGATCATTAAGCCGCAGTTTCTGCGCTACTTTGAATAAAACCTTTTCATTAACTTTTCAGATTTCAACGGACTGTAGACCTTTCGGATTTAATAGCAACTCGATACCTCTAGGCGTTTCCGATATAAAGGAAGATTATAATGTAGAAAGAGCGGAGGCTCCTAGTACAGGTCAATATTTACTTTAAAGGAGGCTTCTGGAATGTTTTGTATGTGTGTATGTTTCGTTTGAATGAAGGCATTATTATTCACTCACACTAGATGGGTGAAGGGACCACGCCGACGCTGCAGTGCCTGGGACATGGTTTTTATAGATGGTGTAGGCTTGCCCAGCACCCATACCATCCTGACAGCTTAATCGGCCTAGCCCACAGGAAAGACTAGTCAATACGTGCGGAGCCAACCAAGCCGCGGGTTTCCTCACGATGTTTTCCTTCACAGTTAGCGTGTGGTATTGCGACTACAAATTTGCAAATGTACGTAACTTTGAAATTAAATAAAGATGCCACTGGACGCTGTATAGATCGTCTTATTAAGTAGATGCAAAAAGGCCAATATTATTATTATTAAAGGGCCTTGATAGACATACGGAGGAACGTAGGTACTCACGAACGGACAAGGAAGTGATCCTATAAGAGTTCCGTTTTTCCTTTGTGGAACCCTAAAACTGACTACTGTTTTAAGGTTGTCTGAAAGAGATCGCTCTTTGCGATAAAACCGCCAATTGTATAACATTAAGTACTTAGATTTAAGAAATCATGATTGTAATATTTTTCTGCTTGTGCAATAAAGTTTTCGCTATCTATTTGTTAACAAGCTTTTAATGTACTAACAGTATGTTAATGTACGGAGACCCGGGGGTATAGACGTGCCAAAAAGTACCCCAGATCCATAGATCTATCCCAATTACAACGCAAACAAAAACGGGAGCCGATCACGCGAAATCCCCCGCGTATCTAAGCTCTACCCCAAAGTGCTTCCCCTAAAATAGATACCATCTCGGCCCGCCCCCGGGGGTCAGTGACCCGCGGGTCAGTGGCCCTGCCTGTGACGTCACTTTTGGGTTGCTAGGTAGAGTTCAGTACTGGGTCTCGCTTCTTCTTCATGTTCCGTCTCCTACCGGAGGTTGGCAAACAATTCGGCTATTTTTTCGTTGCCAATACAAACAAGGAACTAATACTCTGTTGAAAGATAGATAAGATAAGAATATTCTTTATTGTACACACCGGAAAATAATTACAGAGATAACAGTTACAAAATAAGAGGTACAAATTGACAACATTTCATATTTTACAACGCGCGAAACTAAAAATACCGTTTCTTAATTTTGCTATCTTGATTACGAAAAAAATATTTAGAATTCTTATTATTGCTTAATTTTAGAGAAAATAAATAGAAACCAAAAATTGTGTGATGACGTCACACATACGGTGGAATGAGGAGGTTCCATTGCCTAATATTAAAAATTATATGACAGATGTCATTTTAAATTTTATTCAAATGGGTGGGTGGGTCTGGGTGGATGGATGGATGGATGGATGGATGGATGGATGGATGGATGGATGGATGGACGGACGGACGAACGGACGGACGGACGGACGGACGGACGGACGGACGGACGGACGGACGGACAGACGGACGGACGGATGGATGGATGGATGGATGGATGGATGGATGGATAGATAGATAGATAAATACTACATTTTTGCTTAGAGACACACATAAAGAATCACATAAAAAAGTTGATTACACAAAATAGTCTAGGTACAAGCACAGCTTTATCTTACAAACCCTGTCGCAGGTTTTGTAGCCATGATAAGATAAGATAAGAGTACTTTTTATTGTACACTGGAAAACAACAAATTAAAAAAAAAATGCAAATGTACATAGTACAATTGGCGGCCTTATTGCTAAAAGCAATTTCTTCCAGACAACCTTACGATGGAAAGTTGCTGAGGGAATTTAGAAAGACGGGTGGCCAGTGCAAATTGATACTTAGGTCTTTGGTCACCCTTACAGCGCTTGCAAAGCGGTTCAAAAACCTGTGAAGTACGTATACTTTGTGCCATAAAGGCTACTATAACATAAAATATTTTACAACATATCTACGAGGAAATAAATAGAACTCGGACCTTCTTAAACAAATAAATACTTATTTAATCTGACCAAAAACTACAAACTTAGTCTTTTCAAAGTCTTTAATTAACAGAGTTGATTTAGTTGTTCTAAAACCTAGAACTCATGCATTGTACTGGCTTTAATTCCAGACGTCATTGTCATTTATGTAATAGTATGTTTCATTACAAGTGCGGAAAGGCTGTCATTGCAAAGAGTTCCGACAAATGTCTACCCGAGCCGAGGCGCAGCCTCGCTTGCAGCTCGGGCCGCAAACTTCTGCGATCTCGGCCTTTCTTGTATTACCACTTGTGTAATGTACTAATATGTAACACAATGTTTGTAAAGGGTCTTATTTCAATATCGTATTGTATCTCATTACGCATGGTGCGTTATTGTATTGAAAACGCACGAGTTTCCTTATATCTATACTTTGTTATTGTTCTGAGGGTAAAACGTACGGTTTATCAAGGTGCTCCGTCTAAAACAAACGGTACTTTTAAAAATTTTAGCATAGAGTTTTTATGTCAGAAAAGTGGTCAACATTTTATGAATAAAATTTACTTTGGGAAGTCAATTTTCAAAGTTACAAATTGTTCAACTGCTTTAACAAGTGATTAAAGATGTACGATGTATCTACGACTTTTATTTATTTCCTCGCAAATATGTTATAAAACGTCGTATGACATACGTGCGCTTTGATAATTACAGCCTCTGCTTTCTTAGCCCTCGCCTAAAGCTCGGGCTTGTAATATCGCTTCGGCGGTAACTTTCAACTTCGATATCAACCTTTGTATGTCCCTACCGCTGGGGCACGGGTCTCTCCCTGCATCGCAGGAAGATAGTCCGTACTCCACCACGAGGGCCGAGTCCGGGTTTGTGGCAACTTGTAAGTCAGTGGCGGGCCTTACTGTCACTTGCTCAATATTTTAGATATATTTACAGCAGTTACCCTTTGTCAAAACTACTAAGGACGTTTCACTTAAAGGTTTAAGTTTCCTGAAGTCATTTGTGAGTAAATTTTTTCTCTTAATTTCTTAACTGAACAATCGTCGGACTAAACTTTGTTTGATTTCTTATTGTAAGAAAAGACAACAATATTGTAACATATTGACAACGGAGCTGGATGTACAATTAACTATTATATTTATTAACTTTTAAGTTAAAAAATATATAATAAGCAAACATAAGAAAATGCATTGTTGTACGCTGGAAAAAACAGCAAATACAAAATAACTACAAAATAATTGTACTTCTACATTATTTGTTGCACTAAACCGTGCTGATTACAATTTTAAAAACCTATTTAGAGGCTAAAAACTCCGCCGATGCCGGGACTCGAACCCGCGACCTCTAGCTACGGTACGGTTAGCCAGAGGTCGCGGGTTCTAGTCCCGGCATGGGCGGAACTTTTAACCTCCAAATAGGATTTTAAAATTATACTTCTGTTTGTTGTCCCTAATAAATAAAATACAGACTACGAGAACGTTGTACTGTTTAGGTCTGTAGCCAGATCAATACCCTACACGCACACACCCGAAAACCAATCACGGCCTCTGGACACAGCCACCCTAAGCCCTCTGTGCTTGGCACCGCGCCCTCCGAGGGGTACTCCACAATGGCGGCCCTACGCGCATCATGACGTACAGTAAATTTTACATATAAAAACCTATTTAGAGGCTAAAAATTCCACCCATGCCGGGACTCGCACCCGCGACCTCTGACTAACCGTGCCAGCGCTCTCCCAACTGAACTGAGCTCAGTTGGGTTCAGCTTCTAAATAGGTTTTTAGAATTGTCCTTAGCACGAGTTAGTGCATTAAAAAGAATATAAATTTTACATCTTCTATAATATAAAAATGAATCCCTAAATGTGTTGGTAAGCGCAAATCTCGAGAGCAGCTGAACCGATTTCGCTAATTATTTTTTTAGAATATACCTTGAAGTACGAGGATGGTTCTTACGGAGAGAAAAATAGAAAAAAATTAAAGAATCGACTGCTAGGCGGTACGAAGTTCGCTGGGTCAGCTAGTCTATAATATAAAAATGAATCGCTGAATGTGTTGGTAAGCGCTAATATCGAGAGCAGTGGAACGGATTTCGCTGATTTTTTTTAGAATATTAATTCCTTGAAGTACGAGGATGGTTCTTACGGAGAGAAAAATAGAAAAAAATTTAAAGAATCGACTATTAGGCGGTACGAAGTTCGCTGGGTCAGCTAGTTGTCAATAAATATGAGGCTGAGATGTTGTTTTTCAGCTGCCAACAAATATTTAATAATAATTATAATAATAACTTTCACGAAGCGCTCGAGGCCTTGTCAAACCAAGTGATTGGAATCAATCACTTGAGTTAAGCAACAACAGGCGTTGTCTGGCGCTAGATGGGTGACCGTGCCGTGATTACCGCTAGTGGCATTTTTCCGAGCGCTTCCGTGCCTCGCGAGGCACGTCAAGCAGTTGGTGCCGGCTGTCATGTATGGCAGTAGTTAAGCCATGTCAGAGGCCTTACGGGCGGCTTGATAACTTCTGACTGTAAGGCCCGCCGCTGTCTTAAAATCCTCTACCAACCCGCACTCTGCCCCCATGAAATGAAATGAAAAGGTTTTATTCAAAGTAGCGCAGATTCTGCGGCTTAATGAACTTTACAAGTCAACCTAGGTGTCCATTTCAAAATCTAGATCCATCGGAGAAAAAATGGACAAAAAAACTCCAAACTTTTAGTCTTTTCAAATTCCTTAATCAACCGAGTTTACACGAATTTTACAAAACTTATGCATTTTACATGCTTGAATTCCAGACATCATTGTCATCTAAATAATCCATTATAGTAGCTCTTTTGGTGGCGTATGATCACATGTTTCTGCGATGCAGTAAGAGACCAGTGCTCCAACAGTGGGGAGGTATAAGGGTTGATATCTGGAATAGGAGAGCCGATGATCGGGGTCACTGGCGTGTATCGGGAGATTCCTATGTCCAGCAGTGGACTGACACCGGCTATGGTGATGACCGATTATGATGATGATGATAAATCTTAACAACCGTGTCAACTATTTCAGAACCAACAGTCTAGAACCTACAGTCAATAACCTAGGTTTTTAATCGATTTTGTCTAAAATATTAGAGAGACTTTATTTGTCTCATGTTATCAACCCTTGTATGTCCCCACTGCTGGGGCACGGGTCTCTTCCTGCATCGCAGGAAGGTTAGGCCATACTCCACCACGGGGGCCAAGTCCGGGTTGATGGAGGATTGTAACACAGTGGCGGGCCTTACTGTCAGAAGTTATCAAGCCGCCAATAACGCCTCTGACATGGCTTAACGACTGGCGGCCCTCCGAACTCAATTAATTACTTTTCACACCTCCTGCTCGACAATGCCTTATTACGTACCGTCAAATATCATCGTAAAGCATAGCCTTGTCTCTCGAGGGCAATAATAATGAAGAATTTCCCTAGGGAATAAAGTGATTTGAATTTAGAATGTCAAAATTCGCATGAAAACTATGAAGAAGCCCCGCATTGCAATTCGAAATTCGAATTGTTGTTCGAAACTCACCCCTTTTTTCTTTGTTTTCTGAACTACTGTGTCGTGTGACCGCGCGAAACACCAATAAAAAAAAGAAAAATTTTATTGTCTCCCAGATGGTGTGAAAAGTAGAGTATTCACCTCTGGAATAAAACATGTCTTAGTCTCGGGCGGTATGAACCCCTGGCTTCACTCAGGACTCTACATAACTCCCTCGCTTCGCTCAGGAGTTAACTCGGAGTCCTTCGCTCCGCTCAGGGTTCAATATACCGCACATGACGTAATACATGGTTTTATTCCCTTAATGCATAATCTACTATTGTCAAGCACCGAAGTAATTAATAAGGTTTCGTGTGGTGGTCCAAGACCAGATTGAATTTATTTCGTTCTATGTTACGATTAGTACTCGTGGCCTAGTCGAACCGAGTGATTGGAATAAATTCAAGAGGCATTGTCTTCCAGGATTTATACTGTTTCAGGACCTCTTTGTACGGTACAAGAAGAGAATATCGACTGTGGTCTGACAATATGTCCTATTTCTAATTTGTCAGCATACTTTACTCTTTATGGCACCCATATAAAAATCATACAGAAAGCACAAAATTATAAAAAAAAAATTGCTTTGTGCTTTAAAAAGCTTTGCGGTACGGTCAATGACATTATCCATTCGTTCGTTCGTTCGTTATCAACCCTAGTATGTCTCCACTGCTGGGGCACGGGTCTCTTCCTGCGGCGCAGGAAGGTTAGGCCATACACCACCACGGGGGCCAAGTCCGGGTTGGTGGGGGATAGTAAGACAGTGGCGGGCCTTACTGTCAGTAAAAATATGTCTTTAATTCCATAGACAAGAGAGGACTCACTTAATGCCACTGAGCTGTTTTCAGTACAATGTCACCAATCAATTCATAGATGGCGCTTACAGGCGTGGCCATAGAAGTACTGGAATACGGCTGTCAAAATTAATCTGCGCTGAGCAAAATTAGACATCTGTATTCCGGTTCTTGTATGGCTGTAGCCATGCCTGTAAGCGCCATCTATATGAATTGCTTTGTGAATTTGTGCTGTAAATGGCTCATTTACGCGTTAATTTTCAAACATAATGTCAAAAGCTCGGGGAAATATACTCGTTTGGTCGTTAAAAAGTGTTTTGTAAAAAAAAACTTGATGTGAGACATTACCAAATCGCAGACGATACGCAAATTATACGAACAATACATTAATTGATTTTATTAAGCAAAGAAAATTTGACAGTTACATGACAGTTTTGACAAAATTGGAAAAAAAGAACTTCATACACGTGTAATTATAATTGTAAAAAAAATGGAAATTGGATTTTGTAAATAAAAGAATGACTCGGGATTTTTTATATATTTAGAACAAGAAATGTATAGTTACAACCATTGAGGATATTAAATATCATATTGTAAAAACTATTGTATAAAGTGAAGAAATGTGACAATTTTTTTTTCAATTATAATTAAATAATTATAGACACATAAATTACGTGAAAAATATTATTATTTTTTGTTAAATGTTTTATAATTAATAAATTACTTAAAAACAGCCAAGTAACCGCTACTGATGTAAATATATTGGTTAGTAATGCTTATTTTTAGGAATGAGTAATTTTAAAAAACGTTTTTTTTTCTAATAAATGAAAACTGTTTAGATAAATAGTTTTCCAAAACTTTTGCAATCTCTCCTCCCATATTTTCTTGAATTTTGGAAAACTGTTCATTCTTTTACAATGATTCAAAATCCTTAAAAAGAGAGATTCTTACAAATTATCGGGAACAACATTAAGTACTAAAATCCGCACTAAAACCGATTCGCTTTGCAATATTTGCCGTTTTGCTTCGTCTCTTATAAGAGAGCTATCGGCTTAGTGCTGGGATCTTACTATGCCATCGTCAAATCAAGGTTTATCTTCTGACCCCTGCGTCCAACTCAATGACACCGTCGCTGTCATTCTTTTGGCATGTTTGTTTATAGTCTAGATGACAGCTGTGGGTTTCCTGATATCCTGTGGTTTGTCGATCGCATAAGAATACAACTACTGCCATCTTGTGCAACTAAATGATTTATTCCACAGAAGCTATAATGAAATAGAGGTAAATATATCAATATATCAGAGTGCCCACGCGGGTACTATATCAACTAAATTATTCGGTTAATATGCTCAACACAGACACCTACCTCTTAATTTTATTACAATAATTAATTAATAAAAAGACGAAAAGAAACTTCAACATTGATTCAATTACTTTGGGAAGATCTTAAGTGTTTTTTTCATTATTTATAAGATTTTTTTTGTTTTATTTTTCAAAATTTTATAAAATACGTATTTGTATCAAAGTGGAGTCAGCTAGCTCGAGCAGAAAATGGCTGACAATTTTTTCTCATTATAATTTTAATTATAAATATTCATTGCTTTCATTGTCTAGTACACCTTAGAGTTGAAGTTGGTAAAATACTTATTCAATACTTTGAGAATCTTATCTTACACGTTGCATTTTTTCTAATTATTTTCTAGCCTTACCCTCTTAGTCAGTTTGAATTTGGAAGTCGGGCCTCTTATTAAAACGGTTTAAAGTGAAATTGGTGAATTTCAATATTGCTTTTCATATGATATTTGACGCGTCGAAGACTAAAAGTACGAATGTATAAGTAATATCAGCGTTTGCTCGCTGAATTTATACTTTTTTTAATGGGACAGATATACAATAGATAATAGACTACGGTAACATCTGATAATGTATCACATGCTATAGCACGAATTAAACAACCATATTTCATACTCCTTTTTCAACGAGAGCATAAAATAAAGTAGAAGTCCTTGTACCATGCAGGGTTTGAGGAATCAACACCGAAAAACGAATATTTCTAATAAATAGACAGTGAAAATTGATATTACTTGATATTTTTTTTTATATTTTAACTTTTTTTTTTATTTATTTATAATTCGAAACTATTGGTAACATTTTCTCAAAATTCGCGCCAAACCGTGTGACGTGTACGAAGCTACTGTTTTATTTATTTACAATTTAAATTGCAATCCTTTTCACCCGAATCCGGTTTCAGATCGATTGATTTTAGAACGCTGTCACTGTTTCTCTCACGCGATGTCGTTATTCTTTTTACTGGGTTTTTCACTGTCTATGACTGTTAGCAAATGTGTGACGAATGATCGAAGGGAAGAGTTCGACTGCCACATTTTATATTCCTAAAACTACCAATGAAAAGTTTGTCTCTAAAAGCCTACAAACAACTAGTAACAGGTCGAAAAAGACGGGAAGTAAACTGTATGAGCAAATGTAAGATTTATTTATTAATTTTTTTAATAGTTTTACAAGAATATAGCCGTGGCAGCGACAAAAAGTATTGTGCAATGTTTTTAATATGTTTAGCTATATTTTTCACGGTTTCCCGTTCTTGTTTTATTAGTAAGTAACACATTTAGTCGATGTCTCGAATGTCCAGCGCTGTGAAAAATACATTTTGTGAGGTTATCCCAACTGTGTATAGTTTTTATAAAACTTATTGAGTTTTTAGGCGCATCCGTCGCAACATTTAGTCCGACTTAATTCTTTTTATTACATTGAGCATCTTTGACTAGATAATATACACTAGAGAGCCGCAGAAAATGTTGTAACAGCAATTCGGATCACCGGGGAAAGGAATGAGCGATGTTGAATTTTCACAGCGCAGGGCGTTTTATAAAAACTTACGTATTTTTATTTCCTATGGAAGATTTGATTTCTTCATTTTGTGACCTTATCTATCAGAATCGCGTTGTGTCTCGGACATTCGGTTTGTTTTCTCATTGTTTTGTGCAGTTTGTGCATTTGGGAGTCCGAGATGAAGGCGATTCTTATCACGTAAGCGCATTTCAAGCCATAACGTGTGAACATGCCTGCTTTACATTGCTCGCGGCTAGTAGGCCAGAGTACATCCAGGTTGCATGAAGATTGTGTGAACATTAAAAGTTATCGTTCTTTTCGTCTGTTTTAAGTTTAATCAATTGATTTACTTATTAAATATGGGCTTCAACCATCTTTGTACGCGAGATTTGCATGTAACCACTTAATTATCTTTTAAATTAAGATCAAACTTCACTTGTATTTTTTATTTTTGCTAATTCACAGCCTCATGTTTAAATTAGCCTATGCGTATTTATTTAGAGTATTGTTTCTGTGTTGCCAATTTATTAGAGATTTTAAGTAATTTTACTTTTTTTTAAATTTTAAATACCATTACGATTCATATAAAATGCATCAAAACCGCGATCAAAAAGTAGCCGTTATGCTATTGATAATAGATGTGATTATCGCTTGCCTCTTGCTGGGGTCTGGACTTATTATCCACGAAAACTTGATTTCAGTGGGATAACACATTTGGCTTTTGACCAAAGTTTAAGCAAAACTCCCTTTAGTAGAACGTTTTGCAACTCAATAGTTTACAACTATTCAGATATGAATCACAATATTTTCAATACACATATAAAAATATGTCTGTAATGCGAACGGTTTTTAGTTTTATTAAAAATTCACAGTTTTTATTAATTATTATTGCTTTTTGGCTCCGTTTCTAGTCCGGGCTCACACCCGCTAATCTATTGAGCATATTTTTTATTGTTACGTGTGAATTATTATTTATTAATTAATGGGGAATCGTTACATGAATGCACAAAACATTCTACTAATTTCCCTATTTGCGACGCTCGTTATCTTACCGACGACATCCTAACTTACTACTTCATTCCAAAATATTTTGCTTTCTTTAATTATTATCTAAATAGTCGATGGCTTACTCAGTGAATACTTTGGTGTTTTCGTTTCGTTACAAACGACATTACAGCTTCTTTTATAATTACTTTAAACCCCACATATAAACGTTTGCAAAAATCAACGCGAAATGATACCAACGCATGAGGGAGTGGTCCCTCAAATTATAGGTACTGTTATGTATCGAGTGCTTGACCCGTCCACTCTACTCGCGATTCCCCGATCAGACTGCCCGATATATTTTCCCTAATAAATAAATCAATTTAGGTCGCCTAAAACGAATTTTGAGAAGATAGAGTAAATTACAAATAAGTTAAACGCACACCTAGTTACATATACACGTAATACAATTAATTGCACATATAATAAGTACTAAAATTAAGGAGTAAGTCCTAAGAACAAAGTATACATGGAGAAATTATCATACGGTTAATTTTATTTACTTTTATCAACATTACGTTAAGTTAACTCCAACTATTCAATTGTTTATAATTGCATAATATCGTTAAAGGTTAAGTCTCGCCGTCACACGAAACTAATGACTAGTTACAAATAGAATAGTTGAAATTTTCATGCTGAATTTAAACAACACAAAACACAACAGCTATTTTTTATTTATAATATATAACCTATAATAAAAGACAAATACTACGATAGTACAATAGTAATAAGTAATATGTTGGCTAGCAAATTATCTTGTGCATCAAAACGCCCTAAATCCCGCTACAGCTCCACCGAAACGCCAACCATTTTTACAATTAAATATAACTAAAGATTCAATTGAAACATTCAAAGCATTTTCAAAACATGACCCAATGAGTCGTTTTGTTCGAAACATAGCCCTTGGTAACTCACAAATTCATCTAAAATTAAATACATCTAATTAGTAAAACATTCAAACCACTATATCGCTTGGAATGGAACGTGCAAGCTTTATATTTGCAGCTGTCATAACTAAAATAAGCGGTAGTTGTTTGCCTAATGGAAACGAAAGTACTAATTTGCTTTACAAAAGAACTCCTCAGAACAAAGTCGGTTACAATAAAATTGTAAACAAATAATGGTGTCACCATCGTGTAACTTGATATCCGACACGAGCAGCATCCTCTCCGAGTCACATTTTGTTTTAATATATTTTTATTAAATTACTGGCTATTAGTTATTGCACGTTTTATAATAATAATAAATATATAAATACTTGTAAATTTTTTAATCTTCATCTTTGGTATGTAATGAGTACCTATTTAGTTTTTTTTAATATCTGAAATGTTACAAAACTTTTTTTTTACATATATTAGGTATATATTTTTTTTACAAAAATCGTAGGGTCGGTAGGACGGCACGATATATAAATCTATTCAAGTTCGATGTTCATAATAGGTCTTTATCGGATCGTATTTTTACATAGGGGGTCGTTTCTCGAATTTAAGATCCTCGTTACACGCTCATTTAAACGGAATGTTAAAATTTTCGTGTGGTATCAGAATCTAATTAGAGAATAACACCCCTGTTGATATAGTTTTCAGTTGCGACAGAGTGGCTAGTCCTTAAAACGCGGCAATTTTAATTTTCAACTTTTTTTTTCAATATAATACAAATTTTCATTTAGACTAAGACAATTAGGTAAAGCCTACAATTCGAATAGACAGGTTCGCATCCATACATTTAAGTTTCAATATTTTATCTTTTACTTTTATATAGCAGGTACCGATCATATGTTAAGACATCGACGTCATTTAATGAAAAACGTTCGTGTTTTGACAATACGTAAGACTAGGTATGCACCATTGTTCCTTTTTATTCAGGACTTTGTTTGACCTCATCTTCGCTTCAGTGGCGGGTGTGCCTCCCTCACATCCCGTGGGGGGGAGCAGGTCCCCGTCCGCCATTTTGCCTCCCCCGCCCCCCGCCCCGCTTGCTCTTGAGCTTCGTCCGGTTAGCTCAATCGATTTTCCACCATCCTTCCGACATCTTCCGCATATACAAATATCTGTTTTATTGACAAAACTGTTTCGAAAACATCGTTTTTCACGTTTTCCGTAACTGCGCTGCGTTCTGTTGTTCAACGCTTTACACGCGAAAGCGCTCAGAGTCCTTTGTTTTGAAAGATTTTTTTGTCTCTTTTGACTTTTTATATCTCCAAATTATAAAACTATCCTAGCTGTCTTTGTTCGTCGTCTGTTCCCTGTTTAACATTATGGGAGACGTACTTTCTCGACTTGAAGGATGTTTCAACCATTGCGCGCACATTTTAAAATTTTATCAAAACCTATCACAGTTTTTGATTAGTTTTCTTCCTTAATTAAGTTATTATTCTTTTAATATATGATTAAAATATACATAAAGATAGTATATATACTTTTCATCCCAATCTTTAACAATATAACACTATTTTACTTCGTTTTCAGGTTACTTTCCGAAGTGAATTCCTTTGTATAGGCCAGGTGGTCAGCCTAAGCTATATTAAGTAGGTATAATATGAACGCGTATATAAAGTGTTACACAGAGTGACGGAAATTTGTTAGCTCGATCTATTTTGGCAAACTTCATCGATCTCGAATTGGCTTGAGTAGCGCAAAGCGCAGATTTGGACGAAGAATAGAGTATATTTTACTTCGTGCAAGTTTGCGTTTCGAACATTCGAGGAACAAGTAGGCGGTGTCAGCCGCGCACTTGATTCAGTTACCTTATAACACGATATGACTTGGCCTTACAAAAAACATTTGGAGCATAGCACTACGACGATTTCTTTAGGCTAGTATTGCTAATTAATATTTATCATTTAAATTCCAAAACTATTTTGTTTTTTCTCGTTAAACCACAACCGTTCATAAGCGAAGTTTAATATCATTATTTTGTTATTGACTATTACAAATATGTAATGTTACTTCGTTAGTTCTGGGCCTCAGATGTTAGCATTACATGCTGTCTCATCTTATAAATATCCCTTATTGCGTGTTCCCGGCGCGTCCATTCAACGCCAGCCATCTTGTTCCGGGCATGCGCAGTGCATGCCCGAAAACACGGCCAACGTCCGCCATTTTGATTTCCTCAAAAACTTAACCCAAATTCTGAAGATGTCGACACGCGTCACAAAACGGCCGAAGTTGAACGGGCGCCGGGGTCTATCGAGCTAGATATAAGTTAATTTATTAAATACAGACACGCAGCGGGCCGCTCGGGGCAGCCAGCCACGGGTGCGATCTAAAAATGGTCGGGAAGACACAGTCTAATAACGTCAGGTCCAAGTGAGAGAGCGCGGGCGGTTTCTGAAATCGCCGCGCGGTTTGCCCGATCTTGTGGGCCATGTATGGGTGCGCTCCTGTAAGTGCCGTCCTAGCGTGGCTGTCCTAGAACCATTTAGATGGTCTTTATCTTGTTGGTCTTGAAGCTGACCTGGAGCACCCGGTTCCCCAGCGTGTAGCCGTTGAGGGACTGGATGGCGACGACGGCCTCGTCGTAGTTGGTCATGGTTATGAACCCGTATCCCTTGCACTTGTTGGTCTGGAGGTCGCGGATCACCTTGACACTCTGCACGGCGCCGAAGGGCCCGAACAGTTGCCACAGCACGTTCTCCTCGGTTTCGGGGGCGAGGTTGTACACGAAGATGCACCACTCTGAGCCAACAGCCCCGGGGAGTACCCCGCCCAAGAGCTCGCCGGCTAGCGGGCTGTACCGCTGTAGGCCTTTGTTGATGGCTAGGAGAGACTTGCCTGAGCTGAAACGGCCGAGTGGTGCGGGGAAGCGCAGCGCGGCTGGCAGGTACGCTGCCAGCGGGGCCAGCGCCTTCCCGTTGTTGCTGGGGTTGTTGGCGAACTTCACTGTGATAGGCTCTGTGGCCCCCTTCGGCACTGTCCCGTTTAACTCCGTGATGGCGCGCTCGGCTTCGACGCGCTGGTCGAAGCGGATGAACCCGACACCTTTGGATAAACCCTGCTCGCCGCCAGTGAAGGGCCGACCGCCGGAGTTTTCGCACAGGATCCGGGAAGTGATGATGCGCCCGTACGGGCTGAACAGACGTTCTAGTTCCGTCTGGGTCATAGTTTTGGGCAAGCCGGAGACGTATAAATTCGCCCCCTTTATGGCCTCGCTGCTCGGGCGAGCATAGGAGACTTTGATTGTCTTGTTTTGGAGCCGCAATCCGTTCAGAGTAGCGATGGCTTTCTCTGCGTCCTCAGTGCGGTGGTAGTTCACGAACGCGTAGCCGAGACTCTGTCCGCCACCATGCAGAGCATGGTTCAAAGCGTCGGGGAACGCCGCTCCCTTATTCCTGATCAATTTGCACGACTCCACCTCACCGATGCTCGAGAAGAGACTCCGTATCTCTTCCTGAGTCATGCTCTGGGGCAGGTAGTTGATGATGAGGTTGGTCTTGGACTCCTCGCCGGAGCCGTTGGTCTGTTCGCTGTCCTTAGACATGGTGGCGTTAAATCATAAACGGAAACTAACGAAAGGGAAACGAAAAATGCGGTAAAATAAAATGATCCCAAGCGCACTTGCTTGCAGGACGCGCTCGCGCGGTATACTGGGGGTTGCGCTGGGGGTGCCGGCCGGGAATCGTAAAGGGTAGAAGGATGTGTTGGCTCGAGCGGGAAATGGCCCGCTCCCCCATTTCCGTTGCCCCTGCGCTTCGGATCTGATGGCGAAAAAGGTTCGCAAACAAGATAAAATTACGGTCCACAATAAAAGGTTTGTCTACCACATGCGTGGGTGCAGTTTTATATTGCTTGGCTAAGTTTATTTATCTTGACTCGGGTTTTATCAGAAACCAGAAACCATATTGTTTTAATTGTTTGAGCCTGGACTTTTCAAAACTTTTGTTTTATTGTTATTTCTGTGAAACATTTTCAATTTATTTTGTTTTTTTTTTTATAAACTCACGCCTGTATCTCAGAACCTACCCAGAAGAGGTAGGTTTTCCTCATTAGGTAGGTACGATCGACATCAGCATTTATTAGGCTTTGCTGCCGTTTGCTTATTGGTAATATAAAATAATATACCTCGGTAAAGTTATTAATTTTGCCAAGGCTGATGGACATTTTTACGTCTGATTAACATGCCGAAATTCTTGGGTTAGTTTCTCACGGGGGGAGTAGGGGGGGGGGGGGGTTGGGGGCGGGCGCTGTAGATTAGTAGAAAGGCCTCAATCTAGGTGTATTTTCATGTTTCTAATGTCCTTGCCCGTTACCACAGCACAGGGTATCCCATTTTCGGATTAGGACAAGTGACTGTGTAGTGGAAGTTATTAATTATTCTTTGTTGTTGTATCTACAAAATGTTTTGGCCTGCGTTTTGTTGTTCAACGCTTTACACGCTAAAGCGCTCTGAGTCCTTTGTTATGAAAGATTTTTTTCCTGCGCATCCACGAACGAAAGAGTAAGACTATGCTTTAATTTCTTTGGAGAAAGGCTACCGACGGGCGACCCGAAGTGCATCTTCTGCGCTCTACCCCTGAGGGGTGGTCCGCGCATGCCCGCCCCTATTGAGCGGCCCGGGGACCTTACATAACGTGAGGTCGTTCACCCCGCCTCTGGTACACTGTCCGAAAAAACCAGATACACCAAGCTCATCGATCCGGCACGCGCGAATAACTGGGTGCAAGAGTCTCTTGAACCAGGAACTCTTAGGCGCTCTATGGCCTCCTCTGCGTCTAATGTTATGGTCGATGGGGGTGCCTCGAAAACGCGCGATTACTGTAACACGTAACTTTGCGTTTTGTTACAACGTTTTGGTATAGCTAAGCGGTTTTTTCTCCACAACCATATTATAGCACTTAAATAGGACGCTTGGTTTTTATTTCTAACGTTCATTAAGTTGGAGTTGTAGTGCTACTTTGAGTAGGAAATTGAATTTTCTCTGGTTTAGGTAATTTTTGGGATAATATTCCAATTATCTGGGATGAATGCGTGAAGTTGTGTATGTATGTATTTTTGAATAGTCAATGCTTACTTAATTTGAAAACTCGTGTGGTCTTTTGTTAATATTATTGTGGATCACTTTTGTTCTTTTAAAATATTTTCTATGCACTGTGACTAATTGAATTTATTTATTATTTTAAAATCTAAAACTCCCGTTGAACTAATTTTGTTGCCACACAACTCTCATCGACATTTTCAAGCTTCCGTCTCAACGCAGAATTAGCCAACTTGCGTTGCAAATATGTTTTCAATAAATATAGAGAGAAATAGAGAACACATTATTGCACAGTCAGCAAAATTGATTACAACCATGATTTCTTATGAATATGTTACTTCTTATGTAATGTCCTGTTAAATGTTCCGTGTGTAATAAGTATCTTCTTCTGGCTAATTAGTCCACTGCTGGACATAGCCCTCCCCTAATGAGTGCCATAGCACAAGGTTGTGCCATCATTGGGGGGTAATGCCCATAACCCCCACGCTGGGCATGCGGGTTGGGGATCGCAGTTTGGTGGAATTGTACTGCAGGGGGCGCTGCTGCCCACCCCCCGGTTGGTGTCCCTTAGTCGCCTTTTACGACACCCGCGGGAAGAATTTGGGTTGGTGCTATTCTCTGGGCCGACACCACACGGCACGCACAGCAATAAGTGTAATCTAAGTAATATAATGGTATTTATTACACTAAACCGTTCCTTATGTCGTTATTTCTGACATAGTAGCATTTAATTCTAGCGCGATTTGGAACACAGTCATGTGGAGAATACTGACGCAGAAATCGTTGGCAAGTCCGCAATTGGCAAATTTTTGGTTTTGTTTTGTTCATTTTATTTTATTAAAAAGGCACTTCATCATCAGCCATTTGACGCCCACTGCAGGACATAGGCCTTCCTGTAGGTTTTCCAAGCTTCACTGTCTTGTGCCGTCTGTATCCAGCGACTCCCCGCCACCGGAACCAGGCCTTAGAGTCTAACACTTACATAGTTTTTTAATAGAATAAAAAACTATGAAAAATTGCATGGTTGCTATTTGCCTCAATTTGGAAGTCTACAAAGCAGTACCTACCTACAATGTCATTCCAGGGGTATAAAGAGCGCAATTTAAATATGCAACTCTCGCGAAGAAGTTCGATTGGCTAGAGGCGCCGAGTAAAGTAGCACAGGTTGCTAATGGTACTTCGATATCGATCTCAACCCTTTATATGTCCCCACTGTTTTGGCACGGGTCTCTTCCGGCCAAACTCCACCACGGGGCCAAGTCCGGGTAGGTGGAGGATTGTAAGACAGTGGCGGGTCTTACTGTCAGAAGTTATCAAGCCGCCCATAAGGCCTCTGACATGGCTTAACTACGGTAATTATATGACGGCTTAACATGCCTTGCGAAGCACGGAAGCGTTCAAAAAAATGCCACTAACGATAGTCGATAGACCATTGCAATGCGATTGGTTACTAGACTACCGATAGTGTGAATGAAACGACCATTACCGGATTAATATGACTCTATTGAACAACTTTACATTTCAGAGACTCACCCCCCTGATCAAATATACTTAAATCGTATAAATAATGTTTATGTGTTTTAAGGTATTCAGTGACTATTGTCGGGGCCATAATACCAATGATGAATATAATATTCAGAATTGCGAAGGGCTTTTGCAATGCAATCCTTTAGAATTAATAATGCACACCTAGTGCTCTGTAACGTAATGACTTTTTAATTTAATCCCTTTCAAAAAGGCTGACCTAAAAAACTTCATTAAAAAGTGGGCACTAGAGAATACTGCGGATTAAAAAGTTATAATGGAAAATTTCCGCTCGAAAATGATGTAATGTGAAATAATTTTAAAATAAAAAATAATAACCGACCTCAGTACGCTAAGGCAGTAAAAACTCAGAAATAATTTAAACGAGTATGACCTCTAAATTCATGTAGGTACTGTAGAAGTCGGTATGTCTTGGTTCCAGACCATCACAAACATTTTAGGAACCGACTCCAAAATATTAGTATCGTTTAAATATTCATTCCTTAAAATTATTTCTGCGTTTTAAGTGCCTTACTTTACAGAAGTCGAATATTTTTTTTTTAAATAATGTTAAAAATTTTACTTCACGATTTTTTGTGATTAGCTAGGTCGAAAATCCATAGGTCGCTGGTTCAGATCCGGCTCGAAGGACCATCTGTTGGGCGGCTGCCCTTGTGTGTGCTGATAGAAGTTGAGAAGAAACGCCTGGTCGTAGTTGAAGACACTTTTTAATTTTCTTTAAGCACAGA
This sequence comes from Yponomeuta sedellus, assembly GCA_934045075.1. Lineage (NCBI taxonomy): Eukaryota > Metazoa > Arthropoda > Insecta > Lepidoptera > Yponomeutidae > Yponomeuta > Yponomeuta sedellus. The sequence goes on along the minus strand of OW203745.1, from coordinate 944,166 downwards.
GATACGTACACGTTGCAAGAAGGTGACAGAGAGAGAAAGAAAGTGTTGCCATATCAAAGTGGTACAATAATTTGTTGGGTATGCCAACAAATGTGGCCTCAATAGCTACGCGTGCCAATCGTGAATTGTTTGTTAACGTCTTCCTTTGTTAAAAGTCCGGTGCTTCTTTTAAATACTGCGAGAATTTTGCAAAGAATTTCCGGACTTTTAAACGAGCCATTTTGCCGTGTTAGCTGGCAGTGGCGCAATATCTTAAAGGGTACAAAACTCGGGAACAAAAGATGAAGGAAGGGAAAAGGTAGTATAAAGATATTACGTTGATACTCCAGGCGCTGCGACGGCGCCCGCTCAACGTGTGAACTGCTCAAATGTATCGCCAGGGATCGGAATATTTTCTAATACACCAGTGATTGAAGACGCGGATATTGGCATGCGAATAAAAAACTTATATGTGTTGTATAGAATCAGGCGTTACTTTGCGGAAATCCATAATAGCATTAAAGTTAAAATTACTTTGCTGAATTCCGCCAAAAATCCCACAAGCACCACGCGGCTAGCTAATGCACCGCCCTCCCTCCCACTTTTTCAAGCAGAAGCAAGACACGAACACACCACCACCAACACCAATACTTGTGTGAGAAAACACGCGACGCGTTTCGCCTCTAACACGAGGCATCCTCAGGCTCCCAAATGCTTATAGGGCCGGTTTCTCATTTGAGAATTTCACTAATTAAATAATTATGTATTATTATCGCGCTGGGCTGTGTCCAGCAGTGGACTAATATAGCCTGAAGAGGAAGAAGAAGAAATACCTAATTAAGTAACGTTCTGTCACGCTCTTTTCTTCTTCTTTTCGTGTCAACGATTCGAATCGATGATTCGCGATACTCATAAATAGTTATACCTACATTAAATGGTTCTAATCGCGATTATTCATTAGGTAAACGTAATTACCTTAATTCCCGACGTTTCGAAAGCGTTGCAGTTCCCGTGGTCACGGACGTGGTCAGGACATACAATCAACTTCTGTATGTCCCCTCTGCTGGGGCACGGGTCTCTTCCTATAACGCAGGAAGGTTAGGCCCTACACCACAACGGGGGCCAAGTCCGGGTTGGCGGAGTAGAGTCAATTATTGTGGGTAGTAACTTTTAGTTTTACTTTTAGTAATTAGGTACGTGTTGTAATTACACTTTACCTTATAAACAATCGCGATTACAACCGTTTCATGAATAATTCCGCTATCCTATAAAGAGTGTAAAGGCTAAGTTTCACGTTATCGATAGGTCCAAAGTCTATCTAGTACGGCGCGAGGCAGGCCGACGTTTTGCAAGTAAAAGTAGCTAGCAAACTTCGCAGGTGAGAAGGGTGTAGGGTTGGGTCAAATCTGGGACAAGTTTTTTTTTTATGTAGCCTATAATCATCCCACTACAGGGCACAGGCCTTCTCTCAGAGAGATAGTATGGGCCTAATTATCACGCGTACCCACTGGGGATATTGAACGCGTATTTGAACACCTCAGACACTAAAGTTTCCTCACAATGTTTTCCTTCGCGTTAGTAAGTATTGCTGCTAACTTCGCGGGTCAAGACTTATATTATTACTAGCTGACTCGCCAGACGTTGTTTTACTATTATTAATCAGCCTACTGCTGTGTGGTGTCGGCCTAGAGAATAGCACCAACCCAATTCTTCCCGCGGGTGTCGTAAAAGGCGACTAAGGGGCAGAAACCGGGTGGTGGGCAGCAGCGCCCCCTGCAGTACAATTCCACCGAACTGCGATCCCCAACCCGCATGCCCAGCGTGGGGATTATGGGCATTACCCCCTATGATGCCCATAATCCCCACAACGTGGTGCTCTTTACGGGAGGGCTATGTCCAGCAGTGGACTAGTATAGCCTGACGACGAATCAGCCTCCGACCGGGCGGCGACCTATTCAGACCTATCACTTTATACAAATATCATAAAAATTCGTGAAGCCCTTGCCAAGGAGTTCGATTACAGACACTCATCGTGATTAACCCATTAGGTCCCCACCGAGGGGCCCGGGTCTCTTCCCTGAGGAAGGTATAGGCCATACTCCACCACGGGGGCCACGCCCGGATTGGTGGAGGCTTGCAAGACTAGGTTATTATGGGGACGGGCAGCAGATATAGAAACCATATTTGTCTTGCAAAAAAGAGCAATAAGAGCTATTTACAACTTAAACAGTAGAGAATCGCTAAGGGAGCGTTTTAAAGAAATAGGCATTCTTACACTGGCTTGCCAATATATATTCGATAATATAATGTATGTCCGAAAAAATATAACAATGTTTAAATTAAATAGGGACGTTCATAACGTAAACACAAGGAATAGAAACAAGGTTGCTTGTACTAAATCCCGATTAGCCAAGGTAGGCACATCATTTGTAGGTTACTGCGTTCGTTTTTACAACAAAATTCCCGTAGATAGAGTAGTTTTACTCCCTCTACGAAAATTCCAGAACGTGTTCTATGCTTGTCTGAAAATAAATTTTTCACACCTCCTGCTCGACAATGCCTTATTACGTACCGTCAAATATCATCGTAAAGCATAGCCTTGTCTCTCGAGGGCAATAATAATGAAGAATTTCCCTAGGGAATAAAGTGATTTGAATTTAGAATGTCAAAATTCGCATGAAAACTATGAAGAAGCCCCGCATTGCAATTCGAAATTCGAATTGTTGTTCGAAACTCACCCCTTTTTTTCTGAACTACTGTATCGTGTGACCGCGCGAAACACCAATAAAAAAAAGAAAAATTTTATTGTCTCCCAGATGGTGTGAAAAGTAGAGTATTCACCTCTGGAATAAAACATGTCTTAGTCTCGGGCGGTATGAACCCCTGGCTTCACTCAGGACTCTACATAACTCCTGAGCGAAGCGAAGCGAAGCTCGCTGCGCTCGGGAGTTAACTCGGAGTCCTTCGCTCCGCTCAGGGTTCAATATACCGCCCATGACGTAATACATGGTTTTATTCCCTTAATGCATAATCTACTATAAAACTTTCATTAAAAATTCGCTATGTAAAAAGGCATATTATAGAATAGACGACTATATAAACGATCCTAATCCGTGGTAGTAAACCAATTCCACCGCGATTTTATTGTTAAGTATAACTAAGTATAACATATATTTTATAATACAAGTGTGTACAGACGACGTGATTGCATATTAATAACTATATGATACCTTATATAACTGACAAAAACTTAACTGCAAGTTTGCTAAAGGTCATTCGAATGGTAGCGTGGTGTTCGGGTCTCCCTCCCTCCAAAATGGTTGAGACTGATGATGGCTGAGCACTGCGTTATGCTCGTGAACGAGTGCTGTTCGTGTGTCTGGCCGCAGCACTTATGTTTTCCCCTATTATTGTGAGACATTTGACTAATGCTTTGGCATTTAGGGTTGTTAATGGCAATCATGAAATCTTATTAGGTTTACATATGGCAACTGATGTATTTGGTTTTAAGATGATTTGAGAAAAGATGGTCAGAGTGGAGTTTTTTTTTCCGCTGCCTTTTTCTCCACTACAATACGGCCCGAAGGCGGCGGCTTACACTTTACATTGTACATTGACATTCAGCAAACAGAATGTAAATTCTTTACGTTGAAATAAAATTATTTGAATTTGAATTTGAACTAGTGTCTAGTCTTACCGTCAGAAGTTTTCAAGAAGTGTTCGCCCTGAGGCCTCTGATTTGGCATCTATCGACGGCAGCCGGCACCAGCTGCTTAAAGTGCCTTGCGAAGCACCGAACCGCTCGGAAGAATGCCACTAGCGTTAGCCATAGATGGTTTACCCATCCATGCACTGAACGCGCCCTGTTTTGCTTAACCTTCGTGATCGTTTAAGATCACTTAGGCAGCTGAGGCTACAGGCGATTTTAGTTCCATTAAATTGTCACGATTTTGTTCTGCTATGTGCCAGCCCTATGCCAAACGGCGTGAGTGAGCGGTACAATTTAAATGTTAATTTGAAATATTCCACCGTAGCAGCGCTGCCTGGTAGAGAGACGGGGGCCGTATTTATATTGGCCTTTAAAAGGGGGTTAGTATACGGAAATGGAAAACATCTATCTATTCATTTATTACGGCCTCGGTGGCGCAGCGGCTTGGTACGATGACTGTAAAACAGAAGATCTCGGGTTCGTTCCCCGACCGGGTCAAACTAAGAAACGAACTTTTCTAGTTTGTCTCGGGTCTTGGATGTTATCTATTTATTTATTGTATTAAATCTATCGTCGAGTTAGCACATAACACAAGTCATTTAGTTGTACTTAGTCTAGGGCTAAAGAGATCTGTGTATGTCCATGAATATTTATTTATTTTATTCATATTTGCACCGACTACCCGTCTCTTATTTCTTTCAGCAACATTCCGTCATAAGCTTGTCTGGAAGAAATTCTCTTTAGCAATAAGGCCGCCAACTGTACTTTGTATCTTTAGTTATATAATATATGTGCTCTGGTGTTCAATAAAGAATACACTCATCTTATCTTATTTTATCTATTTAATTAGCCCATAAACAGAGCCCACTGTTGGGCATATGCCTCTTCTGTCTCACGCCAACTCATCCATTTGGTTAGACGGGAAGAGGGCAGGTGGACTAACCACTGAGTGGTGGCCAAGAATGGGTCGATGGTCGATGGGCACCAGCCCAATGGGACTGCTAACTAATGACTGTTATGCTACGACTAATGGGTCTTCTTCTTCTTCAGGCTATATTAGTCCACTGCTGGACATAGCCTTCCCCTAATGATGTGCCATAATTGGGGGGGGTAATGCCCTTAATCCCCACGCTGGGCGTGCGGCTTGGAGATCGCAGTTTGATGGAATTGTACTGCAGGGGCCTCTGCTGCCCACCCCCCGGTTTGTGTCCCTTAGTCACCTTTTACAACACCCGCGGGAAGAATTTGGGTTGGTGCTATTCTCTCTAAGGCCGACACCACACAGCACCGTGCGGTTAGTTAATTCAGCGCCCTGTCGTCCATTTTCTCACAAAAGTATTGGTGTCGGTGATGGTGTGTTCCTGTCTGGCTTCTGCTTGAAAAAGTGGGAGGGAGGGCGGTGCATTAACTAACCGCATCGTGCTTGTGCGATTTTTGGCGGAATTTGTCAAAGTAATTTTCACATTTTAATGGTATGGATTATTTGGTTGAGTTGTGGATGTCGTTCATCAAGGACGCTCGCAAGAGGTGGTGGCTTTTCGGTATACGCTTGCCTCACATTCGACAAGACCTGGCTTCAATTCCGGCTAGTACCAATACTGTTTTTCAACTTATGTGTGTTTTGTTTGGGCACAGCCTGCGGTAGAGCATCGTTATCAACCCTTGTAAGTCCCCACTGCTGGGGCACGGGACTCTAACTGCATCGCAGGAAGGGTAGGCCATACTCCACCACGGGGGTCAAGTCCGGGTTGGTAGAGTATTGCAAGACAGTGACGAGCCTTACTGTCAGAAGTTATCAAGCCGCCCATAAGGCCTCTGACATGACTTACCATTATATGACACCCGGCACCAACGGCTTACCGTGCCTTGCGAAAAAACGGAGGCGCTCGGAAAAATGCCAATAGCGGGATGATCAACCCATCCTGCACCTGACCGCGCTTGTTGTTGCTTAACTCAAGTGATTGACCCCAATCACTCGGTTCGCCTAGGCCACGAGCGCTTCGGTAGAGCATACCTCTATACAACGTTATATGCTGCCTGTATGCTGTACGGGTCCCAGGTCTGCAGGGCACGGTCTGGTCTCAGTAAAAGAGTATGGATTTATAAAGAGTATGGTTTGTGGACACCCCAGACATTCACGTTTCCCCACAAAGTTTTCTTTCGCGTTTAGTGAATAATACAAAATACAAAAAACATTATTATCATAAAAGTGTACAAAATATTGCCTGGTCCCCAAACTACCGTGCCAGCGCTCTTTTCAACTCAGCTAATGGGCGACTCACCGGCATCCGTGAAATTTCGAACCTCTTTACAATATTCTCTGTAATACGTACAGGCAGCGATATCTGGCTGAAGTAATTTGCATCACTTGCAGCCCCAAGTACCTACATAGTACCTACAGTTAGGTTTTTAAATCGGAATGATATCGCCGTAGCCACATGATTATATTCTTTTTCTTTTTAGGGTTCCGTACCTCAAAAGGAAAAAACGGAACCCTTATAGGATCACTTTGTTGTCCGTCTGTCCGTCCGTCCGTCTGTCAAGACCCTTTTTCTCAGGAACGCGTGAAGGTATGAAGCTGAAATTTATATCAATTACTCAGGTCTACTGTCCCTTGAAGCTGTGAAAAAATCAAACTTCTAAGCCAACGCAATCAAAAGATACAGCCGTTTATGCCGCAAATTTTCGACACTTGCAAGGGAATCAAAACCTACAGGGTGCTTCCCGTGAACTCAGAATCTTGAAATTTGGTACGAAGCAACGTCTTATAGCATAGATAAAGAAAAAATTACGAAAACCATAAATTTTTAGTTACATCACATAATATATATTTTTTTAATAATTTTAAACTTACTACCCATTTCCTCATAAACGCGTAGAGGTATTAAATTGAAATTCATACCAAATACTCAGGTCTATAATACAGGTTTGTACGGAACCCTCGGTGCGCGAGTCTGACTCGCACTTGGCCGGTTTTTTATAATGCACTAACCCGTGCTAAGGATAATTTTCGAATCTTGGCATGGGTGGAATTTTTAGCCTCTAAATAGGAGGTTTTTAAAAATTCTCTTAGCACGGGTTAGTGCAACAAAAATAATATTATAATACACTGCACAGACTAACCTGCATGAATAGTGTTACTACTGAAAAGTTACAAATTTCCCGCGTAGTCAGCCTATTTTATACGCAAGCTGTACCTATTAGCATACCTACTGAGGTTCTTTAAAAAAAGTTCCGCCGAGCGTTTTACATCACGACTTTGCCGAGCTCCGTAAAATGGGAAGTCTTATTAAGTTTTCCTAAATCGGGGTCGTATAATAAAGGTAACGTTAGGTAAGAAACTTACCTACATACGGGGTTAAACATTATTCTTTAATCTTTCCGATGGGTCACTACTTTACTGTGGTAGAACGCCGCAATCGCTGAAATTGGTATTTTTCGGGTAAAATGTAAAACTTGACTAAATAAATGTTTCGTCTGTAGGAATAAGAGCTCTAAATATATTAAAATGATATCGAAATAAATAAACATTAAATAATCTTTTCCCTTTGTAACGGTGCAAACCTCTTCACACCATTTTTATTTCTTTTTCCATCTATCATTTTCAAATATTTAAATTATGTACGTCACACATTCTTCGATTTCCCTCATTTTTCATCCACTACTACTTTACCCTTTGACCAGATCTGACTTTTTACCTGCTTATCCGTTTTTACCCAGTTTTTCTGTTTTATTAAAATATTATACTAAATCTACAAATAAAACCACACCTGAAGTCGTTCAGAGTTCAGAGTTCAGAGTTTATTTATTATTATAAATATATACAACGTTCCACCTTTAAAACCAATAGGTGCTCTGTAAAATTGATAAATGCTTTCCAAAGCATATAGGTGCTTACCGAAATTGATAATTCCTTTCCAAAGCAAATAGGTGCTCTACTAAATTAATAAATCCTTTCCAAATCAAATAGGTGCTCTACCCAACATTGATAAATCCTTTCCAAAAGCATAAATGTTTTTATAACCTCAGTTTCTTCTTCTTCTTCAGGCTATATTAGTCCACTGCTGGACACAGCCCTCCCCTAATGAGCGCCATAGCGCAAGGTTGTGCCATCATTGGAGGGTATTGCCCATTATACCCACGCTGGGCATGCGGGTTGGGGATCGCAGTTTGGTCGAATTGTACTGCAGGGTACTCATTTTAGTGAGTTTAGTGAGAATTAATTTATTTTCATAGGGATGTGTGTTCATCTTACTACCTACAACATAAAAGTAGAGCGGTGGTAGCGGAGCAGTAGAACGCCGGTTTCTCCATCGGAAGGTCGTGACTTCGAATGCCGGCACGACTTAGTTTTCTAAGTTATGTACATTTTAAAAACCTATTTAGAGGCTAAAAATTCCACCCATGCCGGGATTCGAACCCACGACCTCTGGCTATCCGTGCCAGCGCTCTTTCCAACTGAGCTAATGGGCAACTCACCGGCATCAGTGAAATTTCGAACCTCTTTACACTATTCTCTGTATTACGTACAGGCAGCGACATCTGGCTGAAGTAAATTGCATCACACAGCCCCGACTACCTACTTTGCAATTGGGGTTTTACATCGGAATTGTATCGTGTAAAGAGGTTCGAAATTTCACTGATGCCGGTGAGTCGCCCATTAGCTCAGTTGGAAAGAGCGCTGGCACGGATAGCCAGAGGTCGCGGGTTCGAACCCCGGCATGGGTGGAATTTTTAGCCTCTAAATAGGTTTTTAAAATTGTCCTTAGCACGGGTTAGTGCATTAAAAATAAATATTGTATAATTATGTACATTTGTGAAATTATAGTAGCAAGTAGACACAATTAGTAGGCTTTTAAAATATAGGTCTTAAGCACAGTACAGTAATGCAATCCACTCCATCCAAAGGTTGTCTGGAAGAGATCGCTCTTAACGATTATACCACCGTTTGTAAAACATTACTTAGATTTAAGACATTATTTAAGGTTTTATTCTTTTTTCTAGTTTTGCAATGAAGTGTTCTCTATCTATTTATCTACAGCTAAGGCACACATAACTTATTCAGAACGCCCCCCAAATGTTACATAACCTGAAAATATACCTTTAACTTCAGCGAAATACATTAATTCGCGTCCGTGTTAGAATAAAACGATGCGCTAGCTAACTGAAAGCGTAGTGCTCTGAATAGTGCCAAAGAAACTAATAAAATAAATCAAAGTGCTTTAGCATTTTGAAAAGTGCGCTTTAATTGCGTCAGAGTAGAGTTTGATTTCCTCTTGATAGAGACTAATATTTCCGGCTACGAACGTGTCTCTGCCGTTCTGCGCTCTTCTGCTTAGAGGATAAGGTTGAATTTCCTCCGTGAAACACCCACCGTTGCCCTTTTTCTGTTCAAATGTATACCACTGAGTTAAGGGAGGCAACGCGTCTCCATAGCTTCGGTTTATTTTTAGATTTTGGATCGATTGAGGTGTGAATTGGGTTACTTGCGATGTTTCAGGTGATATCTACTTTTACAGAACATAACTTAACATTTTTAAAAACCTATTTAGATTCTAAAAATTCCACCTCTAAATAGGTTTTACAATTGTCCTTAGCACGGGTTAGTGCAATAAAAAGAATTTAATCATGTGGGTACAGCGATATCATTCCGATGTAAAACCTAACCACTGCAAAGTAGGTACTCGGGGCTGCAAGTGATGCAAATTACTTCAGCCAGATGTCGCTGCCTGTACGTAATACAGAGAATATTGTATAGAGGTTCGAAATTTTACTGATGCCGGTATTCGCTTATTAGCTCAGTTGGGAGAGCGCTGGCACGGTTAGTCAGAGGTCGCGGGTTCGAGTCCTGGGTGGATTTTTTTTCCTCTAAATAGGTTTTTAAAGTTGTCCTTAGCACGGGTTAGTGCAATAAAAAGAATATAATAACTTAACCTCACACCCGTGTCCCAGAGGTAAGCAAAAACCAGGGTCATGATCCGGACAGTTCACTGCCTTCATCAACGTTTATTAGTCGTAGCGTGCACGTGTGTCGGTTTCGGGTAGTTTTTATCTTGCCCTTTGCTAATACTTCTCCTATTTGGTCGAAACATGAACTACGTGGGACGCCCTCCGACCAGGTGGGATGACGATCTGCGAAAAACTGCCGACAGATGCTGGATGCGGCAAACTGAAGACGCGGCGCTATGGCGCTCGTTAGGGGAGGGCTATGTCCAGCAGTGGACTAATACAGCCTGAAGAAGAAGATGAACTACTTTTATTAATACACAAAAACGGACTTCAACTAACACACGGACTAAAAGAAGAGTTTCATAGATAATTAATTTGTATTTTGTCATATGATTATTATTAATTCTTTATTTCGTTTACTTTATTACACTAATTACTTACATAATGTAAATGTACAAGGGCGTGCTTAATGCAAGAAGCATTATCTTTTAGCAAACCTTTGGTGTGAAAGGGTCTGGCAAAGGGTAGTGCAAGAAAAAAGGTGAAATACAATAAACTCACATAGTTATACATAGGGGGATACATTAACTTCGATTTACAGGTGGGGAATAATAGAACAGATTATAAACCTACAAAAAACTACGTACACGTACGATAATACTACGTACATATAGTATAATAGAGTTAAAGCCAGTACAAAGCTTATTTCTAATTATGTAGAGTCTACATAATTAGAAATATGCTTTGTACAAAAAAATATGGAGCTCCTGCGTCAACAACGGTTGCCACGCAAATGAGTCTGCGCTAAGAGCGGTGCGCGTCACTATGATCAATTTGATCATATCGAGGCGACACGGACCACGCCCCCATGCCATATCTCCTTCTTTCTATGATCTGAGGTTCCACCTATTTGTGTGAAAAAACATTTTCAACTCTTTCGAAAAATAAATATCGCACGTCTCTCACTGCAAAACACATTTCGGATTTGATTGTACTATCAACATCAGACTTAAAACCAAATTACTATCAGAAAAACCTCTTCACAGCTCACATTAAAAAGAAATAAAATGTTGTTATGTTACTTAATGTCATTTACAAATAATGTTAATTAAAGCATATTTTGTCTTTTGTGTATATTAAGATATTTGTATAATATAGCGTATGAATATTATTATGGTATTTGGCCCGGCGGCGCCACAGTCTATGAAATTTTGCCCACCTGGAAAATTTATTGGCCAGCTTTTATACTCTGTTGACTAAGAACTGTGAAAAACCTAAATTTGAGTTTTTTTGGCCATTTTTTCTCCAAAATGATTTACATTTTGAAATAGGCACCTAGTTTAACTTTTATCATTCATTAAGTCACATTTTCTGTGCTACTTTAAATGACAGCTCGATTTGATTTATTTATTGAAGATAGTTGCTAATCACGCTGATTTTTTCGGAGAAGTTCAATAAGAAACACTAGGACGCGAGATTTTTATATAGTACATTAGGTAATATTTCCAGTTCCTTTCTATTTATTTAATAACATGTATTTTAAGCCCACAAAATGCCGTGACGGCCCAAACAATGCACCCGGTCTCTAGCAAACGGAACTCACCCTCCTGCCCCCCCGCCCCGGCCGCCACCGCGCCCGCACCTACTTGTCACCCCGCGGTGGGGTCGATGACATGAGCTCCGGCGAAACTTCTTCCAGGGATGGCCATGTGAAATTATTCAGCGACAAATATCGTATAGATTTAAATTTAGACATGATACCAACCTATTGTATGTCCCCAGTGCTGGGGCACGGGTCTCTTCCTCCATCGCAAGAAGGTAAGGCCATAGTCCACCACGGGAGCCAAGTCCACGTTGGTGGAGGACTGTAAGACAGTGGCGGGCCTTAGTGTCAGAAGTTATCAAGCCTCTGACGTGGCTTAACGAATGCCATTACATGACAGCCTTCACCAACAGCTTAACGTGCCTTGCAAAGCACGGAAGCGCTCGGAAAAATGCCACTAGCGGTAGTCATCCCGTGACTACCGCTAGTGGCATTTTTCCATCTGGTCATCCATCTAGCACCTGACCGCGCCTGTTGATGCTTAACTCAAGTGATTGATTCCAATCATTCGGTTTTACTAGGCCACGAGCGCTTCATTTAAACATAACATAATATTTTATTCTTTAGTATTTCTTAATGTGTCGCGATACTTACACATAGTTATATATCAAACGGGTCAAATCGCGATTATTTATTAGGAAACCGTAATTACCTTATTTCCCGACGTTTCGGCAGCGTTACAGTTGCCGTGGTCTCGGGTAGACGTCGGGAAATAAAGTAATTACGTTTTACCTAATAAATAATCGCGATTTGACCCGTTTAATATACATATATAGCTATAATATTGGTTAGGCGGGAAGACGGCAAGTGGACTAGGGTAGCTACTTAGTGGTGGTCATCAAAAAACGGATAGCGCTACTCAAATAGCGCCGTGATGATGGAAGGTGGAGCCATCATCACGACGAGGCCATCATCACGAGGACCTATGAAGAGGCACACGTCTGTGTCGAGCACATGTCAACTTTGTGCGCACTGCATACTCCAACCAGTGTTGCCATATGCCAAGGTGTTAAATCTGATAATTTATGTTTTGAATCTGTAAAAAATCTGTATGGGTCTAAATAACGAATATCTGTACAATGTTCTGTATGATATTGGGAAGGATAGTAATTAAATTGATATTAATTACTATCCTTCCCAGGATAGGAATTGGAAGGATAGTAATTAAGTTGATATCGATGCAAACCCCAATAAACGATGTATTAACCTCTGCCAGGATTGGAAAAGTAAGTTTATGTTTAATTCTAATATCCTTCATTTATTAGCGACTTCCTGAAAGCTTCATAAATAATGCGCTTAGTTGAGCCTAACTGTACTTACTGTTATTAACTTTTTCCATTAGCGGATTTGTCGCAAGCTTTATTTTGCCCCAAAGTGGAAAAACAACATAAATTACTAAGTAATTTTAGTACATACAAGCAGTTTTTACGGAAATAGATGTAGATAGAGAGCACTTTATTGCACAACAAAAAAATACAACCATTATTTCTGTGTACTCTTTCTTAATTCATTCATTTATTCATCCTTCATTCACTCAGTCACTCATTCGTTCATTCATTCATTCACTAGTAGTAGTACATAGATAGATAGGCACTAAGCTCGCGGTCACCCCCTCCGGATTGGAGCAGCGGGGTCCGAACTAAAAACTAGAATTATTCAACACGACATAAATATTACGTGTCCCCATTTGCATTTGCGTGCTTTAAAGTCAGTAGAGCAGTGCGGTGATAGAAGTGCCAATGATTAATTAATATCAAATTACTTTCACACACCAAAGTCACTGGTTCTTGCTGACTTGCGATATCTCGGCTTTTGATAAGCATGCCAAAGATATAAGAAACATGACATTACCATGGTGATGAACCTTGTTTCCAGCCGGGATTCGAACCCGGGACCTCTTGCATGGTAGGTAGATGCGCTACCGCTACGCCACAGAGGTCGTCATAATATTGATTTACCTTTCGAGACGAGGAAAGCGACAACGGCTGGCAAATCGTTGATGACAGCCTGGTGCAATATGGTTTGCATGCGATTATTCTTCTCGTTCAAGAGGTGGGTCATGTTGAGCGAGTGTATCAGCTTCACGATGTACTCCATGCTTGGAATCATATTGTTGTGAAGCGTCAGGTGTAGGAACCTGGTGATGAAACGTGATGTTTGTAAATAATTTACATAGACGTATTAACGCAGAAGATGTGCACAATTCTAATGAGTAATATACTAGCACTAAAACATAATACAACCTAAGTCTTAAAAACCTATTTAGAGGCTAAAAATTCCTTATGCCGGTGAGTCGCCCATTAGCTCAGTTGGAAAGAGCGCTGGCACGGATAGCCAGAGGTCGCGGGTACGAATCCCGGCATGGGTGGTATGTGTCCTTAGCACGGGTTAGTGTACTAAAAATAATATAACCTAAGTCTCCCAGAGGGGCAGGCAGAGACTAGGGAGTGCCACTTGCCACGATCCTGACAGAACACAGAATTTTTCTTTTCTTAAACCCATAAACAATAAAATGCCCTTGTAAACAGCACAATAGCACACTATTTAGCACTAGGATTATTGTAAAACACTGACCCCTGAGACACAGGCCTAAAACCTAGTTCAGGGGTCAGGGTTCAATATTATTTTATAAGTGTGTAAGATTGAAAATGTTTTCATGTTATAATTCTTGTAATGCTTTTTTTATAGAAATACACTTATTATTATTATTAACGCACTAATCTAGCACTATTTGTTAATAATCATGGTACAATGGTTAAAACAATGAATCAGCTATTATATAATATTTTATTTATTTGCGCCGCCAAATACTTTATACAATTACAAATTCATTTTTAATTAGCATATAATATAGGGTTGTATGTGAAGTGATTATGTGTAATAGCCGCCTAACGTAAGGAGTAACGTCAACCGATGATAAGGCATACTAAAAACATGTAAAAAAGTATGAACTTACTAGGTTACTTTATCTAGATTTTGAAATAGACACCTAGTTTAACTTGTAACGTTCATTAAATGTTCATTCTATAAAACCTTTCTGAATCAATTTTAATTTGACTTTGTAATAGTAATGCTACAGAAACTGCTTTTAAAGTTATTTATTTTGTCCATATTGGATTTTTGCTTTCCCAAACATCTAATGTCCTCATGTGGACATCGTGTTTTAAATGGCACTGTTAGTCTGGGAGTGTTTGGATTTCTTTTGTAATTTTTTCTTCGCAACGATCCAGATCTTCAAATAGACAACTTTGTAGAATGTGCAACGTTCACACGTACTATCTGCGGTTATGTGAGAAAAAGTAATTACAAATTTGATTTCTGTAATTTTTAGCCCCTTTTGCCGCCTCTACAAAGTTCCTCGTTCTATCTCGGCGCTAAGTACCGTCGGCAGCGCCGCACGCGCCTGAGCGACATGTGCTGATATTGTACACTTCAGGACGATAGTGTGGAGAGAGACTTTGTTACACAGTCGACAGCACTTTTATTTATTTATTTTTCGATCGATTGATATCAACCCTTGTTTTTCCCCACTGCTGCTTCCTGCATGGCAGGAAGGTTAAGTCATATTCCACCACAGGGGCCAATCGCGGTTTGATGGAGGATTGTGAGACAGTGATTTGCCTTAATGTCAGAAGTTATCAAGCCGCCCATAAAGGCTCTTTCTTGACTTAACAACTGCCTTTACGGCCAGATTTGCGAGGCAGGGATTTATTTTATTTTATTAAGGACATCAACATTACAGCGAAAACAAATGATTTGATCACAATAATAAAATTCAAAGAGGTTCGAACCTCTTTACAATCACAGTTGTACAGAGGTTCGAAATTTCACTGATGCCAGTGAGTCACCCATAAGCTCAGTTGGAAAGAGCGCTGGCACGGGTAGCCAGAGGTCGCGGGTTCGAATGCCGGCATGGGTGGAATTTTTAGCCTATAAATAGGTTTTTAAATAATAAAGCAACAGTTCACGAGATCTTTCATAGACATTCATTAATAGGCACATTATAATTGTTAAAATATACCACGACGACTTAAAATATGAATTATTGTAAATATATTAAATTTAAACTGATCAAGATTTGCCTTTATACGTATGTGTGTGTGTGTGTGATGAATAGGTGTGAATTGGAGAGGGGGAGGGTTTTCCAATAAGTTACGTAGTATCGTTGAGTATAATTTAATACTATGCTTACAGGAAGCCAGGGAACTTAGGAACGAGTCAACTATACAAAAAAGGCAAACCAGGCGCATTAGGGTTGAGTTTCGAACATAGCTTCTATTCACAGAGACTTATAATTAAAACTGTTTTTATACGGATTTATGCTCGTTTATTAAATTTTTTACAATTTTCCAACGTTTCGGCACTTTTTCAGGTGCCGTGGTCCCGGATGACTGCTGCTCGTGTTAACCTTAGAAAATACTATAGAGACTTAGATGTTTGAAATCTTGCTGGATTGAAAATAATCAACATTATCATCATAATCTTGTTGTTATAATAAATGTATTTGGCTAATGGGATGTAACACAAGAATGTAAGTCTTTGCAACCATTCCTTTAAATAAATATTTTTCATTTTTCATTCATTTAATTCATTCATATTACTTGTACAAATTTGTACAAATGGCATACAAATGAACAAAATAAGTCGCCTCCACCCTTTTCAACTTTGCGACATTTCGCAATGCGTGCGCGCAGTTATAATTAGTTTAAGCTGTCTATCTCCCCGTTGGCTAGTGGAGGGGGTCACTCGCCGAACCCTTTGGGGTACATACTCAGTAGGGCACGATTGGAAAACAATAGTACACAATTGCGTTATTTGAAAGAAAGAAAAACATTTATTTAACGCTACATAGACATACTAAATTTGACAGAAAAGGAAAATACAGAAAAGAAAGCAGGAGTAAAACAAAAGCAGAAGAAAAGAGGAACTACAGATGAATGAAATGAACATAAATTCCAACGCTACACAGTATGTCGATGCAGCGGACAAAAGGCCTCATGCTCAGTATAAGCTGAAGGTTTGCACCCACAACACAGATTTTCAGCAAGGGCCTTCTGTAAGGTGACTCACGGAAGATCGATTTGGAAGCGCTTGCTACTCGTAAAACATTGTGGAAAGCGTAACAAATATTATTAACTACTTTTTGAACAAAAACAAAACGACTTCAAGAAGAACGCGGACTCAGATAAAGAATGCCAATTCATTAGAATTGTGTTTCGTGACCTTCTTATAGAATTTATCAACAAATTTTGATCTTTATGTGGGCGCACTTAAAATTGTGGGCTTCCCTTCTTATAACAAAAAAAATGTTGGCGAAATCAGACAACGTGGAAAAGAAAAAATTGTCAGTGAATATAACATTAAATACAGAAAAAATTATAACTTACTTTAATAAAACGAAATTTGAAAAAGTTTATTCAAAGTAGCGCCGGCACTGGGGTTTAATTAACATTATCAGTCAAACTAGGCGTTCCTTTCAAAATCCAGATCTTTTTGGAGACAAAATGGACCAAAAACATGTTAAAAAATTAATTTAAAACCAATTTATGTATAATTTATACACATTATGATAAAAGTTATTTAATAAAATTTTGAAATTTTAATAACGAAACCTACTTAAGAAGAAGAGTAAGTGTAATTTACTCTCCTAAATCGTCAAAATTGTAATGACCAGCAAAAAACTTGAACTAAAATCCGCGCATTCGAATTACGGTTGCAAATCACTTCAGCCCCTGTTTAGCCACAGTAGGGTGGTCACCCTTGCTTATTTGGTTAACATTTTAAGGGCAGGCCGCCCTTGGTTTAAAAAGCAAAATAAAAAATACCCTTTTTTGGACGGTATGTACAGCAAGACAAGGTGTTCTCCAGAAATAGTATCACTTGATCATGCTTCATAATTATAGTTATGCTGTTTTCTTACTTATGTTTTTATATCTGAATCTATTGATGAAGAGTATTTTTTTGTGGAAACGTCAAAATACGCAAATAGAGGAGACCTGGTTGGACCCTTCTCGCAAAAACTTAATTAAGTGATTATAGAATTAAGTGAAGAATGCATAGTGCTTACGAAAGTTTTATTTATTTATTTCTTGATACTCATACAAGGGTTGATAACGAACGATAACGAACCCATACTCACTCTTTCTGAGAGAAGGACCTGCATTTTCCTGCAGTGGAATGTATAATTATAGGCTACATAAAAAAAAACTTTTTATTGTAATAACAGAAAAAATATCATACAATCCGCCACTTAATGCCATAAGATTAAGTTCCAAAATGGAAGAAACGTCAAATCACTTGTCCTGATCCTAAACTAGGATACCCTATGCGATGGTGACCAGACAAGAACTCATGCAAAGGTCATTTTTGTACAAGTACGCCATGGGATTCGAACCTTCGGAGCCTATAATGGTACGAGTAATCGAATATAATAGCGCGAGACTAACGAGGCACGAGATCAGTAGCAGTTGTTTACAGTCTCTCAGACGTTTGTAGAAATTACCTTGCCATTGTCTTTTCATATGAATAACATATGTTTAACAGATCGAGATACAAGCGTGTATTTGTGTGTGTAAGTGTGCGTGTGTTTGGATGTGTACGTATATGTTAACGAACGAAAACTTTGTATTCACAATCAATCGGAATACGAAGTGTCAATATTATGAAAAGAATACCTTCTTCTTGTAGCCCTGCGCTACTGTATGTTATAACAAAAACGTGACAATACAGCGATCACTGTAGCGTGGAAGATAAATTCAGGTTAAAGGTATGCAGGGTTTTGACTTTATGACAGGAGATGGGAGATCGTCACACGTCAATCAAAGTTGGTTTGGACAATTCATCGCAGAGCGAGATTCATTATTCCTGTTTCATAGGGCTACGAGAATAGCACCAACCCAAATTCTTCCCGAGGGTGTCGTAAAAGGCGACTAAGGGGCACAAACCAGGGGGTGGGCAGCAGCGCCCCCTGCAGTACAATTCCAACAAACTGCGCAGCGAACACCGACCCGCATGCCCAGCGTGGGGATTATGGGCATCACCCCCCGATGATGGCACAACCTTGCGCTATGGCGCTCATTAGGGGAGGGCTATGTCCAGCAGTGGACTAATATAGCCTGAAGAAGAAGAAGAAGGGCTACGATCCTCTGTGATTTACTATCACAGATAGATATATAATTGCAAGGCGATTAACCCACAGCTTAACAAGTAGGAAGGCAATGTACTAACGAATTTTCATAATAAACTAAGGTTGTCGGTATCAACCCCTGTAAGACCCCACTGCTGGGGCACGGGTCTCTTCCTGCATCGCAGGACGGTTAGGCCACTCCACCACGGGGGCCAAGTTCGGGTTGGTGGAGGATTATAAGACAGTGGCGGGCCTTACTGTCGGAAGTTATCAAGCCGCTCATAAGGCTTGACAGCCGGCACTAACAGCTTAACGTGCCTCGCGAAGCACTTACCGTCATGAGGCCTATTATTACAAGGTATAAATGTGCATCTGACACAACAGTGTGCCAGATGTTGTTGGACTTATTCTGGAAATAAATAATGTATTACATTAAACATTAGGTTAGGTAGAAGCGCTCGTGGCCTAGGCGAGCCGAGTGATTGGAATCAATCACTCGGCTCGCAGGGTACAGGATGGGTGAGCGTCCCGTGACTACCGCTAGTGGTATTTTTCCGAGCGCTTCCGTGGTTCGCAAGGCACGTTAAGCCGTTATATAATGGCAGTCCTTAAGCCATGTCAGAGGCCATATGGGCGGCTTGATAACTTCTGACAGTAAGGCCCGCCACTGCCTTACAATCCTCCACCAACCCGGACTTGGCCCCCGTGGTGGAGTATGGCCTAACCTTCCTGCGATGCAGGAAGAGACCCGTGCCTCAGCAGTGGGGACATACAAGGGTTGATAACGAAATATTAGGTAAAAATTTTGTTTTTGAAGAATAATTACGTTTTTTAGTTTTTATACACATATTGTTCCTAGAGACTTCTCGTAGAAAGAGAGAGAGAGAGTCTGGGTTTTATTACCATTCGTCACCCAACACACATTTGCGATTTCAAGCGCTCAGGTATGATTACTCCTCAAATACTCAAATCCTAACGAGAGTATTATTTAATGACTCGATATGCTCAAACATTGTTCAGGTTAAGCTCACGTAATAAATAATCGCGATTAGTCCCGTCAAATGTGTTTCTTAGCGATGTTTTTCTTCACGTCATCATTATCGAACAAAATCGAATGATCTTTTATTATCAGTCATCAATTAGTTTTATGAGTGACCCATGCCACATGCACTTAAATAGTTTTGTTCCCAACTGGTCCACTTCATCGGCTTCACATTCGGTGACACTTACTCCAGATTAAAAACTTAGGAAACAAGGGTAACCAGCGGAGGCACCTAAATTAGACGCTGCATAGTTTTCACTGCACTTTTGGCAAGGACCGCTTCCTGATGCGATTTCGTATAAACACCCAAACAGATTCTAGTATCTATTGCTTTGAAATTAAGATTTGAAATGCGGTGAGTAATGTTCGCTCGTGACATTTCCTACCAGCCGAGAATAAAGTGCCGCAGACCGACGGTACTATGATCTAGCTTTAGTCAGTCGAGGAGTCCATAACGAAGGACTAACACCAATTTGCTAATTTGTAACAATAGTTGCAATCTGTAGTCAAAATTAGTGTCAAAACGTGTTTAAACAGTGGTGTAGTGTGAATATAAACTATGAATACGCAGAAGAAGAAGAATAGAAATCGCCCAAATAAACCTCAAAATCCTTTACCGCCGCAACTTGTGGAAGTTGAAAATCAAGATGTAAATAAAGTTGATAATAGTTCATCTTCAGCAGTAGATAAACCAGAGTTTCAAGTAAAAATTGACGAACGAGTTCCAGAGATACTCAGTGACGCGGGCGCGGTGTCAATGGGTGGTTCTAAAGAGAGTGAAGACAATGATAGCCCCAAAAAACCAAAGAGAAATCGAGGTAAGAAAAAGAAAGATGAAAAATTTGAACCAACTGATGTCGTGGAAAGAACGACATCAGTTAGTGAGCTAGGAGAAGATTTAAAAGTGAGTGGTGAAGCAGAAGATGAACGAATACAACAAGATATGGTTAAACCTGATGCTTCCACTACGGCTGTTGTGCCGACAAGTCGTAAAAAGAAAAGTAAAAATAAAAGCTACGAAAATGTTGAAAAAATTTTGGAGTCAGAAGATATACCCTTTATTCCAGAGTCTAAGTCTGACACAGTGATCGAGATTAAAAAAGAAAACACAATTGTAAGTGAATTACAAGAACAAGAAGGTAAGCCAACCAAGAAAAAGAATAAGAAAAACAAAAAAAATCGCAATGATTCTGAGAAAACCGAAGATGTATCTTGTACGGATGCTGTTCAAAATATTGGCCCTAAAAATAATGAAACGGAGTTAAAAAATGAGGGTATTATGAAGTTTGTCAAAGATATGGAAACACCTTTGCAGAAATCAACAGATATTCAAATCGTGGAAACTGTATCCCATGAAATTGAAATGACCAAAGATATGGGATCAAAAGGCAAAAAGAAGAATAAAAAAGACAAAAAGCATCCACCGAAAGAAGAAGTTTCTGATGACAAATTGACCCCGACTCAATTATTCCATATTAGCCAAGATGTGAAACCTATGACTTTTGTTGAATTACTCGAAGTAAAGGACAAAGTAATCGATAATAGAGAAAAAGAGTCTACTTCTATAATTGCTCATACAGATATTATAGACAATGCTATAATACCAATTGTTAAAGAGTCTAGTCCTAAACCTAAAGCTAAAATAGCGAAACCTGTAGAAAAGAAAGGGAAAGACAAAAAAATTGAAGTAATTGCTAAGCAGCAAGAAGTGGAAGTTGCTATAATTTTGCCACAAGACAGTGATGTTGAAATGAAACCTGCGATAATTAATGACGAAGATGATGACGATTTGATAATGTGTCCTATTACTGAAGATTCTCCTGAAGAATTTTTTGTTGAAGAAACTAAAGATAAAGATAATTCCAGAACAGACACCCATGTAAAAGATGACATCCCAAAAGTAACTACAGTTAAAAATATAGAAAAAGTAAACAAACTTCCTTCAGAAGTATTGGATTCTATGGATGTTGCTAAATCAGAAACGTTCGAAAATATTCTGAAATCTGATGAAACCACCAAATCATTTCCTGAAAAAACTCCAAAACATAATAAAAAGAAGGCCAAGAAAGGGAAAGAGACAGAAATGACTTTATCATCAATTTTAAATTCATCACGAGTTAGTGAATCTTTAAGTGCAGAAAATCCTAATGAAAAATCAGATATGACAACAAAACCATGCAAAACAGAAGTGTCTGAAGTGATACCAAAATCTGACAAAATGTTACATACCGATAAAGGGCTGTCAATTACAATGCCATGTTTCGCAACTGACATATCTATGGAGTTAAAAGATCTTGAGAAATCCGACCCAGCCTTACCAACCTTACGCGATGAAACAAATATTTCTACAGAAGTTACTTCAAGCCCAAGCAATGATAATATTAAAAAGGCAGAACTGGAAAGGAGTGAAAAACGAAGGAAGTCTCCGAAACCGCCTAAAACGCTGAGTACAGATCACAAAGACGAGAGCAAAGAAACCGCTGACATGACTAAGGAAAATATTGACTTCAAATGTGTTGAATTTAATCCAAGTGAATCCACGCTGATAAGCGACGAAAATTTAGAAAAATCGGATGTCGATAAGAACATAATTATTCCGGAATCTGTAGAACCATTGAATAAATTAGAATTGACACAGACTCAAGCTTCGGCAAATACGCCTACTGACATAACTCCGGATATGATAGAATCACCTCGTTCTACTAGTGCAGATTTAATTGACAATAATAACAACACGATAATACACGAAATCAACACCCCAACTACGATTGCTTTTGCTATACCAGAAAGTGCTATAATATGCAGTGCCACTGAATCACCTGAAATTGTACCTCATGATAAAAAAATTGTAGATGTCAAAAACGTTGGGATTTCTCTACAAATGGTTGACAAAACCGATGTGAAATCAAAAATGATGGAAGTAAATCAAGATATGGAGGACTTGAGATTATCAATTGAAAAATCTCTAGCTGAATTGACGGCGTTAGAAAAAAAAGATGAAGAATTTGGAATTAAACCGTTCGAAACCAAAATTATTGACATCAGTGTTAAAAAAGAGACTCCGCATCCTTTGACTCCTATACAAGAAACGGAAATACAATTGAAACTACCTTCAGACTTGGTAAAGAAACAAAAATCTGTAGCAGAAATATTGGTTAAACCTGATAAGCTAAACAATCCATCTGAAGAACCTATAAAACCTGAAGAGTCAAAAAATACAGAGATACTAAATTTATGTTCAGTAGATAGCCTTGTATCTCCCGTATGCCCTTCTAGGAAAGATAATAAAGGAAAAAATAAATCGAAGAAGAAAGATAAGCAAGAGAACCAATGTGCCAGTGCTTCAGATGCTGCTGAAACATCTTCAACACAAACTAAAGACTGTAGCAAAGAAACTAAGAAAGAAGAAAAGCCAGAACAAAAAGACAGTGCACAGTCTCATGAGGAAAAAAAGAAACAGCAATCTGATTCGATAGAACAAGATATTGAAAATTCTGAAAATGTAATACCCGATGAACATGCAGAAGTGCTATTTGACCCCATAGAAAACTTTGAAGATGCAATGACCTCCAGTGCCGATGATGTCAACAAATCCTTTGAAATAATTGCAAATGAAGCCACAAATGAAATTGTAATTTCAGATCAAAAACCAAACCCTGAAATAAACGTAACAGAACCAGATGATGTAGAGAAAGACAAAGAAAAAGATAATAAACAAGATAAAGGGAATCCAATCATGTCGCAGCCAAAAAACTTGCTAGGCCACCCCGTCATTCCTGTGCGATCGAGTAAAATGGACTACAAAAAGGAAAAAAATAAAACACCGAACTTAAAACAGGCTAAAGTCAAAATAAAAGACTCAAACCAGGTGGAGAAAATAAAGAAAGAATCTAAAGAATCGCAGACCGAGAACAAACCTAAACTCATCAATAACAAAGGTCTAAATGAGTCAGTAACGTGCGTTACTAGTGAAAACGACGAATACGTCTACAAGTACAGTTTCAGAAAGGTTTTCCTCCCAAGTAACTGCCACGTTTGCAAGAAAGAGCTGAGAGAAAACAGAATTGCTTGCAATTTCTGCAACCTTCTGTTTTATTGTAGTAAAACACATCAGGACGAAGATTCTCCACATCACCAAGCTTTCTGCTTTGCTGTGTCTACTATTTGTCATCTAAAAGGTAAATTATCAATTGTTGAAAATTACACAGACACTGTGACTTATTGAACGTTATATTCTTTTTAATGCACTAACTCGTGCTAAGGTCAATTTTAAAAAACCTATTTAGAGGCTAAAAATCCTGGCATAGGTGGAATTTTTAGCCTCTAAATAGGTTTCTAAAATTATTGAACGTTACAAGTTAAACTAGGTGTCCATTTCAAAATACTGATCATTTTGCAGATAAAATCGACAAAAAACTCCAAAACTCAGTATTTTCAGATCTTAATTGACAGAGAGTATATAATAATTATCTTTACCACATCACATCACACTATCACATAAGGTCATACTATTTATCACACTATAAAGGCGAAAGTTTGTGAGTGTGAATGTTTGTTGCTTCTTCACGTCTAAACGGCTGGAGCGATTTTAATAAAATTTGGTATGGAGTTAGCTGACACCCTGGATTAACACACATGCTACGTTTTTTGCGGGAAAATATCTTATTTCGATGGGAAAATCGTAACAAAGCGGGACACAGCTAGTTGTCGATCGATATCAACCCTTGCGTGTCCCCACTGTTGGGGCACGGGTCTCTTCTGCATCGCAAGAAGGTTAGGTCATACTCCACCGCGGGGGCCAAGTCCGGGTTGGTGGAGGGTGTAAGACAGTGGCGGGTCTTACTGTCAGAAGTTATCAAGCCGCCCGTAAGTCCTCTGACATGGCTTAACGACTGCCATTACATGACAGCCGGCACGAACGGCTTAACGTGCCTTGCGAAGTACGGAAGCGCTCGGAAAAATGCCACTAGCGGTAGTCACAAAACGGTCACCCATCCTGCACCTAACCGCGCCTGTTGTTGCTTAACTCAAGTGATTGATTCCAATCACTCGGTTCGACTAGGCCACGAGCGCTTCAGCTAGTTGTAGCTAATATAAAACGCACGAGCTTCTTTTTGATAAGGTTAGGTTAGGTTAAACGCACAGTTTATCAAGATGCTCCTACTACTCATAAAACGAACTGTTATAACCACCTTCCCACAGTGACTGTATGCAGAGGAATACGCTGACGCGTCAGTAGGTGCATTCGACACTTGTAGCCTTTTTCCACAGCATCACACAAGCGCGGTCACTCATTTCTCAGTTCAATATCCTTGCTCGTGAAAAACGGTCGTCTCTATATTTTATTGTTCAATCATTTTCAATTTCAAAATAAACGTGTTTGCGGGCATACTATTTTTTTAAAAAAGACTCTCCTGACCCGCCCCGTGACAGAACGATACTGTTTTAAATCTTAGCAAAGAGTTTTTAAGTCAGAAAAGTAGTCAACATTTTATGAATAAAATTTACTTGGAGAACTAAAATATAATAAATTAACATTTCAGTCTTTAATTTCATTAATTTTGACCATAAGTTACAACAATTATCTGTAACAGAAAACAAAAATATTAACTTACCTTATTACTACATAATACTGGCTGATTTTGTGCCTTTGCCTTAAAAAAAGCGCTGATGCGCGCGCATCGCTAATTTGTGAACAAGTAAAGATTATAATATTTTTTATTTTTAATGCACTGACCCATGCTAAGGACAAATTTAAAAACCTATTTAGAGGCTAAAAATTTCACCCATGGCGGGATTCGAACCCGCAACCTCTGGCTATCCGTGCCAGCGCTCTTCCAATTGAGAATGTCGCTGCCTGTACGTAATACAGCGAATAGTGTAAAGAGGTTCGAAATTTCACTGATGCCGGTGAGTCGCCCATTGGCTCAATTGGAAGAGCGCTGGCACGGATAACCAGAGGTTGCGGGTTCGAATCCCGGCATAGGTGAAATTTTTAGCCTCTAAATAGGTTTTTTTTTAAGTAAAAATTATTTCGCACGTTTTTTCGTGTCGCTTTATTGTTTTATTTATTTGATCGCAAATATGTCACGGGCGGATGATGATGATGATGTTATAAAACGTCGTATGACATACGTACGCGTTGATAATTACAGCCTCTGCTGTTTTGTAGCTTTCGCCTACGGCTCGGCTGTAATTTTCAACTTACCGCAATTATTTTATAAATGATTGATTAAATCGTTTACTTGCATTTTCACACACACAGTAAGACCATCATTAATCAGACTATGCAGTAACAAAAGCAAAAACACATAGAAAACACAATGAACAATTTTCAGAAAAAGAAAAAAAAACATTTACAATTTATAGACACGGCAAGGTATAATAATGTAGAGTTTTTCGACACGTTCTTTCGTATAAAAGCAATTTTACTCCTATCTAAATTTATTTATTTATATTTATTTTACTATGTATATTCTTAATTATTTTGTATTCGTTGTTTTTCCAGTGAACAATAAAGAATATTCTTATCTTATCTTTATTTACTTATATTTACAGGTCTATGTAGTGTATTATTTCTGCTTTGGTTATTGTAATAGTTTTTGCAGTCTACGTAGTTTATTTTGCACACGTATATAGACCCGTTTTTTACTGCTGCTCCGACTCAACAAGGTTGACATGTTATTTCTTATTTAATATTTCGTGTGCACTTTATTATATCTCGAGAAGAACCGACAACCGTTGGAGTAAACGTTTCCTTGAGCGGAGACCGCGACTCGGCAAACGTAGTGTAGGACGCACACCGACTAGGTGGGATGACGATCTGCGTAAAACTGCAGGCAGATGCTTGATGCGGCAAGCTGAAGACAGGGTGCTCATTAGGGGAGGGCTTTGAACACCAGTGGACTAGCATAGCCGGACGATGACGACGACGTGCAACAAAGTATAATTAAACGAATGTTTAAGTGGCAAGTGGCAGTCCCTGGTCTCTGCCTACCCCTCTGGGATACAGGCGTGAGGCAACGGAAATTGTGACAAACTTAGTTTACATACATATGTAAACTAAGTTTACATACATATGTAAACTAAGTTTGGTACAATGTCCCCTTATAAAATTTCAATGTTCAGGTCAGAAGCACATCTTCACGGCGATGCGCGGCGTCTCCGGCCACGAATATCGCCTGCTGCGAATGCAGCTCATCGTCTCCTGCGAGAAGATACTGAAGCGGCGGCTCTCTCCCAGCGAGCAGGAGGCTTTACTCTATCCAAGGGTTTGCGCTGATGGTGGCTGCAGAGAGTGGAGAGTGGACAAGCTGAAGGACTGCGCCGGCTGTGGGCAGGTTCGGCAAAAAATCCTTATACCAGTATGACGTCGTCTATATTGCAAAATATCATCGAAAAATATGATTTTCCTTTTTTTTCATCTAAATTGAAGGAAAACTCGAATCTCATCGTAAGTGTAAGACATTATAATCTTAGCCTGAGTACGTTAGGATTATGATATCTTTGTAATTTTTTAAATTTTAATTATAAAACATGTAAAGATACAGATTACAATTGGCGGCCTTATTGCTAAAACAATAATAAGCGATATGTAAGATAAGACAAGAATATTTGAACCCTAGGGAGGAAAATTAATTTTAATTGTTGTTACTAATAAAGTAAAATAAAAATAAAATAAATAATTTGGGATGCAGATAATTCTCGTTAAAGTTACAATCACTAAAGAAATCAATCAAGAACTGTGAAACGCCGCGGAATCCATAAAAAAAATTGTCACTATATAAAAGACCTAACCTTCCTGCGACGCAGGAAGAGACCCGTGCCCCAGCAGTGGGGACATACATGGATTGATATTGTAAATAAAAGACGCGCGAAATTGATTTTTATATTTTCTACCAGATATCATACTGCGCCGACGCACTGGAGCACATCCCTAAGGAACACCCCCGCTGGTGTAAGTCCTACGCCCTGTACCGGAAGCTGGTGGTGCACCAGCTGACCCAGGGTCGCCTGGAGCCGCCACTGCCGACTAGGACGCTGGCTGCTGACAGGATCTGCGAAAACATTAACAGACTGCTCGCTGATATGTACGATGGGCGGATTGGTAAGCTTGTACCTCCACCTTTTTCAAAACCATGGGCCTGCTTATCAAGGAGTTAAATTGGCGATTTTAATAAGCAAGTGTGCTGTAACGCCTGTCATCGAGTCTTCAAGATTAAACTCGGCTCTTCCACGCATGAAGTCTTTGATGATCAACATGAACGGAAGCGTCGTGGAGGAAAATCATCAACGTCACATTGACCGTTGAAAGACTTTTTGTAAAGAACAGGTTTGTACTCTTCCGATGTGATTGTGCTTTAGTGGAAATTTCCTGCCAGGCAGATCGTACTCCTGGGTACGGCCGGATGGTCCGATTGTTGTTCCTCGGCCCTTATGTTTATAGCATGTCATGTGAAACACTTATTTGCTGGTGCGATGTAGGAATGATGGAGTATGCAGTGGGCGCGTAGAGTTGACATGTGCTGGCCACAAACTAGGCCTGATTTACATTATTTTAGCTTTAATTTCATGCTTTATGCCAAAAGTATATACCTAGTACACCTTGATTAGTAACATTTTTGATGTTAACAAAGTTGAGAGTATTGGCTTTATTCCCACGCGCGCTTGCCGCGGCAACTCAACAAAATTGCTATCCTATTCTTCTTCTTCTTCATGCTATATTATGTAGTCCACAGCTGGACATAGCCCTCCCCTAATGAGCGCCATAGCGCCCTGTCTTTAGCTCGCCGCATCCAGCATCTGCCTTCGCAAATCGTCATCCCATCTGGTCGGCGGGCTATCCTATTAGCTTAATATATAACTATATACGAGAATCCTGATGATTCAGACATGAACCCTTTGTTCCCACTGCCGGGGCACGGGTCTCTTCCTGCATAGTAGGAAGATTAGGCCATACTCCACCACGAGGGATAAGTCCGGGTTAATGGAGGGTTATAAGACAGTGGCGGGCCTTACTGTCAGCATGAACAACGTCACATTCTGGTGGTGTTTACAGACATGAGCGACATCCAGTACGCGGCGCTGACGCAGCTGGCCACGGCACCTCTCACTGCGGCGTATTCCTACCAGCTCTACAGAGACAAGATGAGGAGTGTGCAGCCCAACGGGGTTCACAAGGTTGGTCTGGCGTTCAATTTTTGAATGAGTACCCTTTTTTGATGAAAGTTTCTTCTTCTTCTTCTTCAGGCTATATTATGTAGTCCACTGCTCATTAGGGGAGGGCTATGTCCGGCAGTGGACTACATGAAAGTTTCTGCTCAACTCAAAATCCTTTCTTTTCTATTTGTCGCGCATTGATTGTTAATGCCTAGGTTCATATGACTAAATATCATGGCGACAAGTAACACAAAGATTTGTAATTCAAATTTTAGGTGACAATAAAACAAAGATTTTCTGTTTTAATTATGTCCAACTTTCACCACATCTTTTTCCACCTTCAGGCTGAAAATAACTGTATAGATGCAAAATCTCAATACACCACTATGCCACCACTTTTCAGAGTTCCACATTTACACCACGATGTATTCCTTCACAGTTAGCGAGTGTTAGGTATCGCTACTTTGGTGGCCTCTGCATCTACGTCATGAGATGTTTGAACAGCGTCCAGTGGTATCTTCACTCTCACTAGACGGATGAAAGGACCACTCGGATGCTGCAGTGCTTGGGACATGGTTTTAAGATGATGTAGACGTGCCCAGCACCTATACTATCCTTAGCAGACAGCTTAGTAGGCCTAGCCCACAGGAAAGACAAGTAAATACTTGCGGAACAAGCTGCGGGTTTCCTCACGATATTTTCCTTCACGTTAGGGTGTGGTATTGCGACTACAAATTCGCAAATGTACATAATTTGGAAATTAAACAAAATCATTGGTACAAGCCCGCACTGGGGATCGAACCCTCACTTGCGAATATTCGGAGTAGGAGTAAAACCAACGACATCTCGCATGTAAGGTATAGTCTACAGATACTTACCCCATATCTTTTACCACCTTTAGGCAGAAAATAACTATATTCATGCAAATGCTCAATACACCATCATGTCACCACTTTTCAGAGTGCCACATTCACGATCCACGTCGTCGGTGCGGAGCTCCAATTCGAGGCGGATTCCCTGCATAAGTGGGAGGTCTTTTTCCTCCACCTGCGACCTGACGTTGTGGAACTGAGGGTCACCCTAGTGGGGCCGGAGCTTAACCCTTCCAACCTGCCACTGGATTTGCTGGGGAACATCAAGTAAGAGTCTTATGACCTCAGCCATACACGTCGTTCTGATCATACAGCCATACAGATCATCATAAAGGAGTGGAGAGGCCCCTGTCAGGTACTGGTCAAATGGTTTGAACAGCATTGTGTCAAATAAGACAGATTTAGTGATGACACTAGGTTTAATTAATGTTTTAATAGGTACCTTGCTATAAACATCTTGTACTTCGTGTACATAGATACTCAGGTCAGCAACCAGTTTCTTCACAGTCTGGTATGTCAGATCTATTTTTACAAATTGCCTTAGTTAAAAAAGGCAGTTTTATAAAAAAGTATACTATCAGTTAAATTCAATGCTATCAGCAGTCTGAAAAAGCAGTTACTTTCCATACCTCAAAAACTGGTGCTAGGTCAAGAACTTACACAACTGTCACAATATAGATAGATAGATAGAGAACACTTTATTGCACAACCAGAAAAATATTACACCATGATTCTTAAATCAGAAATGGAGTTTAGTTTCTCGCTGTTTTTTCTTCACAACTGTGGACTTAATCTATAATCAAAAAAACCGAAGGCAGCGTCTGGAATTGTACATTAACATTCAGTAATCAGAATGTATTTTTTTCATGTTAAAACAACATTTTTGATTTGATCTGTAATCTTTCTTTCCTCTCACCCGGTACCTATCATCAACGATATCTAGATATATTTTATTGTTCCAGACTCTGCCCTACATGCCGTGTAGACCGGCGTCGCATGGTCTTTCAGTTTCAGGAAAAACTTATGTATCATCAGTTCCGGGACGGTGATGACTTCGTACATCCCGATTTGGGTAAGTTTTGTCACTGTAAACCTTTTTGTTGGAGTTAGATAAAAAGTAATGTTGCGCGGGGTTAAAATTATGTTCATGATATCTTAGGTTGCGTCACTGTCAAAGTCTTCTCTCATAGTACCAAGAATTGTCAATTCACTGACTGGAACTACTTTTAAAAAACTTACGGTTACCTACTTTTCCTCTACTTCGCTCCGTGTATATCCACTATTACGTCTTGGCTACCATGTCTTCATACCTAATTTAACTCTTTACCATACTAAGTAGGTGTATATTATTTTGTAAATCTAAATTTTATGTTAACCTAACCTAACCATGGAGTTCACTTAATTGAGCAATATTTTCTGTTCTTTTATACCTACTAGAGTTTCATTGCCTTCTATTAACGATTTGTTGGCATTTTCGGACTTACTTTAATTTATCTATTAACATAAGTACTATCATACCATGCTTTCTCTAATATTAATTACTTTACAATTTATATGTTTCTCTTTTTTACTTACGCTTCTCTAGCCATCTACTTCTTAATTCTGTTTTTAAACTTACACTTTCGTAATTTCAGCAACACCAACACAATAATTTAGGACAAAAACAGTATCTTTTATCAAAATGCAGTGCTTTTTTTCAGTTTGTGCCTTCAACCCGTCGATCCATCGCTCCGCCAGCTACGATAACTCGGCTTGGTCTTTGATCCTGAACGCTATCTTCAAGTTGAAGACTCCTTTTTGCATTACCGCCTACTCCATGAGCGAGCTGCAAAGGGACCTGGCGTACGTCAAGAATAACTCCCAGGTTGACTTCAATACTGTTTCTGAGGCTAAGTTTAACCCGTTTGCTAGCGTTAGACCTGATAGGAACTTTATCACGGATAATGAGATTCCGTTGTTGTTTAAGAATTATTGTTACTGTGTGCTTATTGGGGCGCTTTAAATAGTGTAAAGTTTTCTGTCTTTCGGTTCAGGCTTGACTATAGTTGTCCAAGAAAATATCGTGGCTGAACCTGTCTTGAATAATCTGTTTTGTTTTGTTATATTATAACCAATACTTATCTGCTATAAAAATAATCGAATATCAAGTGTTTCAGTAGGTGTTGATTTTGTCGAGATTTATTTGTGTTGTGTTTTTCATTGTAAAGTTTTTGTATATTCAACTTTTCTTTTACTGAAATTAATTAAAATAAAATATTTAAAATAAAAATACTTTTATTTAAGTAACAACAATTATTGTACCTTAAAATTAAATATCACGAATAAAACTTTGTACTTACACCATATTGTCTGCAAAAAATAACACAAATTACTTAAAAATACTGGTTGCTTGCAAATACTGACATGAATATCATGACACTGCTAAAGTAGTTATCCCCATCACATAAAAGATGACGAACCCATTTATAATTAAAAGCGTAATAGATTATTTACAACAGAAATAGATACACAGAAGAACAGACAAAAATTGTCATACTTTCGAAAATTATTTATGGACACTGCCCGTAGAGATAACACAAACATCGAGATAAAGAGTAAAAATAGAAGAAGAAACAGATGAAGTGCTTGCTTCTACCACCCAATGATTCTGCCGATGTGGATCTCGACACCTAAGGAAGAAAAACTGTTTACATACAAGTTTTGGTACAGATGTTTAGCACATAGTCAGTATGGAAGAAGATGACGAAATGAAAGCATGGAGAACCTTTATAATTAGATACAAAAATGAAGACAAATGGTGCCAAAAATCAAGATCAAACCAAAAATCAAAAATCAAGATAAGTTGATATTACTTCTTAATGATTCGCGATGCTCATACATAGTTATATATTAAACGGGTCAAATCGCGATTATTTATTAGGTAAAACGTGATTACCTTATTTCCCGACGTTTCGGCAGCGTTACAGTTGCCGTGGTCTCCGGTAGACATCGTGGTATCGCGACTAGACCCGTTTAATATATAACTAGATATTACTTGTTACTTGATTTCCACAAGTTGTAGAAATGAATGAGAAGAAAGTTTTAGTTTTACCGCTAACTCTGATCTCAGTGTTTGGCAACCAGAGGATTATAATTATTATATAGGTATGAGTCCGTTCATTATGTTGATGTTTTATTATGATGTCATTATTTTATGGTAAATGGCATTCGAATATAGCAGGGTAATCTTAGATAAAATCTTAACAAGATAAGTTAAATTTGAACCTTTTCTACACCCGAAGTTAGTCCCATGGATGTCGGATCTCCTACTAAAACTGCTGTTTCGTTGTCTTCAAATGTCTCATTGTTTTCTTCGTCATCATTGAACATAGTCTTACGCCAATCTTGTCTTGTTTTAGTCTTTTCTGTTGCTATTATAGTAGTGCTACCTTCTGTTAATCTCCCTAAGAAGGAAGTAACGATTTCATTTGCAACCGTTGTAGTTTCTATAGATTTGTCTAAAATCGTGGATAAGTCTTGGTTTTGTGAAATGGTGACAGGTTCTGAGGTTGTTTCTTGGTGAGAGTTAAAACTGTTAGATCTTTGTTCAAAAGTTTCTTCAGTAGTGGCAAAAGTGTTTGAGTTAAATTTAACTGTACTTACTCTTAAAATGTCGTCTTCATTTTTGTCTTTATTTGTTTCCGTCACTACAGTAAATTTCTCATCATCCAAATAGGATTCTGGACTTGTTGATACTATACTATCTGTAACGGTTGTTATATCTGCTGTAGTTTTATCTTTGGTGGCATAGTTTAGTTTAGTTTCATCTGTATTGCTTTGGATTGTAGAATTAGCTATATCATCATCACTAGAAAATTTAGCGGCATCATCAAAAAAGTTTTCCTCGTTCAAAAATGTCTCCATATTTTCATCGTCTGTTGTAGTAGTTTCTTGATAATCTTTTACAATTACAGTGGCCGATTCTGTTTTATACTCCCCCTGTACTGTTGTACTTAAGTCTTCTTTTTCTGTACTATTTTTTTTAGTTGATACTTTTTCTTCTGTGGGTACTTGTGTAGTAACCTCCTTTTCATTAGATACAGTTAAAAGTCTTAATATAGGACTAGTAGTTATTACGTTCTCAGTATTTGTTTTATTCTGCTCTCTATCTTCACTAGAATAAATTCCTGTTTCTGTTGTGCTTGTTAGGACACCGATTTCACCAACAGTAGTTAGATTGAAGTCCGTCTGAGTCCTAATGTTAACTTCATCCTTATCTGTATTTGATTCAAGATTAATCGTACTACTTATTCTTTCAGAAACACTTTCTACTTCAAGAGGTTTATAGTTTACAATAAAGGTCGTATTTTCACTATCGTTGAAGAGTCCTACAGCATTCAACTCAGCAACTTTGTCAGCTCTCGTGTACTTAGCTATGCTAGGTCCGAGGATGTCGTCGGTGTAATTGAGCAGGTTGTGACACTTTTCAGGCGTGTTCACGTCTGATGAACTGCCCCAAATGATAAAGCCTGATGCACTGGATCGGTAAAGAGTTTGCAGGGCCATGTTGAGGTCGGTCTGCAACAAAAATTTTGACGTGCTTAATTTTTAGTTGACTTGCAGGTTGCTTTCATTATGTTAACTGCGGGAAATAACCAGCGTGTTTTATTCAAAATGTAGATCATTTTGGAGAAAAGTGGACAAATAAACTCCAAACTTATTTTGTTCAGAGTCTTTTGATACTTAAGTAACAGAGTTTACTTATAATTCTAAAACCTAGTGCTAATTGAACCGGCTAAGATATGATCCTTCTTCATGAGCCCAAGATCGATTTCGTCACACGTATCAGATTACAGAATTTTAAATTAATGTATCGTCACGTCATGCAACAAGTGACCAGTAACCGCTTCTGCTGATTGTCTCCTTTTTCAGTCTCCTTGATCCTCCGTGGGACCAACAATGGATTGTTTACTATCTCATCCGTTGTGTAGCGCAGGACAGAGGTAGAAATGAGTTTTTGAGCCCAAAACCGTGAGTCGTCGTGACGTAATTTACCAATCATCAATTGACCAATGACCAATCATTCTGCTGACTGTCATCTTCTTCAGCCTCGTGATCATTCTAGGGGCTCCTGACATGAATCTAGCTAGGTATCGCATGCTCCTCGTTTTGTATGAAACCAACATTTGCACTACTTATTATGGCTGGAACGGAAACTAAATATCTCTCATTGGGTGCAAGAAAGGAGCCTTCTCGAACGGCGTACTCACTGAGCCCGTGCGTCGGGCGCACCCTGGACAACAATCAGCGAGTCCTTTTCGCTGATTGGCAAATCCATTTACCTCGATGGCTTACCATCGACACGCTAAGATATGCGGAATTTTTGAGGAGTATTTGCGGTCGCGAAACGAACGTAAGAACTACCGGGGTCGCATTCATGTCTGTGAGGCCCGTTCACCGTCTCACCTGCGTGAAGTACCCAGCGTCTCTGTACCGGAACCACCAGTAAGGCAAAATGGGCGTCGCGCCCCTCGCCACCCGCGCCGCCTCCCCCACTCGCGCCTTGATGAAGGCCGACAATTTGGGAGTTGTGAGAGACACGGTGCTGTAGACGGAGGGGTATAGCGCTGTCGACTCCGACCACAACCAGTATAGTCTGGAATGAGAGGAGATTGGGTTGTTAGTTGGTTTGTGAAGATACTATGTCGTAAATAATATTGTAATATAATGACGTGCCGCGCGTGGAACCCTCATGGGACAGGCGCTTACTGAAAATCAGTGCTGTATGCTGAGTGACCATTGTTTGCAAATGTTTCTTTAAGCACTTTGTTTTGTGGTGTCTCAATGTATTGAATAGTCAGTACGTCTAATGTTGAAGCGCTCGTGGCCTAGGCGAATCGAGTGATTGGAATCAATCACTTGA
Source organism: Yponomeuta sedellus (assembly GCA_934045075.1). Lineage (NCBI taxonomy): Eukaryota > Metazoa > Arthropoda > Insecta > Lepidoptera > Yponomeutidae > Yponomeuta > Yponomeuta sedellus. Next base: position 908,825 of record OW203745.1, on the reverse strand, counting down.
GTTAAGCAACAACAGGCGCGGTCAGGTACAGGATGGGTGACCGTCCCGTGACGACTGCTAGTGGCATTATTCCGAGCGCTTCCGTGCTTCGCAAGGCACGCTAAGCCGTTGGTGCCGGCTGTCATATAATGGCAGTCGTTAAGCCATGTCAGAGGCCTTATGGGCGGCTTGATAACTTCTGACAGTAAGGCCCGCCACTGTCTTCCACCAACCCGGACTTGGCCCCCGTGGTGGAGTATGGCCTAACCTTCCTGCGATGCAGGAAGAGACCCGTGCCCCAGCAGTGGGGACATACAAGGGTTGATAACGAACGTCTAATGTTTTGTGTAACTGTGGCTGTAATAAATGTGTTCTTCTATAACCGGCAAAGAAAAGATCTGGAAACAGTCGATAATGTCGTCTCTTCTCGTTGTAATAGTATCGAGAGAAGCAAGAGGATGCTTTGTTTGCTGCTACTCTTTGAGCAGATCTAGAATGATAGAATTATAAAAATACATATACCCCATTTTAAGTTTTAAGTAGTTTCTATAGGTGGTGCCAGACCTGAACCCGTAACAGTACATCAAACATTTGCCATTTCTAAATAAACCGAACTGACCAATGAACAGAGCCAAGCAAAGGCCCCACAACCTAGGAAAGAATTGAACATTTTTACGATCACGATAGCAACTACTTTAGTAAATGCTCATGTATTAAGATGTCAGACGGAGGATCGATGACGAAATGGCTCGGCTCGACGAAAAACAGGAATGAATATTTTTTTTTCGCAAAAATTCTCGCTGGAACGCTCGTTAGAATGCTCGCCAAAACTTTTCCGTTTCTTCTTCTTCTTCAGGCTATATTAGTCCACTGCTGGACACAGCCCTCCCTTAATGAGCGCCATAGCGCAAGGTTGTGCCATTATTGAGGGGGGTAATGCCCATAATCCCCACGCTGGGCATGCTGTTTCGGTTTCCGTTTATTTTGTGAGATTTTACCTGTAATAAACGTTACCTAGAATTGTCATTAAAAGTGTCAAGTCTATCATCAGCTTTAGACTCCAAAGGAAGCACAGAAAGCCATTCAAGCTTGCCTAGCATGGTTTTAGTAAGAAGAAGGAGATATTTATTCTAATTGCCACGTTTTCGATGTAAAAGTAGTGTTAACTGTATTCGTGCTCATTCAAGTGATGTACAAAACCTCACCTGTTGTTCTCTTCGTACGTCTGTTTAGCACAAGTGGCTACACTGGGCGGATTGTTGAAGCAGTAAGGGAACCCGTAGTAGCCCCAGCGAGCTTTAGGCCGCAGCTTCTTGGCCAGGGAGAGCGTGTTCAGCATGAACCCCCGGGCAGCCTCCTCGAAGCGTTTGGTCGCCTGGAACAGGGACAATGCCATCATTTGTCATTATAGGGTGCAAGAACGGCTCCTCTCAAACAACGTAGCTACTGAGCAAGTCAAGTACAGATAGAGATGCAGATGCGCAAAGTTGGAACACAATATCAGGATTAAAATGTGAAAATTACTTTGCTGAATTCCGCCATAAATCCCACAAGCACAATGCGGTAAGTTAATGCACCGCCCTCCCTCCCAATTTTTCAAGCAGAAGCAAGACACGATCACACCACCACCGATACCAATACTTGTGTGAGAATATACTCGATGCGTTTCGCCTCTAAGACGAGGCATCTCAGGCTCACAAGTGAGCTTTCTGCTTGAAAAAGTGGGAGGAGGTATTAACTAACCGCATGGTGCTTGTGGGATTTTTGGTGGAATTTAGCAAAGTAATTTTCACATTTTAATGCTATTAAGGATTTCCGCAAAGTAACGCCTGATTCCATACAATATCAGGATCAGTTAGAATTTATGCTCAGAACATAGAGCACACACAAATAACATGTAGGTACTAATAGAAAATAAATGTCTTTGCAATGTCGTCGCGCCAGCTGGCTAGAGGTTAGCCTACTTTTCTATGTCCGGTGATCGGTTGCCCCTCTAGGAGTTTGTGATTGATATGGGTGAAGCGCTCGTGGCCTAGTCGAACCGAGTGATTGGTATCAATCACTTGGTTAAGCAACAACAGGTGCGGTCAGGTGCGGGATGGGTGACCGTTGGTGCCGGTTGTCATGTAATGGCAGTCGTTAAGTCATGTCAGAGGCCTTACAATCCTCCACCAACCCGGACAAGGACCCCGTGGTGGAGTATAGCCAGACCTTCCTGCGATGCAGGAAGAGACCCGTGCCCCAGCAGTAGGTACATGGAAGGGTTGATACCATGGGTGGAGAATTTGGATAATCTAGTAGAGAGAGTCTTACGGTGGAAATTAGCCTGATTGGGGTAATAAAAACGTTATAGAAGAGAACCAACAAATCTGAGAAACTACTCAAGAATAGACTGGAAAAGGTATGTAGATATATACAATATTAACAAATGCATCGGTAACGCCACGACAGCAAGATTCCTTTTCATAAAATACCCATCAAAGTTATTAACCCAAATTAACAAAGCACATGAACAATGATGCTCTTTGTTAGTGCTGTTTATGATTTGTTATGCAATACAGTGTTGGCCCTTGGAGGATAGTGGGTTACAGAACGGGCGCCTCAACTCAACATAAACTCACGCCTGCATCACGTAGGGGTAGGCAGAAGCCATAGTTTGCCACTTGCCACGATCCTGACAAACACCTTTTCTTCCTCTTTCTTTACGATTCCTCAAGGCTTTGAAACAATATTTACTTATGTGTCCATATAATCTAAACGAATATTATGAAGATTGTAATGTAACTTGGTTCTTATTGTGTCAAATATTAGTTGACTTCCTATTGCTGAATTTATCAAATATAGTTGTATATATTTAAGCATGCTAAATATTAAAAACGGATAGCCAGAGGTTGCGGGTTCGAATCCCGGCATGGGTGAAATTTTTAGCCTCTAAATAGGGTTTTAAATTTTTTCCTTAGCACGGGTTAGTGCATTAAAAATAAAAATAGTATAATCATGTGGGTACAGTGATATCGTTCCGATGTTAAACCTAACTGCAAAGTAGGTAATCGGGGCTGTAAGTAATGCAATTTGCTAAAGTCAGATGTCGCTGCCTGTACGTAATACAGAGAATAGTGTAAAGAGGTTCGAAATTGCACTGATGCCGTGAGTCGCCCATTGGCTCAATTGGTAGAGCGCTGGCACGGATAGCCAGAGGTTGCGGGTTCGAATCCCGGCATGGGTGAAATTTTTAGCCTCTAAATAGGGTTTTAAATTTGTTCCTTAGCACGGTTTAGTGTATTTAAAATAAAAATAGTATATTAAAAACCTATTTAGAGGCTTAAAATTTCACCCATGCCGGGATTCGAACCCATGGGTGAAATTTTAAGCCTCTAAATAGGTTTTTTAATTTGTTCCTTAGCACGGGTTAGTGCATTAAAAATAAAAATAGTATAATCATGTGGGTACAGTGATATCGTTCCGATGTTAAACCTAACTGCAAAGTAGGTAGTCGGGGCTGTAAGTAATGCAATTTGCTTAAGTCAGATGTCGCTGCCTGTACGTAATACAGAGAATAGTGTAAAGAGGTTCGAAATTTCACTGATGCCGTGAGTCGCCCATTGGCTCAATTGGTAGAGCGCTGGCACGGATAGCCAGAGGTTGCGAGTTCGAATCCCGGCATGGGTGAAATTTTTAGCCTCTAAATAGGGGTTTAAATTTGTTCCTTAGCACGGGTTAGTGCATTAAAAATAAAAATAGTATATTAAAGACCTATTTAGAGGCTTAAAATTTCACCCATGTGTGAAATGGCACGTGTATATTTCCGTTTCCGTATAATTTTCACGTGGATTTCCTCCATAATTTTCTCATTTTCTTGAATAATACAGGTCTTTTGCATGACGTTAGAGTTTTGTTCAATTAACACAATTTACAACTTTCATTTCCTTAATCGTAATTGTTACCTATTACTGACATTCATACTTTAAATATGTACAGTCAACAGCAGGTCAACCTTTACATTTTTTGTGATGAGAGTGCCACTGTATAAAAGTTCATGTGCTATCGAAAGAACATTATACTAAAATTAACGTGCAGCCACCGAGGCCGAAGGTAAATACACGATGTTTTTCCGATGAAAAACGGCGGTCAGCGAGGGGTAATCTAATAGAACAAAATTTAAGACTATTCAAATTATACTAAATAGCAAAACAAAACTCATATGGGGCCATCGCAAGCTCATACCGATTGGGCGGTTTTTTAGTTAAGTTATCTGGCGGGCGTTAACAATGGAAGTAACTTCAAAAATCCAAGTCGTCATGTTCGGATTTGAATCAATAACCTGTCGCATGCGAGGCAACGGTTCTAACAATTTATATAATTAGAGATTATAAAATCGGGATTCGAACCCATGGGTGAAATTTTAAGCCTCTAAATAGGTTTTTTAATTTGTTCCTTAGCACGGGTTAGTGCATTAAAATAAAAATAGTATAATCATGTGGGTACAGTGATATCGTTCCGATGTTAAACCTAACTGCAAAGTAGGTAGTTGGGGCTGTAAGTAATGCAATTTGCTTAAGTCAGATGTCGCTGCCTGTACGTAATACAGAGAATAGTGTAAAGAGGTTCAAAATTGCACTGATGCCGTGAGTCGCCCATTGGCTCAATTGGTAGAGCGCTGGCACGGATAGCCAGAGGTTGCGGGTTCGAATCCCGGCATGGGTGAAATTTTTAGCCTCTAAATAGGTTTTTTAATTTGTTCCTTAGCACGGGTTATTGCATTAAAATAAAAATAGTATAATCATGCTAAATATTAATTTAAAATTTCAATAATTTTTCAATTGCTATGCCAATATCGGTAAAATTACATTGGCACTACAATGTTATCCATGTATCATCATAATGTACTGTAATTTATGGCAATAAAAGACATTGCTTGCACGCACGCCACTGCAACAGTATTTGAAGGCAAATTCCCAATATTGTCACATTTTGTTCTGCGCAGCTAAAAATTCCTTCATTGTCTTTTGCACATAACTTTTACCAAGGGCAAGGCTTCGAAATCGCGGAAAAAAATCAACCACGAACTCTGCGCAGATCAAGCATGATATCGTTAGGCTTACGAGTATTAGGCATTCTAAAGTATTCTTATAGATAAGTATACTTTTCTCCAAAGAAGTTTGGTATGACAAGTCAGAAGCACGGATTTACAGAACAATCAAATCCTTGCGTGGAAGGAAGATTGTTAAGATTATTAATATAAGTCAACTTTCTTAAGCTTCTTATTCTGTGCTACGCATTAATGACCAGAAAGTTCTGAACTGCAGTTAGAAGTAAGCCGTTTAGAGGCGCGGGCCACCAGTCCGTCATTCCTTAGGCTTGGCGCATGCTGAGACGCAGGCGACGCAGCACAGCGCGGCGCAGGCCAGCACACATTTTGTAAAGCATGGAACGTCATTGAGCTACATACGCTGCGGCGCAGGCAGGTGCGACGCATATATGTGTCTGCCCTGCTCTGCGTCTCGTTGTAGGGAAAGCACAGATTTTAGCGCGACGCATGCACGTCGAGGGTTTAGTAACAATTTTGTTGCAATGACAGAAGATTTAATTGAATTAGTTGCCTGTGAACCTTGTTCGTATGATACAAATCATCCAGACTATTCAAAAAAGATATTGAAAGAGTTATTATGGCTGAAAATAGCCAAAGAATGGAGCGAATAGTTGCGTCGCAGCATGCGGTGGGGGCCTATGTTTGTCTCAACTGCCCTGTCCTGTACTGAACTGTGCTGCGCTGTGCTATGTCGCCTGTGTCTCAGCATGAGCCTAGCCTTTAAGACTGCTGTAATTGCAAGACATCTGTTTTGGTGATTAACATCGGTTGCCACGAGTTCCTGGTATAATGATGATTGATTGGCATTTGCGGTATTCGGACGTGATGCAGTGGTGGTTCGTTTGTTGATGACTCAGCTAATTGGTTGTTTTGGGACTGTCGAGGATGGTGGAATTTGTGACGTCTAACCGGTTATGCATTCAGTATTTAGATAGTTTGTTGTGTGGTGTCGGCCTAGAGAATAGAACCAACCCAAATTCTTCCCGCTTGTGTCGTAAAAGGCTACTAAGGGACACAAACCGGAGGTGTGCCCCCTGCAGTACAATTCCACCAAACTGCGATCTCCAACCCCCATGCCTAGCATGGGGATTATGGGCATTAACCCCCAATGATAGCACAACCTGGCACTATGGCACTCATTAGGGGATGTTCAGCAGTGGACTAATATAGCCTGAAGAAGATTTAGACATAGTTTTTTTTGTTTCACAAAATATATGTTGACTTTAAATGTCCGATGATTGTTAGGGTAGACTTGAACTAGACTAAAGTAAGCAATTCAGTAAATGTATAGGACGCCCTGTGACCAGGTACGGAATTCGCAAAGCGGTGGGCCGTGCCTCGAAAGGCAGAGCCCAAAATTGGGCTCAGTGGCGTGTCATGGGAGAGGTCTTTGTCTAGCAATGAACTAACACCAGCTGATTACGATGATGGTGGCGCACTCTAGGGAATATTATGTGAATCTCTTGGTTGCTAAATCCTTTCACCACATTGACAAACTCAAGTCCAGTCTTCCACCTTCCTAATTCAGGCAGTCAGACTGTCGGCACCGTGTGTAGTCTCTATACTAAGGTTTATCGACACGCTAATACACGAAATACTGAGCAGGTCCGGGTCGCGCGGCCACGGAAGCCTTAACCGTCCGCGCTCGCGAATTACATTTTTTGCGATTTTTTTGCACATTTTTGCACAGTACCATTGTTAGAAAAACTGTAATAACTATAGAACTGCTGCAGCTACCACAAAATAAAGTATACTTCCGAATAGCTTATGAAATGCACTAACAGATAAAGTAAAAATTACGGCTCCAAGTAACATTTTATAATGAAATTCAATAGAATAAATGAAATCGATTGTGGAAACATGGCGTGACGCGGCGGTAATTGAAAATGTCAATCTGTCGTTGTATGTAACACAATTCAGTTTTTTTTGTATCTAATCATAAAGTGCAAATCCTTACAATTATTTTGATATATAATACATTGAAAAATAATGAAAACTTACATTTTAAAAGCAGATTGAAGTCACCTCACGTAATAGATACGAACTGATTTTGTTTTGACACCGAAGCTTTTTTTTTTATTCGGAGACTTGGCTATGACATCAAGCATCAATTGAACGAATAATTTACCACAGATTATTGTAACAGCCGATTCGAGAAGTTATTTGAAAGTTTTCATTCAAAAAATCGATTTTACTGACGCCAGTCCGCGAAGTAACTATAGTTACGTAGACGTACAACGCTACTTTTTTTTGAGTAGCTCTAGTTACGTAGACGTTTAAGTGGAGGAGTCACAATGTTGTTTTTGGATTTCGAAAGGGAATCTAGAATAGGGCTTCCCTACGCTGCATTGATGACTATATTAACCCTTTATATGTCCCCACTGCCGGAACACGAGTCTCTTCCTGCATCGCGGGAAGGTTAGGCCATACTCCACCACGGGGTCCGGTTTGGTGAAGGATTGTAAGACAGTGGCGGGCCTTACTATCGGAAGTTATTAAGCCGCCCATTAAGCTTGTGACATGACTTAACGGCTGCCATGACAGCCGGCTCCAACGGCTTAACGTGCCTTGCGATTCACGGAACGCTGCATTACCTCAGCTTTAATCCATTCGCTGGGCCACCACCAGTGCTTCTGCCTCTCAATATCGTAGGACAGCTTCTGGTAGGGCTCCAGGGTGCCGAAGTTCTGCCGGAAGATCGGCCGCCACGACTCGAAGTCTATGATACCCACGCCTGAAAAACACATGTTAGTATTATATTCTTTTTAATGCACTAACCCGTGCTAAGGACAATTTTAAAAACTTTTTTAGTGGCTAAAAGTTCCACCCATGCCGGGACCTGAAACTGCGACGTCTGGCTAACCGTGCCAGCGCTCTCCCAACTGAGCTAGTGGGTGACTCACAGACATCAGTGAAATTTCGAACCTCTTTACAATACTCTCTGTATTACGTACAGGCAGCAACATCTGGCTGAAGTAATTTGCATCACTTAAAAATAATATAATCATATATGTACAGCGATACATTCCGATGTAAAACCTAACTGCAAAGTAGGTACTCGGGGCTGCAACTGTACGTAATACAGAGAGTATTGTAAAGAGGTTCGAAATTTCACTGATGCCGGTTAGTCGCCCATTAGGTCAATTGGGAGAGCGCTGGCACGGTTAGCCAGTGGTCACGGGTTCGAGTCCCTTCGTGGGTGGAAGTTTCAGCCTCTAAATAGGTTTTTAAAACATGTTCCGAGTCACTTAGCTACTGCCGTTATTATGCCGCCCATAGTAATAATAATAATAATTATTATTAAAATTCTTTATTGCACAAAACACGTGGTATTTGGACAAAGGCATACTTAATGCTAAGTTGCATTTTCTTCCAGTCAATTTTTGGTTACGGTTACCTTTGGTTACCTTATAAATAATCGCGATTGAATCCGTTTTATATATGACTATGTATGAGCATCGCGAGTTATTAAGAAAATACTATTTGTAAACGCATCCGTCTCTCAGGTAGTAAATAAAAAAACCAGTGAAAGCCGGCTTTACGCTTAGGCCGATGTGCACCGCTTTCTTAAACGCGGTTTTATTAGCACTCAACTAAAATTCTTCATACAAAGGTCAAATTGAATTGCTTAAGTGACATTTAGGAAATGACGCTTGTGTCTGGAGTGAAGTCCGGTACATTCTCGCACATCACTTTCACTCAAGAAACATCCTTGCTTTCACTTCATGTCTTATGATAAGTCGAAGAAGTCTGACACCATGACAACGTTTTGTGTGGATTTTTGCATGACTTTACATCGATATCAACCCTTGTATGTCCCCACTGCTGGGGCACGGGTCTCTTCCTGCATCGCAGGAAGGTTAGGCCATACTCCACCACGGGGGCTAAGTCCGGGTTGGTGGAGGATTGTAAGACAGTGGTGGGCCTTACTGTCAGACGTTATCAAGCCGGCCATAAGGCTTCTGACATGGCTTAACGACTGCCATTACATGTCAGCCGGCACCAACGGCTTAACGTTCCTTGAGAAGCACGGAAGCGCTCAGAAAAAATGCCACCAGCGGTAGTCACGGGACGGTCACCTATCCAGCACCTCACCGCGCCTATTGCTTAACATTAGTGATTGATTCCAATCCCTCGGTTCTACTAGACCACGAGCGTGACAGAATATCGATAAAATCACTGAATAAAGTATCTTTTATATTTCCAACTATAAAAGTTACTTTAATTTTAAATGTATATTTTATAAAACCGTGTTAATATTATTAGATTGAGAAACGACCATTTAGTTTGTAATTGAAGTTGAATATTAGTTATTCAATACGAACTGATACCAATACCTATATCCTTTCGATATTAACAAAAAGTTATTCTTTGTGATGTTTAGAGTTATTCACCAATTTATTTATTCAATCATATCTTTATCGGTTACGATAAATAATAAAATGAAATCTGCATTACACAGCTAAGATAAATAATATGATTACTTGATAATATTTTTTAGAAACACTTCTGTTTGACAGGATATATTTGTGATTGGCCAAGATGCCATATTGTTTTGAGCAAGGAGGGGTCTCGGGCAGGCTATAAAAGCAGATAACATTTAGTAGCCTGGATTATTATTTTTGGTTGTATTCTCCCTGGGAGCCTGATCCTGAGCCATGTAAGTTATGTACTTCGTTCCAAAATTGTTTACTTATTGTGTTTGAACTATTGTGTTTCTCCTCTAAATGTGTTTTAATTTATTGTTTTATGTGTGGTATGTAATTGTGCTTTTTGAAACCATTATACCGTTACAGTTGATTTATTTGCTGTTTAATTTGCTGTTTCCTCAGAATAGTTAACAAATTTACAGATCACAATATAATGTAGGTAGGCTAATAGAAATGCATAATAGAATTTCAATTGTATTTACTTCTAGATATTTGTCTATACAACATTTAGTGCAAATACTTAGCTTTCCAAATTCACTGTCAGTATCTATTTGCTCTTTCATAAGATTATCAATATTACATTACTAAAGTCAGCATTCTAATTAACATGCTCTTGTAAAAAAGTAAGGTTAGCTTGCACAATGCTCTCTATTATTTCTTTTAATCTCACATCAGAAGTGGGATACATCACGCCTCAATTTAAGTATGTACAAGAATTTTAGCGTATTTTTTCTGTTTAGCTTGGATGCTGCAGCAGCCGATGATCTGTGACTCGCTCTGCTGTCACTGCGCCCCGCAAGAAGGCGCTGCCGAAGCTCGATCCTGTCCGAATCAAGCAGAGCTGCGACACAGTGCAACAGTATCAAGATGAAGACCTTCTTAGAGGACTTCACGCGAAGCAGCATTAACACGGCAGCCAAGGCTGGTAAGACCCTCTGCGGTTCTGTATTAATACGGGTGGAGTCTTTGGAAGCTTCAAAAGGAAGATTTAGGAAAAAATCTGTACAGACACTATCTTCTCGAAATATGAAACGCTAGCAAGGAGTAAGAGCTTGCCGACAAACTGCATTAGCAGTTTGGCAAAGTAATGATGTTGTAATCTTGCATTGTTTTCTGTGAATAAGTATATATAAATAATAAATAAATAAGAATTCGAAGAATAATTTTAATGCAAATTAAATGCTACAACTTTTCTTGGTTCTTAATCTAGGCTTTTCTGTGGAATTTGTACCTAGTGTGGATGCTCTAGGCATTGCTTACTTATGTGATAATTATTAACAAAACCTTTTACTTCGTACCTTCTTACAAAACTCTCATTATTAACGAAGTTACCAATCGCTCAGTACCCCGAAGCCTGTTTTTTTTATTTTTTTTTATTTGTGGGTATTTGTGACTTAACCGGCACGAAGGCCGCGGCCGTGCGACAGCGCCCAGACGACGACGCTTGAGGTTACCTTCTAACTGGTACATTGCTGTGGAAATAGAGATAACTAGTCGAGAAATCGATTTAAATAGATGGTTGCTAAATTTTTTCTACCACTCCACAATATTCGGTGCGTTAATATTTGCACTTGTAGTTTAGGATTAGGGCTTTTAATATTCGCCCATTTTTACTGTTCGAATAGTACTTAATATAATTTATTCCAGTACCTATTTCAATAGTTTGCTATTTTATAAGAAAGGCCTCTATTTCCTCCTTTGATTATAATTTTGTTTCCTATAGGCCTTGTAGCGTCCGAGTGGTCACTTCACCTAAATAGTGCGAGTGTAGATGCCACTGGACGCTGTATAATTCCTCTCATTACGTAGAGGCAGAGGCCAATGCTGTAGGCCCTCCTAAATTATACTCTGAACTAATTACAAAAAAAAACAGAAATTATTTTTTTTCAATATTTGAGTTATTCGACAAGTTAGAGAATTGAAGTTCAATTATTCGAATGTGATACCATTCAAAATTCATTGGGGCGAATATTCAAATAAAAGTATAATATCGAAGCCTGGGCCAGATTTTGATATAATATTATAAGTACTAGCTGTGCCCCGCGGTGTTACCCGTGGTTTATCGATTTTCTCATGGGGCTAAGGTATTTACCCGCTGTAAAACGTAGCCTGTGTGTTAATCCAGGGTGTCTGCTAATTCCATAACAAATTTTATTGAAATCGCTCCAGACGTTTGGACGTGTAGAAGTAACGAATATACACACTCACAAACTTTCGCTTTTATAATATTAGTGTAATTGAGCACTCTTAGCCACAGTGGCCAAGAAAATTGTGAACAGTTTAACTTGACTTACTATGCTGGAAGAGTTTTTGAATGTCTCTGGTATTCCAGCCCATTTACAAAACTTTAAATTGAGAAATTGATAGGTGAATGGGTAAATTATTTATAAATTACTCTTTCTTAAATTTAATGTGGATTAAACCGAAAGGTTCTAAGTATTGAACCACGTTGACGAAACATGTAAAAAACTTAGTAGTTCGGCGTATGCCCTATTTAAACTTGCGAAAACAGTCAGTACAGACAGATGTTATACTAGCAGCATAATCACTGAATTGTAGAATCGATACTTGGGTATAGTTTTATCTTCTGGGGCAACTCGACTAATAAAGAAATTATTTTGCCAAAACGCTGCATTCGGGCGATGTTTCATATTAAAACCCACTGACACATGCCAGTATCTATTTGTCAAAATTAAATACTGGATTCTCACTTTCTGCACTATATATTATATTTGAGGTAGTTATGTTCGTAAAAAAAAACATCCTGAGTTGTTTCCACGTTTGTGTGCAGCTGTAATAAGAAATATAACAATATAACACAGGGTATCCTAGTGTGGGGCCAGAAGTAATGTCAGTGCATGTATATAAAATGTTATGATATGTTAAATAGACGTGACGAAAGTAAATTGCGTCTCCATCGTGCAAAAACAGCCTTATTGGGAAAAGGCATTATTATATATTAAACACAAATGTATTTAAGACACGGTAAAAAAAATGCTTACTGACAAATGCTATTCCTGTTAAATGAATTCCTGAATGATACATATTCATTTTATTTTTATGTGACAATAAGCTTGAAATTTTCGACTTTTGGTCTCATTTTAGGGAAAGTAAATTTTTATTGAACCGTTGCTGGTTGTTTGAAATCTTATTAAATCGTAACTGTCTGCAATACCTCAGATTGGGAGCCATAATAAAGGCGTACATATTACAATATCTAAATATCTACACTTAAAACCCTGATGCTCAAAACCCCTAAAATTACAACACTTCAAATCACTAATACTTCAAATCACCTAATGCTGTCATCGACGTATAAAACTTAGTTTGCAATTGCTAACACCCAGATTACCTAATGCTTTAAAATATCTATGATCAAAATAACAATGGATAAACATCGAAAAGAAAGTGGAGAAAAAATGTGGGTAGACGGCAAACGTTCAGTTTTTGTACCTATATTTTGTGTGTAGATGTCAGTTGCTACTTAATTGTTGCAAATACTGTTAAAAAATTCTGAAAGGAGTATTCATGTGTTTAAAAGCGAAAAAAAGTGCGGATAAAGTTCAGGTTGATGGTTTCACGTACGGTAAAAATCGCCAGTACAATGAAAAGTGTATTGGGAATGCGAATTGAAATATAATAAAGCCTTGCCATTTTATTATTAGAATATAGATATTTCTGTGTAAATACTTACATGTAGTGTCTAAAATTTTTCTGATGGAGTTGTTTATTTTTATGCCTATTTGTTCGTATAAAAAAAAGTTTGGGCTGAACGATAAATGAGTTGTGGTACTTGAACAATAACTCTGTTATAAAATCGTTTTGGAGGATTTTTTTTGTAATACCTGTCTCATGAGCCAGAATTTTAACGTTATGTGAAAATGTGCTACCATTGTGACGCCGATTATGTACTACTTAGTTCTGATATTTACGCAAATGGTGATATCGCTTGATATGTTGATATGAGGATGTGCCAGTAAATGTGAATACTGGCGTTACCCAATAAAGATTGCAAATAAATGCAGATGGTACCTGTGCCAGTAAATGTTAATACTGGTGTTCCAGAATGTAAAATGTACAATTAAATGTGAATAGGAACCGATGGTACTCGGTAATCGTGAATATTGATGATAACAGGTACTTGATGCAAAATATACCACTGAATGTGAAACAACGTTACTCAGTAAATGTGAATACTGACGTTACTTAAAAAAAGTGCCAGCATGAGATAATTGATGTAAAATTCATATGGTGTGCAAAACAGAGCTATGTTACGATGAAGTTCCTTTTATAAACGAAGAATCTACCATAGTTAATTTCTGTTCTTTACTTGTTGTGTAAGTACTTCGAGGACGAAGCACAGGTCAGGATGGCCGTGACAGAATATCGATAAAATCACTGAATAAAGTATCTTTTATATTTCCAACTATAAAAGTTACTTTAATTTTAAATGTATATTTTATAAAACCGTGTTAATATTATTAGATTGAGAAACGACCATTTAGTTTGTAATTGAAGTTGAATATTAGTTATTCAATACGAACTGATACCAATACCTATATCCTTTCGATATTAACAAAAAGTTATTCTTTGTGATGTTTAGAGTTATTCACCAATTTATTTATTCAATCATATCTTTATCGGTTACGATAAATAATAAAATGAAATCTGCATTACACAGCTAAGATAAATAATATGATTACTTGATAATATTTTTTAGAAACACTTCTGTTTGACAGGATATATTTGTGATTGGCCAAGATGCCATATTGTTTTGAGCAAGGAGGGGTCTCGGGCAGGCTATAAAAGCAGATAACATTTAGTAGCCTGGATTATTATTTTTGGTTGTATTCTCCCTGGGAGCCTGATCCTGAGCCATGTAAGTTATGTACTTCGTTCCAAAATTGTTTACTTATTGTGTTTGAACTATTGTGTTTCTCCTCTAAATGTGTTTTAATTTATTGTTTTATGTGTGGTATGTAATTGTGCTTTTTGAAACCATTATACCGTTACAGTTGATTTATTTGCTGTTTAATTTGCTGTTTCCTCAGAATAGTTAACAAATTTACAGATCACAATATAATGTAGGTAGGCTAATAGAAATGCATAATAGAATTTCAATTGTATTTACTTCTAGATATTTGTCTATACAACATTTAGTGCAAATACTTAGCTTTCCAAATTCACTGTCAGTATCTATTTGCTCTTTCATAAGATTATCAATATTACATTACTAAAGTCAGCATTCTAATTAACATGCTCTTGTAAAAAAGTAAGGTTAGCTTGCACAATGCTCTCTATTATTTCTTTTAATCTTACAAGCGCATGACTTTACATGAAAAGTCCTAAGTAATTTTTCAACGTATGCCTTGCTTGAAAATTTTAGAAGACGGTGTTTTTATTTCGCACACCACTGCAAAAATTATCCCCGGGCTTATTCAGGAAATCTCAATCGTGTTCCCTCTGTAAAACATTCTCTGGTTTTACTTGACGGACGTGGTTTGCCTTTGGAGAGTACGTAATGTTTGTTTGTTCGGTCGGTTGTTTTTAATTTTTACTGTTTTTATCGTTTATCCAGTTTGGAAAAGAATTTCAATCTTGTTGCTGGTTTACCTTACATGCATTTGTCTCTATGTTTAAGTAAGAATAGAAGCTGTAACAAATGAGAATGAGTCTGTTCGGTAAAATGTAATTTCCTTATTTCCCGATGTTTCAGCAGCGTTACAATTGCCACGTGGTCTCGGGTATAGGTATAATCATTAAGAAATAGTATGATAGACTTCGGTTGCGATTACTGAAACGTAAGTAAAATATTCATCACGTGCCTTATACCTATATTTTTCTATTTTAAACTGTAGAAAACGCTGCTGGTTGTTCATGTCGTCGTCGTCGTCGTCAGGCTATACTAGTCCACTGCTGTACATAGCCCTCCCCTAGAGAGCGCCACGTTGTGCTATCATAGGTAATGCCCATAATCCCCAAGCTGGGCATGCGGGTTGGGGATCGCAGTTCGGTGGAATTGTACTGCACGGGGCGCTGCTGCCCACCCCCCGGTTTGTGCCCCTTAGTCGCCTTTTGCGACACCCGCGGAAAGAATTGGGTTGTTCATGTAATTAACCTTAAGACTAATTCCAAGGGCCAGTTTCTAAATTTAGAACTTCGCTAAGTAAATAGTTAACTGTATTGCTGTCTCTTCGAATTTCCCAGAAAAGAGCGTCACAGAAATTTACTTAAGTATTTACTTAGTGTGATTTTCAATTCAGGAACCGGTCCTAAGTTAAGCTGATGTTTGTTGTATAACTGTTTTAAATACCTATTTAGAGGCTAAAAATTCCATCCATGCCTTTCCATCCACTCGAACCCGCGACGTCTGTCTATCCGTGCCTGCGCTCTTTCCAACTGAGCTAACGGGTGACTTGTCGGCATCAGTGAAATTTCGAACCTATTTACAATACTCTCTGTATTACGTACAGGCAGCAACATCTGGCTGAAGTAATTTGCATCACTTGCAGCCCCGAGTACCTACTGTGCAATTAGGTTTTACATCGGAACTGATAACTGTATAAATTATGATAACTGTATAACTGTTTGTTTTCTGTAATGAAGTAAAATAAAAATGACCTACATAAAAGTAAGCAAGCTCCTCGCACTTGCTAAAACTATCAAATTACCACTACAAAGAAATGCCTGTCGAACCAAAACAACAACAAACACAAACGGCTGTTCTCATCAAAACTGTCTTAATCCTATCAGTGGATGATAAAGTGTTATGTTTGTAAGACAAAACAATAGCAGAAACATTTGAGAATGCGATGTTTGTGCAAAATTATAGCTCAATGGATAAACAAACATCTCGGTCTGTGGCGTGTATCGTCTCTACTCCTTGTGGCGCAGCGGTGGCGTATCTGGCTACGAACCAAGGGGTGCCGCGTTCTTCTTCTTGTTCAGGCTATATTATGTAGCTCAATGTGCCGCGTTCGGGTCCGGGTTTTGTCCATTTTTTCTCCAAAATGATCTAGATTTTGAAATGGATACCTAGTTTGAATTGTAACGTTCACTAAGCCGCAGCTTCTGCGCTACTTTGAATAAACCTTTTCATTTAATTTAATTTTTATTTCATTTCATTTCGAACCCCGGCTGGGGACAAAAAACCCTTGGCTGTCTCGGCTTCCCACGACACAGGGTATCCTTGTGTGGAGCCAGAAGCAATGTGTGTAAAGTTTTTATATACAGGCACATACACCGGTATCTGATTAGTACCTATACTTCCAGAGGTCCTGGGGTCCTATTATGTAAGTATCCACTGAGTTGAGTGATGTTGATTTTTAATATACTTTTTTTGCAACTCCAGATGTCAAATGCATACATATTTTGACACTTTGGAGTCGACTTAATGCTTAACTCGATACATTGGAATGTTACGTAATAGAAGGGCTGATTCCGAATATTTCTTAAAAATAATGAAATAATTTATTTGTAGTCTCCAATTTTTATCTTAAGCTAAATACATAGCTTGTTCGTACACAGTGTCATTATACAAGTCGAACCTCTGACCCCTAAACTAAGTAGAAACCTGTGTCTTAGGGATCATTGGGGATCCTGGTATTGATAAACCAGTAAGACAAATATAAGACATACCTACGTAGCAGCGGAAAGGGCAGAATAAAATAAATAAATAACTAACACATATTTAAGTTTGAATGAAGCGCTCGTGGCCTAGTCAAACCTAGTGACTAGAATCAATCACTTGAGTTAAGCAACAACAGGCGCGGTCAGGTGCAGAGTTGGTGACCATCCCGTGACTACCGCTAGTGGCATTTTTTCCGAGCGCTTCCGTGCTTCGCAAGGGTCGTTAAGCCGTTGGTGCCGGCTGTCATGGCAGTCGTTAAGCCATGTCAGAGGCCCTATGGGCGGCTTGATAACTTCTGAGAGTAAGGCCCGCCACGTCTTACAATCCTCCACCAACCCGGACTCGGCCCCCGTGGTGGAGTATGGACTAACTTTCCTGCGATGCAGGAAGAGACCCGTGCCCCAGCAGAGCGGACATACAAGGGCTGATATCGATCCATCTAAATTTGAATGAAAATCAAAGATTAGGTTTTGTGGCCAGTGTATCCCAGTATCTCTCCGAGACATTGTGTGTCTCTTACACGTGTTTCTAAAGTGGAAATCTCCGCGGACCGTAGCCATATACACGTTTATTGAGAGTAGAAATCAATGATTTATTACCAAACTGCATACGATAAACAAAATCAAACCGTTTGCAGCTTGAACTTTGGCCAACAGAGCTCGTGGAAATATCTGTCGATGCACACAAATTCGTCGATGTAAACAAACATATGTTTTGTTTTAGTCGCAACGTGCTCGGCATGCTATTGTATTAGCAAATGTAGGTGATGAAATGTGTTGCCGACGTTCAGGCAATGCTAGATTTTATGTTTCTAACTGATCATAAGGTGAACCTTGAATCGTGGATTTGCTTAGGTTTGAAAAGTCGACTTCGTGTGTTTTTGATAAAAGAACATCTAATATCAAATTAGTTAGACCTGAGATTTCCGCATTTAGCTTCACATTGTAGTTAGCGAGCTCTGAGTTATGTCAACACTTCAGACACTAGGGTTTCCTCACCATTTTTTCTATCAAATTTTGCTGGTAGTTTTGCTACAATAACTTCAAAAATGTATAAAGCTTAGAAAGCAAAGTTATTTTCATGAAAGTCAAATTTACATAAATTCTCTCTGTTTCGTTGCATTTGGACAATAAACCGAGAAATTATGTATTTTTTCGAAATTTTTTAACTTTAAACAGCTCAAGGGAGCTCCCATGTAAAGTTGAAAATTACTACCTATTAATTTTTTTGGCTTTCAAGCGTCGATAAATTAAATTATTAAAAATAAAAAAAAAAAATTTAAAAAAAAGCGTCGATATACACTTACAAAATCTACACAACCAATAGTATCGATAGAACTTTCTGTATCTGAAGCATAGGACAGGTTTACAGTCTGTTAGCTTTTAGAATACCTCGTTTACTATTGGATAAAATCGGATATATTCGTGGAATAGAAATATCGGAACTAATATGACACTTATTATAATTTATACAGAGTAGGAAGTCGTATTACATTCGTGTGCTTTCGGCAAAAACCGAAGCCTACTCTAGAGCCCGAGGTTTATTCTGAAAGCTAACAGACTGAAAAATTAAAGTTTACAGTGTTTTGTTTTAAAAACCTATTTACTGGCACTGATAGCCAGTGATCGCGGGTTCGAATCCCGGCATGGGTGGAGTTTTTAGCCTCTAAATAGGTTTTTAAAATTGTCCTTAGCACGGGTTAGTGCATTAAAAATAAATGAAAAATGAAAAAATTAAAAATTTTTTATTTGTACCCAACACCACGTAATTTTACAATAAAATTAACATAAAAGCAACTGCTTATCAATAAAATGAACTCACAGAAAATGTATGTAGCTTACAATAATTTTATTTGATTTGCTCTGATGCCTGTGCTAGGTAATAACCTGTGTTACAGACATCAGTGTTTCCCAAGTGTAACCAAAAAACATTAATATTAAAGACAGTGTCGTGTGTTGCTATCGAAAGATTAAGAACAACAACGATAAAAATAGTTACTATGGAAGAAAGGTACATATCCAGAATTTAGAATAAGTAGGTATATTGTATATGTATGATATTATAAAAGTACATATATATACATATAAATATAATACATAAGTGTTTTGTTTATTGTTTTTTGGATTTAGAATAACAAAATCTAATTTTTTTGCTACCACGTTTCGATATTACTACGCCTCCTGAAACAATAGGGAGACTTCGTGGTATAAAACCCATTAAGAAACGTATTATTATCGACAAACTTGTGAGTTTAATGCCAAGTAATAGAGCTGATTTTTGGCATGCCATTAAAGAATTCGAGAACGTAGTGGATTTAGGAAAGGATGGAGAATTAATAGAAGAAGATTTATAACTTTTAAAATTAAATAATTCATGTATGTTTTTATAATAAATAAAGATAAAATAATTATTTTATATTTTTACTAGTTTACACACTGGATATTCATTAAAGTCAATTCATATAATCACATTTATCTGGAATTCATGGTTTGATTATTCAAATTTAAAACACAGAATAGTCCATACTAGTATGAAGTTCAGTGATTTAAGTTTGTTTTTTCGCTCAATAACTTTCATAAAATCCAAGTTTTTTTTATTATTTTGAGTTTTTTTTTAACTTTACATCTGTTTTTTTACATAAAACTATCTAAACATAATACAATAGACTACTATGATCACAATAGTGAAGACCTTGTTTTCAAATATTTGCGCTAACCTAATTGTTTTTAACCAAACACTAAATACGCTCTCCTGTAAAATTTAAAAAATGGTGTTTTCTGTGTTTTAAGTTTGTGCAGCCGGGCGGCTTACATTTACACCCGATGCTAAGGTTGGCTGGAAGAGATCTCTGTTAGAGATAAGTTCGCCTTTGAAGCAAATTTAATGTAAGTAATGATCTTTCGAATTTACTGTTTGCAATAAAGAATATGTTACATATTTAGAGGCCAAAAATTCCACCGCTCTGCCAGCGCTCTTTCCAACTGAGCCAATGGGCGACTCACCAGCATCAGTGAAATTTCTGATACCTCAGCGCTTAAATTATCAATCCGCGGTAGGCGCGTGTGGTAATCAAGCCCACACTCTCTCATGCACATTATAAAGCTCGCCTTTGTACAAATTTGTTTTAGTGCAATAAAGAATTTTTCATTCAATCTCACTGAGAGAAGTTTTGTGGTACGCTGCCGTGTCGTGACAAGACACTGTAATTTAAAAACAGGCATTTTCCAGAAAACGCCAAAAACATTTCGTTAAGAAAATTCCGCATAGATACGTCAAATCAAAACAGATTACTTTAAAAAATTTACATGTGTTAAATAATAGTGCACATAATTATGCCGTAACTAGTTAATTTATATTTTTTGTATATAGACTCTAATTGAAAATCTAGAATTTTCGCACTGAATACCCGCTTTTTTCTTGACAAATAGGAAAAGGTTTTAAAGTTGTTATGTCAAAACAATGCATCTACAGTTATTTGGCATAAAAATCACGAGCAAGTTTTGGCAAAACACGGTACCTATCTATAGAAACAGTATTTTGTCAAAACAGGTCTCTATAATATTGGCTATACAGTCTTATTTGCTATGACTGATTTGCGTATTATTAAAACTTTTTCCATATTTTTTGATGCCATGCCATGTACTTAAGGGCGAAGAATCGAATTATTCATGTTACTTCAAAACACTGTATCTATAGATACAGTGTTTTGTCATACCACGGCAGTGCCGCAGTGGGTCGTAGATAGGCTCCAAACAAAAGAAGTATCTAGGAGCAAAGGTTGACAAGCCACATTATCTGGACAGACATGATCAAAGCAGTCTCGTTGTCTAGCAAAAAACCGACGAAGATCGATCGTCTAGTGTTAGTGACCCAACTGCGTGGTGATGTCACTACATTAGGTAGAAATTGCTCGCGGACCGTCCGTACTCTCATTTTGGAACTTGCATTGGGTTGCTGTGGAAACGTGCCTTAACTTATAGTTTCATAAAATAAAAACTAAAAACCGACTTCCGTATACTTAGGCACTAAACACGCAGAAATAATTGAAATGGCAAATAAAAAAAACCCACTCTACGATATAGAGTGCGTTTTCAATTATAGTTCCTTTCAATAAATTCTTATTACCATGTAGCAGGGACTATATTTGCTGAATCCAAAGGTCTTCTTTCGTGAAACGCACTCTACTCCGTGCTTCGCAAGGCACGTTAAGCCGTTGGTCCCGGCTTTCATATAATGGCAGTCGTTAAGCCATGTCAGAGGCCTTATGGGCTGACAACTTCTGACAGTAAGGCCCGCCAATGTCTTACAATCCTTCACCAACCCGGACTTGGCCCTCGTGGTGGAGTATTGTCTAACCTTCCTGCGATGCAGGAAGAGGCCCGTGCCCCAGCAGTGGGGACATACAAGGGTTGATAACGTAACGTAACGCTACTTCTACACTACAAAGATTTAGAAGAAGTAGAGTTGTAATGTACTTAGGTTGTAATGAGTTTGTTTCGTACCCCGCTCTCTCTCTTTGTAACACGCAAAAATTTCTGGGCTGGCTGGAAGAAATTTCTTTTGAAATAAGTCCGCCTTTTAATTTTCCTGTAATTTTTATCACAAACCTGTTATTTAAGTTTTATTTTTAATAACGTTTTTACTGTGCAATAAAGTGTAACAAACAAACTCTTAAAAGAAAGTCGTTCGTACATGCCAGAATTTTATTATGAACCCACGGTCTCTCAAATGTGAGGTCAGCCTTCTACCGTTGCTACCGCCGCAACCAAAACGGACTACAAATAAATTCAATCTAGTCCAAGCTTCATAGCACCACAATTCATCTGTAGACTAAAAAATAACCAATGACACGTCTTACTAAATTATATTTTAAATTGCACTGACTACACGTCTCTAATTTATTTCTTGTTTCAGCCTATGATTGCCTGGAAGAAGTGGCTTTTTACTAATAAGTCCGTCAATTGTACTATATATAGCTTATATAGATTATATATAATTTCTGTTACTGCAATTTCTGTGTACGATGAAGAATATTCTATCTATCTACTATCGGAAAAAAGAAAGGAAAAAAAAAGTTGGCGGTACCCCGCAGCAGCATCTATACGGCGGCTGTGAATGACCAACGTGTCCATAGGTCCCGTTGTGTCGTAGACACACTGCGAAGCCGATTAGTACAATTAAACTAGTCTTCCTACTTGTTAATGTGTGCGTTAATGTGCTTTGCAATGTCAAGCGGATTGTCATAGTAAAACCATAAATGATAGTTCTATGAAACTTGTCAGCCCACATTAGTCCACAGCTGCTCCCGAGGCACATTTTTTTTTTTTTCTTTGGCCATACTCACCTATCCACAACTGGCCATCTCCTCCGGACTCATTGATACCAGTTATTTTGCCTGATGAGTCCAACCTATCGTTCGTTCTGATCCGTAGAGCTTAATCATGGAAAACGCTTTCAAAGCTCTCCTCAAAACTACGTGTGCAAGGTTGTAAAAATTTTATAATAATAATTAACACTGGCACGACTTCAGGTGTTGTTTTATTTGTAGATAATTATGTAGTAATATTAAAACAGAAAAGCTGGATAAAAACGGATGAGCAGGTAAAATAGTCAGGTCTATTCGAAGGGTATAGTAGTAGTGATGAAAAATGAGGGAAATCCAAGGGGTAGCAGTAACTTCGCAGAAACCTTCGACAGTAATGTTGTCCTGCTTTCGCTAACCAACCTTCCATAAGAAAAAAAGAGATGGCACTACGTTTATCAATGCACCGATTTCAAGGTGCGTACAGGCCCTACTGTCAAACGCTACCGACTAGGGATAGGCCTAACTCTCCATCGATATCGATAGAAACGTTGAAAAATGAAGACACTTTGGACTAAATCATGTAAATAATTATAATAAATTGCTTTGTATATAAGTTTTAAATCATGTTTAATCAAAATAAGTACCAATAATTTAAAAAGCAACACTTTTTTATACAAAATAGTGAATTTACAATTATATTCGTCAACGTCAGCATAATACTCCGTCTCAGATTTCTTCCTGAATAAAATCCGTAACGACATCCAAATTTACGTTACGTTTCTTCTTCCAATTTTTAAATACAGATCGAGTTAGGTCCTTGTATTAAAAAGTTGTTTATCTTGCAATGAAATTTCAAAAGGAAAATACTATTGCTAATATTGACTAGGTAAATCCATCTTCGACCGCAATCTGTCGCTAAAAGTCGTATTTAATTATCACAATATTATATTATTATTGCAAGTAATAATTCAGTAATTCGATGGATGCAGTAATTTGATGTGTCAAGTGATGAATTCTGATATTTGAATACGTTTCATTGACAGATTTTAGACAACAGGTATAGGGGTTGATGACCACATCAACAAAGGAATTTTCGAACGCAAGACTATAAGGATCATCAACTACGTCAGGCTGCAGTAAATTTGATCAAGAAAGAAGAATATGACCGTGGCATTGGCAGATAACAGACATTTTGCTCACTTCCCATGTTCAGTACTGACCTGAAAACAAACAGAAACTTTTAATAAAGGCGTACCTACAAAAGAGAGCTGCTTAAATAATAACATATTCCACTTTTAAACACTTTCGTTTTAGATCTCTTTATAAAAGCTATTTGGGTTACAAGCTACGTCTATTATTGACTGATCCTGATAATTAATTACATACTTTGAAGTAAGGTACAATTTACATCTATATAGTCAGATATTTTTTGCAATAAGGTGATCACCACATGATTTATTAATTGTGAAACTAACAGCTTTGACGTCCATTCATTTAACATTTTGTTTTTACCTTTCAACTTTTCTTTATCTATGATTTACACTGTTGGAGAGATGGTTTTTTGTGGGTAAGTCTATGGTAGTTTGTATTGTCGTTGGGTGAGATTTAAATTCAGGACAAACATAAAACAGCTGATGGGGTTTGGAAAACAAATTGTGTACACGTAGAAGTCTTAATATAAGCAACATCGTGATGTGGGATGTTCGGGCTTGTTTTTTTTTTATATTATCAATTCTCATATCACACTGTTTACTTATTACGATTTAGAAATTTTTAAATAAAGATAAACTGTTAAATGAATTAAATGGATGAAGGCACCACTCGGATGCTGTGGTGCCTGGGACACTGTTTGGATGTAGTAGACTTAACTAAAGAAGTATGGCAAAGGAAAAAAAAATATTGTAAGTTTTCATAGTTATTCTCGTTATGCTCGAATACAAAATAAACTCCTGGGAGCATCGTGTTTTGTAATAACATGTGATAAGTGTATATGAAAAGGTAGAGGTACATATTCTGCAACAAATGTTTAACTTTCTCACCATTACTTCCATTTTTACTGGTCTAAGGTGGGCACCACATCTTCCTTCAGGCGTGTTCGCAATAAGTTTCTTCGTCCCAATCACTCGGGTCTAAAGTGCCTTGAGCGCAGTTTACAGTCGTTTTTGTCCTGTTTCTTATTTTTGCGTTTTTGCGTGCTTTTGCTTCCATTTATCAATTTGGGAAAACTTGAACAAGAAGAAACAATGGATTATGTATTAAGAAGGCGTGATGAACAAGTATCGACTATACTACTACTGAGGCGAATTTTCATCGACCATGCTTTTGCCATCCCATCACTAGGACAACCTACAAATGGATTGGTTTATTTTCTTAATTTTAGAGCGTAGAAGGGTTCGAGAAGCAACAATTACGGTAATTTTGGTTAATGAGTCATTAGGAAGTTTATTTACAAAGTGATATTTTATCCGTTGGTCCTTTTATGCGAGAAAACATAGGTTTTAGGTACTCACATTTGGAAGTTCATATTATAATCTCCGTTTTCTTTGTTTCTTATGTGACCTGCAGCCACCACGCACTTTTCACCTCGTTGTGCATTTATTGTACAATATCCCAGGGTAAGTTGTGTGCACCAAAATATTTTAGTTATTTCAATTTTCTAAAATAATCCGACGACGTCTTCACAGATTTTGCACTTGCGATAACCCGACTAAATTTGAAAACATTCAGAGTGCTGCCACTATTGTAAGTTACATTACCATCTTAATTTGGACTCTTACTCAGGGCATTAAGGCATCGTTTTGACAATTAGGCCTGTACGCTGTCACGTGACCATCGTTTCTTCTATTGGTTTAATTGTTCTGTGGGGAAATCGAAGAATGTGTGACGCAATTTAAATATTTAAAAATGATAGACAGAAAAAGTTTTTTTCGGCTGGCAACCCCAGACCGAACAGCTGACTTTAAAAGTAGCTCTGTAGTATTATTTAGAATAATTAGTAATTTTATGTGTATTTAGAGTCCAATTAAACGTAAATTCATTAAACAATACATAGCAGTGAAGTGTAAATAAAAGTTACTAGTGAAAATCAAACAAATACAGTACAAACGTACTCTAATTGTACCGGGCGGCTGAACTGTCAA
Source organism: Yponomeuta sedellus (assembly GCA_934045075.1). NCBI lineage: Eukaryota > Metazoa > Arthropoda > Insecta > Lepidoptera > Yponomeutidae > Yponomeuta > Yponomeuta sedellus. The sequence goes on along the minus strand of OW203745.1, from coordinate 883,252 downwards.
ACGGTTCAAATTGCAACGACTAATCCGGGGAAGTATTGTTTTATAACTATATTTTACGCCATACAACACACTTTTTACTCCTTACACCAACTATACATAACCTCACGTACGTGAGATACGTCCCATACAATCACTCCGGCTCAGTTTTGGCTCTCTTTACTTGACGTCAAGTGGAAGCAAAGTTGAGACTAAACATAATAGCCTCAGCCATCACAAAACTCACACCTTACCTCTATAAACGTGACATCCACTCGTTATCAGTCAATATAATCTTACATGGTCAGACACTGACACCGATTCCCGGTTTCTTTTCAGGATTTCCAGTACCATGTTGACCCGAAGCAAGATGACTGTACGTGATATGGAACTGAGGCTTAAGGCGACCCTTCTAGAGCTCCAAAAGAGTAAAGAGCTGTGCAACACTCTTCTTCAAGAACGAGAGGACAGCGAAGAGGAGATCCGTCAACAAAACAAAACCAACTCGGCGCTCAAAGAAGAGCTCAATGAGTTGGATATCCAATGCCAAGACCTAAGTGCCCAGCGCGATGAGCTGCAACATCAAGTCAACACATTTATCAAATGCCATGATGTCCACGATGTAGCATTACAACGTATACGCTCACTTGAACACCAGCTTGCTGAGGCACACCACGAGCTTCAGCAGATAAGTGAGCAGGAACAACAAAAAGAGAGTGCTAAAACCATGGCTTTGTATAGTGAAGTCATGAGTGATACAGGGATACCAACTGTCGACCTAACTACAGCCAGTAGTAGCAGCAGTATAAAAATGAACAGTGTAAGGAAAATTAAGAAGTACATTAAAACAAAAAAGTACATAGAAAAGGTTCAGAAACTCGTTAAACGAAGCCGGAAGAGTATAGAAAGTATACCCATTCACCGTCAAAAACTGCGGTTAGAAATAGAAATGGCCGAATGTCAGAAGGAATTATTCACCAACAATGTCGACCACGAACTAGCGATGGCCGAACTACAACTACAAGTTGAAGATCTGCAGTTTCAGTTGCTGGACATCACCTGCAAGTACTCAGCTATGCAAACTCAGTACTGTGACTGCATTTCATCAATGAACGAGTTGATTGCACTGAGCAAAAACAACCTGGAATGCATTGAGTCCAACTTTATCCAGGACTTGGAAGACACAGAAGGCAAATCAAGCTTGCTACCCTTAAATCCACCATTAGCCGTGATTGGAGACACAGCCCCTCTACAGCAGAACTCCATGCAACCACGGAATAGTGAAAAGGGCAGTAAGAAGCCAGGCTTATGTCCACCGTGCAGCATGCCCAATATACCAGCCACTTTACAGCTGGATATGACACAGCAGCATGGGGGCGAGCTAAGTGGACAGCCTGCAACACCGAATGTGACAGCTGAGACCTGTGGACCAATCACCTGTGATGCCAGACTTATAGTATCACCTAATAGACCGACCAGCTCTTCAGTTCCAGTCAACGAGCAGCGCAGTGCAACACCGACCCCTGATGCCATACTGGATGCACAGCCGCAGTCTAGACCCACCAGCTACCGAGTTCCTGACAATGACACCCAGTACAAAACCATTATCTATTCAGATAAATTAGGTTTAGGTTTAGGCAGTAGACTACAAAATAACTTAAAACAACATGTTGAAAATATATGTATGCCCTATGCATCTTACATGCAAATAGTTAACTGCATGCTTAGTAAGGAGTATGATAATAATACTACTGTTGTGTTATTAATAGGGGACAGCACAGGAATACAGCAACAAGATTTGACAAATTATTTTGATTCTATAGTTGCTCTTCAAGCAAGAAAAATTGTAATTTGCGCTTTCCCTTACTCAAAAACTCTGTCAGAGACACAAAATGCCCGGTTAGATAAGTTAAATCGGCTATTGTTTAATATGACCTTTGGCCATCGAGACAAAGTATTATATTTTGATACGAATAATTTTATTCGAAACTTTATATTGACTAGGGACACAATGCATGTGCCTCTTTCTTCGAAACGACAGATTGCCAAATTATTGGCATTCAATATTTATGACCCCATTATTGTTGAGACAATAAAACAGGGACCAACTAAAGTTGCTAACTGTAGAAGTTCTACACTCAAACCTCTGTATTCTGAGGTTTTGAAAAAACCTAGTATAAGTAGGTTAAGCTTGACTGCTGATTTAAACTATCAGCGCAGACAACAGAAAAGCCCCCCTTAAAAAAACTTATCTTAGCTAATCAAAATTTACAGGGCGGTTTTTCTGGTAAATTACTAGAATTAGAGTTATTTCTAGAACAACATAGAGTAGATGTACTCTGTGTCACTGAGCACTGGCTACTAGAGTCCCAAATGAATTTTTCTGTAAATAATTATGAAATAGCCAGTTGCTTTAATAGAAAGTCTGCATTGCATGGTGGATCTTTAATAATAGTAAATAGTAGTTTGAAGTATAAAGAACGAAAAGATATTAGCAGACTTTCTGTTGAAAAAGTTGTAGAACTATCATGTGTTGAACTGGCTAAGCATATTGTAGTAAGCGTATACAGGCCCCCCGCCAGTGACTACAGTTTATTTGAATCCGTACTAGAGGATGTTTTAAAGGTAGCTTCAAGTAGTAGCAAGAAAGTTATAGTATGTGGAGATTTTAATATAGACTTGCTGGTAGACTCCGTTTTAAATAACAAATTAAAACTTATTTTCAAGTCTTTTAATTTAGTTAATATTTTCTTAGAGCCTTCTAGGATTACCGAAAACACAGCCACCTGTCTTGACAATGTATTCTGCGACTGTGAATTTTCGCATTGTTCTACAGTAACTTGCTTAAAGTCAGACCACAATGGTCAAATTGTCCACTTTGAAGCAGATTTTAAAAAAAAGGAGCAAGCTATAATTTATCGGCCCATTACAGCAAAAAAGATGGAATTATTTAGAAATTACATACAAAGTAGCTTACCTACACAAAATAATAAGACCCTTAATGCAAATGCTCATTATGGAGATTTATTCAAAGTTGTTTCAGGTAGTTTTGAAAAAGTTTTTAAATTAAAAAAGTTATCATCAAAAAGAAATAAAGTAGCATTTAGTGAATGGGCTACTGCCGGCATCCGAAAAAGCAGGGACACACTATATGCGCTATATGAGAAAAAAAAAATACACATATGACCCCAGTTTTATACAGTATGTTAAACTATATTCAAAATTATTTAAGGCCGTCTGCCACAAAGCAAAATGTGAGCATATAAAATCAAAAATCCTTCAATCGTCTAATAAATCCAGAACAATTTGGGCTATTATAAATAAGGAAACCGGTAAATCCAAATCAGGAGATCGCGAACTTTCACTTAAAATAGATGATAAATTAATAACCTCAAATGAAGACATTGCTACGGCTTTTGAACAGTTCTTTACAAATGTTCCAATTGTAACGACAGCTCCTTTAGACTCTTCTCCAGCTCTTGCTGAAAGTATTTTGAAAGACAATGTCCCCCCATGCCATCACGATTTTTCGTTCGACTATATTGAAGCCCATACCGTGATTAAATCGTTTAAAAAGCTAAAGCTTAAAAAAACTGAGGACTTATGGGGTATGTCAGTAATAGTAGTTAGCTCAGTAATCGATACCCTAGCACCCCATTTAGCCAAAATCTTTAACAAATGTTTAGATGAGGGTATATTCCCTGATCTAATGAAATATAGTAGGCTCGTTCCTTTATTTAAAAGCGGTGATAAGCAAGATCCCACAAATTTCAGACCAGTCTCAGTTCTACCCGTTTTGAGTAAAATATTCGAGAAGATAGTTCTAGGTCAGCTGCTTACACATTTCAATGACTATCAACTTCTCCATGGTCAGCAATTCGGCTTTACGCAAGGGCGCTCTACAACGGACGCCGGCGTCATGTTAGTTAAACATATATTTAGTGCATGGGAAGAGCGCAAGGATGCTATAGGCGTATTCTGTGACTTGTCGAAAGCATTTGATTGCGTTGACCATAAAACACTTCTTTTAAAATTAAAGCACTATGGTATAAACGGGAATAGCCTAAAACTTATAACATCATATTTAGAAGGGAGAGTTCAAAGAGCTGATATAAATAGAACTAAATCTTCAGGGTCAGAGGTCAGGATAGGAGTGCCACAGGGATCGATTTTGGGGCCGTTCCTCTTCCTCGTATATGTAAATGATTTGCCGTTCATGGTTCAAAATATGTCAGAGATAGTATTATTTGCAGATGACACGTCTCTTATTTTTAAAATTAAGAGACAAGAAAATGACCTTGACAATACAAATAATGCTCTCTCTCGGGTACTAAATTGGTTTACTTCTAATAACTTATTGTTAAATTCAAAAAAGACGAAATGTATAAAGTTCACTCTTCCAAATGTCAAAACGGTAGACAGCAATGTTTTACTGGGGAATGACAAATTAGACCTTGTGAATGAAACTGTATTCCTAGGTATCACAATTGATGCAAAGCTTCAATGGGGTCCTCATGTAGAAAAATTAGCAAATAGGCTTAGTTCAGCAGCATATGCAGTCAAAAGAATTAGGGAACTAACTGACGTCGCAACTGCTAGGCTTGTTTATTTTAGTTACTTCCATAGTCTTATGTCCTATGGCATACTACTGTGGGGACGGGCAGCAGACATTGAGACCATCTTCGTCTTGCAGAAGAGAGCGATCAGATTCATTTATAGGCTGGGTAGTAGAGATTCGTTAAGAGATTTCTTTAAAGAAACTAACATCCTGACAGTTGCCAGTCAGTATATATATGAAAACATTATGTACGTTAGGAAAAATATCAGTAACTTTAAAACTTTAGGTAGCCAACACAATGTAAATACTAGAAATAAACATAAACTTTTGTTCCCACTATTTAGGCTGGCAAAGGTTAATACATCCTTCATGGGGCATTGTATACGCTTCTATAATAAAATCCCTGAAGATATATTAAGCTTGCCTGAATCGCGGTTCAAAAAATATGTTAAGCACACTTTGTGCCAAAAGGGCTACTATAACATAAAGGATTATTTAGATGACAATGAGGTCTGGAATGAAAGCCAGTACAATGTATGAGTTCTGTGTTCAAAAATAATTATGTAAACTATGTTAATTAAGGACTTTTGAAAAGACTAAGTTAGGAGTTTTTTTGTCCATTTTTTCTCCTAAATGATCTAGATTTTGAAATGGACACCTAGTTTGAATTGTAACGTTCATTAAGCCGCAGTTTCTGTGCTACTTTGAATAAAACCTTTTCATTTCATTTCATTTCATTTCAAGAAATAAAAATGGTGTGAAGAGGTTTACACCGTTACACGTGCAACCGATTTGCAGTCATATCAATCATCCGAAAAAGTAACCTTAATAATAACCTAATTTGCACGCTACTCTCAGCAAAACATGTTAGGCCAAAATTTATATCGACGACAATGTTGTATTTTAAGACCTAGACAATTCATGTCACTGTAATACTATTGACACATGTTTATGCAAATAAATGTATCTTTGTCTTTATCTTTGATTTGAAGCGCTCGTGGCCTAGTGGCACCGAGTGATTGCAATCAATCACTTGGGTTAAGCAACAACAGGCAGGCAGGTGCAGTATGGGTGACCGTCCCGGGACCACCGCTAGTGGCATATTTTCGAGCGCTTCCGTGCTTTGCAAGGCACGTTAAGCCGTTGGTGCCGGCTGCCATGTAATCGTTAAGCCACGTCAGAGGCCTCATGGGTGGCTTGAGAACTTATGTCACTAAGGTCCTCCACTGCCTTACAATCCTCCACCAACAAGTACTTGGCCCCGTAGTGGAGTATGTCCTAACATTCCTGCAATACAGGAGAGACCCGTGCAAAGGGTTGATATCATCAGGCATTTTGATACACCCGGCATTATTTAGACTTTGCTCTGTCCACGAACGACGTTAAACCGAGTCAGTGATAAAAACTGGAGCGACCCCGGCAGTAAATCAGCGTCCCACACAGCTCAGCAATTAGAGCACACTTTAAGACTCGTTACAACATAGGCACATTACAAACAAGGCGCTGAAGGTCAATGTTAGGCTGCGGCAACTTTTTCTGGGCTATTGGCTCAATTGATTGTTATTTATCGCTTATGTCAACAATAAAAGTTTCCATGCTAATGTTCTTGAACAGTGCTTTAGCGCATATTACCTGTTAAGAGGTTCAATACGACATTACAAAAGATTTAAATGACTAGGACAGTCATATTACGTGGACCAAACCTGATGGCCATACCAATCGTCAAATCATCTATTTCCCTACAAAATGCTATCGCTAACGTCAGGATTTGGTGTGCGTAATTAGGCCTCTAATTCACGTACTATTTGTCCTACGAAAATATCGTCACCTGTATTTCTTCTCCACGCCCTGTGAAGGAGTATGGCCTAACCTTCCTTTGACAAGGATGAGACTCGGGCCCCAGCAGAGGGGACTTATAAAGAGTTGATGCTATGATGCTATATTTGTTAGACCCGATAATAGTATTCGCGCCAGCAGTACTTACATTATTTCTACTTTACTTCGGCTAATTCACTAACTGATGATGAGACTCACCATCAAAACCTGGGTCCTCGATCTGGTGCTCAACATCCTTTCCGAACTGCTTCATATGAAGCTCCAAATCACCTTCCTGAGGTACGCCCCCGTTCCTCAGCACGAGATCTCCCGTCGACGCGTTCTTGAATATCGCAGGGAAGTATCCTGGGTCATACATTATTGACACTCTATCGCCCCTAAAAGTGTCCAGGCTATTCTGCACGATGCCGTATTTTTCTTGCAGTTTTTCGAAGGGGATCCTCTTGGACTTGCACTGAATTGAAGGGACGTTCCAGTAGACCTGTAGAGTCTTTTTGTTGAGAGTTTCTTTTGGGTAGATCTCGTCTGGCATCTGAACGACGAAGTAGTTGCTGGAACAAAGAAAGTGGAGATTTTTATTTCATACTAATTATGTGATGAAATGTTTCTTTGTGAAGGCTCAATTTTTGGATGCTTTAAGTTAAATGAGGGGCTATATCATAATAATATGATATAACATGACATATATTTCATAGATAGATATATTTTGGCAAAAAAGTTTATAAATTTAAAAACAAAACTTTGCATAGAGAAAAGTCATTTTTTTATTAATAACTGGACTTTTTTGCCAAGATGTAGATAAAATGTTCTTTATTGTATGTACACCCGGAATTACATAAGAGACTTAAACAATAACATAGTACAGTTCAATTGGCAGTCTTATTACTAAAAGTATTTTCTTCCAGACAACCATTGTACGAAATATTATAATAATATCATATCATATTAAGCTGACCATACAAACGTTGTTTTGCCATATTAATTAGCACACGACTTATTCTCAGACCTATCAAATATAACTATATAGAAAATTATAAAAATTGGTGAAGTCTTATCGAAGGAGTTCAATAACAAACACTGTGACACGAGATTATCATATGTTAGATAATATTTGTCCACTGAAACACGGTATTCTTATTTCTATTCTAGTGTTATAATGTGATAACTTTTGATCTTATAATAATTTACATATTTTTTTAAATCTTATCCCACGCAAATAAAGTCGTGTGGCCAAATTACCTTTGCCGTCGATCGTCCATTGTTAAATTAAACTTAATCTCCCAGCTTTTTTGCTGCGTCCACCTACACTAGTTTTTTTTTATCAACGCACCATCTGGCAAATTGTATGATAGAGCCATATCAAGAAGGAACAAGATGGTTGTCCAGTTTTTATAAAGGCTTTTTATAAAATGAAATTGAAAGGTTTTATTCAAAGTAGCACAGAAACTGCGGCTTGATGAACGTTACAATTCAAACTAGGTGTCCATTTCAAAATCTAGATAATTTTGGAGAAAAAATGGACAAAAAACTCCAAACTGTTCATAGTCCTTAGTTAACAGTTTACAAAATTATTATAAAATATAGAACTCACGCGTGTACAGGCTTCAATTCCAGACATGTTTGTCATCTAAATAATCCCTTACGTTATAGTAGTCTTTTTGACACAAAGTGCACTTAAGACACTTCTCAAACCGTGCTTCAGGCGAGCTTCATATCTCCTCAGAGATTTTATTTTTGAAACGTACACAATGCCCCAGGAGCCTTTGCCAGCCTAAATCTTGGGAACGAAAGTTTATGTTTATTTCTAGTATTTACATTGTGTTGGCTACCTAAAGTTTTAAAGTTACCTACTGATACTTTTCCTGACGTACATAATGTTTTCTTAGATATACTGACTGGCAACTGTCGTCAGGACGCTAGTTTCTTTAAAGAAACCACTTAACGAATATCTACTGCCTAGCTTAAAATTATATTTCGCCGTCTTCTGGTAGCAGCTGTCACATTAACGCACTGATTCGTCACTTAAACGAGTAGTTAATAAGGAAATGGTCAGATTGCGAGAGAACGTTCACTTAACTCTTCAGACTAACTAATATCTGGTTTGAGTCGCTTAGGTCCCTACAAACTTAAGAAACTTAGGTCCCTACAAACTTTGCTACTTGGTGAGACTGGTCTATTTGTTTATTATTTGAGTGTCTCGGGCCTTTACAGACATTGTCTGTGAAACACTATCTAAAATGCATCAATGTGGCATTGTGGCATCAAAGCTCCCAAACGGATGGACAAATTTAACTTAATCAGGATGCTACTTAACTCCTTGAAAGTTATTTAAGTAGACTTCAGTCAGCAATAAGGTACGCCAATACTTTTTAGAACAGTAATTTAAATCGTATCTCAGGCTTCCTCGTGCAGTTTTCCATCAACAAAGTTTACTATCAATCGCCTACTTATGAACTACTGCTATTTGTAGACTTCGATACAGCTAAATGAAGAGCTTTTAGCCAAGGGTCTTTGAACTCGCTTGCAATAGTCGTCTCATTGCTGTAAAGAGTGGTGGACTACCTGTGAGGTGTTCTTTTATGAGAACGCAGGTCGCTACAAACATTACTAGTTGATGCGACTGGTCTATTATTTTAGTGAGTCAAGGTTTGTGTTATGGGCATATTTGTGTTTTGTGTTTCTAATTTTATTTATTTATTGCTGGTAATATGCCAAGTTACAATTGTATGTAGAACCTTATTTCAATTATAAGTTACAAAGTTGATACAGCTATTTACAAATACAATGTTTGTTTGACTGAGTGTTTAACCTGTGGTAGATGAGAACCTGTAATACAGGCGTCAGCGCCCTCTAAGATATTTTCACAGTGGTATCACAATAATAATAATGTATTTTACTATTTGGTCTAGTTAAAACATAGAGCAATATTGGCAAATTTTAAATTATTTATAATTTAGCACTTAGTTTAATTTCATTACATTATATCAATAGATAGTTAATTATGTTATTTTATTTATTTAATTTCATTAATTAGCATGCAAGTATTGATATCTGCGCAAAGTGTGTGTGTGTGTCAGTGTGATTGATTGAGTGAGTTTGTGTTTACGTGTGTGTTTGTATATATCTATAAGTCTAAATCACATTTTATACATTTTATGAAATAAATACATACATTTTGTAATTGATTTAACTGTTACTACGTCTACACTGCACAACCTTGCGCTATGGCGCTCATCAGGGGAGGGCTATGTCCAGCAGTGCACTAGTATAACCTGAAGAAGAAGAAGTCTACACTATCCGTCTGTTTGGCTGTCATAAGGCTCTATCGCATGAACCGTGATAGATATATAGTTGAAATTTTCATAGACCGTGTATTTCTGTGGCCGCTATATCGAGAGAAACTAAAAATAATAAAAGAAATATTAGGGGTTAAAGTATGAAATTGCCGTTTTATTTCAATAGGTTCTTTGAATTGACATAGAATCTTCATGGTTTGAGGTTTTCGAATGAAACTTTTTTTAAATGGTTTCTATGATGTTCTTTTTTTGAAAAATGTGAAACATTTGAATATCGACTTTCAATTGTTTTTGTTATTCAATTTAGACAAGAAAGATGGATACGCGTTTCTTTCTGCAGATCAGTCAAATCATGAGGCACCCATTTTTCGTATTTTTTTATTTTATTGATTTGACGTAAGTGAGTCAATTTTGTGGGTAAGGTAACGTAAAACCATGCCGCTAATTCCTGGGTAGTTTGACTAGGATCGGCTTCCACTATCTCTCTTAATTCATCGTTATTCACCTGTGTGGGCGGTCTTCCTCGTGGCTCGTTCTTTAAGTCGAAATTTCCATCACGAAAGCGTTTAAACCAAAATCGCACGGTGCGTTCATTAGTAGACCCCTCTACAAACGTAGCATTGATATTGCGGGCTGTTTCTGCCGCGTTAGTTCCGCGTCGGAATTCAAAAATCATTCGAATTTTCGCAGTGTCCACCTTTCTGGTCTAAATTGAATAACAAAAACAATTGAAAGTCGATATTCAAATGTTTCACATTTTTTAAAAAAAGAACATCATAGAAACCATTTGAAAAAAGTTTCATTCGAAAACCTCAAACCATGAAGATTCTATGTCAATTCAAAGAACCTATTGCAATAAAACGGCAATTTCATACTTTAACCCCTATTATTTGAATGAGGCTCGACAACAAATTTGTAAGATTTTTGCTTGATATTAATAATGGCAACGAGTAAACGCTCGAAAATGTCACAGAATATTTAGTTATATATTCATTTCGAAAATAAATAATTAAATATTAATAATAGATAATATATTAATTATGTATTTACATTTACAAACACACACACGAAATATAAACAATATTAAGCAGACTATACGTAGAAAGAAGAAAAGCAACGACACATACGATAAACAATGAAACAAACAAACATTAGCGATAAGACACAGAGCATTTTCCAGTGTGAGAACTGTGGGTGTGGCAAGTGCAAATGGGCTCTCTCTGACTCAGCATAAGCTGGAGATATGATACTCCAGCGCTGGTCTTTCGTCGTCAAGAATGGTACGGAACCATTATTAATTTAATTATTGGCCGATTTTTTCTGTTTATTAACTAATCACAGTGTTTGTTAGCTACAGCTGAAGGGCGGTAGTAGCGGAGCGGTGTAGAACGCCGGCCTCTCAATCGGGAGGTCGTGGGTTCAAACCCCGGCATGTACCAATGACTTTGTTTTCTAAGTTATGTACATTTGTGAAATTATAGTAGCAGTACTACTCACTGACGGTGAAGGAAAACATCGTAAGGAAACCCTAGTGTCTGAAGTGTTAACGTACCTCAGCGCTTGCTACGTACAATGGCCCAACTATGAGGCTAAGTGCGGAAATCTCAGGTCTAACTAACTAACTAACTAACTAGCTACAGCTGATTTTTATATATTACATTAACACAGCCCGGTCCCTAGCAAACGGAACACACCCTCTCCCCCCTCCACCTTGCCCCCCCCCTCTAGCCGCGGCCGCCACCCCATACCTTGAATAAAACCTTGATGATTTGATTTCGATACATTGATTGTATTATACGGACCGCATTTCTGTACTTTAACGGAACGGTAAGAATTACGATATTACAATGTTTTGCTTCACAGTTACAGCGACTATCGGTCAATTACATTGAAGTTACAATGTGTGCTTACAATGTGGTTTTGAAACAATGCAAAATCAGAAACAGAATAACATTTATTGTTTGTTATACTATTTTTATTTATAATGCACTAACCCGTGCTAAGGAACAAATTTAAAAACCTATTTAGAGGCTAAATACGTAATACAGAGAATAGTGTAAAGAGGTTCGAAATTTCACTGATGCCGGTGAGTCGCCCATTGGCTCAATTGGTAGAGCGCTGGCACGGATAGCCAGAGGTTGCGGGTTCGAATCCCGGCATGGGTGAAATTTTTAGCCTCTAAATAGGTTTTTAAATTTATTGTTTGTAATTTGTTAACCTATATTTACTAAGTGCCCGGGCCAGGAACGTACGAAAACAGAAGCATGCATCCTTTCAGATCCTACCATATTGGACTGTGCGTCATAATCACTTTATTTATGAGTATACCCACATTACGGAGAGACGAAGCATTGTCTGAATTATGAAGCGAAGTCAGGGTCGTGGCAAGTGGCAGTCCCTGGTCTCTGCCTACCCCTCGGGGATACAGGTGTGAGGTTATGTTATGATTTTATTGTGATATACAAACAGAGCTTAAATAAAGAGAAAGTGGGAGTAAATAGATGACATTTAAAAACCTATTTAGAGGCTAAAAATTCCACCCATGCCGGGATTCGACTCCGCGACCTCTGGCTATACGTGCCAGCGCTCTTTCCAACTGAGCTAATGGGCGACTCGAATAGGTTTTTTGCACGGGTTAGTGCATTAAAAAGAATATAATTAAATAGACGACTGACAAACAACTAAGTTGGTAAGTCTTCTGACTCCCAATCTAGAATAATTTGTACTATTTAAGCTGATCCTCTGTACAACAGACGGCCATTAAGCCCTTGAATATTAGCATACCCTTGAATATCAACCCTTGTATGTCCCCACTGCTGGGGCACGGGTCTCTTCGTGCATCGCAGGAAGGTTAGGCCATACTCCACCACGGGGGCCAAGTCCGGGTTGGTGGAGGATTGTAAGACAGTGGCGGGCCTGTCAGAGGTTATCAAGCCGTCAATAAGGCCTCTGACTTGGCTTAACGACTGCCATATCATGACAGCGGGCACCAACGGCCCAACGTGCCTTGCGAAGTACGGAAGCGCTCGGAAATTGTCAACTAGCGGTAGTAACGGGACGGTCACCCATCCTGCACCTGACCGCTCCTGTTGTTGCTAACTCAAGTGATTGAATCCAATCACTCGGTTTGACTAGGCCACGGCGCTTCTCGTATTTGTATTGGTTATTGGAAGTTACTGAATATCAGTATTGTAGGAACCATTTCCAAGTTTTGCGTTATTGCGATAACATGTTGTTTACCTACCTAGTTTATTTCCCAGGCAGATCTGGGCTAACTTTGTTTACCTAACGTGTGATATGACACCTGCATTTATTTGAATAAAAATTATTCGCCGTAAAGGGAACTCATATCAAATTAGGTCATGTTTCATTGTAAACAAGTTTCTTTTACGATTAAGTAAAATGGTATGGAAAAATACGTTTACCGACTTAAAAACATCGTAAATATTTGCTGGTGCTAAGATCTGTATGAAGCGCTCGTGGCCTAGCACGAAGCGCTCGTGGCCTAGGCGAACTGAGTGATTGGAATTAATCACTCGTGTTAAGCAACAATAGGCGCGGTAAGGTGCAGGATGGGTGACCGTCCCCGTGGCTACCGCTAGTGGCATTTTTCCGAGCGCTTCCGAGCTTCGCAAGGCACGTTAAGCCGTTGGTGCCGGCTGTCATATAATGGCAGTCGTTAAGCCATGTCAGAGGCCTTATGGGCGGCTTAATAACTTCTGACAGTAAGGCCCGTCACTGTCTTACAATCCTCCACCAACCCGGACTTGGCCCCCGTGGTGGAGTATGGCCTAACCTTCCTGCGATGCAGGAAGAGACCCATGCCCCAGCAGTGGGGACATACAAGGGTTTATAACGATAATTGATTATGTGGAGAAGAATACTGAAAACTGACAAGGAAACTCTACACTTAATCTTTGCTAAAAAAAATGTTTGAATTAAATAACAGAGTTTTCAACTTAAAAATCATGATTTTCTCTATGTGATACCATCTTACATTCTCTATGTGTTACCACTATTACGAGGGCTGCCACTTATGTATGCTTTTATTGTTTTTCAAAGTATTCTCCACTATGATCGATGCACTTTTGCATTCGATGAAACCAATTTGTAAAACACTTTTTCCACTCTGATTGAGGTATCTCCAAAACGTGCTGTTTGAACGCATCTACGGCATCTTCACGGGTCGAAAATCGTTGACCACGATATATTTTATTCTTTACATTTGGGAATAAATAGTAATCATTGGGAGCCAAATCAGAGCTGTACGGTGGATGACCCATCAATTCTATTTTTTGACCATCCAAAAATGTAGTTGTTTCCTGAGATGTATGACAGCTGGCATTGTCATGGCGAAGTATGATTCTGCGTCGCTGGTTGTTTTGGCGTATTTCTTCAAATACTTCCGGCAAACAAATGGTCGTGTACCACTCCGAATTAACCGTTCTGCGATTCTCCAGTGGTATTGTAGCCACATGGCCATTAATACCAAAAAAGCAGGCCACCATTTGCTTTACAGTGCTTTTTGCACGAGCCACTTTCGTAGGGTTCGGCTCATTTTGAAACACCCAGACTGTTGATTGTTGTTTAGTTTCGGGATCGTACGCGTAGATCCAGGATTCGTCACCTGTGTAGATATTATAAACAGATTTTGAGTCGCCTCCGTTGAATTTTTTTAGGTTTTCTTGCACCATTCGAGGCGGGCATCTTTTTGATCCTGAGTTAAGTTGTGCGGGATCCACCACGAACAAATTTTTTTTACAGACAAAATATGTTCATGTAATATCCTATGAATGCTCGTCATATATATGCCCAGAATAGCCTCTATCTCGCGATACGTAACATGGCGGTCTTGCATTATTAGTTTTCGCACAGCTTCAATATTTTGTGGCACAACCACCGATTTCGGGCAACCTTCTTTAACTTCGTCCGTGAGCTTACTGCGCCCCCGATTAAATTAACTAAACCAGTGATACACAGTCGTTTTTGATGGAGCTTCACCATCAAAAGTCGAAGTTAATTGATCTACGCACTGTTGTTGCGTTAAACCACGTCGAAAATCGTAATAAATCATAGCACGAATATTTTCACGACTGAGTTCCATTTTTGAGCGATATGACATTTTAAACAAAACAAAAACAAAACACTAACGTATATAAGAGAAAAATATTAGCGGCCAGTATTTAAAGAAACAACGAATTTGACCATGGAGGTCAGACATTGCGTTTAAAATTATTGGAATCCCAGATTCCGCATACATAAGTAGCAGCCTATGTAGACTTTAGTTACAATGCAAGGATTTCCGGTAAATCACTTCATTCACAGTGAAGGTACACCAATTCTACAGTCACGTCACGTCGACGAATCTGGGTTACAGGTCACGTTTTATGGAATTTTTCAATGCTGTTTGATGGTGAAATAAAGATTTTATAATCATTTGCTGAAACGTGTCAAGGTGCCGCTATAATTATATTTTAGCGTTATGTCATCTTTCATAAAGTCTAATATTTGTTGCTCTATAGCTCGACCCACAATTTCACATAGTAACTGTGAAGAAAAACATCGTAAGAGATATTATTAAACTTGCCTGAAACACGGTTAAAAAAATATGTTAGGAACACTTTGTGCCAAAAGGGCTACTACAACATAAAGGATTATTTAGACGACAATGATGTCTGGAATTAAAGCCGGTACAATGCGTTCTATGTTTAATAATAATTTTATGTAAACTCTGTTAATTAAGGACTTTGAAAAGACTAAGTTTGGAGTTGTTTTGTCCATTTTTTTTCCAATATGATCTAGATTTTGAAATGGACACCTTTTTTGACTTGTAACGTCCATTAAGCCGCAGTTTCTGCGCTACTTTGAGTAAACCCTTTTAATTTCATTTCATTCATTGAAGAAAACCGCACTTATTGACTAGTCTTTCCTGTGGGCTAGGCCGACTAAGCTGTCAGGATGGTCCAAGTGCTGGGCAAGCCTAATTAGTTAATTTATAACCATATACCTGGCATTGTTGCGTCCGAGTGGTCTCTTCGCCTAGCTAAGTGCCACTGGAGGCTGTATCAATCATCTCATTACGTAGATGGAAAGACTTAAGCAACTCTTAGTTCAATTCAAATTTGTTCTGAAACATAAACAAACGATTCTGTGGTCGTGAGTTTGATTCCTACTGGAGGCCGCTGTACTTGATTTGCACTAATAACCTCAGCGTTGCTACTAACCATGAAACTTGGAAGACCTTGAAGTATTTTATCATTATCAGCCATTTGACGCCCAAGGCAGGACATAGTCCTCCTTCATGATTTTCCAAGCTTTCCGATCTTGAGCCGGAGTAGGTAAATATTTGAAAAAATTGATAGAAAGTTAGATAAAGATAGAGGAGACATGATTGCACAACCAGAACAAAATAAGTAGTAAGTAAGTAATCTTTTGACAAAAACATACAATGTAACTTTCAATATAAGTATATACAGCTTTCTTAAAATACCTACTACGTTACATCCTGGCTCCTAAACTAAAGAAACCTGTATCTTAGGAGTCAGTTCTTCCCTAATGTTGCAATTAACACTGTTTTTAAATATTACAATTATAATATGATTATAATCAGGTGCTTTCGTTATTTTGAATAATTTGAAAAGAATTACAACCCATATTTATTTACTTTTGGTTTATACGACACCCGCGGGAAGAATTGGGTTGGTGCTATTCTCTAGGCCGACACCACACAGCAGTCCTCTATAGTATTTATACAAATTTAGTAGTATGCTGATGTAGTAGTTACGATCTTGTAGATCAAAATCTCAACCCTGAACTTAACCTTAACCTTTAAATGCGATCAAAATATTTTTTTACAAGTTCTCTATTGATATACTTACTCAATAAATACTAATTGATAAAAAGTCTGAGGCGGCAAAAAGATGCGTGATTCATTATTCAATTAAATGCCGAGAAAATACAATGAATCATTCCACCTGACCTCTTCAAGTACTGCACAGGCTGTTATTATGAATTACATAATTGTGATATTAGTTGAGTGTACAGTATGTGTCATCACCACTTTTGTACGTGCAGCAGCTGATTTTTGTTACCATTTAGAAGCGTATGGATATTTAATATTTTTACCATGGTATCAACCCTTTGTATATTCCCACTGCTGGGGTATCGGTTCTAATTTGTGTGCACGGGTCTCATCCTGCATTGCAGGAACGTTAGGCCATACTCCACCAAGGGGGCCATGTCGGGGTTGGTGGAGGATTGTAAGACAGTTGCGGGCCTTACTGTCAGATGTTATCGAGCCGTCCAGAAGGCCTCTGACGTGACTTAATGACTGCCATTATATGACAGCTAGCACCAACGGCCTAACGTGCCTTGGGAAGTACGGAAGCGCACGAAAAAAATGCCACTAGCTGTAGTCACGGGATATTTGCCCATCCAGCACCTGCCCGCGCCTGTTGTAGCTTAACCCTAGTGATTGATTCCAATCACTTGGTTCCACTAGAGTTGATAGTATTGAACGTGTGACTGGCAACCGTGCATTACGGTATTTTTGGCATTCAATGTATCGCAGAAACTAAAACTTGTAAAGGTGCAAACCTATTTACACCATTTTTGTATTTCTTTAATTCAGTCTATCATTTTCATAATTTTAAATTACGTCACCCATTTTTGGGATTTCCCTCATTTTTAGCATCACTACACATCTTGACTAGACCTGACTATTTTACCTGCTTATTCCATGTTTATCTAAATTCTGTTTTATTATAAATAAAACAATAAAACATACTAAAGCACAAAGTTAAAGTCGTTTCAGTTTTATTATTTATTAAAAGTTATAATATTGACCTTTTTGCATCTACTTAATGAGATGATTTATACAGCGTCCAGTGGTATCTTCACTCACACTAGATGGGTGAAGGGACCACTCCGACGCTGTAGTGCCTGGGTCATGGTTTTATAGATGGTGTAGGCTTGCCCAGCACCTATACCATCCTGACAGCTTAGTCGGCCTAGGCCACAGGAAAAACTAGTCAATACGTGCGGAGCCACCAAGCCGCGGGTTTCCTCACGATGTTTTCCTTCACAGTTAGCGTGTGGTATTGCGACTGCAAATTCGCAAATGTACGTAACTTTGAAATTAAACAAAGTCATTGGTACATGCCCGCACTCGGGATCGAACCTGGGGCTCTCGCTTGCCAGTCTATGGTTCTACCCGCTGAGCTACCACCGCTGTCAAAGAGTTATACAACAGTACAAACTCACAAAGGTCTATCCACGTCATGGCGGGGAGCACGATTTGAATCTAAATTAATCTTTAAGCATTTACAAAGTAAGAAGTTAACACGCTCTTGGCTCTAGTACAAAACTCTTGGCACTTCTATCTGTGCTTGTATTCAGCAAAAATAGACAATACAAGCATAGTACGCACGTGCAAAAACCGGTCAAGAGCGTGTCGAGACACGTACAGTGTAGGGTTCCGTGAAAGGATTTTTACCTCTTTGAGAGAACTAACAATTTGATCAAAGTATTTTCGTATGTACGTAGGTAATACAGGTTCGAAATTTCACTGATGCCGGTGAGTCGCCCATTAGCTCAGTTGGAAAGAGCGCTGGCACGGATAGCCAGAGGTCGCGGATTCGAGTCCCGGCATGAGTGGAATTTTTAGCCCCCTAAATAGGTTTTACAACGTATTTTCAACTAGCTGGTGCCTGCAACTCCGTGTGCGCAGAATTATCGCGCATATTTTTTTCCCACTTGACACTTATCGTCATATTGTGGACAATTCACACAATATCTTTGTAAATTGCAGTCTATGTGTTATTCTGATGTATAAGCATACCGGGCCAGAGTCGTGCGGCGTACCCACATTAAACGTTTCTGAACGGGATCGGGAAAATATTATAATTCTCCTAACTTAGTGCATGGGTGGTGTCACTTGCGTGTTACTACATATATTATTCAGTTTATTTCAGGTTACTAATCTCGAGAACGAAGCACGAGTATAATGATGTATAAGCTATATTATTGTAAAGTTTCATTAAAATCCATTCAGTAGTTTTCACGCGAAAGAGTAACAAACATCTATCCATCCATACTTACAAACTTTCGCGTTTATAATATTAGTAGGAAGTAATCTGTACGAAGTTTTCCTCTTGTGATATGGTCTCCTACTAATCTCCTACTAACTAGTAAAGCCTACTTAGCTGTGATAGTTTTCCATTTAAGTTCATTATTGTGCTATGTAGGTACTGTCCTTGATTTCGTTATAGTGACGGGGCGAGAGGCCGTCCTCTGAACCAAATTTTTGCGCTTTAAAGCTTAGTATTTCTCAGCAGAGAGAAGGAAAAACACCACGTGTGCCCACCGCTGATTGGCTTTTAAGCGCTAACCAAAGTGAATACCTCAGTCACTGAGGTTTCCTCACGATAGTTTCGTTTAAAGGTTATATACTCGTACCGAGTGGGGTTGAAACTAAGTTACACTCGATATTAATTATACTTTATTGCACACGACAAACACAAAAAAGAATTAATACAATTTAAGAAAATACGAAGACGAGCTTATCTCTGTGAGAGATTTCTTCCAGCAAACCTTGAGGAGTCGGAGTGCGATGTGAAACGGGTATAGACCCGTTTGCACATACACTTACACAAATAACAAAATCATAATCACCTTTAAATAAAGTAATAATCGTATTTCCTAACAAATAATAAATCCATAATTATGTATTTATGTTTCTTTGTTGGTTTATATCGTCGTCAGGCTATACTAGTCCACTGCTGGACATAGCCCTCCCCTAAAGAGCGCCACGTTGTGCTATCATAAGGGGTAATGCCCATAATCCCCACGCTGGGCATGCGGGTTGGGGATCGCAGTTCGGTGGAATTGTACTGCAGAGGGCGCTGCTGCCCACCCCCCGGTTCGTGTCCCTTAGTCGCCTTTTACGACACCCGCGGGAAGAATTGGGTTGGTGCTATTCTCTAGGCCGACACCACACAGCTTTGGTTGGTTTATATATAGTAATAAATTCTATGAAAAGAATAAACTACATAAATCTATCTATCTATAATCAGCCCACATCAACCCACATAAACCATCAAAGAAATACATATGGATTTATTATTTGTTTAGAAATACGATTCCAAATTCTAGTACCTAATTGGAGTAATTACGTGTTTCTTAAACCGTGATCTACATACCGAGCGAATGAGTTGGCTATAATGCCAAAGTGATCAGTCCCTTACTCTATTTTTAAACCGGTCAGTACAACGTTGCTATCCATTGCCATTAAATTCTACCTGTTACATCAGGGCTTCGGATCTATTTGCCGATGATTTATGCGTTAGCTGTGTCCGCAACTTTGCGTGGTATTCGGATAAAAAAACTGATTGGCAAAAACGACGAGTCTTTGTTAATAATCTGACGGCCTCGGTGGCGCAGCGGTTTGGCACGATGACTGTAAAACGGAAGGTCTCTTGTTCGATCCCTGATCGGCTCAAACTAGGAAACGAACTTTTCTAGTTTGTCTCGGGTCTTATCTATGTATTTGTTAGAATATTTTCGGGACTTAATCGCGTAGTAATTTATTGCTATTTTACTTCGACGTTTCTACGACGTTACAGTCATCGTGGTCACGAGAAGACTGATGGCTGGCACCCGTTCGCAACTTCGGCTGATGAGGTTTCAGACTACCCTCAATCAGCTAACACAAAGCACTATTAGGGTTGCGACACACTACACTGACAATGTCGGACGATAAGCCATGTGACTTTTTTCCACTCGAACACTTCTTGATGACCGGATCCCACGTTTGCGACAGTTTGAAACCACATTCCCGATTAAAATTTTATCCTAACTATGTTTTCAAGTCGCGAATGTTTAAAATTTTTATTGTATTAAATCTATCGTCAAGTTTGCACCTATAAAACAAGTTATTTAGTTGTACTTAGTATAGGGCTAACGAGATCTGTGTAATATGTCCATGAATATTTATTTATTTATAGTGTAGGTTAACTAAACACAGTTTAGTACACACAAATGTTATAGTAACTCGGCAGGCTAAGGCGCCTATAGAAGTTTTATAATAAAATGACTATTTATGGTAGTACCTAGGGCCCTTTGCCGAGAGCACAGCCTCGCAGCCGCGCGTGCGCCAGGTGCGGATGGGACGAAGACCCCTATTGATTGACTAATGAAACAGAGGTCGTGCATTCGATTCCACTGGAGGCCGATGTACTAAATTAGTACAAAAGGCCTCAGTCTGGGTCTAGTTACCACAGCGCAGGGTATCCTAGTTTGGCTCAAGTGAAGCGAAGTTGTGTTGTGTGAAAGTTTTTTTAGTGAATAATATTTTTTTGCAAAAAAGCCATGTCGGTGAAATATAAGGCTCTACTCCTAGAAGCCGTTATAATGTTATTATATCTACTTAAATAGTTACTACGCAATCAATGAAGCAGGATAAAATCTACCTGTATGCCAAATTCCTAACGTCCAATAATCGAAATATTTAAACAACATATAAAAATGTATAGTATCAGTCAGATGGGAACTGAATGCAGTCGTCAAGGCATTTACTGATAGCTATCAATTCCTTTTAGTGTCTTTTACCGCTTTTATTTGTACGACATTGTATGTCGTGTTTGGAATGCCTGCATTACCGTGGCGTCGGCCTCTTCCTCATTGGTAGTTTTAGATTAGATTAGATTAGATTAGAACTCTTTATTGTACACACCAGAAAACAAAATACATAAAAAGGCTACACATCTAAGCTATTGCCGTATACAATTGGCGGTCTTATTGCTAAAAGCGATCTCTTCCAGACAGCCTTGGGATGGATAGAACTGAAAGATGAAGAGAGTAGGTAGGTAGGTGTACATGAAGTATGCAGGAAGAATATATACATAAACTGACTTACAACTAATATTCATAATATATTTAATAAAATACATAAACTAGGCCATATATATAATATTATTAATGTATAAATTATACAAACATACATAATTATATAGTTATAATATAATAATACATACATTTTATATGAAATCAAACAACAACGAAAACTTACTATGATTACTATGTAGATAATCATAATAACATTTATTTAAAAACCTATTTAAGTGATGAAGTGGTGAAGTGAAGTAAGTGATGCAATTTGCTTCAGCCAGATGTCGCTGCCTGTACGTAATACAGAGAATAGTGTAAAGAGGTTCGAAATTTCACGTCGCCCATTGGCTCAATTGGTAGAGAGCTGGTACGGATAGCCAGAGGTTGCTGGTTCGAATCCCGGCATGGGTGAAATTTTTAGCCTCTAAATAGGTTTTTAAATTTGTTCCTTAGCACGGGTTAGTGCATTAAAAATAAAAAAAAAAGTTTAAACATTTATTTATTTAACATTTTGTTTTATTTATTGTTATTTTATTTTGTACTCGTTAGTTGTCTCACACCAATTGGCCATCGCCATACAAGACCATCTTATATTTTACTTATCTTACTTAATACTGTAAGTATTGTCTATTTGATGGTATACCTATTTGGTTTAATTTGACAGTTGCACATTGCAATAAATTATTATTGCGAAGTCGATTACAGATTATCAAGAACGAAAACTAAGATACAACGGATTTACATAATAAACTAAGAATTTATTCTTTTATGAATTGCAGCGTTGCTTAATCACTGATATTTAACATTGGGTGTATAAAAGGAGCCTCACCGAATTGAAAAATCCTTTCACCCCGATGGCTTGCCATCGACACGCTAAGAATAAGACTGAAATCTAACATTGAAAAGCCTGTAAAATTTATAAAAATTTATTCCTCTAAAACGCTCTTGACACGGAGTTAGAAAGGTCTTCAGGGCGTTTTAATCAAAAGCTCCTCAAACATGTTTTACTTTATATTTGTAAATATAATTTTTTTTTCACTTATTTTATCGTTTACGCATTCTACATATTTTTTTGTCAAGAATGATTTAATTAATGATAATTTTAGTATTTAGAATAAAATAAATTCCATTAGGTAATTCGTATTGGATATTACATTAACGCTAGGGATGTTGTTATGCCTGGTCCATCCTTGAATCTTGCCGTGCATTACAAAAAAATTAAGTGTAATGGTAAAACTACAAAATGCTGTACAGAAAGAAGCCTTAGTTGCATAATGTTATTCAATATAATGTTATTATATTGATTGTAGTAATATATTTTTTAAATGCATAAACTTAAATCAAAATATTTCTTCTTTTTTATCGTAGGGTATACTGTTGGATTTTGAGTACACATTTTATATCGAAAAAATTGAGATCGTCCCTATTTGAGGTTTGAATCGGTTAGGAACACGCCGCTTCATTACCATGCACGTCGGTTGCCTAGCAACCTGCTAACAATCAAACACACTGTGTACACAACGTAGAGGGAGTAAAACTATAGAGCAAGCCACAGCGCACACATACAAGTTTTAAATGAAACAAACTTCGTAGCGACCATGGGTGAGAAAGAGATAGAGTAAACAGCAAAAGTGTAACTGCTTTTTTTGTTTGCCCCCAGTGTCAAGTTGACGTTTTTGGGGGCAAACAAACGACAAGATTTGGAAAATTTTATCATATTTAACGCTACGCTAGCCGTTTCGAAGAGCAACCGTGTATTTGTGAAATGATATATTAAAAGTGACCTAAATAGAGAAAGTATGGTGAATTGTAGTGTACTCGTATGCAGAAATCGTTAAGAAAGAGCTTTGGGGGAAATTTCCTTTGATAGGTAAGTAATTATTGTGTTTCAATTATTGTTAAGCCCAAAGTTGCCTTATGTTGAGTATTTTAGTTAAGTTTCAACTAGTAGCTTTGCAACTAGTCCGTAAGAAAAGCAATCTAATAGAATTTTCTTTCCTAACCTAAAAAAACGAAGAGTAAAAAAATGTTGCCATCCGTTTATGTCGAAAATCCCGATCATTACTTGACCGTGTTGGCAGACGTTATAAGCGACCGTACGATGGGAAAATAAAAAGTAGTATTCCCTAAGAAGACTGCTAAAAAAACAGAACGTTTTCAAAACCTTTGTTTTATTACTTTAAAGTAAACAATCGATTAAACATAAACACACTATTTTTAGGTTTTTATTTATCCCCGTAAAGGGTTTTACTGTAATGTTAATATTATTGCTCTTGTTTGAGAAAAATCCACACAACACCCATAGCGCTTAATATGTTGTTTTGCCAAAAGTGTGCCGTTTAGAGTTTCATTGCTCAGCCTATTTCGGATCTTTGTTTTAATAAGGTTGACTGAACTGAAGCAGCGTTCATAATCTGTGTCACAAAAACGAGTAACCGGTAACTTCGCACATTAGTTAGATTTACCTTAAGGGTTGCTACTTAGTAAGTAAAAGAATAAATAGTGACGTGCTATGTTGGTATTAGTACTTTGGTTGAATAAAATCTAAAAAAAGTCATATGTTTACGTACGATTTCTGCCCCTTGATCGTACGAGTATATGCAACATAAATGTAAAACATCGTATGAATACGATTTAAATCGTATATCTGGCAACGCTGCGTGATCATTACTTAACTCGAAGTCCCAGACTTCGACGGCTTGTCCTTGTACAGATATTAAGTTACAAACGTAATCAAAATATATTATGAATCTTTAATACTTAATGTATCGTTATTAAAAATCAAATGTACCTAAAACTATAACCCGGGCTTGGCCGCTGCGGTGGAGTATGGCCTAACCTTTCTGCGATGCAGGACCCATGCTCCAGAGTTATGGACATACAAGGGTTGATATCGAAATCTATAATAAAAACAATAGAGCAGAAATGTGTCAACTCAGCAGAAATGTGTCAACTCGAATTTATCGCAAGAACCCTTTCGGTGTTTTTGTGCATTCTGCCGCAAGCAATGTGCCCTTGAATTCAGTATAGAATTCAAATTTGAATTTGTATCAATGAATCTCGTACAATACCGTCTAGCCGCGATCGTTTATTAGGTAAAACTTAATTACCTTATTTCCCTAATAAATAATCGACCCGTTCAATATACAACAGCTATGTATGAGTATCGAAAATAATAATACTAAAGTTATTACTTATTATGTTTTAATGTAATACAATATTTATTAATATTAGCAATGTTTCTTTTCCAGATTTCTTCAAAATAGTTCTGTTCTGGAAAAATGGGTGCTAGCATTTAGAAGAGAGAACTGGTCACCTACATCAAATGCTCGAATATGCTCTCTACATTTCGACAAAATGTACATTTTGGTGGTCTGCGGTACCCTTCGAAAGATTTTTTATATGGTGAATTTTTATATGAAAAAAACTTATTAATAAAACAGTTTATGATTGTATTCCATTGGTGGTCCTAAATAGCGTCCCTAAGCGCCTTAACTTGTAAAATTTAAACGTGTAAAATAAAACGTATTTTTAATTATACAAAATGACAATTGTTTATAAAACGTTTGCTACGTTCTGCAAACAATTGTCAGATATGTATGATTAATAAAATTCAAAACTAAATCTGCATTTTTATTCATGGCCTATAAACGACTGAAATATTTTATCCCTCATTACGGCAATTCACTTTTACTGTGGCAACATTCACGCACACAAACAAATAATATTCACCGACGTGAAAACGGTTACACTGTGCCTTGATCTATAGTTCTACTCTATCTACGGTACACAATCACCACATTGAAGGGAAAGTTGTCAAAACGACGAATTGATTAATCTTTGAATACGGGAAACTTTTTCTTTACATGCAGCATACTTTAAAAAAAGAAATTACCACTAAAATGCGTAATTGACACATACCTTTGTTCCAAGACTTTGTTAGGCCTTTCATAGAATAAACTTTTTACTCATAAATTATAACATAAATTTACAACACTGCTTTATGCATTAAATGTCTATCAAACAATTTCACTAAAAATACAGAGAAGCTGTAAAATTTCTCAAACATAACGCATTTATTTTTGACAAATTTTACAGATATGTAGGAAAATTTGACGTTTAAAATTCCGTCGCAAAAACCGCATAATGCCGGGTAGAGACCTACCGATCGGATGAGAATGAGGTCACTCTCTGATTGTCACCACACACTGCTGATTGCAAATAAAGACGCTGTTTGTGTTTACTTGCTTTCGCCGAAACGTCAGCTCTGGTTCGTTCACTTTCTTTTGTTTACCTTCATGCGGGTGGTCTGTACTGGCATTAAATGTGTTAAAATATATTCATACAAAATTACAAAGTTAAAAACAATCCCTTAAGATAATAAAAGGAAAAATCTTTCACTTATTAAAATTCATCACGATGTTTTCCTGCACGTTTTCACGAGTATAGTCACAGAGGAAAATATTATGAACATTGTACATAATGCAGAAATATATCGCATCTCGTGGTCGTTCGTGAAAAGTGGAATATCTTGGCCACCCCTCCGGGATTCGGGAGGTGTAAAAATATTTGGTTTACATTATTAAGGGATAATCAATCAGGCTTCAAATGAATAGTTGCTAAAGTATGCATATTTGCAATTTAAATCGATATTCAAAGAATTTATTACCATTACTCAGCTCTACAAACTTTCAGCAAACTTTAGCTCAATTTTTTTTTAAATTGCTTTAACGAAAAACATCATTTTAATGCTTCTGAAATTTTTCTGCGTTGTATCTCTAGGGAGTCTGTGTGTTAGATACTGCTTAAAACTCTCGTGTTAAAAGTCAAATTGACATACTAGTTAGAACAATATTTAGTAGCATACTAATTAGAATAATATTTAGTGAATTTAATACCTACCTACAACTCTGATTTGTAGAAAGAGAAATGGCACGGTTAGCCAGAGGTCGCGGGTTCGAGTCCCGGCATTAGTGGAATTTTTAGCCTCTAAATAGGTTTTTAAAGAAGGAGAAATGTAAAACTGTACTTAATTAACGTCTTTCAGTGTTAGCAAATTTTAAAGCTGACCTATAGATACTTTTATGTCCGGATGATAGGCCATTAAATTCTTCTTAGACATAAGCAAAAAGTTACAGTTTAATAGGGTAAACCTCCTTTGACTTACCTGGCATCATCGCTCTTGACCGCACAACCAGCCAGGATGAAAAAGAAAATCGTTCTAGAGTACATTTTGGCACTTTCACTTAAAATAAAACTTATCGAAGTTATTATACACGAATAATATGTAATACTTTTAGTTATAAGTTCTACTTCTAACTAATATAATACTTTCCAAAGTTTCAAAACATGGACTAGATTTTCGTTGGTTTTTTTTTCAAGCCACTTTTTATTCTTAAAAATTATTTTATTATTTTAATACTATAAGGTGCATTGTCTCAAGCTTTCACTTGTTTATAACTGGCCATTCAAAACATTTGGACGCGATCGAAATATTTTTTCTTTTTATTTTTTTTCCACTCGAAGTTTTCCCGCCAATTTGAGGCACGAAGTGGCGCGCGCTCGACTAGGTCCGTGGCGCGATTATGACAGCGTTAAATACTCGCTCGTCGATCGAGTTCTGTGATCGGTGTGTACTTTCGGCCGAAGGTACAGTCCACGAAAGAAGTAACATTTATTCGATAATCACACTTCTAATACGGCGAAAAAATTGCCTAAAAATATAGTAGATTAGAGAGACGTTATTTTTATAATATAAAAAATACCTGCTAAGATATTTTTCTTGTTTCCTTTGCCTATAACAGCAGACAAAGGTTTACATACCATACAGCCTTGTCCTATGTGTTTTATTTTTGAGCCATGTCCTCTAAAACTTTTCAGTAAGGCATAGTTGCCCTATCTTAAGATAGAATGAAATTTTTAATGTTTTAAGATGTATAATAGCAAAATTGAAAAGAAAAAAATCAAAATAAAAAAATATTTGGGTTCTACCAAAAAATCAAGTTACACACTCTAACCATAAAACGACTTGATATATTTTTTCACATTTCAAAGCCCTATGACGTTGTGACGTCATAGTTTCAGCCCAATATGTTTTTGTACCACGTGACTTAACTAAAACTTTAGTTGGTTATTATGAAAATATTAGTTGTAAAATAAAATGATCAATCAAATTTTTGTTTTTAAACAAAGTCTGTCCAATTAGATTAAAACTGTTTTTGGCGCTAGTTATCCATTCTTTATAGAAAATTCCCGCGTTTGCCCAGATTTTTTCTTTCATAGCACTCTCGCTTTTTTTTTGGTGCAATTTCTTAATTGAGTGCAATATTCGTTTCCGAACAGAGAACGTTGTGGACTGAAAGATGATGTAGTGACTAGAATTGAGAAAGGAATGTTGCGTTGGTTTGGACATGTGGAGAGTATGAAGGAAGAAAGATTGACGAAACAAATATATATTGCGAATGTGAGTGGAAGGGCTGGTAAGGGACGTCCCAGGCGAACATTCATCGACCAGATAGGGGATGTATTAGCAAAGGGAAAGATAAAAAGTACGACAATCATAAAAACAAGGGGTTCAAGTGTGTGCACAGACTCATCTGACAGCTGTCAAGTACAGTTTTGCCAAAATCACACTGCTATTCAAAACAAAGTGTGTGTTACTTTGTATGACAGGACGCGCAATAGTCTGATTAGAGAACGTTGTGGACTGAAAGAGGATGTAGTGACTAGAATTGAGAAAGGAATGTTGCGTTGGTTTGGACATGTTTGGACAGAGAGAATGAAGGAAGAAAGATTGACGAAACAAATATATATTGCGAATGTGAGTGAAAGGGCTGGTAAGGGACGTCCTAGGCGGACATACATCGACCAGATAGGGGATGTATTAGCAAAGGGAAAAATTAAAAGTACCCAGAACCGGCGTGCGTGCATGCAACGACTTATTAACCTTGATGAAGCGAGGTGATCTGTCAGGATCGTGGCAAGTGGCAGTCCCTGGTCTCTGCCTACCTCTCTGGGATACAGGCGTGAGGTTATGTATGTATTCGTTTCCGCAGCCCAGTGGGTAGAGCAATGGACTCGGAAGCGTGAGACCCAGGTGTTCGATTCCCAGTGCGGGCATTTATAATTTTGTATATTTTTTAAGCTCATTTGTGAATTTGCAATAGCAATGTCATACGAAACGGTGGCGGAAAAAAAACGTGAGAAAAATCAAGGCTTGATTGGCTCCGCACTTACTAGGATTTTGTAATACTTTTTTTTATTGATTCTTGCATACTGTTGTCATACTTACTGGTTTTGTGAAGCGCTCGTGTCCTAGGCGAACCGAGTGATTGGAATCAATCATTTGAGTTAAGCAACAACAGGCGCGGTCAGGTGCAGGATGGGTGACCATCCCGTGACCACAGCTGGTAGCTTTTTGCCGAACATTTTCGTGCTTCGCAAGGCGCGTTTAGTCGTTGATGCCGGCTGTCATGTAATGGTAGTCATTAAGCCATGCCAGGGGCCTTATGGGCGGCTTGACTTCTGACAGTAAGGCCAGCCACTGTCTTACAATCCTCCACCAACCCGGACTTGGCCCCCGTGGTGGAGTATGGCCTAACCTTCCTCTGCGATTCAGGAAGAGACCCGTGTCCCAGCAGTGGGGCATACAAACGATTAGTATGATACCACATGAAGTGTTTTTATAGAACACTAGCTGACCCAGCGAACTTCGTACCGCCTAACAATTAATTCTTAAATTTTTTTTCAACATTTCTCTCCGTAAGAACTCTTCTCGTACTTCAAGGGATATTCTAAAAAAACAATTAGCGAAATCGGTTCAGCTGCTCTCGAGATTTGCGCTTACCAACACAATCAGCGATTCATTTTTATATTATACATAGATCTCGATCTCGTTAGCCCTATACTAAGTACAACTAAATGACTTGTATTATAGGTGCTAACTCGACGATAGATTTAATACAATAAATACATAGATAACATCCAAGACCCGAGACAAACTAGAAAAGTTCGTTTCCTAGTTTAACCCGGTCGGGGATCGAACCCGGAACCTTCAGTTTTACAGTCAGCGTGCCAAACGGCTGCGCCACCGAGGCCGTCAGATAGTTGAGATGATACCAGGGCTGCCAACTTGAAAGGGTTCTTGCGATTAAGGTCTTGCAGGATTTCTGAGCTTTTCCCGCACTTTCCAACCAATTTGTTTATGCTTGAATTACAAATGTATAGTCTACAGATGTTTCTCTATACTTGAAGTAAACTATGACATCACTTGCTAGATTTTACAGTTCTATGTCAACGGAAAGTCATCATCATCATCATCATCATCATGATCAGCCGTGTCAGTCCGCTGCCTCTCCCAAGACACGCCACTGAGCCAGATCTTCGGCTCGCCTCTTCCAGTCACTGGCCACCGCTTTGCGAATGTCGTCGCTCCCCAGGCGGCCGATTCTCGCCAATGCGAACTGAATCATGGGGCATTGTATACGCTTCTACAATAAAATCCCTGAAGATATATTAAGTTTCACTGAAGCGCGGTTCAAAAAATGTGTAAAGTACACTTTGTGCCAAAAGAGCTACTATAATATTAAGGATTAATCAGATGACATTGATGTCTGGAATTCAAGCATGTAAAATTCACGAGT
The DNA here is from genome assembly GCA_934045075.1 of Yponomeuta sedellus. Classification (NCBI taxonomy): domain Eukaryota; kingdom Metazoa; phylum Arthropoda; class Insecta; order Lepidoptera; family Yponomeutidae; genus Yponomeuta; species Yponomeuta sedellus. Next base: position 853,058 of record OW203745.1, on the reverse strand, counting down.
TTTGTAGAATCTGTGTGAATTCTGTTAATTAAGGAATTTGAAAAGACTAAGTATGGAGTTTTTTTGTCCATTTTTTCTCCAAAATGATCTAGATTTTGAAATGGACACCTAGTTTGACTTGTAACGTTCATTAAGCCGCAGTATCTGCGCTACTTTGAATAAAACTTTTCATTTCATTTCATTTCGAAAGCGTTGACGCAAAATATTCGAAGGCATAGGACTTTTGTCTGTAGCCGAATCAATGCATTCGAGACATGGTGTTGGAGGAAAATGCTCAGAATCCCGTTAACAGCCTTCAAAACCAATATTTCTATACTTAAAGAGCTTGGAATAACGAAGCGACTGTCGTCAGTCTGTCGCCAGAGGTCCCTCAGCTTTTTTTGGCCTATTATGCGGTCTCCACGTCATAGCCTAGAGAAGCAGATCGTTTTGGGCCAGTTAGAGGGCAGACCAGCGAGAGGCAGAACACCAATGCGCTGGTCCGATGCCATAAAGAAGGCAGCTGGGGGATCCATTCAGCACGCATCCCATTGCGCATATGACCGAGACAAATGGAGAACTATTGTATATGATCACGATCCTCAGAATTGAGGGTCCGATTAAAAAGAAAGAAGACTTTTGTCGCTTAAAAATAAGATAAGCTAACTCAACAGAGTCATTAGACATTTATTTTCTCATTCGTATTCAATCTAGCAACGTAGTGCAGGACGCCCTCCGACCAGGTGGGATGACGATCTGCGAAAAACTGCCGGCAGATGCTGGATGCGGCAAGCTGAACAGGGCGCTATGGCGCTCATCAGGGGAGGGCTGTGTCCAGCAGTGGACTACATAATATAGCCTGAAGAAGAAGAAGAAGATTCAAGGATGTTGCTTGACTTTTTACGTACAATTCCAAGTCATAAGACTTAGAGTCGTATACGACTCATTTGCTAATGAAGTGGGAATTGTCTTCCTGGTCACAGTGTGTTCAATGCTACAGAACGGAAAGTACCTTTAATTAATTTTGATCCACTTGAGCGCCAGAATAGTTGTATATAACAACGGTCATATGTTTCTTTTACATTAACTTGGAAAATTAATTCTTTCACAGCCTCGAGGAACTGTAGACCTAAGTACAAGGTTTTAATTTCAACTTGATAAAGTATTTTGACAGACAGCCGGACGCACGAATGGATAAAGTGATTCATTAAGGGTTCAGTTTTTTCCTTTCGAAGTACGGAACCCCAGAAAGTGGCTCAAAGCGGGATTCAAAACCGCGACCGCAAAAACTTAGGTACCGTACCCGGAATCGGCACATTACCGGCATTATGAAGCTTCAAGTGGCCTCAGTTCGGGTGTGTTTTCATATTTGTAACGCCCTTGCCTGGTAACCATAGTACAGAGTATCCTAGTTTGGGACCAGGGGGTGAGTCCCTAAAATGCATAGGTGTTCAATAGAGTCATATACGCCTGCTGCACGTGCCGGCTGCGCGCACGGCGGGCCAGCAGCAGGCGCCCGTGCCGCGTGCGCTCGCACTGCTGAACTCCCTGCTCAGCGCGGTGCCGCAATGTGATATATTTACCCAGCGATTGGGAAAATGATCGTAGAATGCTAAGGAATGCTTGAAGAGGGATGATTCTGGTTTGGTTTTTTAGTATTCAAGTGATTAAATAACTAGTTTGCAGCGATTTGGCATTAGCTGTAAGTAACAAATGTAAATAAACAAATGAAATAAATAAGCCCGGCTTTGGTGGTTTCATTCACACTATCGGTAGTCTAGTAACCAATAGCATTGCAGTGGTATAACCCGTGTTAAATAACTCGGCGCCTCTCGCGATTCGATCTTCTTCGCGAGAGATGCCTAGATGGCACTAAATATTTATGACCCCATTATTGTTAAGACAATAAAACAGGGACCAGTTAGCAATGTAATCTGTAGAACAAGTTCTACTAACAAACCTCTTTATTCTGAGGCTGTAAAAAAACCTAGCATAAGTAGGTTAAACTTGACTGCTGATTTAAACTATCAGCACAGACTACAGAAAAGCCCCTCTTAAAAAAACTTATCTTAGTGAACCAAAACTTACAGGGCGGCTTTTCTAGTAAATTACTAGAATTAGAATTGTTCTTGGAACAATATAGAGTGGATGTACTTTGTATCACTGAGCACTGGCTACTAGAGTCTCAAATGAATTTTTCTGTACATAATTATGAAATAGCCAGTTGCTTCAATAGAAAGTCAGCATTGCACGGGGGATCCTTGATAATAGTAAAAAGTACTTTAAAATATAAAGAGCGTAAAGATATTTGCAGACTTTCTGTTGAAAAAGTAGTTGAACTATCATGTGTTGAACTGGCTAAGCATATTGTAGTAAGCGTATACAGGCCCCCCGCCAGTGACTATAGTTTATTTGAATCAGTACTAGAGGATGTTTTAAAGGTAGCTTCAAGTAGTAGCAAGAAAGTTATAGTCTGTGGAGATTTTAATGTCGACTTGCTGGTAGACTCCACTTTAAATACCACATTAAAACTTATTTTAAAGTCTTTTAATTTAGTTAATATTTTCTTAGAGCCTTCTAGGATTACCAAAAACACAGCCACATGCCTTGACAATGTATTCTGTGACTGTGAATTTTCGAATTATTCGACAATAAATTGCTTAAAGTCAGACCACAGTGGTCAAATCGTACACTTTGAAGCAGATTTAAAACAAAAAGAACAAGATATAATTTATCGGCCCATGACAAAAAAAAAGTTAGATTTATTTAGAAGTGACTTACAAAGTAACTTACCTACCCAAAATAATAAAACCCTTAATGCAAATGATAATTATGGAGATTTCTTCAAGGTCGTTACAGATAGTTTTGAAAAAGTTTTTAAATTGAAAAAGTTATCATCAAAAGGGAATAAAGTAGGATTTAGTGAATGGGCTACTCCCGGTATCCGGAAAAGTAGGGACACACTTTATTCACTGTATGAGAAAAAAACATACACATATGACCCCAGCTTTATACAGTATGTTAAACTATATTCAAAATTATTTAAGGCCGTCTGCCACAAAGCAAAATGCGAGCACATAAAATCCAAAATCCTTCAATCTTATAATAAATCTAAAACAATTTGGGCTATTATAAATAAAGAAACTGGTAAATCCAAATTTGGAGATCGCGAATTTTCACTTAAAGTAGATGATAAATTAATAACCTTAAATGAAGACCTTGCTACGGCTTTTGAGCAGTTCTTTACAAATGTTCCAATTGTAACGACAGCTTCATTAGACTCTTCTCCAGCTCTCGCTGAAAGTATTTTGAAAGACAATGTCCCCCCATGCGATCATGATTTTTCGTTTGACTATATTGAAGCTCATACCGTGATTAAATCGTTTAAAAAGCTAAAGCTTAAAAAAACTGAAGACTTGTGGGGTATGTCCGTAACAGTAGTTAGCTCAGTAATCGATACCCTAGCACCCCATTTAGCCAAAATCTTTAACCAATGTTTAGATGAGGGTATATTCCCTGATTTAATGAAATATAGTAAGCTCGTTCCTTTATTTAAAAGTGGTGATAAACAAGATCCTACAAATTTCAGACCAGTCTCGGTTTTACCCGTTTTAAGTAAAATATTCGAGAAGATAGTTCTAGGTCAACTGCTTACACACTTCAATAACTATCAACTTCTCCATGGTCAGCAATTCGGATTCACACAAGGGCGCTCTACAACGGACGCCGGCGTCATGTTAGTTAAACATATATTTAGTGCATGGGAAGATCGCAAGGATGCTATAGGCGTATTCTGTGACTTGTCGAAAGCATTTGATTGCGTGGACCATAAAACACTTCTTTTAAAATTAAAGCACTATGGTATAAACGGGAATAGCCTAAAACTTATGACATCATATTTAGAAGGAAGAATTCAAAGAGCTGAAATAAATAGAACTAAATCTTCAGGGTCAGAGGTCAGGATAGGAGTGCCACAGGGATCTATTTTGGGGCCGTTCCTCTTCCTCGTATATGTAAATGATTTGCCGTTCATGGTTCAAAATATGTCAGAGATAGAATTATTCGCAGATGACACGTCACTTATTTTTAAAATTAAGAGACAAGAGAATGACCTTGACAGTACAAATAATGCTCTCTCTCGGGTACATAATTGGTTTACTACCAATAACTTATTGTTAAATTCAAAGAAGACAAAATGTATAAAGTTCACTCTACCAAATGTCAAAGCGGTTGACAGCAATGTTATGTTGGGGAATGACAAATTAGACCTTGTAAATGAAACTGTATTTCTAGGTATCACAATTGATGCAAAGCTTCAATGGGTTCCTCATATAAAAAAATTAGCAAATAGGCTTAGTTCAGCAGCATATGCAGTTAAAAGAATTAGGGAACTAACTGACGTCGCAACTGCTAGGCTTGTTTATTTTAGTTACTTCCATAGTGTTATGTCCTATGGCATACTACTGTGGGGACGGGCTGCAGATATTGAGACCATCTTTGTCTTGCAGAAGAGAGCGATCAGATTCATTTATAAGCTAGGCAGTAGAGATTCGTTAAGAGATTTCTTTAAAGAAATTAACATCCTGACAGTTGCCAGTCAGTATATCTATGAAAACATTATGTACGTCAGGAAAAATATCAGTAACTTTAAAACTTTAGGTAGCCAACACAATGTGAATACTAGAAATAAACATAAACTTTTGTTCCCACTATTTAGGCTGGCAAAGGTTAATACATCCTTCATGGGGCATTGTATACGCTTCTATAATAAAATCCCTGAAGATATATTAAGCTTGCCTGAATCGCGGTTCAAAAAATATGTTAAGCACACTTTGTGCCAAAAGGGCTACTATAACATAAAGGATTATCTAGATGACAATGAGGTCTGGAATTATAGCCAGTACAATGTATGAGTTCTATGTTTATAATAATTATGTAAACTATGTTAATTAAGGACTTTGAAAAGACTAAGTTTGGAGTTTTTTTGTCCATTTTTTCTCCAAAATGATCTAGATTTTGAAATGGACACCTAGTTTGAATTGTAACGTTCATTAAGACGCAGCTTCTGCGCTACTTTGAATAAAACCTTTTCATTTCATTTCATTTCATTAATTTGTGCAGGTTATAGGAATGAATTTGTACTGCTATTGCTTTGTAGTCTACCAGATTGAGGCAAATATCAACCATTGCCGTGCTTATATCATTCTATTGAAGAACTATGTAAGTAATAGACTCTGTAATAATGTCCAGCAGTGGACTACATAATACAGCCTGAATATAATATAGCCGGGGCTGACCCGGGTCAGCACTAGCTGAGCCACTACCTTTTGCCTTATTTTATAATATCTAGTTTTAAGTCTTACTTTGTTTAAGTTGTTTTTGATGAGGCAATAAAATTCTTTTTATTCTTCTTATTCTTAAGAAGAATGAGAATAGACTTGAGGGCCAGGACAAGTGACTGTGTTGTGTGGAAGTTATTATTTTTTATAAAAACACACTCCTCCGTTTTATTTATTCTGTGGTTAAGGCTTTCCATGTAAAATCTCCACCACAGACCATTTACAGAAGTGTTTAAGGAATTCACTTGCTTTAAGTAAGGCCGTATTACTGTTAGCTAGTGCCAGGGCTAGTGGCATTTTTCCGAGCGCTTCCGTGCTTCGCAAGGCCCGTTAAGCCGTTGGTGCCGGCTGTCATGTAATGGCAGTCGTTAAGCCATGTCAAAGGCCTCATGGGGGGCTTGATAACTTCTGACAGTACGACCCGCCACTGTCTTACAATCCTCCACCAAACCGGACTTGGCCCCCGTGGTGGAGTATGGCCTAACCTTCCTGCGATGCAGGAAGAGACCCGTGCCCCAACAGTAAGCACATGCAAGGGTTGATATTGTATTAGTGTTATTGACAAAAACAACTCTAAAAGAGACTCTTTAAACTGCATTCGAGGAGTGTTTTAGAGGAATCGCGTTTCATAAACAACACCGTAAGCTACAAATATGTTGTACTATTATGTGTATAATAACACGTTTCATTCAACAGCTGAATGCTGAATTGGCGATAGCTTGAGTCATTGAGGCACGTTCGTTACTTTGTACCATGACAGTTATTTACTAAATACAATTTGAATACTCTTGCAGTTTTTAGTAGCGAATCCTACTTATATTATAAACGCGAGGCATGGATGGATGTTTCAGGTAAAAACTACTGAATGGATTTTAATTAAACTTTACAATAATATAGCTTACACATCAGAATAACACATAGGCTACAATTTATAAAGATATTGGGTGAACTCTCCAAAATTATGACGGTAAATGTCAAGTGAATAGGAAAAAATCTACCATCTGCGAGCTATTCTGGCGTGCGCTGCCAAAACCGCTAGAGTTACACATATGTGTAATGTATGATGGAAATGTTTGAAAACATCGTTTAATATAGCTTATGGGAGCATACTGCAGTAGCCACCTTCGCAGTGCTTAGTTACCGTATTTCTAATGTTGACAATATTGTGTAATTATAGGTAAAGTCTATTTATTCTTACTTGTCCAATTTAGTAAACAAGATTCTACCCTTAAAATGTAACTTTTTAGTCCAAAACTGCCATATTTCCATAAATGAAGTAACCTGGAACACTCTTTTGGATAACACGCTGCCAATGTTATAAACGTAGTTCATGTTTCATGAATTTGCGAGAAGTTTAGGCATCTAATCTCAATTTTAAGGTTAGAATCTTGTTTACTAAATTGGACAAGTAAGAATAAATAGACTGTAGTGCGACTGTCACATCCCAATATTGTCAGGCTGTTACATTTTTCAAATGCGACCCAAAAATTATTTATGTGATAATTTTAATGTCTTATTGTAAGTTCTTTTCTACGCCACGCTAATATAAGCTACTCGAAATATAAATCCTGCACGCGCTAGTTTTATATATTTCGCCACACGCAATCATTTTGTTAAGCCCGTAGCCCAAAATATTAGGGAACGCAAATGGTTGGCTGGGACACACCCTTAGAAGACCCGATCATCACGTTCCGAAGCGGGCTCTCGACTGGAAACCCGCCGGAGTTGGCACCTATAACACAAGTCACTTAGTTGTACTTAGTATAGGGCTAACGAGATCTGTGTAATATTTTATGTCCATGAATGGTATTTATTAATTTATTTTAGAGGATATTGCACCCAATGCCAAAAATCACTAAACCGGACTAAAATCACTAATCGATTAAATTAGACTAATTGCAGCCTTTTACGAGATAAGAATACTTTTTATTGCAAACTTATATTACACCAAGAGTTTGACTGATAACATCGGGAAAATAGTGGAAATATCCACAATTGGTTGCTATAGGTACATTAGGCCGACTTAGCTGAGACGAGGATTAGTTGCCATGTAGGTAAGCTTACCTACTCCATAAAAAATTCTCCCACATAGGTATACTAAACATCTGAGAAGTTTAAAAACCTATTTAGAGGCTAAAAATTTCACCCATGCCGGGATGCTTTGCTTAAGCCAGATGTCGCTGCCTGTACGTAATACAGAGAATAGTGTAAAGAGGTTCGAAATTTCACTGATGCCGGTGAGTCGCCCATTGGCTCAATTGGTAGAGCGCTGGCACGGATAGCCAGAGGTTGCGGGTTCGAATCCCGGCATGGGTGAAATTTTTAGCCTCTAAATAGGTTTTTAAATTTGTCCTTAGCACGGGTTAGTGCATTAAAAATAAAAATAGTGTTATCTGAGAAGTTACTGCTAGATGTGTTCTATTAATAATAATAATTGTGTATCCCACTGCGTATTAATTTATTTAATTTATCTTTTAATGATTTGAATAAAATAAAATAAATAAATATTCATATATAATAGCTTCTGCCTACCATGTGGGAGGTTCCGGGTTCGAATCCCGGCTGGGAACAAAAAAAAATACCCCCAGGTCTTGGATGTTTACATGTTTGTGATGTCGTTGTTTCTGGTTCCCACGACACAGGGTATCCTAGTGTGGGGCCAGAAGCAATGTATGTGCCAGTATGTTTAAGTTATGTTGTTATTCATGGACATATTACGCAGATCTCGTTGCCCTATTCTAAGTACAACTAAATGACTTGTGTTACAGGTGCTAACTCGACGATAGATTTAATACAATAAATACATAGATAACATCCAAGACCCGGGATAAACTAGAAAAGTTCGTTTCCTAGTTTGACCCGGCCGGGGATCGAACCCGAGACCGTAGGTTTTACAGTCACCGTGCCACACCGCTGCGCCACCGAGGCCGTCTAAGGATGACATTAAATGATTTTAAATCAAGACGTGCCGAGCCGACTAAGCCGCGGGTTTCCTGACGATCTTTTCCTTCACGGTTAGTTTGTAGTATTGCTACTAAAAATTTGTGTGTAACATTGACAATACACCAAGTCGTAGGGTACATGCCTGCCTTGGGAACCCGAAGCCTCTAGAGTGTGATTCGGTTTTCGCCGAAAGCACACGAGTATAATAATACTTGCTGCAAAGTAGGTACTCGGGGCTGCAAGTGATGCAAATTACTTCAGCCAGATGTCGCTGCCTGTACGTAATACAGAGATTATTGTAAAGACATTCGAAATTTCACTGATGCCGGTGAGTCGCCCATTTGCTCAGTTGGAAAGAGCGCTGGCACGGATAGCTAGAGGTCGCGGGAATCCCGGCATGGGTGGAATTTTTAGCCTCTCTTTTGAATTGTCCTTAGCACGGGTTAATGCATTAAAAATAGTATGATACCTGCTCTGTATAAAACTTTTGTTTTACTATTTTGAAAAGTATTAGTTCCGATATTTCTATTACACGAATATATCCGATTCTATCCGATAGTAGCCGAGGTATATTCTAAAAGCTAACAGACTGTACTTACATAGTTCTTTGTATCTGTTATCTGCCTCAATTTTGCAGTCTACAAAGCAATCAGTACAAATCATTCCAGGGGTACAACCCGCGCACCTTAAATAGGCATCTGTCGCGAAGAAGATCGAATCTAGCGAGGCGCCGAGATATTTAGCACAGGTTATACCTTACAAAGCGATTTATTACCAGACTACCGATAGTGTGAATGAAACGACCGTACTATTATGACTCTATTGAACTACTATGTATTTTAGAGATTCTCTCCCCAAGACACTTGATTGTGTTGTGTGCAAGATATTATTATTTTAAAAACATTTAGTAATGTTTTTAGGGTATTCGACGGTCTATCAAATCTTTCACGGGGAAATGATTGCTAGAAGTCAATAAATTGCTGTAGCAAATATTGTTGATACCATTCACATTAATTAATTTTAATTAAATTTAAAATTAATTATTTTCTGAGCTTCATTATAAAAATAAGCGTGAAAATAACTTTGTCACACTAATTTTTATAATTAAATTAAATAATATTAACGAATTATTTGCTCATGAATGAAAACAGAGATAGTCAAGATTTTGTGTTCAAGCGAAGACATATTTGTCAATTGTAATGTTATTTTATCAATATTGAAAGAAAAACAAAAAACCTTGGGAACCTTTGGGTAAGATATGTCCTGGGGCGGCTTATTCTCTTAGTGTTTTTTTTGTTTTTCTTTCAATGTTTTGTTTTATTTACCTAGGTATATAGTTTTAGTTCTGACGAAGCTTTTTGTAAATAATTTTTTATTTCATTGTGACATTTACTTATATACCTAATATTAGTAATATTTTGACCCCCATATGGGTAACATTACCACTGGTTATTTGACATTGAAATAATGCCGATCACAGACTACATAAATATATTAATGCCGGCTATCGACATCGACAGCGTGCGCTGTGGCGCAAAAATTAAGCAATCGTAACTATAAATGAACATAATTAAAACTGTTTTTATACGGATTAATGCTCGTTTATTACATTTTTTACAATTTTCCAACGTTTCGGCACTTTTTCAGGTGCCGTGGTCCCGGATGACTGAGGTGACAGGTGTCTTTTAGAAATCACTAACGGTTAGTTTACTACCCTCGGCAAAAATTACAAAAGTTAATTATGAAGTTACGTTCCAAAATAGACAAACCAATTATTTTTTTATAAAGTCAACAATATTGATTATTAGTAATTGAAGTTAAAAATTAAATTTATAAACTGATTACTTTATATGAACTTAAAGATACTGATTATTAATTGAAATTAAATTTATTTTTATTATTTATTCTACAGTCACACTTCTAGCAAGGGGGTCTCATGCACTTAAGCACTGGTTCCCATGCTACCGGTATGTTCCAACCACGATCTCTATTAAAATTTGGATGCCGGTGGATCTCTATTGCCTCGCGTATCATTCTAGGGAAGAAATGGTCTTCTCGGGCTAGAACTTTAACTTTATCGAAATGTGTAAAGTGGTTGGTACCGCTAAGTGTATGCTCGCTGACTGCAGATCTACCAGAGCGCTTATGTTTCACATCAGCGATATGTTCCTTCAACCGCTCAGCTATGGTACGCTATGTTGACCAATGTACGAGGAACCACATTCACAGTCAAGCTTGTATTCTCCTGCCTCTTGTAAGGGAATCCTGTGCTTGACACTTCGCATGAATTGGTGTATCTTTCTTGGCGGCTGGTAGATGGTTCTGATTGAGGCGCGTTTCTTCCCTAGAATGATACGCGAGGCAATAGAGATCCGCCGGCATCCAAATTTTAATAGAGATCGTGGTTGGAACATATCTGTAGCATGGGAACCAGTGCTTAAGTGCATGAAACCCCCTTGCTAGAAGTGTGACTGTAGAATAAATAATAAAAATAAATTTAATTTCAATTAATAATCAGTATCTTTAAGTTCATATAAAGTAATTAGTTTATAAATTTAATTTTTAACTTCAATTACTAATAATCAATATTGTTGACTTTATAAAAAATTAATTGGTTTGTCTATTTTGGAACGTAACTTCATAATTAACTTTTGTAATTTTTGTCGAGGGTAGTAAACTAACCGTTAATGATTTCTAAAAGACACCTGTCACCTCAGTCATCCGGGACCACGGCACCTGAAAAAGTGCCGAAACGTTGGAAAATTGTAAAAAATGTAATAAACGAGCATAAATCCGTATAAAAACAGTTTTAATTATGTCTACTGCTCGTGTTAACCTTAGAAAATACTATATAAATGAACATGCAACATTTACATACTGGCACATACTTTGCTTCTGGCGACAAGAAACAACGACATCACAAACATATAAACATCCAAGACCTGGAGTTTTTTGTCCCCATTTGGAACCCCAGATGGAACCCGGGACCTCTCGCATGGTAGGCAGATGCGCTACCGCTGCGCCACAGAGGTCGTCGAACGAACGAACAAATGACTTCATTCATTCATTCGTTCGTTCGTTCGTTCGTTCGTTCGTTCGTTCCTTTATTAGTTTTGTTTTTTTTTTAAATAACACTGTCAGCGCTTGCCAAGAAGTTTGCAACCTCCTTGCTACTTCAAACTTTTTTTTCATTCTATTTCTACGTATAGAACTCGTCTTTTGTTTTTCTTCTTGTAAAAATATTTGCGCAAGCAACACGCTATTGTATTAAAAGCATTGATTCTTTTGGAAGGTCGTTCACCAGAATTTTCAAAAGGGAGATAAAATTCTTAAACTCATGGTTAACTATTCTACAAGGGTAAATACGGGGTACATACAAAATTACCCATTAGCTATGTTTTATGTTTTATTAGCAATGTTTTATTTTCTTTAGGATAAGAAACAGTGTAGGTAATTAGAAAATTGACGAAAGTTATAGTAAATATATCACCCACAACATTATCCTCAGCTTACTTAAATACAGTATTGCTGCTTGTGCTACGAAAAATACAAAAAGAATTAATAGAATCACTTTAAATTGGAATAAATTTTATAAATCTATGAAGAGGCTAAAAAAAATTGGAATAAATTTTCCTATCGTAGGTACCTATAAAAAGTCAGACTTCCCATCAGATACGTGTATTTACAAGCAATAGAAATAAGATCCCACTTCTAAGAGCCAACCAAACCGACCGACCTCTAAACACCCACAGGCTATGATGTGCTTCATTGATTAATAACCTGATATCAGCATTGACCGTGGATCTATACGCGATCTATGAATCAGCTGTTTAATTACTTGCCTACCGAGTTATAATGGCACCTGCATGGTGCATAGAAATACGCAAAAAGCCCGATCAGAGAACTGTGCTCTATAGTGACATTGAAAGTTTCGCAATAGCGTACTGGTATTCATGGGATTTCACCCGTATATGCATAGAAACTCAGGAAAATGCTGGAGAAAAGACCTGTAAATACTCGGTTCCATATCAACCCTTGTATGTCCTCACTGCTGGGGCACGGGTCTCTTTCTGCATCGCTGGAAGGTTAGGCCATATTCCACCACATTGGCCAAGTCCGGGTTGGTGGGGGATTGTAAGACAGTGGCGGGTCTTACTGTCAGAAGTTACCAAGCCGCCCATAAGACTGAAATGGCTTAACGACTGCTTTTACATGACATCCGGCACCGACGGCTTAAGGTGATTTGCGAAGCACGGAAGCGCTCGGAAAAATGCCACTAGCGGTAGTCACGGCACGGTCACCCATCATGCACCTGACCACGCCAGTTGTTGCTTAAATCAAGTGATTTGTTTTTATCTGAGTAACTATCTATTTTTCTTTATTAAGACGCTGACAAGCTAACTGCTTCTTTGCGCCACATGTTAATATTATATTATATAATCTTTTAATACAATCATAATCTTCTATGGCACTTCTTCCATTATCCACATAACCCAACGTTAGCTGGAAGAAAATAGTATTAAGCTCGCCTTTGTACAAACCCCTTTTTGTGCAGTAAAATTTTTTTCAATTCAGAAAGAACGAAAGAAGAAATAAAGAAAATGTATTTATTTGACGACACCGTCTATCTATCTGTAATCAGCCCACATCAACCCACTGCTGGGCATAGGCCTCCTTTTTATTGCACCATTCCTCACGGTCCTGTGCTAACCTGATCCATCTCTGGCCCGCAACCCTCACGATGTCGTCTGACCATCGTGTCCGTGGTCTGCCTACCAACCTTCTTCCCTCCCTTGGCCTCCACTCCGATACTGCCCTGGTCCACCGGCCGTCTTCCCTTCCAGCCAAGTGTCCCGCCCATCTCCACCTTAAGGCTGTGATTTGCTCACCAACGTCTTCGACCTTGGTTCTTCGACGAATTTCTACGTTGGGTACGCGGTCCACAAGCGATATGCCTAGCATGGCACGCTCCATCGCTCTTTGTGCAACTTTTATTTTGTGCATATTTTGCTTGGTGAGCGTCCATGTTTCCGCACCGTAAGTAAGTATGGGCAGGACACATTGGTTGTAGACCTTGGTCTTGAGAGATTGTGGCAGTTTAGTCTTGAAGACGTCATCCAGTTTACCAAATGCTGCCCATCCCAGCCGGACCCTCCTTTCAATCTCCTTTACCTGGGATTCTTGGTCAAAGGATAAACAATGCCCAAGATAGACGTAATCGTTCACGACCTCTACTATCTCACCACCTACCTTTATATTAGATTACCTCTATTTGTGTAACGATTCGTCATAATCTTTGTCTTAGACATATTCATCCTTAGACCAATTCTCAGGGATGACTCTTGCAATTTTGCAAGCATCATCTGAAGATCTGACGACACAGTACTCAAAACAAAACAAAAAACACATACACAAAACCATTACAAAATGCATACAATTATAAAAAAAAACAAACAAAAAACAGGTTAAAAAATAAACAAACTGTACAACACGAAAACAATAATAAAATACATAAGTTTTAAGTATTGAGTCCCCAAAATGGGCCCGACTCAGCATAATGTTGCAACAGAGTGATCCGTCGCAACGCTGATTATCAGTCGGGTTCAAACTGCGGTTAGCAATATACGTGAGAAAAAGAAATTCAATCCAATATAAATAGATTTTACGGTGCCAGAGCTACGTAAAACAAAACAAACATATTTCTAAATATTTAAACGCTTGGCCTTCTACATTTCCTACTTCAGGTCTTCAATTACTTAATAAAACTTAGGTAATTCAGCAATATAAGCTGCCTGGTGGTGTCGGCCTAGAGACTGCTGTGTGGTGTCGGCCTAGAGAATATCACCAACCCAAATTCTTCCCGCGGGTGTCGTAAAAGGCGACTAAGGGACACAAACCGGGCGGTGGGCAGCAACGCCCCCTGCAGTACAACTCCACCGAACTGCGATTCCCAACCCGCATGCACAGCGTGGGGATTATGGGCATTACCCCCTATGATAGCACAACGTGGCGCTCTTCAGGGGAGGGCTATGTCCAACAGTGGACTAGTATAGCCTGACGACGTCGACGAAGCCAATATACGGTAACTAACCATTAATTTGTATCACAGTGTGTCGTGATTCACTTAAACGGAACTAAAAATAAATGCAAGTAATTCCGTGGCAATCTGTAATTGCAAGCTATAGATTTTTTAATGCAATTTTTGACTCGTAAAAAGACTTTGAAAGTCATCCTACATTCACGCTTGTGGCCTAGTCGAACCAAGTGGCTGTAATCAATCACTCGAGTTAAGCAAAAACAGCGGTCAGGTGCTGGATGGGTGACCGTCCCGTTACTACCCCTAGTGGCATTTCTCCGAGCGCTTCTGTGCTTCGCAAGGCACGTTAAGCCATGGGTGCCGGCTGTCAAGTAATAGCAGTCGTTAAGCCATATCAGAGGCCTATGGGCGGCTTGATAACTTCTGACAGTAAGGCCCGCCACTGTCTTACAAACCGCCACCAACCCGGACTTGGCCCCCGTGGTGGAGTATGACCTAACCTTCCTGGAATGCAGGAAGAGACCCGTGCTCTAGCAGTGAGGACATACAGGGTTGCAATCGCTACATTCACGTATTCCTTCTGTTCAGATACAGCATTATAGCTAGAACCCTTATAATAAAATGTATGCGGGCGCTAACGAGACAAGGTGAACTAACTAATAACGTTTCGGTAAATGGTCGAGGAGTTCCTTGAAACACTATTATGAAGCCCGTATGAGTTCAAATTATCTTCAAAAAAACCAATGAGGAAGTGAAAAAACACCTAACCTAGTGAACGGTTCCTGAACTGTAAATTTTTTTGCAGTCGGTATTGTGTCGACCAATGTCAACCCTTTATATGTCTATATTATTTATAATGCACTAACCCGTGCTAAGGACAAATTTAAAAACCTATTTAGCTAAACCTGTTTGGCTTTCCAACTGAGCTAATGGGCGACTCACTGGCATCAGTGAAATTTCGAACCTCTTTACGTTCACCTTTATATGTCTTCACTGTTGGGGCACGGGTCTCTTCCTGTATGGTAGGAAGGATCGGTATTGTATCTACGTATTTAACTACTTCATATAACATTTTTTTAGACACTGTATCGTGTGAGTGTAACTTATTTTAAATTTAATAAAAGTGCCCGGCGTAACAACCAACTAGTCTTACCTGAACCAATAAGAGAAATGTACAAAAATAGCCCGTACTATAGATCTATCATAATCTACAACAAGATTTCCGATACCATAAAACAAATTGAAAAAGATACAGTTTGCAAAACAAAACTTAAAGTACTACTAATTCAAAAATGCTATTATAGTGTACAAGAATTCCTGGAAGACACGTAAATTCTATGTTTCTTTATCACTTAACAGTTGTTATTTATGTAAGAAAAGCTTAGATGTGTAAATGAACTGTAAATATTATGAGAAATGTTGCTATGCCCTACAGGGTCCATAATGGTACTTATAAGAATATCAACACCTTGTGAACTTATGGTTGCAATAAATGATGATGATGATGATGAGTGGCCATTTCAACTATGTAGTGTAGCTGCGAGTTGGAACTAGATGCTGTTTAAATGCTCTATCATTGATATTCCTTTTCACTTCTTCTTCTTCATGCTATATTAGTCCACTGCTGGACACAGCCCTCCCCTATTGAGCGCCATAGCGCAAGGTTAGCCATCATTGGGGGGGTACTGCCCATAATCCCCACAATAAGGTTTTGAACCAAAACTTTCGTAAGTACTAAACATTATTTGAATTTGACCGGATCAACTTAACAAAACATTTACATGCAGACACATACATTGCTTCTAGCCCCACACTAGGATACCGTGTCGTGGGAACCAGAAACAACGATATCACAAACTTGTAAACATCCAAGACCTGGGGTTTTTTTTTGTTCCCAGCCGGGATTCGAACCCGAGACCTCTTGCATGGTAGGTAAATGCGCTACCGCTATGCCACAGAGGTCGTCTACTCGGACTCTTCCGACAAAAAGCCTAGTAAGTTACGTTATATACGTTATCAACCCTTGTATGTCCCCACTGCTGGGGCACGGGTCTCTTCTTGCATTGCAGGAAGGTTAGGCCATACTCCACCACGGGGGCCAAGTCCGGGTTGGTGGAGGATTGTAAGACAGTGGCGGGCCTTACTGTCAGAAGTTATCAAGCCGCCCATAAGGCCTCTGACATGGCTTAACGACTGCCATTACATGACAGCCGGCACCAACGGCTTTACGTGCCTTGCGAAGCACGGAAGCGCTCGGAAAAATGCCACTAGCGGTAGTCACGGGACTCTCACCCATCCCGTACCTGACCGCGCCTGTTGTTGCTTAACCAAGTGATTGATTCCAATCACTCGGTTCGCCTAGGCCACGAGCGCTTCTTGTAAGTTGATCCGAACAAAATCAAATAATAATAAGGTTCTTTATACTTATTTTCCTGGTGCCTGTGACAACAGCTGATTATTTTATTGTGATTTCGAAGTAATTTTTTTTGTATTGATTATAAATGTTTTGTTAATGTTGTTCAGAAACAGCGACTTAATGACATGATTTGGGATTCTATGACAATTTTGTTACACCCTGTATATTTTTACGTCCTGTATATTATTTTCCAGCCCAAACAGAGCTTTGAAACTGCAACTGTAGCCCGCAGCGTCGGTTGCCATGGCACTAGACAAACTGCAGACAGAAACGCTGAAACGCTAAATTGAATGCCAGAGAGACCTTTTATACCTATATCAGTCAACCAACAGCTCATAGAAAAAGAAAGAAATAAAGGAGACGGGCATTTCTGAGCCTGATTGTAAATAGTTGAGATATGGTTTAACCCGCCATTGGTGACGTCAGTTTCACTTACAACATTGGTGACGCCGGTCTCACAGACCCATGATTTGGCCAACCATTAACTAGTTATCCTACTTTTAGTTAGTTTAGGTTTAATTAATTGATTAATTATAAACATATGTTTGGCAAGAAAACACAAAAAATAATTAAATCACAGCTTGTTTATTACGAATTAAACAATTGTACTTAAAACACTAAAAAACACTATGGTTTTACGCATATATTTAAAAAAATTCTAAATTAGTGACAGTATTTAACTTTTTGTACTTAAATCAGCCTTTGTCAGTCTTATGACATTGCATACTCTTAGAAATTAAACAAAAAAATATATCCTATTAACAAAAAAAAAAAGAAAAGCATTCTCAAAAATCACTCTTCTTGGGAGATCAAACAGCTTCTGCAATAAGGTACATCGCTCTCCATTTCGCTATCCGATGATTGCTGTGGGCTTTCCTCGACAGATAAAACTTGTTGTAAAAGAGCTTCAAGACGACGCTGTTCTCTTTCGTGCGACATTCTGAAACGAATTTTTCATACTAGATAAAGGAATCTGTACCTATATTTATTATGTTTTTAAAAAATACTATCCATAAAATTATACAAAAATCACATTAATCAAATACCATTCAATAAAATAATTAAGATAAGAGTAACAATAGTACTAAGTTTTGATGTTATTCTAAGATTTTTTAAATTCTGTGCTAAATTCCATGTAAATATTTTACTTACTTGTTTGGTGACGCCCGGTCTCACGGACCGGGTTGGCAATAAAACTCCGGAACATGCGTTCGCCGCGAAGCCACGAGCGGCACTGACTGTTTAGGACTTAAAATGAGGCAGCTACTCGAAATCGCAACCCGAATAGACGGCGGGCGAAAAAGTTATTCGAATTTTTCGAGTCACCCGGTCTCTCAGACATATACGTCACCAATGGCGGGTTAAAAAAAGCGTTATATTTTTCTTTTTTAAAATATAGAAAAATGAGCTCAATTCACAATCTGGAAGATGAGAAATCTTAAAAATAAGTTTATGTCGCCAATAAAATAGGATATCGATTACTTTAATCGATTAGTGTGAATGTATTAAATAAAAACACTTAAACTAGATAATTTATTTAATCAAAGTAAATAAATACATTATAATTTACATAATGTCAACAGTTTAAAAAAATCAAACTATTTATGGTAGTGGAGTTTTTTTTCCTGCTGCCTTTTTCTCCGCTACATTACGGCCCGAAGGCAGAGGCTTTCACTTTCATGTTACATTGTACTCTGACATTCAGCAAACAGAATGTAAATTCTTTACGTTAAAATAAATTGAATTGAATAGGGTACAAAAAAACGGATTTTGATCTGTACAATAATTACATAGTAACAACTAATTATTGCCAAAATACAGGTCCACCTAGTTTCGCAATTAGCTAAATTGATAACTGTAGCTTTCGATCGATTTGATTTGAAATAACGATATGATTCGATACAAACTAAATACATGTAGTTAGTAAAAATGTAAAGTATTTAAGTAATTTAAGAGTATCATTGAATTTCTATGTGGGCGTCTAATACCAATAGATTTAACTATTTTTATTTTTAATGCACTAACTCGTGCTAAGGACAATTTTAAAAACCTATTTAGAGGCTACAAATTCCACCCATGCCGGGATTCGAACCCGCGACCTCTGGCTATCCGTGCCAGCGCTCTTTCCAACTGAGCTAATGGGCGACTCACCGGCATCAGTGAAATTTCGAACGTCTTTACACTATTCTCTGTATTACGTACAGGCAGCGACATCTGGCTGTAGTAGATTGCATTACCTACAGCCCCGAGTACCTACTTTGCAGTTAGGTATTTACATCGGAATGATATCACTGTACCACATGATTATACTAATTTTATTTTTAATACACTTTTAAAAACCTATTTAGAGGCTAAAAATACCTGTACGTAATACAGAGAATAGTGTAAAGAGGTTCGAAATTTCACTGATGCCGTGAGTCGCCCATTGGCTCAATTGGTAGAGCGCTGGCACGGATAGCCAGAGGTTGCGGGTTCGAATCCCGGCATGGGTGAAATTTTTAGCCTCTAAATAGGTTTTTAAATTTGTCCTTAGCACGGGTTAGTGCATTAAAAATAAAAAAAGTATAATAATTTATCTTGCTCATCACCATAATAGAAAGACACCATTTTGTATATCACAGAGTTAGTACAGAAATACCAATTGAATTGGATTTCACTTGATAGAACACATACATTGTTCTATCGAATTATTTAAGTTTTTGTTCATGTTTTCTCTGAGAAAAAAGTGTAACACACAAAAATGTGTCTATTTTTATTTACTTTTTTTATTGCCCCTGCAAAGAGATTTTTAAAAGAGCCATTGACCATTTTAAAAGAGCAATTTCGTTGTATTCCTAATTTCAGTATTTCTGTATTGCACCGACTACCCGTCTCTAATTTCTTTCTTGTCTCCGTCTATGATTGCCTGAAAGAAATTGCTTTTAGTGATAAGGCCGCCATTTGTACTGTTTTTTTTTAATACTTTCTGTTACTGTAATTTATGTGTACAATAAAGAATATTCTATCTATTGACTCAGTTTTTTCTGTATTAACACCCTCTGCCATCCTGGCAAAAAGTCTGGAAGGTCGTCCCGTCATTACATTAGTAGCAATACTAGTTAGCGTGAAGAAAAACGTCGTGAAGAGACCGGAGTGTGCAGATAACAAAGCGAAAATGCGTGGTGATTTTCATTTTCTTTCTGAGTGAAGGTTCTGCAATGACGTGTTTAGTCCTATCTGTCTGTTATTCTCTGTGCCCCGGCCTAGCTCAGATACGTTTAGTATTAGAAAGCTGAAATTTGGCATAGACATACTCGTACATATTAATGGCTTATCGACGTCAGAGACCTTACGGGCGGCTTGATAACTTCTGACCGTAAGGCCCGCCTCTGTCTTACAATCCTCCACCGATCCGGACTCGGCCCCCGTAGTGAAGTGTGGCCTAACCTTCCTGCGATGTAAGAGAAGACCCGTGCCCCAGCAATGGGGATATACAAGGGTTGATATCGTATACATATTAATCACGTTGACAAATCGGAAGTATAAATAAAAACAAAAAACAAAATAAGGTGGCCTCTGCATCTACGTAATGAGATGATTTATACAGCGTCCAGTGGTATCTTCACTCACACTAGATGGGTGAAGGGACCACTCGGACGCTGCAGTGCCTGGGACATTGCAGCGGGTTTTCTCATGATATTTTCCTTCACCGTTACCGTGTGGTATGGCGTTAATTTGAAATTAAACAGTCATTGGTACATGCCCGCACTGGGGATCGAACCTGGGTCTCCCGCTTGCAAGTCCATTGTTCTAACTACTGAGTTACCACCGCTTTAAAATAGGGTAGGTAAGATTTAAATTATGGATGCATTTTGTTCCGCCTACACCGCAGTAAGGGGAATTGTTGGATACGTACAAAAAGAGAATGATTTATCTATTTAGGGATCCGCTTGCGAAATATTAAGGTTAAAATCGCTAATTTTTATAACAGTAAGATAATCCCCTTCATCGTGAAGCGCTCGTGGCCTAGGCGAACCGAGTGATTGGAATCAATCACTTGATTATACTATTTTTATTTTTAATGCACTAACCCGTGCTAAGGACAAATATAAAAACCTATTTAGAGGCTAAAAATTTCACCTATACCGGGATTCAAACCCGCAACCTCTGGCTATCCGTGCCAGCGCTCTACCAATTGAGCCAATGGGCGACTCACCGGCATCAGTGAAATTTCGAACCGTCTGGCATAAGCAAGTTGCATCACTTACAGCCCCGACTACCTACTTTGCAGTTAGGTTTTACATCGGAATGATATCACTGTACCCACATGATTATACTATTTTTATTTTTAATGCACTAACCCGTGCTATGCATGGGCATGGGTGAAATTTTTAGCCTCTAAATAAGTTTTTAAATCAATCACTTGGTTAAACAACAACAGGCGCGGTCAGGTACAGGATGGGTGAGCGTCCCGTGACTACCGCTAGTGGCATTTTTCTGAGCGCTTCCGTGCTTCGCAAGGCACGTTAAGCCGTTGGTGCCGGCTGTCATATAATGGCAGTCGTTAAGCTATGTCAGAGGCCTTATGGGCGGCTTGATAAATTCTGACAGTAAGGCCCGCCACTGTCTTACAATCCTCCACCAACCCGGACTTGGCTCCTTGTGGTGGAGTATGGCCTAACCTTCCTGCGATGCAGAAAGAGACCCGTGCCCCAGCAGTGGTGACATACAAGGGTTGATAACGAATCCTCTTCACGGTTGAATTTAGAAATGTGAAAAAATTCAAGGCACATGCAATGAACTTATAAGGAAAACTGTCAGTGTTAAGTAGGCTTAATAATCAACAATTTATGTGTAACAAACTTATGAAAAGGAAAAATTCGTACAAATTGCATTGAAAAATATTTTGATGATGTTCTTAGTTCGGTAAAGTAGGTAAAAATGTCTCATTTCACGGAACTCTTCTCTGCTCGTGGCGCGATTTTTTTATTTTCTAGTGTTAAAAAGGAAATCTTTTTGTGTTAATTTTTGACACGATTTGTAATGTAGAATATTCTAGTACCAAACAGACAGGTCTCAAATATATTTTAATCTCAGGCTAAAGATCCTGAACAGAACTAAAAAAAATTTGCTTAATAAATAGCACGACGTAAACTCACGCCTGTAGCCTTCAGTGGTAGGCAGAGATTAGAATTTTCCAGTCGCTATGATCCTGACAAATCTCTTTCGCTTCATAAACATAAATTAGTCATTGCATGCCCGTATGCAGTTTTAGGTTTGTACCTAAATAGGTATAAAATAGTATTTGAATCGCTCGTACCCCCGGCTGCCTGAGTGATTTTAAGGTTAAGCAACATAGGGCGCTTTCAGTGCGAGGATGGGTGACCGTCAATGACTAACGCTAGTGGCATTTTTCCGAGCGGCTCTATGCTTCGCAAGGCACGTATAGCAGTTCATGCCGGCTGCCGTCGATAGGTGGCAGTTGTTAAGCCAAGTCAGAGGCCTTAGGGCGGCTTCAAAACTTCTGACAGTAAGACCAGCCTGCCCTTGGCCTCCGTGGTGGAGTAGGCCTATACCTTCGTAAGGGAAGACACCCGTGCCCCTCAGTGGGGACATAATGGGTTGATGGTGATGGTGATTATTTGCATGTAGGTACGGAACCGCTGCGCGAGTTCACCTCGCACTTGGCTGGTATTTTTTAGCGAATGAGGCCGTCACATCGTTATCAACACAAGACAAATATAACAAAGATTGCTAGTTAGTGCCACAGGTAAGTCGGATTAATAGGGCCTTAAACTCTCAGGGCGTTATTTATAAAAACACTCTCAAGAACTCTTTAGCCAACAAGTTTAACTTTTTCGCAGCTCGTGCGGCGCCGTGTTTGTTGCTCTCGGAAAAAATCGGTTAATTAAAGCTTTAAGGTACGGTCCCATTTTGGTACCGCTCTGAATGAAACCCCTTCTAAAAACCTGTAAAAACCGGTATTTTCGAAACCGGTTTGAGACCCTGCTTCAGAGACACTTTATTTAATCTGTTAAGTTTTTGCCCTGTAAAATCTCCACCACAGATTATTTTAGTCGTCGTTTTATGAGTGTTTTAAAAAATCGTATTTTTATAAATATGACCGTCTGCCTCTACAGATTTTTGATTTTTGTAACTATGTACATAACTGGCTCCGTACTCTTGAAACGCAAGAGGCAAGGCAAGGTGTACATTTGCAATTGTGTACAAGTTGTTGTTTTTTTTTTTTTTTGTATTATTCTCCCTTATCTGCGATCAGTCCTAGGACTATGAGCAGATGTATTCCCTGAGTAGTCGCATGAAGAGTGTGCCCTCCAGTGAGGGCATCTACTCATAGGTAACCTAGAGCTAGAGGCGTTCCTGCAGCTCCAGTATGTGATGTCGCTTTAGCCTTTTCACGTAACTTTGTAAAGTAAGTTGGCGAGCCAGTTTATTAGGGTGATTAGTTAACCGCTCCTTGTATTTAGCAGTCACTTCTCGGATTTCCTCTTTCACTGTTTTCATTTTCAGTTCCTGGTGTATTTCACAATTTGTTATGTTCCATGGCACATTAGCAATGCCTCGCAAGATCTTGTTTTGCTGTCTTTGCAATATGTTAATGTTTGAGTTACTAGCACTACCCCATAGCTGTGTACAAGTTGTTAAAAATATTTTTTTGTAAAAGAAACCGTCTCGAGAGTAGGGTGTCTGACTGACGGTTAATTTCTAAGTGAAAATATTTACACAGAAACCGAATTACCGTACGTTGTGTTTATTGTTTACCCGTGGGGGTTCAATGCACGCTCCAATTTACAGCTTGAAGTTAAAAAAATCTGAGCGAGTGTAGGTACTTTTTGTTTACAGAATTCGCGTGCATTTCGTGGCCATCTGTGGAGGAGCAAATAAATATTAGAATTTAAAAATACACTTAATTGTTTCCACATGTAAATCCTGTTGGCCGAGAGACGTTAAAGAAATATTTTGAAGTTGTTTAAAGGAAACGTTATCCTTAACACACAAAAAATATTATTGAAAAATTAAGTCTGCGTTGTACTCAATGTGTTGTTACGAGCAATGAGGTATAGAAATCAACTCTTTACTCTCTACCAACTACTATCACTTGAGTTAAGCAACAACAGGCGCGGTCAG
Source organism: Yponomeuta sedellus (assembly GCA_934045075.1). NCBI lineage: Eukaryota > Metazoa > Arthropoda > Insecta > Lepidoptera > Yponomeutidae > Yponomeuta > Yponomeuta sedellus. Next base: position 829,216 of record OW203745.1, on the reverse strand, counting down.
GTGCAGGATGGGTGATGTCCCGTGACTACAGCTAGTGGCATAATTTCCGAGCGCCTCCGTGATTCGCAAGGCACGCTAAGCCGTTGGTGCCGGCTGTCATGTGATGACAGTCGTTAAGCCATGTCAGAAGCCTTATGGGCGGTTTGATAACTTCTGATAGTAAGGCTCGCCACTGTTTTACAATCCTCCACCAACCCGGACTTGGCCCCCGTGGTGGAGTATGACCTAACCTTCCTGCGATGCAGGAAGAGACCCGTGCCCCAGCAGTGGGGACATACAAGGGTTGATATCGAACTACTATCACCGACCAGGTCCGAGACAAGATTTGAGACAAAAGGAGACCTGGGTGAAAAAGATCGATACCTTACAGCATTGAGTCGCACGGAGTAGGTAGGTAGTTCTCAATGTGATCTAACAGCAAAAAAAGAGGTGGTAGTTAACATCCGACAAGGAAGTCGGAAACAAAATCTAATAGATAGATAAAATATTCTTTAATGCATCTACACTTTGAATTACATAAGAATCTAATCAAAATTATAGCTAGAACTTTTCATTCCACATGACTCTCTGATACCCTCCCCGTATCCTCACTCCCGTCTGGATAATCCCTCTGAAAATTCCATCCGTAACTCTTTTGAGTCCCCGTCCTATTAAAGTTTGGAGACGATGACATTGACTCCTCAAATTTGGATATCGTTGAGGGCAGCGAGTCCGCGTTCTTGGATAAAGTGGGAGAGTCTTGCATGTAGCCCGGCAGGGAAGCACTGAACAGCATTTTCCTCGAGCTGAACTCCTTCAACTCCATTGCACTGCAGAGAGGCGTCTCGACCTGTTCTACGACGTGCAGGCTGTCCGTGTCGATTGTGTAAGCTTTGTTTTTCTTAGAGTACCTGGAAGTTGGGAGCTGGTGTTAGAAGAGACGCAGGATTTGGCAAAAAATCATAATAATTTATTGATAAGTTAATTACAGTTCTGTAGACTTTACAAAGCTATGGTTTCTGTTACATGCTAGTTATGTCCCTGACTTCTAAACTAGAGGTCCCTGTATCTTAGTTGTCAGTTTCTTCCTTCACTATTTTGAAGATTTTGCTGTACAATAACTGACACTTACCTACATAAATCTGTCTCTGGTTAATATTATGTAACGTGAATTTTGAGATTGGGTTAATATAAATTGATTTCTCGGAACAATGTAAATTAAAAATAAACACAATGCGTGTGTGTTAGTGTGTGTGTATATGTGTATAGAAATCGGTCCTGCTAATAAGGCTTCTTTATGAAACAAGAGACGCACAAGGTATAGAAGTTGTGACGTTCTTGTTTCATAATCACTCTATACTTGAGTTTACTGAATTGTTCGTTAAAAGAGTAATTTATGATACCTGACGTGGCAGTTGTGTTTTGGAATCAACAAAAAGATGCCGTATAGGCTGTCTGCGATTTGGAAGACCCGTGTTGCCATGACTTAGTTGATTCTATAACTATTGACTTTACCTTTTTTGTATATAAGCTCAAGAGAACCAAGAGAAGCGCGAGAAGTCTAGGTTAAAACTACAAAGTAACAAAATAAGACAAGATTGTAAATCTTAAGCAGTGAACGTTTACAGACAATTTCCGCTGAGTTTTGTGTCTAAAATTGTCTTTTAAAATAAGGACATTGAAGTAAGTAGCAATAACGTCCTCAAACACAATTACTTGTGCTAGTCTTAAACTGGGCTATCCTGAACTGTTAATAACCAGACAAGCTCAGAAACTTTGACTGTCCTAAAATTGACACCTTAAAAGAGCATCTTTTCACTAGCTTGATGCACCTCTACTTACTTCAGAACATTCTTGAAGCGATATCCCCAGATGATTTCCTTTGATAGATACGATGTTTTGCTCTGGGTCACTGTGCCCATGTTCTTCGAGGACCCCGTTAGACACACCACTATCTCAAACCTGGAAATAGAAAAACATTTTTAATAATAATACACTTAAAATAAGTAGTGTCGCCTTCTTTTTATTTGCTTTTCATCAACTTACAACATCGTTATCAACCCTTGTATGTCCCCACTGCTGGGGCAAAGGGTCTCTTCCTGCATCGCAGGAAGGTTAGGCCATACTCCACCACGGGGGCCAAGTCCGGGTTGGTGGAGGATTGTAAGACAGTGGCGGGCCTTACTGTCAGAAGTTATCAAGCTGCCCATACGGCCTCTGACACGGCTTAACGACTGCCATTACATGACATCCGGCACCAACGGCTTAGCGTGCCTTGCGAAGCACGGAAGCGCTCGGAAAAATGCCACTAGTGGTAGTCACAGGATGCTCACCCATCCTGTACCTGACCGCGCCTGTTGTTGCTTAACTAAGTGATTGATTCCAATCACTCGGTTCGCCTAGGCCACGAGCGCTTCCAACATATCGTTGCTTTTTTCTATCATACTATTTGTGTTTTTTTCTCTTTGTTTGCTTTGTTAAAATAAGAAGTAGAAATTATTGACTACTTCCTCGCTATATTATAAAGTTCTTTCGTTTTTGTCTACCTTTTTCTTCTTTTTTCAATTTGTACTTCATCAAGTTAGAATATTTTCGGGGCTTAATCGCGTAGTAATTTATTGCTATTTTACCTCGACGTTTCGACGACGTTACAGTCATCTTGCTCACGAGAAGACTGATAGCTGGCACCCGTTCGCATCTTCGGCTGATGAGGTTTCAGACTACTCTCAATCAGCTATCACAAAGCACTATTAGGGTTGTGACACACTACACTGACAATGTCGGACGATAAGCCATGCGACTTTTTTCCACTCGAACACATCTTGATGACTGGATCCCACGTTTGTGACAGTTTGAAACCACATTAAAATTTACCCCGATTAAAATTAAAATTTTAAATAAAACCCGATTAAAATTTTTGTGTTTCTCAATTTCAACCGCTTCACGCACAATTCGGCTATAATAATGGCGATCGTTGGACAGCACCGATGGTTTGTGCAATTCTATCCAGTGGTTTGATCCTGATTCAAGAAGATGTTCCGCTATCGCTGACTTTTCCACCTGGCGGTTTTTGACAGCTGCGATATGTTCCTTGACTCTTTCAGCAATGGTCCGCTTAGTTTGTCCGATATAAGAACTACCGCAACTGCAATCGGCTTTGTACACACCTGGTGTTTGATAGGGTATGGTGTCCTTGACTGTTCCTACCTGCGCTGCTATCTTGAGCAGTGGAGTGAAAACTGTCTTGATTGCATACTTCTTTATCAAAGAACCGACTTTGTCCGTCACTCCCCTAATGTACGGCAAGTATGCTCGCTCCCTCGGAACGTCAACCCTCTTTACCCTAGTTGTACGCCTCTGATACATGCCCTTCACCCCATAGTTAATTACTACGCGATTAAGCCCCGAAAATATTCTAACTATGTGTACAAATCGCGAAAGTTTAAAATATGTTTGTACTTCATCTCTTTCATTCTTATGCATTTTCTTCTTTCTTTCTTTCTTTCTTTCTTTCTTTCTTTCTTTCTTTCTTTCTTTCTTTCTTTCTTTCTTTCTTTCTTTCTTTCTTTCTTTCTTTCTTTCTTTCTTTCTTTCTTTCTTTCTTTCTTTCTTTCTTTCTTTCTTTCTTTCTTTCTTTTTGTTCTACTTCTTTTAATCCATCCATTAATGAAGGCCAGCTTTCAACTCCGTGTATTCCTCTCTCAGTTTTGCTGAACAAAATTGACCTTTGTCGCTGGCCACTCTAGTCGAAGCGCTCGTGGCCTAGGCGAACCGAGTGATTGGAATCAATCGCTTGAGTTAAGCAACAACAAGCGCGGTCAGGTGCAGGATGGGTGACAGTCCCGTGACTACCGCTAGTGGCATTTTTCCGAGCGCTTCCGTGCTTCGCAAGGCGCGTAAAGTCGCTGGTGCTCGACGACTATGACGACGACGACTCTAGTCGTTCGTTCTTTCTTTGTGCTTTTACTTTATCTTCCTTACTACTTTTTCCGTTCTAGTAATTATGATTTTCTTCCCTTCTTACCTGTAGTCCATCATTTTCTCAGCCGACAGGTCATATAGTGGACTCTGGGCGTCGATGACGTGGACCACGGTAACCGGCCACAGCAGGAAGGCGTTGGCCTGTTTCAAACGCAGCTGATGGATGTGATTTGCCATAAACTCACCCTCCAGGGTTCTGTCGAAATATATAAAAAAATGCTTCATCATTATTCTTAGCATTGCATTTGTAGGAACCAACATAAATCTTAGAATATTTACTTTTGTTATGAAAAATTTCCAAATGACTGAATTAAATCTATGTATAGGATGACTTATACAGCGTCTAATGGGATCTTCACTCACACTAGATGGGTGAAGAGGCCACTCGGATTCTGCTGTGCCTGGGGGCTTGTTTATTCATTAATTGGAAATTATGCCTATGAATTTGGATATATGGGCTAATTCTGATCTCAAGCCCGTTTACTACGATGGTGGACCTCATCACATCAACTTTTACATCTTTGAACTATATCATCTTTCAGTCAATTTATGGGCGACTTTGACAGTACCTGATTGGTTTCATCATGTAAGCAGTGATGCTGCTTCCGATGAGGTGGACATTCTGCAAGTCCCATACTCTGAACTGGAGGCACAGTTCACCATCCCGTAAACAGACCTGCAAAATAGTAAAATAGTCGGCTCTTACTTTTTCTCCCTCTCCATCCCTCATTCTTTTTTGTGTTTGTTTACCTCTATTGTTAATTTACTAATGTAAAACACACGTTGCTATTGTATTAATGCATTTTTCGCACACAAACATCTGTCAGTGAGTGGTTTTCACTGATTTTGTTAACTTTTGTTAATAAACTTATATGTGTATTTTTAGGTATCCTACTTTTTAACGATCCATTTTTGACTCACTTGATGGTATGATAAATTTACGGTGGCAGGTCGGTAGGTGAATGTGAATGGTATAAAACGGGAAAGATTAAAATAACTGTTAGGGAGGCCTATGCCTATGTCCTGCAGTGGGCGCCGAATGGCTTAAGATGATTAAGATGGAAGCACTCTGGAAGTACCTCTTCTCTTTCGTTTCTTTTTGTTTTCAACTTACCGTTGCCTTCTTGCTGAATCCAACTGAAGAGACGTGACGATTTGGACGCACAAGTTTCGTAAACAGCAAACTGGTCAGACCCCCTGATAACGCTGTACCGGCTACTATCTGAGAAAATTGTGCACCAAATTACTCACACAAACATACCCATATACAAGTAGCTTGAAGTTTGATGATTGGAAACTAGGAAATTCGTGTTGGCTTGCAGCAAGGTATTATCAATTTGAGATGGATAGAATTAAGCAAAAGGAATATAAAATATCCTAAGCTGGCCAGTAAAAGACGACTGGATAAAGAAGCTGTTTGTTCACGTACTGTACAATTTTATTGTAGTCGTGATATCGAAAACACCACAAACATAGAACATCTTTCAATCGGTTGACGCTTTGGGCTTCTACTCGCGATTCATATAAAAGTCCAAGTTTTTACACAAGTTTGTCCTATGATACTCCTCGAACGACGAACCCACAGAGCTTAGGACGTGCCGCGCACCCTGGGCAATGCTCAGCGAAATCCTCACGCTTATTGGCAGATGCCTTGGCCCCGATGGCTAACACCATTTTCCATCAATAAGCTTTAAAGAAAACTGTCGACTCAATACGGTTTTGGGTGCAGTGAAAGGCATAAATGATAATCTAGTTGTGTCTAAAACCGTAGAAAAAGAAGATACATATGCACAGTACCTCTAAGACCATAATAATTATGGCTTCTGGGCACTCCTCGTTTGGATATCTGGACCCATATCCGATGGTCATCTGAAAGAAAACAACGTCAATCTTAAATAACATAACATCTACGCATCACACAGGACATCACCCTGTGATATGATAATCAGACAAGGATGTACCAAATGTGCAAAAAAACACTAAAACTCTTTGCACAAATTAAAGGATAGCGGCCACATGTAGGAACCAAATCCATCTCTGTCATAATAGTCATGCATGGTAGTTACAAATAAATCAATAAAGTAGTCAATCACGCTGACCAATGGGTGCCGACCTTTATGTCATAGCGCCATCTTTTACCATCTTGGTCGACTTGATCACATTATCCAACGACTGTTGGTATACTGTACCTATTTAGTTTTTGGCCGCTACTCTGTTACTTTGATCCACCTGCCGTCTTCCCGCTTCCCTTTCTTCTCTACGGTCAATAACTAAACTTTAGACAAATTATGTATGCACGCTGAATTTCAATTATAAACTTTAAGATGACGGTTGCGGCAAGCTGAAGACAGGGCGCTATGGCGCTCATTAGGGGAGGGCTATGTCCAACAGTGGACTAATATAGCCTGAAGAAGAAGAACCTTTCAGGGGGTTATACTTGCCTGAGTCTCAACAGCCATCATGAGGAGTCCAGCAAACGACGAGGTCCCGGTGACGCAGTGCTCCTTCCCATCCCCAATGTCGTCCTGGTAGGACATGGTGACAGCATACCAGATGCCGGCAAAGAGTAGCCAGAACATGGCGTGAGCTAACACCATGAAGAGGAGCAGAAATCGCCATTTGCTGTTGATCTGAGAGAGATGACGAGATTGAAATTTGCTTGAGATAGAAGCGATAAACCTGAGTGGACTACCGCAATGAAGACCTTCCACAAGGTATCGATGTAAGATAAGATCAGATAAGAATATTCTTTATTGTACACACCAGAGAATAATAATTACAGAGACAACAGTCACAAAAGAAGAGGGCTGTTGCTGATAGCAATTTCTTCTAGGCAACCTTAAAAAGGAAAGATTGCAGAAGGAGAAATTGAGACGTGTAGTTGGTGCTAATCGAATATTAAAGTTTATAATATTTTGTTATTAATCTCAAAAATATGACTTGATGTATTACACTGACAATACACTACTTCATTTACTACTTAAGGGATTTAAGATTGCCTTTTTTATGTGGCATAGTTACCTATGTCCCACTGCAGGGCACAGACTTTCTCTCGGAAATAGTGAACATGGGCGTAATTACCGCGCGTGCCCACCGCGGATTGGCAATTTCAAGCGCAGACGTAGTTGTTATCTCAGACAGGTTTCTTCACGATATTTTTCTTTTAAAACCGATTAATAGGCTATTAATTCCACCCATGGCGGGATTCGAACCCGCGACCTCTGGCTATCCGTGCCAGCGCTCTTTCCAATTGAGCTCATGGGCCACTCACCGGCACCAGTGAAATTTCGAACCTCTTTGTAATATTCTCTGTATTACGTACAGGCAGCAGAGAATAATGTAAAAAGGTTCGAAATTTCACTGATCCCGGTGAGACGCCCATTAGCTCAGTTGGAAAGAGCGCTGGCACGGAGAGCCAGAGGTCGCGGGTTCTAATCTCGGCATGGGTAGAATTTTTAGCCTCTAAATAGCTTTTTAAATTTTTTCTTAGCACCGGTTAGTGCAGTAAAAAGAATATAATATTTTTCTTCTTCGTAGTTTTTTTTATCAGGCAATTGATACCCTTCTCAAGCAACAGTATTGTCATTGACGCCTACTGTTGTCGCTATTCCTGTCGCATATTGTCATGAACTATGTATTCTTGGTCTTTTGTAACGATTTGAAATCGTGTGTCCATCATCCAACTAGCAATACAAGCACTGATAGGTTGAAGGCACCTGAAGGACAGACTCGGCTCAATCGCCGAATGGCAGGGTAAGCTGAACTAGACAAAAGAGGCGAGAGTGAATTTTAAAATGTATATTAATGAAGCTGACGAAAACCTAGTAATATTGTAGTCAATGAACCTTAAACAACGTCTAAAATTTCCTTTTGGCAAGGAAGCCAAGCGTATTTACTATTTATTAAAAATAAAACGCGTCTGTAAATGTGTATTACGTTTGGCATGGAGTCAATGAGAATATTCCATTAGGAAAAGCTTTTTCCACGGAAGGTCAACAGCCGATGTCAACCGACATGTGGTTAGCGTAAATAGAGATGAGTTAGAGATAGTGTTTTAGATGGATGGCATCCAAATAATAAACTGATGAGCGACACATTGTGAAGTTGTTAAGCGTTTCATAAATAATAAAACTGGAAAGTCTTCAACTGTGTCTTTTATTTCTAATAAAAACAAAAATCTTTATATAAAACAGAATAAGCAGATTATGTACACGGGTAGAGTTGAAATCTTAAGTAGTAGTTCCAAAAATTAAGGAAATCTCACAAATGGGTGGTGTAAGTTTAAATTTCAGATGTGTGTTCGTGTCTTGCTTCTGCTTGAAAAAGTGGGAGGGAGGGCGGTGCATTAGCTCACCGCATGGTGCTTGTGGGATTTTTGGCGGAATTCAGCAAAGTAATTTAACTTTTTAATACTTTAAATTTCGAAAATGATAGAAAGAAATGGCGTAAATAGGTTTACACCTTTATAATATTAAGCCTCCGACGTGACTTAAAAAGTGTGTTAAACATACACTCTGCAAAGTGCTCGTGGCCTAGTGGAACCGAGTGGTTGGAATCAATCAATAGAGTACATTCAGGTGCTGGATGGGAAAACATCCCTTGACTACCGCTAGTAGCATTTTTTCCGGACGTTTCCATACCTACCTACGGCGTGTTAAGCCGTCAGTGGCGGCTGCCATGTAATCCATGTAATGGCAGTCATTAAACCATGTCAAAGGCCTTATGGGCGGCTTGATAACTTCTGACAGTAAGGCCCGCCACTGTCTTACAATCTTCCAACAACCCGGACTTGGCCCCCGTGGTGGAGTATGGCCTAACCTTCCTGCAATGCAGGAAGAGACCCGTGCCCAAGGATGTTTTAGCCACGTTCTTGCCCGTGCCCCAGCCGTTGGGGTATACGGGTTGATAAAATCACACTCTGCATAACAGCTTACTACTATAACATCGAGTATTATTTAGAAAACAATGACGGTGATAGGAAACATCGTAAAGAAACCATAGTGTCAGAAGTGTTAACGTACCTCAGCGCTTGCTAAACAATGAGGCTAAGTTTTAATCTGATCTGAGTGCGGGCGCTTGCTAAAACAATGAGGCTAAGTTTTAATCTGATCTGAGTGCAGGCGCTTGCTAAAACAATGAGGCTAAGTTTTAATCTGATCTGAGTGCAGGCGCTTGCTAAAACAATGAGGCTAAGTTTTAATCTGATCTGAGTGCGGGCGCTTGCTAAAACAATAAGGCTAAGTTTTAATCTGATCTGAGTGCGGGCGCTTGCTAAAACAATGAGGCCAAGTTTTAATCTGATCTGAGTGCGGTCGCTTGCTAAAACAATGAGGCTAAGTTTTAATCTGATCTGAGTGCGGGCGCTTGCTAAAACAATGAGGCTAAGTTTTAATCTTATCTGAGTGCGGGCGCTTGCTAAAACAATGAGGCTAAGTTTTAATCTGATCTAAGTACGGTCGCTTGCTAAAACAATGAGGCTAAGTTTTAATCTGATCTGAGTGCGGGCGCTTGCTAAAACAATGAGGCTAAGTTTTAATCTTATCTGAGTGCGGGCGCTTGCTAAAACAATGAGGCTAAGTTTTAATCTGATCTGAGTGCGGGCGCTTGCTAAAACAATAAGGCTAAGTTTTAATCTGATCTGAGTGCGGGCGCTTGCTAAAACAATGAGGCCAAGTTTTAATCTGATCTGAGTGCTGTCGCTTGCTAAAACAATGAGGCTAAGTTTTAATCTGATCTGAGTGCGGGCGCTTGCTAAAACAATGAGGCTAAGTTTTAATCTGATCTGAGTGCGGAAATCTGACATCTAATAACTTAGTATCTGAATGTGTTATAAAGAGGGGGGCACATATTAAATAAATATTTCTTTGTAGATTTGGAGCTATATCACAAAATCATAGAAATTCGTGACTTCTCATACCAAATCTGTGTTTATTCAAGATAACCCAGATAACGTGAAGTTTCTCGAGTGGATATTACCTAGTAAGCTACACACTTGTGAAGTTTTAGTAGCAATACCACTCTGAAGGAAATCATCATGATAAAATTTGAGCCTCTGAGGTGTTTTTTCATTTCATTAATGTATCCAAACCCACAGCACAAAATAACATAAAACAGGTGAATTAGTGTAGGCCAAACATAGGCTAATTACGGACTAACTTGTTATGATTTTTTATTTCATTGGTTTATTATTTAGCAACGCCCAGTGCAATTGTGAAGTAAAACTACATTTGCCTAATCGAGAATTAAAGTGTTCTCGGTTCTGTTTACTTACCACGGTGTTAACAATGTCCCGCAAATACTTGATAGACTTGGCCTGTATATTATTTCTAACTGGCACATTCTCTTCTCCGTTCTTGAAGACCACTCGTCTGGACCTCCTTGGTCGGCCGTATTGACGTCTAGGGGATTAAAAAGTTAATTAGTAAGACAAAAACCTCTCTCTCTCTTGTACACTCACAGGAACACACTCACAAATACACACACACTCACATCACTCACACATACACCCACACACACTCACATCACTCACACACACACACACACACACACACACATTTTTCCCACCACATAACCCACAACACAAATTATCTCTCTATCGCTTCCTGTTCCTGATATATTTTTCGGATTAGTATTTCTCAATGAATCACGATATTCATACTTATTTATTAAATGGGTCTAATCGCGATTATTTATTCGGTAAAACGTAATTGCCTTATTTCCCGACGGCAACTGTAACGCTGCCGAAACGTCGGGAAATAAGGTTTACGTTTTACTTGGTTTTACCTAATAAATAATCGCGATTAGACCCATACCTCGGGCCGCGTGTTGTAAAACTACAATTAATAGTTTACTGTGTCAATCAATGTACATTACTTCCTACTTGTTAATCTGTCGGTTAATGGAAATTGCAATGTACATTGAATTGTACCATAATAGTACATTACACAACTAGGGTGGTAATACAAAGAAAGGCCGAGATCGCAGAAGTTTGCGGCCCGAGCTGCAAGCGAGGGACGTAAATATGCGATCGAGAGCTTTCTTTGTTACCTCCCGTGTTGTGTACATCTTTTTATGTCAACACTTGGCCAGAAAGCGGCTTTTTCCGTACGCGCAGCGTGCGGAAAAAGCCACTTTATTGCCAGGTGTGGCATAAACTTAGTTTCATGATTATATCCCCTTGGAATAAATTTTACTTCTTCTTCTTCTTCAGGCTATATTATGTAGTCTACTGCTGGACATAGCCCTCCCCTAATGAGCGCCATAGCGCCCTGTCTTTAGCTTGCCGCATCCAGCACCTGCCGGCAGCAGTTTATCGCAGATCGTCATCCCACCTGGTCGGAGGGCGTCCTACACTAGGAGTGGGTCGTTGTCCGATTTTTCGACGACGAAACGCAACCGTTTTTTCTGGAACGAAAACAGGTCCTCGAAACGGTCCTCGTTCACAACTGGTTTCATTGTATGCGAACGAGCAAGGCTCAGAGGACGGTCAAACGAGTGCGAACGAGACGAAATCACGAAACATCGGAAAAAATAAGTTGTTTTACACGATATTATACTGTATACTCATAGACATAAAGATTACTTTATTGTATCACAGACCAAAACGAACGGAACGAGCAAGGAGCCGACGACGACGCCGCAATGATCTCATTACGTTCTAGGCTCTATTAATATAGCACTAAAGGACATATTCGCGTCAAACAATCTAAAGACTGCTCTCGCGACGAACAAACGCTGGCACTGCTTTAGAATGAAACGTAAAACGGTCCTATCGTCGCAGAACACAAAACGGTCTTATAAAACGGTTCGTCTTTGCAACGATCACGCCTATCCTACACTACGTTTGCCGAGTCGCGGTCTCCGCTCGAGAACACGTTTACTCTAACGGTTTTACTAGTAATTGTTTAAAATTAAAACCCTGATAGGTATAGGTAAAACAAGGAAGGTTGAACGTAATGAATGTCTGGTAGAGTTCGTGGGCTCAAGTCCCACTGTAGGAATCCTCCTTCTTGCCATCGCTTCCTACCAAGCTACTTCGACTTTTTATGGGCTCAGGACTAGTTCCTGAATTGAGAATTTCACTAAGTAAATTATTGAAATTGGTTGGAAATTAAAAATGGTTTGATTATCGCAAAAAATACAAAAATAACTTAAAAGAGACTAAGGGCTAATTTTGCAATCCTCGGATTAAACTTATCCGTCTAATAAAGTATTACACAATAATATGTAAATGTCACCGTGAAAGAACAAGAGAAAGGCATTTAGAACAGATTTTTGAATCGGTTGTTTAATATGATATTCAACGAATAAGTTTTATCCGAGGATTGAAAAATCAGTCCTTAGCAACTGTAGTGCTGTCTCTTCGAATTTCTCAGCAAAGAGCGTGACAAAACGTTACTCAAGTGTTTACTTAGTGCAATTCTCAATTCAGCTACCGGTCCTAAGTCTGGGTGTTAAATGTTGAGCTAATGTATATTCATATAAGCTCAAGGGGAACACAGTTGTTTTTGTTTTGAGACCAGCCTTGATTATGCAACTTTTCACGTACGGATACGTGTGCGAAAGCGGAATGATTACTTAGGTGTGCCTTATAGACATGGGGCGTAATATGTATCCCACATAGTGGATACAGTATTTAAGCCACACACACGTTGAAACATTTCCAGCAATCGTCCCTATCTCACCAATAGGTACTTACCGTACCGCACAAAATGTTGAGTTATGTTTGTTTCATTATTCTGTATGTTTACGTTTTGTCTATGTTTACTCTGTACTGTGACTTTTTGATGTAATATGTGATGCTATTTATACATATGTGTGTATTATGGAAATAAATCTTTTATCTATCTACATCTATGTAAGTGGATATCTAACACGCGACAGTGATATTGAGCTACATAATTGTACGACTGTCCAGTAGACATTTCGGTTTAGCACACATATGTACATGTGGAAAGTTACATAATCAAGGCGCAGTGATGTCTAATTATTTTGTTATTGACTCAACTTAATTAGTACCTAAGGGCCAGTTTCTGAATTGTGAGTTTCGCTAAGTAAATACGTAACTGTGTGGTGTCTTAAAAGGCGACTAAGGGACACAAACCGGGGGGTGGGCAGCAGCGCCCGCTGCAGTACAATTCCACCGAACTGCGATCCCCAACCCGCATGCCCAGCGTGGGGATTATGGGCACTACCCCCCAATGATGGCACAACCTTGCGCTTATTAGGGGAGGGCTATGTCCAGCAGTGGACTAATAAGAAAAAGAAATACGTAACTGTAGTGCGGTCTCTTCGAATTTCGCAGAAAAGAGCGTGACAGAACATGACTTAAGTATTTACTTAGTGAAAATGCCAATTCAGACCCGGCCCTTAGGCATTGAATTGGCTGCAGCGCATTCGCTGAAAAGCAAGTAGGCAAACAAACACTAAGTATTAAAAGTAATCTTATCGCACAGCCATAAATCACGATATTGTACATTTTTGACAACGTTTCCTCGAAATTATCTTTTGAGTAATTTTGTTATTTATTGATTTTAGAATGTTCTGTAAGTATGTCGTGCTTTTTCCTCGGGAGTGTTGGCTAAAACGTACTTGATAATCTTTACAATACCCCGGTATTAATGTCAATAAAATTATAGTCGACAGTGTTTCGTTGTTATATCATTTTTAATGCACTAACCCGTGCTAAGGACAATTTTTAGCCTCTAAATAGGTTTTTAACAAATTTAAAAACCAATTGACAAATAAAAACAAGAACCAGCAACCTCTGGCTTACCGTGCCAGAGGTCGGATCTGGCACGGATAGCCAAAGGTCGCGGGTTCGAATCCCGGCATGGGTGGATTTTTTAGCCTCTAAATTGGTTTTTAAAAGTGTTTCGTTGGTACAGTCTGTTAGCTTTTAGAATATACCTCGGCTACTATCGGCTAGAATCCGATACAGTACTTTTTAATGATTCGCGATACTCATGCGCAGTTATGTATTAAACGGGTCTAATCGCGATTATTTATTAGGTAAAACATAATTACCTTATTTCCCGACGTTTCGGCAGCGTTACAGTTGCCGTGGTCTCGGGTAGTCTACCTGTTTTTTTTTATTTGACCCGTTTGATATACAACTAAGAATCCGATATATTCGTGTAATAGACATATCGAAACTAAGATGACACTTAATTAAATAAACTTAATAAGAAAAGTTTTATGCAGAGCAGGAAGTAGTATTACCCTCGTGTGCTTTCGCCGAAAACCGAAGCCTACTCTAGAGCCCGAGGTATATTCTAAAAGCTAACATACTGTATTTCTTATTAGACCCGTTTAATTTATAACTAGCGTTTCGTTGAACATAGTTTCAATTTTTTTTCCTTGGTTAATGAAATATTTTTGTCGTACCGGTTTCTTGTTTACATTTACTAATATTTTTCAATTGTAGTTATATACTGAACGGGTCTAAACACGATTATTTATTAGGTAAAACGTAATTACCTTAATTCCCGACGTTTGGCAGCGTCGCAGTTATATAACTATTTATAAGTATCGCGAACCATTAAGAAATTCTGTTTTTCGTGTGCCAAAGTATCTTGTGGTACTCCCTATTAACGTCAATAAGAGATTAAAAGCGCTTCGAAGCGCTGAAACTCTATACATACATGGTTTGGCCTTTTAATCCAAAAAAATATATACGAGTCATATTTTTCGGACTTTTGATTTAAAAGCTTGCAAGGGGTCTCTGAAAAATATAGCGTGGTGCGCAGTAGGTGATTTACAATATCACAGGCCAAGGTAGTGGTAGAAATAAACACCAGAAGAGATAGCATTAATTGTCCACTTTTATTACTCAGAATAGAAGCAGCACAATTTATAGTGATTTTTGTTAGATGAGGTTAGAACACGGGCGGATAGAGAGACGATTGACAGAAGAGGTAAAAACAGCCTATCACACAATCACAGATAAGAGTGAAAACCCAACACAGAGTAGAGTTCGTTTTTGAGGATACAATGGATATCTCAACTTTTGGTTCTACAGCGCATTTAATACGAGTTTTAAAACATTTCCACGTACACTTTTGTAGCTATATAATTCTCTTACCTGTGCGTAGTCCTTTTCCTCTTTCTCCTAGTATACGGGGTGCTTGACGAGTGATCCCTAGCCGAAGACGATATATTGGTTTCCGGTGCATTGTAAAAACTCTCGTCTCGTTCAATACTCTCGTAGATGTTACTGTCGTCTGTCGGCTGTTGGCTTGACGAAGTACTGACTATAGGCCTTGTGGAGGCGTTAGAAATGTGTACAGTAGTACTTGGCGAGGAGTATTTGGGGCTGTCGTTTCTTTCCACGTCGATTTTCATCACCAAACCGTTGGGACTTGTCTCATCGTCTGTATCCTCACTTTGGGTCGAATTAAACACATCATCGATGTAGTCTTCGCTTGATGGGTTTGTTTCGTTAGTGTCAATGTTGTTTGTGAATGCTGGAAAGGTGATTTCTTTGCCTTCGACGTAGGTTTGGGATATTCTGTATTGTTTTTTCAGTTCCTCGTTGCTGTAAACGTCTGTGTTGACCATTCGCGGGATCTCTATAGATGATCTTCCGGAGCCACTGCCTCTGATAGCTTCGGAGTAGCTCAGGGATCGTTCCAAAGCTCTACTTCGGCTTCCTCTTATTTCTTGTTCATAGTTCATGGTTGCTTCTCTTTATCTACAACAATTTTGTTTACATACACACACTTTTTCACGACTAGGTATTTGTTTTAGTTTTACGTTGTTATTTTGGCGGCGTCATTTCAATAATGATTGCACATTTTTCAACACTATTCACGAAACGTTTTGGCACTTCATTGTCTTTGTTAAAATTCACTCGTTATGTTCGTAATATTTTAAGATATTATAATTTAACCTTGACCTATTCGTAACACAACGTGTCATTATAAACAACAGTCATTTTACAGCGATAAACAAACGCTAAGGTAAACACGACTTGACTATCTGCGAAGATGCAATTTCTCGCGGAGCAACGTTTTGTTAGGTATGTATCGGTGTATTGATTCCACGTTATTGTGTGTCGCAGAAAGCGTGTGTGCAAAGACTAGTTTATCTATTTTGTGGTCGTGATAAACGGGTCCTTTATCTGACAGGTCGAAGATAAGGTGGTATTGTCTTGGACGTTTCTCAATTGTGTCCCGATTACGTCTCGCGCGTTGACTCTGATCCTTCTGCAAGCAATGAGATGTCAACAAAGGTGGGTTCGTTTTCAGTTTTAGTAGTAAGTAGTCCACTTTTAGTCTTTTGTTTTGTTGCAAGGAATTCGGTATTTGTTACGGAAAATTTCTCAATTATACCAGTGCTCTATATCTTATAAATTTATTGAAATATTTATGTAGGTAGGTTAAGTTACAAAATATTAAAGCAAATGAGTTTTAATAAGTAAGTAATACTGTACATAAATACTGGGTCGGATAAATTATAACTTATATATATTTATCTACAATTCAACTACAGTTCTTTGAACATTATTTTTAACACCATCAAAATATTACTTCTAAAGTTTTAACCTAAAATACACCTCCAAAAAACCTCCACTTCCGCTAGTAATTTTCTCATATTAATATTATTTCCAGTCTCCATCTTTACAGCAACTGCAAGCTTCAACCTCTTCATCCAGACATCCAAGACTTCTTGCCCTAGATAACTGGACCCAAACAACTAACATTTTTAGGGCAAGCATCTGCGCCTGCCATGTTATTTGAGCTGTCAAGCCTTGCTCTCGCTCTTAATACTCCTGAAGGAAGATGTCCTCTGCAGATGGAAGGTGTTGATCCTCTCGCTGAAGCTTCCGGGGGTCCCCGGAGTTGGGGGCGGGGTGACGGGCTTGACTTGTGTCGTGCTGAAAATGTATTTAAAAGTAGAGTCAACAGACATTTAACAGGTAAGCACATGTCTGTTAGCTTTTAGAGTATACCTCGGCTACTAGCGCATAGAATCGGATATATTCGTGTGATAGAAATATCGGAACTAATATCAAACTTAATTTCAAAATCAGAACTCGATCATCAGTACGAAAGCCGGTGAAAATTGGCGAAAACCGAAGCCTACTCTAGAGCCCGAGGTACCTATATTCTAAAAGCTAACAGACTGTAACATCGAAGACCCCGTCTTCGCTTACCATCAGGCGTTTCTGGGGTGAAGTGTAAACAGTCCTACTTAAAAAAATACATTTGTTTTTGATTTAAGTGACTTCGGAACCAACAGGATAAACATAAATAATAATATTGGCCTTTTTGCATCTACTTAATGAGATGATTTATACAGCGTCCAGTGGTATCTTTACTCACACTAGATGGGTGAAGGGACCACTCCGACGCTGTAGTGCCTGGGACATGGTTTTTATAGATGGTGTAGGCTTGCCCAGCACCTTTACCATCCTGACAGCCTAGTCGGCCTTGCCCACAGGAAAGACTAGTCAATACGTGCGGAGCCAACCAAGCTGCGGGTTTCCTCACGATGTTTTCCTTCACAGTTAGCGTGTGGTATTGCGACTACAAATTCGCAAATGTACGTAACTTTGAAACTAAAAGTCATTGGTACATGCCCGCACTCGGGATCGAACTTGGGGCTCTCGCTTGCCAGTCTATGGTTCTACCCACTGAGCTACCACCGCTCATAAACATAATACGTTATGTTTTAAATTGGTTTGTTTTGAAATTAGCAATGTTTTCCAAGACTAAGCTGTTGCTATAAACTCAGTGACGGGTTTGCTTACTATGACTTCCACGTTAATGTTATAGTGGTGCACATAAATTAGTTACTGAAGACAAGATAAGATGACATAAAAAAATCTTGTCTCGACAAAAAACCAACTTAACACAAAATAAGACTTGAACCTAATCTGTGGTATTATAAAATAAGGAATCAATTTAAGGTCTTAATTTTGATTCCTACGTTATTTAATAGGAACGTTCTAACGTTGCGTAAGTAGAAGAAGAAGAGTTTTTCTTTTTAATTAGGTAATCTAAAATTAAAAATCCTTTACATTGTATTTTTATTCTGTCATTGTACCGTGTTTTAAGTGAATAAATTATTTCAATTCAATTCAATTCGAGAAGTGAGAATATTAGCATTTAATGTTTGAGATGTCATCTTTAAAAACTGAAGCGTATTCTTCTTGAAATGGCATCATACGACTGATTCTTTTTTATCCAGTTAAATCAATAACTGACCTGTAATTTATTTTATGCCACACCTGGCAATAAAGTGGCTTTTTCCGCACGCTGCGCGTACGGAAAAAGCCGCTTTCTGGCCAAGTGTAGGCATAAAAAGATGTACACAACACGGGGGGTAATAAAGAAAGCTCTCGATCGCATATTTACGTCCCTCGCTTGCAGCTCGGGCCGCAAACTTCTGCGATCTCGGCCTTTCTTTGTATTACCACCCTAGTGGTGTAATGTACTCTTACTTCATTTTAACTTTATTTGACTAAACATTGACATGTAATTTTTTATACTCTTTTTAATGGACTAACCCGTGCTAAGGACAATTTTAAAAAACATTGTAAGTACATAATACAGAGAATACTGTAAAGAAGGTTCGAAATTTCACTGATGCTGGTGAGTCGCCCATTAGCTCAGTTGGTAAGAGCGCTGGCACGGATAACCAGAGGTCGCGGGTTCGAATCCCGGCATGGGTGGAAATTTTAGCCTCTAAATAGGTTATGAAATTTTATTATCATGCATAAAATGCGTGCTCGCATTTGTGTGTTGTCATATTAATCTGTCTCAACTTGTTTTACTGTAAGCGTTATTACCTGTAAATGTGGCTGGCGCTAGTCAGCGGTGTCTCTACAGGCTCTATCAGGTCCAACTTCTTGTGCTCTATGACGTACTTCTGCTTCCGTCTATCGTATCTGTAAACATAAGGAATCAATTAACCAATCAGTCCATCTGCTCGGGGCTGGAAGTGATGCAAATTACTTCAACCAGATGTCGCTGCCTGTACGTAATACAGAGAATATTGTAAAGAGGTTCGAAATTTCACTGATGCCGGTGAGTCGCCCATAAGCTCAGTTGGAAGGAGCGCTGGCACGGATAGCCAGAGCACAATCCAAAAGAAGTACCTACAATCAATACAATATCAACCTTTATAAGCATTTACATGACTCAGTTAAGTACGGGTATTTTAACTAAAATTTTAAGGTTCATGTCATCATCATCGGGTCTCTTCGCTGAGGAAGGTATATGACATACTCCAACATGGGGGGCGAGTTCGGATTGGTAGAGGCTTGCAAGAGTAGTGGCTGGTCTTATTGTCAAAAGTTTTCAAGTCACCCTGAGGCCTCTGACTACGCTTAACGACTACCAACTTTAAACAGCAGACGGCAAAAACTTCTTAACGTACCTTGCGAAGCGCGGAACCGCTCGGAAAAGCCACTAGCGTTAGACATAGACGGTCACCCATCTTTGCACTGAACGCGCACTATGTTGCTTAACCTTTGCAATCGTTTAAGATAACTCAGGTAGCCGGGGCTACGAGCCATGCGAGGTTCATGGTTCATGTGCTGTTAACTTATTACATAGCTTTGTCTGGCACACCCTGGTTAGGTAACAATCAGCGAGTTCCTGCCGTTGATTGGCAACAAAACACATCTCTATCAATAAATAATAATAAGTATTCATGGACATATTACACAGATCTTTAGCCCTATACTAAGTACAACTAAATGACTTGTGTTATAGGTGCTAACTCGACGATAGATTTAATACAATAAATACATAGATAACATCCAAGACCCGAAACAAACTAGAAAAGTAGAAAAGTTTCCTAGATTGACCCCGGGAATCGAACCCGAGACCTTCGGTTTAACAGTCAGCGTGCGAAACCGCTGCGCCAGCGAGGCCGTCGTCATGACGTAGATATGGGTTTGCAAACCCTTCGTCGTCGCTTGATGCCGTCAACACCTCTCATCAGTCAAAAATACGTTTACTCACTTGACGACTGGAGGGAACCTGTGCCCCCAGACCACTTCCTTTGGCAAGTAGGAGGTCTGGCTCTGAGTGAAGGTCCCCATCGAGGCGGAGGCGCCCTTAAGGCTCACTGTGATCTCGTAACTGGAATGCAAACATCGGAATATAAAACTTTGACTGCCATCCCTAATCATGAAGGATTTTTTGGTCAGTCAAGTTCTGGGTTCAGATACTCGGATGACGAAGAAATCTTCTGGATCCAGAAGTGGGTTTTTGTTAATGATATTTTAAGGGCTTTCAAATTGCATGTTAGGCGTGTATTTCAGTTCAAGTTTTTTGCTGACGCTACAAGACCTTCCATGTCTAAGATTGGCGAAAAATTAAAATATACAACAATGGTCAAACAAAATAATCCTGCAAACATACAAGACGTACACTACGCTTTCAATATTTTTCCATTTGGCTTAAACGGACTGATTTTATTCAAACAAAAAAAAAATAGAACAAATGATATAAAGTAAAAAATCAAGATTGGTTTCGTTTCCAAAAAAAAATATTTTTTTAAATGTTTGGAGCCATTTGTGAGTATGTCAGTGTGTCAGCGGCACACAGCCATACTCACAAATTGTATGTCTGTGTGCGGCTCTTTATTTACTTAATTTATCTCTAAGTCATAGGAGCAAAACAATTCGCTTACTGTGAAGGAATACATCGTGAGGCAATCTGAGTGTTCAAACACCTGAGCGCTTAAAATTGCCATTCCGCGGTGAGCAAGCGTGGTTAATAAGCCCACACTCTCTCTATCTCTCTCAGAGAGAAGGCCTGTACCCAGCAATGGGACGTTCATAGGCTACATAAAAAATACTACAAGTAAAATGTTGTATTGATTGATTTAGTGCCGTTTGGGGCATAATCCGCTATTTGACTCTCTTTTCAAGTACGTCTTCAACTGTAAATAACTCTTCCATTAGACCAAAAAAAAATTTAGTATATTTTTTGAGGACCTAAAAGCAACATAAAAATATATTTTATGCCACACCTGGCAGACACAAGTGTAGACATAAAAACATGTACACAACACGGGAGGTAATAAAGAAAGCTCTCGATCGCATATTTACGCCCCTCGCTTGCAGCTCGGGCGGCAAACTTCTGCGATCTCGGCCTTTCTTTGTATTACCACCCTAGTTGTGTAATGTACTATTAAAACTTTATTTTCCTAAACAGCGAAAATCGCGGTCAGCCATTTTTGTCTATGGTTTGAAGTCCAAAAAATCGTAAACAAAGTTCGACATTAAATTTTCTGTAAGTGATCTCTGAGCATAGTGAAATAACAACAACGCAACCATGATTTCATCGAATTTACATCCAAAACATACCAATTATCATTATTGCATTGTTCAAGAATGAAAAAACACGTCACTAAAGACCCCCGGGAAGTTGTGGATTCGTGTACCCAGTGAAATTAACATTCGAAAAACTTGGCTCAAACTTGCCAAAAGAGACCCCCGACTCTGTATCAATTGAAACTCGGGTGTATTTATGTGAAGATCACTTTGATGTAAGTCCTATAGTAATCAATGTCCACTGGCTCTGGCTGAAAGATGTTTGTTTACATTAGACGGTTTCAAAATGGCGGATAGCGTTTTCGCCGTTACGAATCAAACAAGATTTTTTTTTTACTTTGCAAATTTTGCAGCGATCCTGCATACTTACTTACCAAAATCAATATATTTCAGTTTCTTACGTTAAATAAACGGAAATATTCATTTATCGCGTCAAATTTGATACGTGTCAAATAGCGGATAGCATGATATCAACATGCAATTATGCTATTTTTATTTTTAATGCACTAACCCGTGGTAAGGACATATTTAAAAACCTATTTAGAGGCTAAAAATTTCACCCATGCCGGGATTCGAACCCGCAACCTCTGGCTATCCGTGCCAGCGCTCTACCAATTGAGCCATATGCAATTATGCCCCAAACGGCACTAAGTACCTATATACATACTAGTCTGCTTAGTATATTATACATACTACATTTAACGTAAACGTAAATGTAGTATGTATACAGGGTGTCTCATTCAACTCGGTCAGTATGGGAAAGTCTGAAATTATAAGACATACTAAGATCTGTTCTGAGGAACCATGTCATCGATTTTGATAAAAAGAAAAACTGCATCCATACATTTTAAAAAACTTCTGTACTCTTTTCGGGAATCGAACCCGGTATTTAAAAAAAAAATTGTACACTATTTCTATTTAGATATCGATTATGTAGGTCTTAAGCAGTAAATGTCTGTATGAAACATGAAATGTCTAAAATGAATAAAATGCATTCTTTTCACATACTTTAATTTATTTTAGTAGGTGCTCGAAGTGACTACCGACTTTTTAATACAATATTCAACACGTTTAGGCAACGATGTTACGATTGCATTTTGTATGAAAACAATGCATTTTATTCATTTTAGACATCATGTTTCATACAGACAATTACTCCTTAAGACCTACACAATCGATATCTAAATAGAAATAGGGTAGGTTTTTTTTCAAAACAACCGGGTTCGATTCCCGAACGGAGTACAGATGTTTTTTAAAATGTATGAATGCAGTTTTTATTGTTATTAAAATCGATGACATGGTTCCTCAGAACAGATCTTCGTATGTCTTATAGTTTCAGACTTTCCCATACTGACCGATTTGAATGAGACACCCTGTATACTAAGCAGACATTTGCATTAGCTTAGAGCGTGCAATTTTTTTTATCACTATTTATTCAAGACATTTACAGAATACTATTTAAATACAAAAAAAACCTTCACTGAAACCTGTACAGGTTTATCTGTGAGGTGAGTTACTCGTTTTTTAACTTAAGAAGTGTTGTTTTATTGGGGTCGCGGCTGTGTGGTGTCGGCCTAGAGAATAGCACCAACCCAAATTCTTCCCGCCAACCCTTCCCGGGGGGTGGGCAGCAGCGCCCCCTGCAGTACAATTCCACCAAACTTCGATCCCCAACCCGCAGGCTCAGCGTGGGGATTATGGGCACTACCCCATAATGATGGCACAACCTTGCACTACGGCGCTCTTTAGGGGAGGGCTATGTCCACCAGTGGACTAATATAGCCTGAAGAAGAAGAAAAAGAAGAGCGTGCAATTAATTACTAAGGTTTAACAGTAATGTAATTAAGAAATTTGCAAATAAATAATATAAATCGGATTTTGGAACCTGTAGCTAGCGATTTGCTGGGGCGTCATGTCGAACAGCGGACTGGTCTCGTCAATGACATGCACCAGGGTCAGAGGCCACAGCAGGAACTGACGCTGCTGCAACTCCAGACTACGGGCGTAGTAGCGGATCACCTCACCTTCTTTGGTCCTGGAATTGAGCAAGTTACTAAATCAAATCAAAATTTTATTGAAAGTAGCGCAGAAACTGCGGCTTAATGAACGTTACAATTTAAATTGTGTCCATTTCAAAATCTAGATCATTTCGGAGAAAAAATGGACAAAAAAACTCCAAATTTGGTCTTTTCAAAGTTCTTAATTAACAGAGTTTATTATTATTTATAAAACATAGAACACATGCATTGTAAGACGCAAGGCACGTGAAACCGTTGGTGCCGGCT
The DNA here is from genome assembly GCA_934045075.1 of Yponomeuta sedellus. NCBI lineage: Eukaryota > Metazoa > Arthropoda > Insecta > Lepidoptera > Yponomeutidae > Yponomeuta > Yponomeuta sedellus. The sequence continues at coordinate 805,678 of OW203745.1, read as the reverse complement.
GTCATGTAATGGCAGTCGTTAAGCCATGTCAGAGGTCTTATGTGCGGCTTGATAACTTCTGACAGTAAGGCCCGCCACTGCAATCCTCCATCAGCCCGCACTTGGCCCCCGTGGTGGCCTAACCTTCCTGCGGTGCAGGAAGAGACCCGTGCCCCAGCAGTGGGGACATACAAGTGTTGATATCGACGATATCGACGATCGCTAACAGCGGCTGGGTTTGGATGGCCGAATACATAAAAAAGTAGAATGCCTTAGGGGGAGTGGCATGCAAGCGCATGGCTTCGTCACCCGGGTTGACAGAAAAAGGCGATAGTTGTGATTGCCAGTTTAACGTGCAACTTCCGTTCAGAGCTGGCAATATTTGCCAGGCGGTCCGAAATTGGGTGACAAAAAAAAACACACCGATGATGGGGCAGATCCAGGCGTAAATGGCACGCTACCTGGACGCCAAGCAGGGCTAGTGCGAGGTCTTTAGAGATTGGAAGAGGTGGAAATAAAAGGGGCTAAGTAAAAAAACATAAATGTAGGAGCTGTGATATAGAATTCTGTTACAGCTTTTGGAGTACGTACTTAGTTCTTGAGTGGTGTCCACTCTTAAGACAAATACGTCATTGACAACTAATATGGATATTACACTAATATTGTTCTTAAATGTTGTAGTGCTTTACGGAAAATTTTACAATAAGGGTACAAAAAAGGAACAAGATATTTAAATACCTACTTAGAGACTAAAATAAGGCTACGCTCTACCAATTGAGCTCAATTGGTAGAGCGCTGGCACGGATGGCCAGAGGTTGCGGGTTCGAATCCCGGCATGGGTGAAATTTTTAGCCTCTAAATAGGTTTTTAAATTGCCACCAATGATTTTTAAGAAATTTCCTTTTTTAATGTACAATAATGTGTTCTCTATCTATATATGATTATTACCTGTGAGTCTTGACAAAGTGTGCGCTGAACTCGGAGCTCACAATGTGGTCGTAGTTGAGGTCCCAGGCGCGGATCATTAGGCACAGCTTTCCGTCCCGCATGCTGATCTGGAATCATAATAAATACAGAGGTTCGATTTTACTGAAAGTAAGTTATTTTTATACTTAGTCTTCGTACTAACGTACTTCGTACTTCGCACGAGTCACGATTCGACAAATAACATGACAGCTGGTGCAAAGCCGGAACTTTGGAGTTATACAGTCCGATGACTAGCGGTCGAATAATGGGACGATAGGTAATTTATAGGGATAAAAGACCTATACCCGGCAATGGGAAGCAAGCAAAGCAGCAGCTTATTTTATACTATAATGGTGATATAATATTTACTTCAAAATGATCATCATGATCACTTCGATAAATTAAATGCCTCTCAGATTATTCTTGAGATGGGCGTATTTGAAGATTTTGGAACAAAAAGTTTCGTAAGCATTATCAATTCCTAATTTAACCGGAATCACTTGCTCACGATGCGATGCTCTTCGCGTGAGAGCGAAATCTGATCGGACTCATGTGAAAAAATTCAGGATAAGATGAGAATATCGTTTATTGTACATAACAGAATATAATTAGAGAGATAAAAGTTACAAAAGTATTTTGTTATTTCGAGATCGTGTTCGAAACAAAACTGCATCTTAACACCGTACTAAAGAGCTATTTCAGAGGCATCCGGCCGCCACCGTCCCATGACTACCGCTAGTGGCATTTTTTCCAAATGTTTCCGTGCTTCGCAACGCATGTTAAGCCGTTGGTGTCATGTAGGTAATGGCAGTCCTTAAGCCATGTTTAAGGCCTTATAGGCGGCTAGATATCTTCTGACAATAAGGCCCGCCACTGTCTTACAATCCTCCACCGACCCGGACTTGGCCCCCGTAGTGGAGTATGGCCTAACCTTTCTGCGATACAGCAAGAGACCCGGGCCCCTGCAGTGGGGACAAACAAAGGGTTGATATCGGCTCCTATATCAATTCAGAAAAAGCCTCTCCTAGCATCAAGATCCTCGTTACACGATAAACATGCTTCAGTTATTTATAATATTTTTCAAATACTAAACATATTTCACATTACATATTATTGAAGTTGCAATCTTACCACCGCTTTTTTGCTGAAACCGACACCGTCTCTGGACTGTTTTTCCGGTCGAGTCAGCTTCGCGTAGACCACGCACGTCAGAACGCCGGATAAACCGGTGCCTAGGATCAACTGGAAAAGAAGAAACCCCTGCTTTTAGCACGCTGCATGAGAATGATTAAGTTGAACAGTGGACAAAAAAATCTTGAAGAAGATGAAGCTTATATATAAAGCCGACTGTTAAGTTGACTGTTGTATTGTGGCCGACCACCTTTAGCGTAACAGTTAGATAATAATACTAATAACATCCAAAACACAATTACACATACGGTATCAACCCTTGTATGTCCCCACTGCTGGGGCACGGGTTTCTTCCTGCATTGCAGGAAGGTTAGGTCATACTCCACCACGGGGGCCAAGTCCGGGTTGGTGGAGGATTGTAAGACAGTGGCGGGCCTTATTGTCAGAAGATATCTAGCCGCCCATAAGGTCTCTGACATAGTTTAACGACTGCCATTACATGAAAGCTGGCACCAAAGGCTTAAAGTGCCTTGCAAAGCACGGAAGCGCTCGGAATCATCTAGCACCTGACCGGGCTTGTTGTTGCTTAACTCTAGTGGTTGATTCCAATCACTCCGTTGAACAAGGCCACGAGCGCTTCGCTTCACACCCGCGCATAGTAGGTACCTACTAAGTTACCCGAGGGTAAAAAATTGTCAACTCTTACAGCATTTGTTTTCGAAGCTTCGACACAAAAATCTAACGGGGAGTCCAACATAAAGGAATGTCTTTTATGATAAATTTTAAAGCATAGAGACAAGACGTAACAAATTTAATATACAGGGCGTCCCAGAGTTATGGGCCATGAAGGGAAAATACCTTAAATATCGTAGATAGCGTATTTTGCTGAAAGAAGACTTTATGTTATTTTTAAAAGTTAGGAATCGAACCGACTTAAATGTAAAAAAAAACACCCCTACTTTTATGATGCCAATCGGAATAATGGCCAAAAACTAATAATTCTTCTTAAGTAACATAGTAGGTATTTTAAAAGAAAGGAACAGCATGAAATTAATCATTTTAATCAAATTAAAAACATACAGCAAACTGCCGTAGTCGAAAGTTGAAAATGGAAAATGAAAATCAACAGGCAGCGGACTCATTAAAAGAGTGGCGATTTGCGTAAGACAAGAGGCATTTTGAGCATTTAATTAATTAATTTACAAAAAAATATCCACTTAATTGACTACGGCGGTTTCATGTATGTTTTTAGTTTGATTAAAATACTATGTTATTTAAGAAGAGTTATTAGTTTTTGGCCATTCTTTCGATTGGCATCACAAAAGTAGGGGTGTTTTTTTTTACATTTAAGTTGGTTCGATTCCCAGACAAGACAAGTAATTTTTATAAAATCTTTGAATGCAGTATTACTAACTTTTAAAAATAACATAAAGTCTTCTTACAGCAAAACACGCTATCTACGATATTTAAGGTACTTTCCTTTCATGGCTCATAACTTTGGGACGCCCTTTAGACTCTTCATTGCATTATTTCATGACGTTGATACAAAGTCTCATCTATAAAGATATCTCTGCCAGCCCAGCTTAGCAGAGGGTTCTTGTTCCTGGTTCTTAAAAGTTTTCTTTAGTAAAACTAAACAAATACTTGGTTTCTATGTAAAAATAGTTTTTTGATTCTATTGTCTTGTACAGCACCAGTAACTCTAAGGCCAAATTTTCACCAAATATTCTGAAGCTATGTAGTTATTTAGATAAAACATATTGTCCAACAAATGTATGATATTATGTTATGTTACAGAACTATCTATGTGAATAAAGAACGTTATAAGGTTATGTCGTAAATGGCGGACGCCATGGCTTATGAGGATAAGTATAGTAATAGTACATTACACAACTAGGGTAGTAATACAAAGAAAGGCCGAGATCGCAGAAGTCTGCGGCCCGAACTGCAAGCGAGGGACGTAAATATGCGATCGAGAGCTTTCTTTATTACCTCCCGTGTGTACATCTTTTTATGTCTACGCTTGGCCAGAAAGCGGCTTTTTCCGTACGCGCAGCGTGCGGAAAAAGCCACTTTATTGCCAGGTGTGGCATAAATATATTTTACCTGCATGATGAAGAGAAATATGGACTCTGGACACTCTTCATCAATGGTGCGATCGCCGAAACCAATCGTCGTCTGTGGATCAATACATTAAAGTTAGGCTATGATAGGTCCGAGAACGACTTAGTTGGTAAGAGGAACATACGGTATGCTTGGCGCCGTGAGATGCGGGTTCGAATCCCGGTCCTGCTTCAGTGCGATGTTTTTTTATGTGAAATACTCTAAAACACTGTTTGGGACTACTAAGATAAGATTAGAATATTCCTTATTGTACACCAGAGCACATATTATAAAACATGTAAAGATACAAAGTACAATTGGCGGCCTTATTGCTAAAAGCAATTTCTTCCAGACAACCTTACGACGGAAAGTTGCTGAAGTAGTCGGTGCAAATATGAATATATTAATACACTACTTATATAAATAACAATACACCTACATAAACAGTTACACACATAGTTATGATAAACTTACATAAATACGTTATAATAACAATTTACGCGATGAGGAAATAAATACAATATTGTGTACCTATATGGAGACATACGGAAAAGACAAAATGAAAAGGACAATGCACGCATACTAAACTTGCAGGAACAGATAAAATTCCTTAACCTTGCTTTTAAAGACAGCTGAGGAAGGGGAGCGCCTTATTGATACCGGAAGATCGTTCCACAGCCGAGTGGCCGTTACGGTAAACGAGTCGCTGAAGAACCTCGTCGAGTGAGTTGGAGTCTTCAGCGATATATTCAGGTCAGACCTTAATGCCCGGCTGTGGGAATCACCGAGGTAGGTAAAGCGCTCTTTAAGATATGAAAGAGTGTAAGATAACATACGCTTTCGTTTTATAAAACCATTGCATTGAATTTTAATTAACTTTATTGTGACGTACATTGCTACTGCAGCCCATATCACATGTCAGTAAAAATTTTCACTAAAGTTTCCCTTCGAATCCCGGCTGGAAACAAAAAAAAAAGTCCAGATCTTGGATGTTTACATGTTTGTGACGTCGTTGTTTCTGGTTCCCACGACACAGGGTATCCTAGTGTGGGGCCAGAAGCAATGTATGTGCCTGTATGTAAATGTTATGTTATGTTAAATAAAAAATGAACAAAACTGTAATTAATATATTTATAACTAATAATAATAATAATAATATTGGCCTTTTTGCATCTACTTAATGAGATGATTTATACAGCGTCCAGTGGTATCTTCACTCACACTAGATGGGTGAAGGGAACACTCCGACGCTGTAGTGCCTGGGTCATGGTTTTATAGATGGTGTAGGCTTGCCTAGCACCTATACCATCATGACAGCTTAGTCGGCCTAGTCCACAGGAAAGACTAGTCAATACGTGCGGAGCCAACCAAGCCGCGGGTTTCCTCACGATGTTTTCCTTCACCGTTAGCGTGTGGTATTGCGACTGCAAATTCGCAAATGTACGTAACTTTGAAATTAAACAAAGTCATTGGTACATGCCCGCACTCGGGATCGAACCTGGGGCTCTCGCTTGCCAGTCTATGGTTCTACCCACTGAGCTACCACCGCTGTTATTATATTTATAACTATGTTAGAAACATTCATAGATAAATGCTTTTATTCACTGGATGAATTCTTAAAAGCTGAGACTTGTACCTAGATGTATAATCTAAACGCTTCGATGTTAGATAAGTATAAGTTTCACCCACTTTGGAATATCCGTAAAGTAATAAGTACCACAAAATCTGCAATAAAAGATTGATTGATTGATCGATCGATCGATCGATTAATTAATTGATTGATTGATTGATATTTAATATCGATAATAAAACCAAAATGATTACATCATAAACATGAAAATTTTGAATACGTTGAGAAGAAACTAACATTAAAAAAAATTCGCAAATATTCTTTTCAAAAAAAGGTAGTCTTCCAACTTGTCAATTTGTGGATGATTAATTCTATACAACTAACGTGGAATTGTCATAGTCAACAATGAATTTAATTTCTATAAAATGAGACCTAGACAAAGAAATAAAGTACAGACCTTGACAGTACTACTTGTCACGTTGTCAAAATCAAACGACCTTGAACAATCATTATCGTTTTGATGAAGTAGATTTGTCCTTAACAGGCTCTTCCTTTAAGCTCAATCAGTCTTATTCGGTTCAGCTGAAAGCGGAACATCAATCAATAAATTTGAAGCATGATTAATGATTTAGCTACCATAATTGACGTCAAAGCAAATTATCTATCTGTTCATGCAATACAACCAATATTAAAGACAATGTTTTTATTATTATTGATAATTATTATAACTATACTATTTTTATTTTTAATGCACTAACCCGTGCTAAGGACAAATTTAAAAAACCTATTAAGATTTTTATTTATTTGTACGTAATACAGAGAATAGTGTAAAGAGGTTCGAAATTTCACTGATGCCGGTGAGTCGCCCATTGGCTCAATTGGTAGAGCGCTGGCACGGATAGGCAGAGGTTGCGGGTTCGAATCCCGGCATGGGTGAAATTTTTAGTCTCTAAATACGTTTTTAAATTATTATAACCATAAGAATACTGTGAATGTTACGTTTGTACAGTCTGTTAGCTTTTAGAATGTACCTCGGGCTCTAGAGTAGGCTGCAGTTTTTGCCGAAAGCACACGAGTGTAATACTACTTCCAGCTCTGTATAAAACTTTTCTTTACTATTTTGAAAAGTTATGTAAATTAGTTCACATTAGTTCCGATATTTCTATATTACACGAATATATCCGATTCTATCCGATAGTAGCCGAGGTTTATTTTAAAAGCTAACAGACTATTAGATACACTTTTAAAAAACTATTTAGAGGCTAAAAATTCCACCCATGCCGGGATTCGAACCCGCGACCTCTGGCTATCCGTGCCAGCGCTTTATCCAACTGAGATGGGCGACTCACCGGCATCAGTGAAATTTCGAACCTCTTTACAATATTCTCTGTATTACGTACTACACACCGTTTATGTTCCTAATAAAGAAAATAAATAAATAATAATAATGATTTTTTTTCGAATTATGTATTGCTTCATATTTGGTTAGTTCGTTTTAAACTTATATTTATGTTAGTAGCATCTATAACTAGGACATAGATAAGATAAGAATATTCTTATTTCTTACGTACTTATTTTTACTTTGTAATGTGTAATGTGGTCGAACTTGGCCCCCAATTATGTAAGAGGTGGGTCGTCGTCTCAGGATCCGTGGCTTGGATTACCACCCCGGAGCATATTTCATGCAAAGGATATCCCTAGCAGTGCAGCGCGGTAATGCTGCCAGCGTTATGGGAACCTTGGGGGCGGATATGTCTCGGAGCGGTTTGATTGACAAATTTTTATGGGTAATTTTCTTTTTTTTTGTATTTAAATGACTGTAGTGACTATGTAAACTTTTTCTTTGAAGTTTTGTTGTCCATTTTTCTCCAAAATTATCTGTATCTAAAAATGGAGACTTAGTTTAACTTGTATGAAATAGTTTTCACTTTCATTTTCAATACCTACCTCGGTAATCACAATCCAATGTGCTGTGTGGTGTCGGCCTAGAGAATAGCACCAACCCAATTCTTCCCGCGGGTGTCGTTAAAAAGGTGACTAAGGGACACAAACCGGGGGGTGGGCAGCAGCGCCCCCTGCAGCACAATGATACCGAACTGCGATCCCCAACCCGCATGCCCAGCGTGGGGATTATGGGCATTACCCCCTATAATAGCACAACGTGGCGCTCTTTAGGGGAGGGCTATGTCCAGCAGTGGACTAGTATAGCCTGACGACGACCTCGGTAATAAATGGCTGAGACTGCACCAAAAAAGCTCACTAATCAACCTCTTCCGTCTACTTTTCCTTCTTCGTAATGAATGACTCAATTTACGAAAGAAATGTGTCCATCACGGCCAATGCGCGCTAACGACTTAAGTAACAGTAGGTACCTATACTTCATTCCAGACAGGACCACACAAACTTTATTGAAATACTATGGAAGTCAAAAAGTTGACATGAAGCGCCTAATTATGTGCATCAAATCCTGTCGCAATCCTGACGTTTGTGATAGCAATTAGTATGGAAGTTGATAGACGATTGGAATCCGGGAACGAAACATTCGTGAGGTAACCTAAGCGTCTGAGGTGTTCACATACTTCAGCGCTTGAAATTGTCAATATTCGGTGGGCACGCCTGGTAATTAAACCTCTCTCTCTGAGAGAAGACTGGCGCCTTGCATTGAGACTAAAACTTTCGTAAGCACAACACATTGTAGACAACACAACACCCGTAAGTAGATCCGGAGTAAAAGTCTACATTGCATTGAGACGTTTATAGGCAACGTAACAAAAAATATTTATATACGTATACGTATGTATGTATAGGCAACACAAAATAAAATCCTTTCTCCGTAATTTATTGACTTTCATTGACGGTTTGTTTACATCTAGTGAAAGCGCGTCTGAGTGGAGTATACGTTTGACACGCATGTCGAAGTTCCAAAATGACATCAAAGTTTATTAGAAAAAGAAAACAAATACACCGTCAGGTTAGGCCCACTTGCGTCAGCCCGGGTTAGCTGATTTAGCTCGAGTTAACCGGTCAATTCGATAGTTTCATGCGAATTAATCGATTTAACCGTTCGGTCAATAAATGATTGCAGCCCTGAGTACCTACTTTGCAGTTAGGTTTTACATCGGAATGATATCCGATTATATTCTTAATGCACTAACTTGATTATATTCTTTTTAATGCACTAACTCGTGCTAAGGACAATTTTAAAAACCTATTTAGAGGCTAATTTTATATTCTGTTTGCTGAATGTCAAAGTACAATGTAACATGAAAGTAAAGCCGCTGCCTTCAGGCCGTAGTGTAGTGGAGAAAAAGGCAGCGAAGGAAAAGACTCCACCTTGACCATCTTCCATCTTTTCTCAAGTCCTCTTAAATCTCATACATCAGTTACCACCCATATGTATAAGGTCCTGTGATTGCCATTAATAGCTTTAAATGCCAAAGCATTAGTTAATTGTTTCACTTAGGTCGTGAAAACATAAAAAATTAAAACATAAAATAGATGACCCGGCCACCACACCACCATTTGAATGACCTTTAGGAGGAAGTTCTTGTCAGTTATAGAGTATATGATATATTTACCAATATGCAATCACGTCGTCTGTCGTGATTTCCATGTTCCACTTCCACGAATTTGATTTTAGTCGCGTGTATGTGCGATATTTTAGAAGCATTACTATTTCTTTTGGACATGAAGAGAGTGTGAAGGAAGAAAGAATTACGAAAAAAATATATATATTGCGAATGTGAGTGGAAGGGCTGGTAAGGGACGTCGCAGACGGACATAGATCGACCAAATAGGGGATGTATTAGCAAAGGAAACGATAAAAAGTACCCGGAACCGACGTGCGTGCATGTAACGACTTATGAACGTTGATGAAGCGAAGGTGATCTGTCAGGATCGTGGCAAGTGGCAGTTCCTGGTCTCTGCCTACCCCTCTGGGATACAGGCGTGAGGTTATGTATGTATGTATGTATGTATGTATGTATGTATGTATGTATGTATGTATGTATGTATGTATGTATGTATGTATGTATGTATGTATGTATGTATGTATGTATGTATGTATGTATGTATGTATGTATGTATGTATGTATGTATGTATGTATGTATGTATGTATGTATGTATGTATGTATGTATGTATGTATGTATGTATGTATGTATGTATGTATGTATGTATGTATGTATGTATGTATGTATGTATGTATGTATGTATGTATGTATGTATGTATGTATGTATGTATGTATGTATGTATGTATGTATGTATGTATGTATGTATGTATGTATGTTCATTATAACTATGCAGATTGAGCCGTAGTTTGCTACTGTAGCTGTCAGATTGAAACCACGCCTTTGTGATGGATCGGGTTTGCGATTGTTCGGTAAACGGCTTTGAATTGTCCTGTTAGCGTTATGAAATAGGTCACGGGGTTATTTTTAGGTGTTACTTGTGATTAGGTAATCACATTGTTACTCGTGTACGAATATTAAGTAATCATTGTTTGTTCCAGATTGTAAGAGGCGGTTTAGCGGTGCTCTGGATAAAAATTAGCCTTTTTGTTTTCACAGATACCCCATAATCATACGTATAATATTCTCTGCATCACGTCGGTTTTAATCGACGACCTTTTCGAAACCCAGGTATTCTCTGCATCATACCGAAGTTGGTTTTCCAATGGTACAACGCTTCGGTTATCAACGCCGTAGGAGATACTTTTTTGGCATATTATGCAGAAATTCGTCAAAAGTTTCTACAGAAAAAAATGGACGTGTAAATATAATATACAACATAAGTAAGTGCATCAATGCCTAGTTGTAGCCAGAGCTAGTACTGTAATTTTTACAAATAATTACAATTACTTTTCAAAATCAATCCGCTATTTGACTCTCTTTTCAAGTAAGTCTTAAACGGTAAATAACTCTTCCATTAGACCAAAAAATATTTTATTACTTATATTTTTTGAGGACCTAAAAGCAACATAGAAATATACTATTTTTATTGTTAATGCACTAACCCGTGCTAAGGACAAATTTTAAAACCTATCTAGAGGCTAAAAATTTCACCCATGCGGGAATCGAACCCGCAACCTCTGGCTATCCGTGCCAGCGCTCTACCAATTGAGCCAATGGGCGACTCACCGGCATCAGTGAAATTTCGAACCTCTTTACACTATTCTCCGTATAAATAGGTTTTTAAATTTGTCCTTAGCACGGGTTAGTGCATTAAAAATAAAAATAGTATAATCGTGTGGGTACAGTGATATCATTCCGATGTAAAACCTAACTGCAAAGTAGGTATTCGGGGCTCGAGGTAATCGCCGTTACGAATTAAACGAGGAAAAACATTTTTTACTTTGCAAATTTTGCAGCATCCTGCATACTTAGCAAAATCAATATTATGTCGGTTTCTGACGTTAAATACTATAGGAAATATTCATTTATCGCGTCAAAATTGATACGTATCAAATAGCGGATTACGAACTACAACAATTTTCCCGCGTTAATGTTCATAACGTTCATTTATTTTTTTTACTAAACAACTTTTTATTTGCAAGCCTGTTCAAAATTTAAATGATACCTTTGCTAAGTTACCTCCTTGGTTGCCATGTTAGAGAGTGAAATAACGTTCAATTTCTAAATTACATGACAGTTAGTTTACTATTGTTATTTATTTGGCCGCTAAAATACGACAGATGATGATGGATTTTTATACAACTTGTGCCGGCCGCCGATCGCATGTATTTAGCTAGTATATAGCAATTTCGATATATCTTAAAGAACGTCAAAATAACGGTCAAATTCCTAAGCGCGTTTGAAAAAATGTTTCTCTAACAATTCTTATATTTTTTCAAATATTTATTCCTCAGAATCGTTACCCGAATATTCGATTACGCTTTTGGAAAATAAATTTTAAATGTTAACGTATATTTTAACATTTAGATCACGAGCGATGTTTTCAGAGGATGTCTTATTGCTTATGTGCTTGTCGAATGACGAGACCTTATAAAACTTAAAATGATGCATCGATATCAATTCTCGCATTTCCCCACACATCGCAGAAAGGTTAGGCCATACTCCACCACGGGGCAAAGTCCGGGTTGGTGGAGGATTGTAACACAGTGGCGGGCCTTACTGTCAGAAGTTATCAAGCCGCCCATAAGGCCTCTGACATGGCTTAGCGACTGCCATTGCATGACAGCCGGCGCCAACGGCTTAACGTGTCTTGCGAAGCAAAGCGCTCAGAAAAAATGCCACTATAGCGTTAGTAACGGTGCGGTAATCCACCTGTTGTTGCTTCCAATCACTTGGTTTGACTAGGCCACGAGCGCTTGCGTTGCATGTCTTCCTTTAATTGATTCCGTAAAATGTGATTGGGCAATAAGCGAATTTTGGTTTTGTGAAAAGAATTTATTAGCTTTTGGGAAGAAATTTATTTCGCCCTTGAATGAGTGCTGTTCGTGTGTCTGGCCGCAGCACTTAGTTTTCCCTACTATTGTGAGACATTTGACCAATGCTTTGGCATTTAAGGTTGTTAATGGCAATCATGAAATCTTAGTAGGTACCTATACGTATATAGGTATCTAATAAGATTTCATGATATAGATACAGAAAGATACATAAAGAGAGAAGGAGTATGGGCCGCGGATTGACGTTTTCGAGCGGTAAGATATGTGAACACCTGAGACACGCGGTGTTCCTCACTCTGTTTTCCTTCACAGTTAGCGAGTGGTATTTATATTAAAAATTCACAAATGTACGTAAGCTGGAAAACAAGGTCATTGGTACATGCATCTCAGGAGTTCAACCCACGACCATTCGAACGTGGAGCCAGCCTTTTACCGTTGCGTTACTACGTCTTGCAATATTATGATAATAAATCCTAACTATACATATTATAGTATTAAGTCCGCCACATTGCCATTGTATTTGTTTGATGGCTTTATTAAATCAAATCAATTTATTTCAACGTAAAGAATTTATATTCTGTTTGTTGAAAGTCAATGTACAATGTAAAATGTAAGCTGCTGCCTTTGGGCCGTATGGTTGTGGAGAAAAAGGCAGCGGGAAAAAACTCCACTGACCATCTTTTCTCAAGTCATCTTAAGCCAGTTGCATACCTAATAAGATTTCATCATTGCCATTAACAATCCTAAATGCCAATGCATTGGTCAAATGTCTCACAATAGTACGGAAAACATAAGTGCTGCGGCCAGACACACGAACAGCACTCGTTCACGAGCATAACGCAGTGGTCAGCCATCACCAGTCTCAACCATTTTGGAGGGAGATAGATGACCCGAACACCACGCCATAACATTTTCAGTATATACTTGCCCGTAATACCGTTAAATCTTTGATTATTTGATACTGTGGTCACGCCTGTTAGAGCTCTTTGCACAGAGCGGCGTGGTGTAATCAGAACTGCGTGGGATTTAATTGCCTGTATCCCACACGCTAGTTATTTACTCCTTCTTGAATTGAGCCTAAGAGCGTACGCACGGTTATTGGGAGACGTGCAATTTAAGGCACGGACCACACAGACGAGACGGGCTACAGAGATGAAACGGGCCACACAGATCGGAAAGGACACACAAATGGAACGGGCCACACAAATGGGACAGGAACTTTCCTTTCTCAATTCTCGTCACTACATTCTATTTCAGTCTAAAACGTTCTCTAATCAAACTCTTGCGTATCCAGTCATTCAATTCAATTCAATTCAATTTATTTCAACGTAAAGAATTTACATTCTGTTTGCTGAATGTCAAAGTACAATGTAACATGAAAGTGAAAGCCGCTGCCTTCGGGCCGTAATGTAGTGGAGAAAAAGGCAGCGGGAAAAAAAAACTCCACTCTGACCATCTTTTCTCAAGTCTTAAATCTAATACATTAGATACCACCTATACGCATAAGATTCCATGATTGCCATTAATAACTTTAAATGTTAAGGCATTATTAAATAAATATACTTTTTTTACATAGGCCGTGAAAACATGACAAGTGCTGCGGCCAGACACACGAACAGCACTCGTTCACGAGCATAACGCAGAGGTCAGCCATCATCAGTCTCAACCATTTTGGAGGGAGATAGATGACCCGGCCACCACGCCACCATTCGAATGACCTTTAGCAAACCTGCAGATTAAGTTTTTGTCAGTTATAGAATGTATGATATATTTACTAATATGCAATCACGTCGTCTGTACAAACTTAAATTAAAATATGACATACATAACTAACACTGAGGATTGCAGTGATTCGGTTGCTACATATAAAATATTTATTTAATAACTATGATTTACTCGTTGTGGAATTGGTCTACTGCCAAGGGCTTACATCATTTATAAAGTCATCTATTCTATAATAGGCCTTTTTACACAGCGCCTTTTTAATGAAATTTTTAAATTTGCTGTCAGGCAGGGATAGAATATGTTCTGGAATTTTATTGTAAAAACGTACACTTAGTCCTACAAAAGATGCATTTACCTTGGCTAATCTGAATTTAGATAAAGCAACTTTGTTTCTGTTTCTAGTGTTTACGTTATGGATATCCCTGTTTAATTTAAATGTTGTTAAGTTTTTTCGTACATACATTATGTTATCGAATATATATTGGCAAGCCATCGTTAGAATTCCGATTTCCTTGAAAATATCCCTTAGCGATTGCCTGGTAGGTAAATTGTAGATAGCTCTAACAGCCCTTTTTTGTAGAATAAAAACTGTTTCTATATCTGCCGCACGCCCCCATAGTAACAAACCATATGACATAATACTGTGAAAATAACTGAAATATACAAGCCTCGCAGTTGACACATCTGTTAGTTGCCTAATTTTTCTAACTGCAAATGCGGCTGAACTTAACCTACCCGCTAGATTTTTTATGTGTGGACCCCATTGCAGTTTCGAGTCTATTGTAATACCTAAAAACACCGTGGACTCTACTAAGTCTAGTCTGTCACCAGCTATAATTAAACTTGTGTCCACTTTTTTTACATTGGGCAATGAAAACTTTATACATTTTGTCTTTTTCGAATTCAACATGAGATTGTTTACAGTAAACCAGTTTAACACTTTAGAAAGGGCGTTGTTTACATCGTCTAGATTAGATTGACCTCTCTTGATTTTAAAAATTAGAGAAGTATCGTCTGCAAACAATACTATTTGTGACAATTTCTCAACTAGGTAGGGCAGATCATTCAAAGTAACACTACACACACTTCTCAAGGATCTCATTTCTTTTGCATCAATCCTAATGTCTTGATTCTTTTGCCACACCAGTATGTTACCATAATTTATATTATTGAAACTCACTGACCTGTGCCTCGACGGAAGCCAGGAATATGGTGACGAAGTCCTTGCCGCCAGTGACGCAGCTGCGGGCGGGCGGGTCCGGCTCGAAGTCGTAGTGCGCGAGCGCAGCGATGTACCAGAACGCGGCGAACACGAGCCAGATCGCGAAATGGAGGACGATCGTGCCGGAGACAATCCAGCGCCAGCGCAGGTTGATCTGAAGAAGGAATTCGTAGAAGAGAATTAAATTGGTAAAGGGCCCGAGGTAGAAAAAGGCCGTTAAAGTTGGCGTAAAGGAAAAGGCCTATACTTAGCAGTGCCCATAAGCGGGATGATAATGATGAAATGAGAAGCAGAATGAGATGAGAAGTTTCAATGAACTTTAGCTCTCTACGATGCTTTTGCCTTGTAGATAAAGCCCTGCCTTCCATCATCTATAGATGACTCTGGTTAGTGCATGCATCCACGTACACATGTTACAGGCCAGTTGTTTGACAGCCATCTACGTTCCGACTTCTCTTTAGAAGAGAAAAAATGATTAGCCACTGAGAAAAATACTCAATCATACTACGAGAGAGGGGCCTCTGCCCCTCTTCCTCTGAAGATCACGGAGTAGCACTGCCTTTGACCTCGCAAAATCGCTTTTCTTTCGGCCTCGGCTTGGGAAAATTACATGTCCGCGCCACGGCTTGACCTTCAGCCTCAAAATTTTGACCTTCGTAATGCTTCAGACCAAGGATTTATGATGCTGACCCGCTCCAAACATAGTTTTCCATCGGCCTTCGGCAACGGTCTATACTGAAAAGATTAAATCTCTCTGGGATTCAGCTTTCGGCATCGGCTTGGGAGGGTTACTTATGTCTGCTCCACGGCTTTTCGCCTTTAGCCTCACCATGAGTTATGCTGACCCGCTCTGAACATATGTTAAAAAAACTACAAGTATCAAAGTATAATTTTGGCATTGTTTATGGCAACGATAAAATTACACATGAAACTTGTGGTTTCATAAAATTTCAATGGAAGTTCTAAAATGTGTTACTAGAACAGATGGGATAATTGTATTATGTAGCAAAGTAGAGAAAACATGATAGCTAACCAGTTAATACCTGTGGGGGCTTAATAGATTAACTTACTAAGACAGCACAGATAACAAGTGAGCAATAATTACATTAAAAATATGTGTTTTACACTGTTGACTGTTGAGAAAAACCATTACGCAAATTGAGTTTCAGTAGAATATAATTTGAAATGATATGCGAAAGAAATTAAAGCAAAACTAAAACTAGTTTAACACACAGGCATTTAATACCGAGCCATGATAATTTTTAAATGGAAAAATGCAAAGGCTGAGACTTCCAGGGGTGATGATGATGATTGATCCGACCGATTTCGGCCATGGCGACCACTTTGACCCCTAATCACATATGTGGCGCTGGTGCGCTCGAAGATGGCCTATGTAGCCTATCTTCGCGGGGAAACTCCGTGCACACTGAGGGCACGTGAGAATGCCGTTGTCATAGTTGTATGTTATGGCAGCAGATGGGCGAGCCTTTAGCTGGTCGCGTTTGGTGTCAAGGTCAGCTTTGCGCTGAACCTCGAACTCACGTACTTGGCTGTTTACGATCCTGCGCCATTCTGGCCGCTGTGCTGCCAAACGTTCCCAGCGGGAGGGCTCTATGTTGCATCTCTTCATCTGTCGCTTTTGGACATCCTTGTACCGGAGGAGGGGACCGCCATGATTCCGCTTGCCCTCCTCTAGTTCAGAATAGAAGATGCGCTTCGCCACTCTATCCTCCGCCATACGAGATACGTGACCGCACCACCGAAGCTGTCGACGCATTAAATAGGCCTCAATGCCACCAACATTGGCTCGTCGCAGAACTTCGGTGTTTCGCACTCTATCAGACCATCTGATCTTCATGATGGTACGGAGACATTTAAGGTGGAAGCGATCCAGAGTGCGAATGTGGCGGCGGTATACGCACCACGTCTCAGAGGAGTATAAAAGGTTTGGCAGCACGATTGCCATGTATATCGATATCTTAGTAGACAACTTAAGGTCATGAGAGCAGAAAACCTTGGAACATAGCTTGCCGAATGCTGCAGCTGCGGCACCCACCCTGCTATTGATCTCAGCATCAAGGTCACACTTGGATGTTACAGTGTTCCCCAGGTAGCGAAATTTATCCACCTGCTTCAGCACATCCTCACCAAGTTTTATGGCCAGTGTCTCGTGACCGTGTATGTCCAGGGACATCACCTCCGTCTTATTGACACTGATCTTCAGGCCGAACTTACGGCAGGCTTGGTGCTGTTGCAGACCATCTGGGGATTCTGCTACGAAGCACAAGTCATCAGCATACATGATCTCTGTGATCAGTGCGTGTGAGACTTTAGTGCGAGCCATAAGTCTAGCCAAGTTGAAAAGGCTGCCGTCTGTGCGGAAGCGGATGCGAACTCCTTGAGAAACCGTTTGTAAGACTCCTCTAACTACCACCGCAAAGTATAAGGCGAACAGAGTAGGTGCTAAAACGCAACCTTGCTTCACCCCACAGGTAACGGGGAAGAAGCCTGTCTGATCACCGTCTACGGCATAGCAGCATTGCATGTCGTCATGCAGGAGTCTAAGCAGTCTCACAAACTTTTCCGTGCACCCAAGCTTACCTAGCACCAACCATAGAGCTTCCCGAGGCACGCTGTCGAAAGCCTTCTCTAAGTCAACAAAGCAAAGGTACAGCTGACGACCCTGTTCTCTGCTCTTTTCTTGCAGTTGACGCACAGAGAATATAGCTTCGCATGTGCCTCGGCCCGGTCGGAAGCCAAACTGGGTTTCTGGCAGAATCTTTTCGGACAGGTTCTTTAGGCGGTTTAAGAGAACTCTAGCAAAGACCTTTCCGGGGGCTGAAAGAAGCGAAATACCGCGATAAGCGTTGCAGTCGGATCGGTCACCTTTGTTCTTGTAGAGAGCACTTATGCGCGATATTTTAAAGGTATCCGGAACACGCTCCTGCTCCCACATGCGAACAAATATGTAATAACAAATATTGCCTTCCAGGGGTAACAAAAGACGGTACACGCAACACAATCACTTGTCTTTATTCCAAACTGGAACACCTTATGTTATGGTAACCAGATAAGAATAACACAAAAAAGAAAAAAAACCTAGACGGCTAAACATCAGAGGCGGCCTTTTTGGTAATGAAATCCACAAACTGACCATTGATAGAGAAGAACACCAAAGTGTAGAACGTATCATTCAACGTCCGAATATTCGCGCAAAAAAATCATTCCAATGAATCTGAATCACTCACAAAGTTATGAAATGGATCCTATCAAACTCAAATCAATTTTATTTCAACGCACAGAACTTACATTCTACTTTCTAAATGTCAATGTACAATGTGAAATGTAAGCCGCTACCTCCGTGCGGCAGTGTAGTGGAGAAATCAACAAAGGGATAAAAAATCAACTCTGACCATCTTTTCTCAAGACATTTTAAACCTAAATCATCAGTTGCCACCTATACATATGATAAGATTTCATGATTTCTATCAATAATCGTAAAGATTCTCATTCCAATAATTATGATCCTCCTAATTATGAGCCTCCTAACTATTTCCAAGAGAGCCCATCCGTATATGCTTTCAAGAAAAGGTTAAAAGAGCACTACCTTTCTAACATCACGTAGTTAATAGGTTTATGTAATTATTTATATGTAAGTTTACTATCGTATTATTACTTATTTATATAGTTATAAATATATCTCCCTTCCTCCCGCTATCTCAATTTAAATACCCAATGCTAAGGTTGGCTGAAAGAGATCTCTGTTAGAGATAAGTTCGCCTTTGAAACAAATTTCATGTAATCATATTTCGAATTACTATTTGCAACAAAGAATATATCCTCTCACCAAAGTATGGAACGTATCATTGAGCATCCGAATCTTCTCGTAAGGCACATTGGAGATGAGGGCGACGTTCTCTGCACCGTTCTTGCACATCAGCCGGCGAGGGAAGTCCCCGTAGCCTGGTCGCAGAGGCCAGTGCTGTCTGGCGTGGGGGAGACGGGATCTGGAAAGGAATAAGGGCTGAAATACTTACCATTGCTTAGCGGTAATAAAATCAATTGAATTCAAACGTGAAAGAATGCATTTGACTGTTTGGAGGTAGATTCAATCGGACCAGTCCATATAGTGTATATATAATGGCTTCTACATCGACGTAATGAGATGATTTATACAGTGTCCAGTGGCATCTTCACTCACACTAGATGGGCGAAGTTGCCACTCGGATGCTACAGTACCTGGGACATGGTTTTAGATGGTGTAGGTTTGCCCAGCACCATCTTGACAACTAAATCAGCCTAGCCAATACGAAAGACTAGTAACACTAGTTTCTACTCGACTAGTTTCCTCACGATTTTTTCCATCACAGTTCGCGTGCACGTATACAATACAGTATAAGTGTATACAAAGTAGAAGTGACGAAAAGATGTAGTAGTGCCCTTGATCTAAATGTTGTGCAGTCGACACTGCTGTCGACATTGATATTTTTATTGCAATACCACTATCCACCCTTGGCTGCATGGGATGATAGGATTCTTTTTACCAAATTATTGTAGGTACTGAATCAAATTGAAATGAGGCAGTAGGTGAACAATTATACGACATAGACTTACTTATTTTTAAAGCGGTGGTGGCATACTGGATAGACAAGTTGCTTTAAAACACCAAAGAAAATTTAGTCATCTAAGTTCAAGTAATTTTTTTTTGTATTTGTGAAAGAACTCGCTAAAGTAAAGGAATTATTGTTAAGAAACCTCAATCAGTGAAGAGTTGAGTTTCATATAATTGTATCAAAAGCACTTAAAATCACTAATAATGAAAATAGGTACTTTTACCATTCACTTTATCGTGACATAACAGAGTTTCATACACAGTTTTAGTTTTGTAAGATATGAAAAACCGAAAATGTTACTCACGTGCTCGATCCAGGAGCTTTACTTTTCTCATTTTTCCTGTTTATATTGATTTTCACGTCGACTTTCCCATTCTCTTTCATTTCGAGGCTTGTGTTACTTTGTGTTATAATTATCCTTGGTAACTGTTGAGACAATCTCCGTAGTCTCTCTGATTTCACTTCCTTTTCTGCCACTTGTAGTCTTGTGTGTTCAGCTTTGATAGCATTTTCAAGGTTACTGCTATTTTCTTTTGGTTTCTTTTCATTTTCTACTTTGAAATCAGTTTTTGGTGTTTCATATTTGAAATAATTATTCGGTGCGTCGGTTTTTGGAGTTTCTTTAATGCTTTCATAGTCCGGGTCTGTACAATCTCCATTTTCTTTACTCATCTGCTTTTCGTTTTGGGTGCTTATAAGATTTAAGTCTTTGGGTAGTTTTTCGTCCACAAATTTATTGCAGAGAGCGTTATGTAGATTATCGCTGTCCTTAGCCTTTGAATTTTTCAAATAACTGAGACATTCTTCATAAAGTTCATTGATTTGCTCGAAATCCAATTCGTCCTTCATAAGTTCGTTGGCCTCCATGTTGTTCTACTTTAGTTACCTAAGAATTTTCTTTGTACCTGTTGTAATATGAAATATATACAGGGTATTGAAAAATTGACGCCTGACCAGACAAACGGCTGTGCATGCCGGTGCCGCCTTTTATAACACTCTCAAAATACTTTTTTTATGTTTGTTACGTTTTGTCCCTCATGAGATATCTGTGTTTTGTCCTAATATTGTAAAGTAATTTTAAGTAGAAAATATTATATTTGACTTGCCTCTTTTCAAATGTAGACACTTATATTTTTAATTCACTAAATGTCCCATAAAACGCTGTGAAGTTGCAAATTCAGAGTCACCTGTAGCAATGCGGGCATTTAACCGCAGAATAAACAGCCGTTAGTGTTTTTGGCCCCGTGACGTCAAAAGGCTGTCGAACCAATAAACCTAAACATAAATATCTGCTACGTAGTCTATGAATAGCCAGCTAATTTCCATGGCTTGAATGCAATTCATTGTACCTATCTTACTTCTGTAACCTTGTGAACGTCAAGGTTTCAGCAAACAGCCGGTTACTTATCGCTTCAGAGATACGAGTGTGATCTCATTTATCAGCATCGCTTAGGATCGCGTGGGGGATTTTACAGATCAATAAAAAAAAAAGAAAAAGGAAAAAAACTTCTTTTTTCGGTTCGTGAAAAAGTAACTACAGGGTGACTATAAATTCGCTCACCGATTTTTAAGGGGGCGTTTTGAGCACGATTTAGAAACATAAATGTTGCAAGATACGAAAAACGAGTCAAAAAAAACTTGTTTGCTATCCAATATTACTTTATTTAAGCCTGAACAAACAATATGAGGACGTAAGATCATATTTAACGAAACAATATGGGTGGTTCGGAGTCAGAAAATGAATGTTAAGGCACGTAACAATAGCAAGGTCCCTCCCTCCCTGCTTCCTTAGTTGTAACACACTATTTAACCATTTTATGCAAATAAACTCTCATTTCATTTTCAGATGTAAAATACGCTACTTTGGTTTTTTTTCTTAAAGGCTTTTTTCGAAAACATCTCGAAACAAACTGAAATCTGCGAGAACCATTAGTAGCCACCCAGATATTACGCCTGCAGGTCTTGTTAGACCTATTTATTAGAATATTGGTTTTAAGTATAGAAGTGTTATTTTTCTTCTTTTTGTGTCAGCGATTCGACCAGTCTATATTCTTCCTGCTCAATAGTTAGCCACTACAATTGCAGCAGCGTTGGCCTCTATTAGGTCCTCCAGAGTGCAGGTGTGGGGGCAGAATGGGATAGAAGTAATCGTAGTAAGTTCTGGTACACTAACAACCCGTTAATCTACTGTTAACAACTCTGTCAGTTGGCCACAGTGCATCCAAAAAAAAAACATTTGACAGCTGTTAACAGTAGATTAGACAGATTGTTAGTACCTACACGAGAAGTTAGGGTTAAAAAGATGCCATTTTCAACTACTATTTACACAACCGTTTCAAACCAACCAGATTTTAGGCGTATAGGCGGTTTAAGTATGTAGATGTTTACTATATAATGTTTAAGAGCTGTTGGCTTACCATAGACTTCTAGATGAATAAGTAATTTCGTTCACAGCACGAAGAACCCATAAAACAGAGAACCAAAACGAGAAGAAAGTCACAATACGAGACAGGTGTAACGTGTCAGCGTGTTCGGTGCCAGAATTAAAATGTCTTACACTGTGACGCATGTATGTGCAGCGTTACTAAGGTAAGACAATAAGACTGCCATAATTAGTTTATTTGTTTTTAATTTAACAGACTTAACACGTTAATTCAACAGGTATTTTGGTAAGTTCAGATAAGTTTTTAAGAGTGTATTTTATGTGTTTATGGGCCTGTTTCTGAATTGAAAATGTCTCTAAGTAAATTAAATGAAGCGCTCGTGGCCTAGGCGAACCGAGTGATTGGAATCAATCACTTGGTTAAGCAACAACAGGCGCGGCCAGGTACGGGATGGGTGAGCGTCCCGTGACTACCGCTAGTGGCATTTTTCCGAGCGCTTCCGTGCTTCGCAAGGCACGCTAAGCCGTTGGTGCCGGCTGTCATATAACGGCAGTCGTTAAGCCATGTCAGAGGCCTTATGGGCGGCTTGATAACTTCTGACAGTGAGGCCCGGCCACTGTCTCACAATCCTCCACCAACCCGGACTTGGCCCCCGGGGTGGAGTATGGCCTAACCTTCCTGCGATGCAGGAAGAGACCCGTGCCCCAGCAGTGGGGACATATAAGGGTTGATAAAGTAAATTAAATGTGGTGGTTGTCTCTTCGAATTTCTCGGCAAAGAGCGTGACAGAACTTTACTGAAGTATTTACTTATATCAAAATCAAAATGAAAATCAGTGTTGCAGGCCCAGCCTGAAGCAAATGCTGAGTCAGCCGTCTGTTTGTGATAGCGGAGATACAATGCCCTTCTGAATTGTAAATGTTTGTTTTATATCCTATTCTTTGTTTAATAATATTTTTCTTTGTTCTTTCTTTTCTTATTTGTCTGTGTTATTTTAATATCGTGTTACATTGCGTTATGTTTATTGTATCTTTGTGGCTTCAAATTAATGTCTCTCTCTCTCTCTACTTGGTGAAATTCTTAATTCAGATACCGGTACCAAAACTATAGATTTGAAGTAAGTCAGTAAGTTGTTTCTTTTGCGTTATTTAAGTAACGCGAAACCTAAGAACGATATTAAACCACTCTTATTCAATTATGATTTTTTTCATATAAAATAATTTTAATATTGTGAAAATTTTTTATATTTATAGAGCATTTTTTTTTAATTCAAATTCAAA
The DNA here is from genome assembly GCA_934045075.1 of Yponomeuta sedellus. NCBI lineage: Eukaryota > Metazoa > Arthropoda > Insecta > Lepidoptera > Yponomeutidae > Yponomeuta > Yponomeuta sedellus. The sequence continues at coordinate 782,299 of OW203745.1, read as the reverse complement.
TAATTTTTTATTTCAACGTAAAGAATTTACATTCTGTTTGCTGAATGTCAATGTACAATGTAAAGTTGTAACGGTGCAAACCTCTTTACACCATTTTTATTTCTTTTTCCATCTATCATTTTCAAATATTTAAATTATGTATGTCACTCATTCTTCGATTTCCCTCATTTTTCACACTACTACTTTACGCTTTGACCAGATCTGACTTTTTACCTGCTTCTCCGTTTATCCGTTTTTATCCAGTTTTCTGTTAATATTACTACAATTCTACAAATAAAACCACACCTAAAGTCGTTCCAGAGTTTATTTATTAATTATTAAAGTTATAAAACGTTACACTGGCGCCCAACGTTAATAACGAAACCCAACGTCACCCCACGGCTTGATACGCTGAGACGACAAAGCCCACCCACCGCGACTACGCTGCGAGTGCGAAGGCGAATACGAATACGAGTACGATTACCACGATTATACGTGTGCACAATCGTCGAACTTCTGCTGCTGCTTCATACCCACGACCCACGACCTCATTCATCAAATACGCATCCCTTGGAGCTCCACAGCCTTGCTTAAGGGTTCTGTCGGACTTCTCCGCCGCCCCCAACTTTACCCACAAGACCTGCAAGATTTTTTTTTTTGTTAAGTGTTGTTGAGTGTTTTATAAATAAAATATTAAATTAATTTTAAAGTGCGACTTGACTTCTGGACCACAAGGTAATTCATCATAACTACTCATTGACCATTCTTCACTAACTAGATTCACCCATAGTAACAAATTTTTTCGGCCCTAATAAAAGTCCTATTCTATCTATCTGCACCCCACCTAACCGAAACATACCACAGTTAGTATACACCAACAGTATACAATCAATAACTTCTACACGCATTTATCAGACAGTTACACAACCACAGGCTGCTCACTAGCAGTTCCATAGACCTCGGTAACCTGGAATTTATAATTCCAGGTGGGACTGGTTACTAACTTACGTTGCCTCAGGAGAGTATCCTGGGTAATTACACGTAGACAGCCTAGCTTTACCCTCTAGGTCTTCGAGGCCGACTCGAAGGTAAGGCGAAGCTGCACTCATACAGTCTATTGATAACAATATTATATTATTAAAATTTAAATTATAATTATTTACAAAATCTTTGCAAACCAAATTTCTAGACGTCAGTAATTCTGACACCATTCATTGTCATAAAATTTTTCAAAATTCTAAAAACAAACCTCCACAGGTTAAACCTACAAGGAACTCTTTGGGAATTAAATCAAAACTCTCACCCTCACCCCATCCATACCTCATTACTAAAATAATTTCTTAACCTCTTTTTGTATAGTATTCTTTTTAAATATTTAACTGACAACTTGTACAAAACCTACCAATGCCACCTTTTTATAGTTCTAATTTTCTGTATATATATTCACCACATTACCTTTTCGGACACATTTGCGTCATACTATTTGTCTATTTATTTATTAACTATACACTTACACCACTATCCTCCAGGACATTTGCTAACCAATTTTTTTTATAACAATCCAAACATTCAATCAGGTGCGGCGACAACACGTTAAATAAGCCTAGGTCAATTAATTTACTTATCGTTACTTACCTAACGCATTACGGTGTTTACCCCACCATAGCTCTGAGAGCAAAACTACGACGGAATCTACCCCGTCGGGTATTATGTACCCAATATTATAAATATTTTTAAAATGTAAATATTTTTTCATAGAGCGGATTGTGACTCAATAAATAAGCCTTACCACTACCGAATACCAGCGGGTGGTACTGGCTAAATAAGCCTATTACTAATTTAGGCCAGTTTCTGGATAAATCTAATTAATAAAAATAGATTTTGTCTATACTGAATGAACGTCTTCACCTTCACTTTAGATGAAGACAATGCTAGGTGATGCATGCTAGGGATGAATGATAGATGATGAATAAAAGTGGAACTGCCTAATGTAAATATTCATTGTAGATATCACCCCACACCTTCTAAATTTTTTTTTCATCGCCCATCTTTTATATTTTATTTTATTTTAATATTTAAGAATAACTAAATTTATTTACTTACCATCCCACATCCCCGACCTTCATCGACCTTACTTTGGATTCTCGACTTTAAATTTTAAATTAAATAATTTTACTTGACAATTTTTTTATAAAAAAAAAATTTTTATTAAATATATTTTTTTTAAATAAATATATTTAAAAAAAATATTTTTTTTACCGGTTGCCCCCGGGTAGTGTAACGGTGCAAACCTCTTTACACCATTTTTATTTCTTTTTCCATCTATCATTTTCAAATATTTAAATTATGTATGTCACTCATTCTTCGATTTCCCTCATTTTTCACACTACTACTTTACGCTTTGACCAGATCTGACTTTTTACCTGCTTCTCCGTTTATCCGTTTTTATCCAGTTTTCTGTTAATATTACTACAATTCTACAAATAAAACCACACCTAAAGTCGTTCCAGAGTTTATTTATTAATTATTAAAGTTATAAAACGTTACAAAGTGTATGTATTAAGTACCTGGAACCGGCGTGCGTGCATGCAACGACTTCATTCAACGAATGTCAATGTACAATGTAAAGTGTATGTATGTATTAAGTACCTGGAACCGGCGTGCGTGCATGCAACGACTTATGAACGTTGATGAAGCGAAGGTGATCTGTCAGGATCGTGGCAAGTGGCAGTCCCTGGTCTCTGCCTACCTCTCTGGTTTTCAGGCGTGATGTTGTGTGAATGTATGTATGTATGTATGTATGTATGTATGTATGTATGTATGTATGTATGTATGTATGTATGTATGTATGTATGTATGTATGTATGTATGTATGTATGTATGTATGTATGTATGTATGTATGTATGTATGTATGTATGTATGTATGTATGTATGTATGTATGTATGTATGTATGTATGTATGTATGTATGTATGTATGTATGTATGTATGTATGTATGTATGTATGCATGCATGTATGTATGTATGTATGTACTCGTATGTATGTATGCAAATTTTTAGGTGAGATTCGTTTAATTAATTAATATGAAATAATACGGTTTGCGGGTTTACAAGAACATGTTATAGTAAGTTTCCGTATAAAAAGTCTAGGTTGTCGAGATGGCTGGAAGAGATCTCTCTTAGGGATAACTTAGTCTTTAGAAAAAAAAAATTAGTGATTGAAAATGATTGTATCAACTCGGCGCAAATTAAGTTGTTGTTAATAAATCCTTTACACGATACACGTGTCTTATACTGTAATTCACCACACAACTTCTCTTATCATCCAACAAATAAGTACATTTAACGCATATTCATATTCATACATTCACACAACATCACGCCTGAAAACCAGAGAGGTAGGCAGAGGGACTGCCACTTGCCACGATCCTGACCGATCACCTTCACTTCATCAACGTTCATAAGTCGTCGCATGCACGCACGCCGGTTCCGGGTACGTTTTTATCTTAGTTTTAGAAAGAAAGACATTTATTAGCATAAATTAACACATCACAGGAAAGAAAAAGCATACTACCCATAGCCTAGTCCCTAAAAAACTGTTAAAAAAACGCACGCAATAATTGACAGCAGAAAATCAAACGTAGTATTTCTGTAATGATTCGCGATACTCATACATAGGGAATCACGGTAAGATATAACGTCGGGAATTAAGGTAATAATTACCGTACCTTCCCTTGCGATTGTTTATTAGGTAAAACGTAATATTGTTACGTTTTACCTAATAAACAATCGCGCTTTCAATAAATAACTAAAATCAAACGTCATACGAACCTTGCCAACCACACAACAGATCCCAAAACATCCCCAATTTCGCCAGCAACACTGCACCAATCACTCGCGAACTATTTCCCTTCCTTCCTTCGACACTAAAGAGATCCTTATCGTCTCTTATCTGCCTGCTATCTGTAGCGCTTATCTCTCGCTAATTGTCGAGAGCGCTGTAAGCTTAGCGCAGACGTCTGGCCTTGTCCAGAGCAAGAGGTTACTCTGGCGCGTTGCGGGAAAGTGAGTCGGTTGGTATTGGCACTAATTGGACGTTAGTTAAGGTGCTACGCGGTGCTATGTAAAGCTATGTAATACGTAACCTTTTAAAGCTGTATGGAGTGTCCCAAAGAAAATGCTATGTAATATGACACTATCACATCACACTTCGCGCTATCATCACATCACAGTAATATTATAAAGGCGAAAGTTTGTGAGTGTAAATGTTTGTTATTACTTCACGGCTAAACGGTTTTAGCGATTGTAATAAAATTAGGTATGGAGTAAGCTCCATACCCTAGATTAATGTCTTATTCCCATGAGAAATTGATACACCGCGGGTAATATCGCAAGGCGCAGCTAGTCTTAAATATATTTGAGCCATTATCATAGTTTGCTGTTGGCACGTTAATTCCTACTTTATTTTATTACGCATACTAGGTACGTTGTGATATATTTAATTTCACCCCGAATGGAGTACTGTGCCCTGAGATACAATTTAATTTAGTTTGGGGTTCAGAGTTACTTTATATATTATTAAGTTTTCTTCTGCTCCATAAACATTGGTGATTTTATATATATATATATTAAGATTTTTGATATTCACTTTTTCCAAAGAAGCATTATAAAATAAGTTATGAATTTCTTCCATAGGTGGCGCTAGTTCAAAAAAATCACCAATGGTTATGGAGCAGAAGAAAACTTCATAATATATAAAGTAACTCTGTGAATATCAAAAATCTTAATATATATATATTAAGATTTTTGATATTAACTTTTTCCAAAGAAGCATTATAAAATAAGTTATGAATTTCTTCCATAGGTGGCGCTAGTTCAAAAAAATCACATATATATATATATATATATATATATATATATATATATATATATATATATATATATATATATATATATATATATATATATATATATATATATTTTAAGATTTTCAAGATAAGAAGATACAGTCTAGAACTTTACAAGTTGATTGAGTTTGTTGAGATATATATATAAGAATATATCTTTTAAGTAGCCTACATACATGTCTCACTGCAGGGCCCTGGCCTTCTCTCAGAGAGACAATATTAGGTAATAGATATAGTAGCTCTTTTTAGAACCTATGTCTAGAACTTTACAAGTTGATTGAGTTTGTTGATCCTAGGTTCTAGACTGTAGGTTCTGAAAATACACTGGCCTGCAAAACTAAGTATCACACTTTTAAAACTGCAATAACTTTTTAAGTGCACCAGATTTACTTTCGAAATAAACAGGACTCGACAAAGAGTTTCATTTCTTGTATTATATCTAAATAGTAGGTACCTTCTTTCAACACAAGGCTGAAAAAAAATTTTTTTGGTAAGATAAAATAAACACTGTAGTACATAATTAGTTCTGCAGGTCAGTGTAGTTGTCGCAGTTGACAAGATCTATGATAGTCGCTTTTTGAAAAAAAAAGATGATAAAACCAGAATACGATTTTTATTACGTTTGTGGGGTTAGTTAGCACCGTGTAGAGCCTTAAGACAATGTTCCGCAAAGTATTTGTCGCGCCACACTGGTGTACCACGGACATCAATAGGTGGGGCCCAAAGAAATTACAAGGTTCTGGGAGACATTCCCATTTTCAGAGGAAATGCAATTTTGTACCATATTTTTATAATAACCCTGTATAGCTGTTATCGAGTGTCCCAAAGAAAATACGCATTTTTCATAATCGATTTATAATTTCTCACTGATTTTGATATATTTTTTAACAATTTGTAGTTTCTTTACACCTACTACCTACTATAATGTTGTATTTACAGAAATATTAGTTTAATTATTTCTTAATTACCGTTATTTTATTACCTGTCTATAAACTGAACACAAAACATTTCAATCTATACGGTATAATTTAACATTATATTCTATGGAAAAGACAACATTTTTAAATTTATTTGAAAATAATGTTTACATTAATAATTTTACTGCTAGAGTCAATAACAGATGTGGCCGATGATTTGGGTACTTTACTTGACTTACCTTTAATGATATAAAACCTCACACTTATCACGTGAATATCCTGATGATACAATTTTGTTACCAAATTGGGATTAAAGTGAATAAAACCGGGAGTCAGGCTTGAGTTTTTCACTAAAAATTACACAGAACAATTTGCGCCGTGATTACGTAACTTTTCACGCAGGCATACACCTCTGTGCAAAAGCGGAATGTTTACGTAGCTCTGCCGTATAAGGCGTCATATCTATCACATATAGTGGAAACCACATTTCAGAGGATATCTGATACGTCATTTTATCGGATCGATATAAACCCTTATATGTCCCCACTGTTGCGGCACGGGTCTCTTCCTGCATCGCAGAAAGGTTAGGCCGGGGGCCAAATCCGGGTTGGTGGAGGATTGCAAGACAGTGGCGGGCCTTACTCAGAAGTTATCGAGCCGCCCATAAGGCCTCTGACATGGCTTAGCGACAACTATTACATAACAGCCGGCACCAACGGCTTAACGTGCCTTGCGAAGCACGGAATTTCATTTTATCGGATATCTGATACGTATTTGGCTTTGTTGGAGAGACACCGGAACTTCGACTACGCAGGAGGAGGGAGCAGACAAAATACCTGACGGACTTCTTCGAGCCGGCGAAGTCACAATCAGCTAGAGGGCATGAGCACCGAAGAGTATCTTCTTCTTCTTCGGGCTATATTAGTCCATTGCTGGACATAGCCCTCCCCAAATGAGCGCAAGGTTGTGCCATCATTAGGGGGCAATGCCCATAATCCCCACGCTGGGCATGCGGGTTGGGGATCGCAGTTTGGTAGAATTGTACTGCAGGGGGCGCTGCTGCCCACCCTCCGGTTTGAGCCCCTTAGTCGCCTTTTACGACACCCGCGGGAAGAATTTGGGTATGGAAATAGAGAAATATGGAAATCTCGAAGAGTATGGGGATGGCTATATCGTCTACGCTCGTAGCCCCGGCTGCCTGAGTGATCTTAAACGATCACGAAGGTGCAACATAGGGCGTGAACGCGCCCTATGTTGCACCAACTGCCCTATGTGCAGTTGTTGCCGGCTGCCGTTGACAGATGGCAGTGGTTAAGCCAAGGCATTAGGGCGGGTTGAAAACTTCTGACAGTAAGACCAGCCACTAGTCTTGCAAGCCTGACTTGTAGTCCGTGGTGGAGTATGGCGTATACCTTCCTTAGGGAAGAGACCCGTGCCCCTCGGTGGGGACATAATGGGTTGATGATGATGAATTAATTACCTTAATTCCCGAAATTTTGGCAATTAGCAGATGCCGTGGTCATGGATAGACTGAAGTAGCAAGCACAGTATGATCGCTATTAGACCCTTTTAATATACAGGGCGTCCCAAAATTATAGGACATGAAGGGAAAGTACCCTAAATATCGTAGATAGGGTATTTTGCTAAAAGAAGATTTTAAGTTATTTTCAACAGCTAGTAATTCTTACACTATTTTTATTTTTAATGCACTAACCCGTGCTAAGGAACAAATTTAAAAACCTACGTACGTAATACAGAGAATATTGTAAAGAGGTTCGAAATTTCACTGATGCCGTGAGTCGCCCATTGGCTCAATTGGTAGAGCGCTGGTACGGATAGCCAGAGGTTGCGGGTTCGAATCCCGGCATGGGTGAAATTTTTAGCCTCTAAATAGGTTTTTAAGCTAGTAATTCTGCATTGAAAGATTTTCTAAAAATTACTTGCCTTGTCTGGGATTTCATCCGACTTAAATTTAAAAAAAAGTGGGTATTTTGTTGTACATTAATTAATTAAATGCTCAAAATGTGATCCCTTTTGTCTTACGCAAATCGCCAATCTTTTAATGAGTCCTCTGCCTGTTGATTTTCATTTTTAATTTTCAACTTCATTGACTGCGGCAGTTTCATGTATGTTTTTAATTTGTTTAAAATGATTAATTTCACGCTGTTCCTTTCTTTTAAAATACTATGTTACTTAAAAAGAGTTATTATTTTTTGGCCACTCTTTCGATTGGCATCATAAAAATAGGGGTGTTTTTTTACATTTAAGTCGGTTCGATTCCCAGACAAGGCAAGTAATTTTTAGAAAAACTTTCAATGCAGAATTACTAGCTGTTAAAAATAACATAAAGTCTTCTTTTAGCAAAATACCCTATCTACGATATTTAAGGTACTTTCCCTTCATGGCCTTTAACTTTGGGACGCCCTGTATAACTATAATTATTGCACATTGCTACTACCAGTTTCGATCTATTTCGATTTAGGAAATCGTCATGAGGATATTATTTCAAGTACAGTACAAGATTTCACATTTTAGGGAGAGTTAAAACGTAGTGGTTATATACTCTTTGGGAAGAGTATTATTATGAACTAGGCCTACATTTATACGTTATTATTTTCACAGATTTGGCAAATATAAATTGACGATAAATTTATAAGATTTGGCAAGAGTTTTTCTAATTATGTTTGGAGTACGGTAAGATATTGCTTACCACGTTCCTGATTTTATTTTCGAAGAAAAACTTGACATCTAAACATTTAACAACAGATGTTAACTAAGCACTGGAGAGATTAAGCACACTTAATATAGGTAGAAGCAAAATATTAAGAATAGTACTAATACATTTTATTGTGGTGATAACATCTTTTTCCAAGTGGCTAACGTAAAACTTTACCCTTATGATAGTTCACCTATATTATAGGCAAACTCACAAAAATTACACATATGCTTAGATTATTATAAATAATTATATTGCTATAGATAGCTATTTTAATTGTGTTTGCCTTTATTGTGATAAGCTAGTATTTATTATTTATAATTTTTGCAACTGAATTTGGTCTTTTCTGGTCGGAATTATATAGGCTCTGGATAGTTTAATATTAAATTATTACATCGTCTATATTACTATAATTTTAATTTGCTCAACTATAATTTATAATTATCAATCTATTTTCTCATTGTTTACTTATAATTTATGGATTAGATATCGCGAATAGTCTACTATTATATTTGTTTTAAGAGATTTAACAAATATTAAGGTAAAATTAAGGCATTAGGTTCTTGTAGTAAATGCAAAAGCAATAAAATATAAAAAAATATTTAGAGTAAAATATGACCTAAGTATACATTGTAGGAAGGAATAAAATGATAGAAATACATATTTCTCAATCGTCACAACCATTTTCATAAACTCTGCTACACAACCCTGGTGATCAATCAACCAAAATTAAATAATCATAAACCCAACAACGAGAAAGGTAAAAGGTAAAAATAATTAAAACCAAAGAATATAAATTATAAAAATATATTGAAACAAAAGAGAAATAATAAGTATAATTAGGTATATCAATGATTAACAATGTGCATAAACATTTGACATAAAATCACAGAAAAACACAACTATTGTTATTATAATTGCTACTTACTTTTTTACGGGAATACTATTATTTTATTAATAATTTCATGCAATACACAATAATTAAACACCGCGAAACTGCGCTTAGTAATTAACAAAAAAAACTGCAGTAATCTGGTGATGTAAAAAATCGATTTCCATTTTAATGCATTATTGGTGTATTGCATATTGTTTTTTTTATAAAACGTATCTTCTAAACTATGCTTATTACCTGCTTCTTAGTTCTAGTAATTTATACCTGGTAAATATCTTTGGGCTGGACGTTGCTGCTTCTGAAATTGATGATAGAGAGTTGGTTAAAACTACGTTCAATACAATTACAACCACAGTGCATTTAATTGTTTTTTTTTTTGTGTACGAATTTATAAAAAAATGTACTTAATTGTACCCCTCGGGATAATAATAATATTGGCCTTTTGCATCTACTTAATGAGATGATTTATACAGCGTTCAGTGGCATCTTCACTCACACTAGATGGGTGCAGGGACCACTCCGACGCTGTAGTGCCTGGGTCATGGTTTTATAGATGGTGTAGGCTTGCCCAGCACCTATACCATCCTGACAGCTTAATTGGCCTAGCCCACAGGAAAGACTAGTCAATACGTGCGGAGCCAACCCAGTCGCGGGTTTCCTCACGATGTTTTCCTTCACAGTTAGCGTGTGGTATTGAGACTACAAATGTACGTAACTTTGAAATTAAACAGTCATTGGTACATGCCCGCACTCGGGATCGAACCTGGGGCTCTCGCTTGCGAGTCCATGGTTCTACCCACTGAGCTACCACCGCTTCTGATCTTCTTCTTCACCGCTACCCCTCGGGATAATGAAATATAATATAGTACCTGTTGTGCTAGGAGCACCTTCTTTCCTGTCTGGCACGATAAAAGAAGCTAAAGACATAAATACCAATTAAACAATGACCAATCACATTGTTAAATTTTATTTTTTTTTACATTTTATTAAACTTTGAATTTAAAACATTTTACTAAATAAAATAATTATAATAATAATAATAATTATTATTATTATAATAATTATTATTATAATAATAATTATTATTATAATATTATGTAAGTGTATTATTATTAAGTATAAGTATGTAACAATATTCAAATTTGCACTGGCTACCCGTCTTTCTAATTTCCTTCAGCAACTTTCCATCGTAAGGTTGTCTGGAAGAAATTGCTTTCAGCAATAAGGCCGCCAATTGTACTATGTATATTTGCAATTGTTTTGTATTTGTTGCTTTTCCAGTGTACAATAAAGAATATTCTTATCTTATAATCATTCACATAATTATGAAGTGTAATTTGTGTACTTTTAACACGTCTCTGTCGCAGCACTGTTTATACCTAAATGTATATTTCATTATCTGCAGGAGAACAATTTTCGACGCCAACGTCATAACTAAGTACATTTTTTGTCATAAATTTGTAAAATAAGGCGCCGTGGTCATACTTTAAATTACACATAACAAAAGCCTGACAAAAAACTATGCACGTGATACATACTAAATCGTAAATATCAAAATGAATTAAAAGTTAAGTTTAATAAATAACGAGAAGTCAATGAGGGATCCGGCAATTGCCAGATCCTAATTATATTAGGAAAAATCTGAATGTAAAAGTGAAAAACGTCCTATATAACATGGGCATATGAAATTAGAAGACGTAAGACAGTCGAATGCAAATCCATCTTCTCATTTTTATAGCACAATTGTCCCATCGCTACTGCGTAGTGTGCATGCAAGTAAAGGTTAATGTGCGGTCTACTGTCTAAGTGAGTATTTTTGGACCAAAACTTTTGTAAGCAGTACACATTATTCATTTGAAACTGGATGTTTGTATGCTGATTAGCCGGCAACTGATAAACAGTAGCCGCCACCTGCACCCTACTCCCGCAGTCAGAGGTTTAATTTGTGAGTCAGAGACGAGCAACCGACGTTGCGAGTTCCATCTCTACTCGCCATGATTAAGCTTGCTCCGCGAATGAAAGCGAAACCCAGGCCTTGATTATGTAACATTTTACGTTTACATCTGTGTTCGTTATCAACCCTTGTATGTCCCCACTGTTGGGGCACGGGTCTCTTCCTGTATCGCAGGAATGTTAGGCCATACTCCACCACGGGGGCCAAGTCCGGGTTGGTGGAGGATTGTAAGACAGTGGCGGGCCTTACTGTCAGAAGTTATCAAGCCGCCCATAAGGCCTCTGACATGGCTTAACGACTGCCATTACATGACAGCCGGCACCAACGGCTTAACGTGCCTTGCAAAGCACGGAAGCGCTCGGAAAAATGCCACTAGCGGTAGTCACGGGACGCTCACCCATCCCGTACCTGACCGCGCCTGTTGTTGCTTAACCAAGTGATTGATTCCAATCACTCGGTTCGCCTAGGCCACGAGCGCTTCTGTGTGCAAAAATGAAATATCCTTTGGACTTTGCAGTACAATTATGTGGCTCAATTTCACTGTCATGTCTCTAGTATCCACTGAAATGAGGTTTCCATTATGTGTGACACAAATTACACCTCATATCAATACGGCAGAGCTAAGCAACACTCCGCTATCGCACACAGATGTATTCGTTAAAAGTTATATAGTCGAGGTGCAGGACGGATTCTTCCGATAAAAAATCAAGTTCGTTAATCCGGTTTCAAATGAATCATCAAGTGAGTAATGTCTAATACATACATAAACATAGCGTTAGTGACTGAAAGCAGCTCTACACGTCAGTGGTGAACCTGTAATATTAAAGTCCATTGTAGACGTGCGTCCTGAGGAAAGCTTAGCTTGCATCTATTAAGCGCTTATTTTCAAAGCTTAAAGCTTGCAACTATGGCGTGCTTATAACATATTTTAAACTTTTGCGACTTGTAAATATTGTTAGAATATTTAAAATGAATATTTGAATGTTAGAACGTTGAGGAAAAATAGCAATAAATTACTACGCGATTAAGCCCCGAAAATATTGTAACTATGGCGTGCTTATTTTCAAAGTCCAAAGCTTGCATCTATGGGGCGCTTATTTTCAGAGTTCAAAGCTTGCATCTATACGGTGCTTATTTTCAAAGCTTAAATCTTGCATCTATGGGGCGCTTATTTTCAGAGCTCAAAGCTTGCATATCTGGGGTGCATATTTCGTGGTTGCTAATGACTTATTAGTGCACTAAAAATAATATAATCATGTGGGTACAGCGATTTCATTCCGATGTAAAACCTAACTGCAAAGTAGGTACTCGGGGCTGCAAGTGATGCAAATTACTTCAGCCAGATGTCGCTGCCTGTACGTAATACAGAGAGTATTTTAAAGAGGTTCAAAATTTCACCGATGCCGGTGAGTCGCCCGTTAGCTCAGTTGGAAAGAGCGCTGGCACGGATAGCCAGAGGTCGCGGGTTCGAATCCCGGCATTGGTGGAATTTTAATGAATTTAATTTGTCCTTAGCACGGGTTAGTGCAGTAAAAATAATATAATGACTCATTACTTAGTACAAAATGCAGGGTGGTAAAAGGTACTGACACCAAACAAAATGCTAGATGTATAAAATGTTACTCGCTAAAAATCGACTATTTATTTCATTAAATGTATCGGCAGCTAGGAATAATACAGATTTGAGTTTGTGTGCTTAATTTTTGTGCAATTAATTCTTCAGCTTGTGAAGTTTTAATTCTTATGCAATAACTTCTTAAATTTTCTGAATTATTTTGAAAAAAACTAGAATTATTTTGCTAGCAAAATTAAGGTACTTACTCGTACTACCAAGACGGAGATCATGGGATCAAGGATCGATTTCTACTGGGGGCCACCGTATATTTGGATAAGCGGCCACAGCTTATACACGTTTTGTATTTCATGTTTGTGACGTCATGCCTAGGTTATCATAGTACACGGTATCCTAGTTTCAGACCAGGTCATGTGATTGTGTGTGTGGACTTTGTTACGAGTATTATCGTTTTTGTCAATATATTTATCTGTAGTTAACACTATTGCACGTCATTATCTATGCTACAGTCATTAAATAGTTCGCTCATAATTTATCAATAATTCAATAAATCGATACTTTTAACATGACATTTGAACCACGCGATAATTGTAACCAAAGTCTGCATTTTGATTTGGTGTACAGCACAAGTTCTTATCTTAAGCTATTAACATTGCAAAGCATAAACCAATCAATTCTCATCCCTATATAACTGATAACACGTACCCATCTCGCTTGACTGACATGACTCCCAGGTCATCATCGGATTCCAGGTCTAGGAGCTCTCCCTCGCGGGAGTAAGACTTGTTTGCGAAACCACCCATGTCCACTGAAATGAAAAGAGAACCATCTTAAGGTTGGGGACTAATTAATATTAGTATTTAAACTATATTTGTATTATTTAGTTAATCTAGTTTACATTTATGTTGTTTACTGTCCTACTGTCCGCATCATCGTGGGTTAGCTGGAAGAAAATACTATCTGGTATTAAACTCGCCTATGTACGAATGTGTTTTTAGTGTAATAAACAATTTTCATTCATTCACTCAATATTTGATCAGCAACAAAGATTTAGACTAAGATTAAGGTTTAATTATATAACTTTGACTGAAATTAAATTAAAGTTATGTATTTAACATGACATAACATTTAAGATAAGATAAGATAAGAATATTCTTTATTGTACACTGGAAAAACAACAAATACAAAACATTTACATACAGGCACATTGATTCTGGCGCCACACTAGGATACCCTGTGTCGTGGGAACCAGAAACAACGCCATCACAAATATGCCATTGTAAACATCCAAGATTTTTTTTGTCCCCAGTCGGGGTTCGAACCCGAGACCTCTTGCATGGTACGCTAGAGGATGCGCTACCGCAACGCCACAGAGGCTGTCACACATATATTTTACAATTAAAGTGCAGCCTCTCTTTCCCGAACTGTACGTCGGTAGGCAGCGTGCTCCCCTTTACATTATAAGTATACTAATTTGATTCTTGCGCGAAGCATAGGATCGCCAAATAACATAACGTAACATTAACATACTGGCACATACATTTCTTCTGGGCCCACACTAGGATACCCTGTCGTGGGAACCAGAAACAACGACATCACAAACATGTAAACATCCAAGACCTGGGGTTTTTTTTGTTCCCAGCCGGGATTCGAACCCGGGGACCTCTTGCATGGTAGGTAGATGCGCTGCCACTACGCCACAGAGATCGTCGGTTATAGGGCCTTACCTCTCGCTGTGTCGTCATATTTGACGTAATCGTCATCGTACAGCGGCGGCAGGGTCTGGTGGGGCGTGGGATACAAGTCCAAGTTGCGCTTGTGCTCGCTGATAACGCTGTCTGTGTCGCTGTAAGCGGGCATCCTGCAATTTGAGACAATTGCATTGAGTCAGTATTTTTATCAGGTTTCTAAAAGAACTAATGCTTGTAGTTACTTCATATCCATTCACCTTGTGCCTTTCGTTGGATGTTTCTACATAATGCTCAACAGATTTTTGTTTAGATTTTTGTACGTAATACAGAGAATATTGTAAAGAGGTTCGAAATTTCACTGATGTTGTGAGTCGCCCATTGGCTCAATTGGTAGAGCACTGGTACGGATAGCCAGAGGTTGCGGGTTCGAATCCCGGCATGGGTGAAATTTTTAGCCTCTAAATAGGTTTTTAGATTTTTGTTTCATTACAACTGCGGTGTTCTCTTTTTAAAATCCGCAAACTTTTATTACATTTAATTCCGTGAGAACAAGTACGGGCTGAAAATCAGCGCTGTGAGGATGCATGTTCTCACACCACTAAGCTGAGCCCTATCCTTTTTATCCCATATTTCTCTCCAATTTTTTGCCATAGTATTCATATGTTCCCTAATCTGTGTGTGATAAATAAACTTTTTTCAATTTCAATCTCATAGTATCTGTACCAAACCAACATGTCTAAGCTTTCTCTTAGATATTATATCTTAGCTAAACTAAGTAGTCGGAGCTGAAAGGAAGTGGGCTGAAAGTCAAAGTAAAAAATAAATATTCACCATAAAAAGAAAATGTCTACCTACTTATGAACGTCACAGCTGTTAGTTTCAGAATTGTGCAATGTGCAGAAGAAGGTTACAAAAATCTCCACATACATATTATATTCTGATGATAGAACTATAACAAAAAAGTACCAGTGCTGTCTCCGAAGCAGTTCCAGCTATTGCCACCCATCATCACGACGGGATCGTTCAGGGTCGTAAATTCCTGGATCTATAACTGCTAAGACTATATCCAGCAGTGTTCAGAGATGAGGAGAAGTAGGCTAATGAAGCGAGTGAAACCGAGTGATTGGAACCAATCACTTGGCTTAAGCAACAACAGGTGCGGTCAGGTACAGGATGGGTGCCCAACCCGTGACTACCGCTAGTGGCGTTTATTCCGAGCGCTTCCGTGTTTCGCAAGGTACGTTAAGCCGTTGGTGCTGGCTGACATGTAACCGCAGTAGTTAAGCCATGTCAGAAGCCATATAGGCGGCTTGATAACATCTAATAGTAAGCCCTGGCCACCGTCTTACAATCCTCCACCAACATGGACTTGGCCCCCGAAGCGAAGTATGGCCTAACCTTCCGGAGATGCAGAAGCCTCAAGCAGTGGGGACATACAAAAGGTTGATATCGAAAATACCATCAGGGTGATGATGAGACTGAAACAAACAATTACCTGGTGTAGTCCTCGAAGCAGCTCCAGCGCCAGAGAGCGAACGCAAGCATACCAGCGGAGATTGCCACTCCAGCGCCGATCACCAGCCACACTGTCAGCGTGGAGCGGTCGTTTGGCATCACGAACTCCTGGAGGCGTGAAACAAATTGGTTAAATGTAGACTAAAGTCGGTGCCGGCTGTCATGCACTGGCAGTCGTTAAGCAATGTCAGAGGCCTTCTGGGCGGCTATATAACTTCTGACAGTAAGGCCCGTTACTGCCTTACAATCCTTCACCAACCCGGACTTGGCTTCCGTGGTGGTGTATGGCCAAACCTTTTTGCGATGCAGGGAGAGACTTGTGCCCCAGCAGTGGGGACATACAAGGGTTGATATCGATCGATCGACTCTAAAGTCATGACTTAGCTTGAAATGTGTGAGGTATCACGTTAAAATCCCAGCATGTTCTCTTGTACGGAAATTTGTGATTTTGCAATACTAGGTATTTGTCTCTCGCCAACTGTTAATGAAAGAAGTCGTGAAGATACCTGAGTGTCTAAAGTGTTCACGTACTTCAGCGTTTGAAACCCCTGATCAAACTCGTACAAGAGGTGATTAAGCTCTCTCTCTCTCTCTCTCTCTCTGAGAGAAGGCATGAAACCTGTAGTGGGACGTTTTATTTTACATCTTTGTCTTTATAATCACGATAACAGCCGAGCGTATGCTGGAAGTCTTTGTTTCGCTCAAGGAGAAAGGTGAATGACATAGCCTCTAATATTAGCAAGATGAAATCAGAAGCTCGTCACATCTACAGGAGAACTGATAATCGATTAAATCTTCTCAATCGGAGACTCAAGTTATCTATCTGTGAACGTAACGTGAGATATTAAATTCATTTTTATTCCGACGTAAAGAATATACATTCTGGTTGCTGAATTTCAAAGTACAATGTAGAATGAAAGTGAAAGCCGCTGCCTTCGGGCCGTAGTATAGTGGAGGAAAAGGCCTGACCATCTGACCATCTTTTCTCAAGTCATCTAAAACCTAATACCTACATTAGTTGCCACCTATACGTATGACGAGATTCCTTGATTGCTATCAATAACTTTAAATGCCAAAGCATTAGGTACATAACTGTTTTACAGAAGTAGGGAAAACGTAAGTGCTGCGACCGGAGACACGAACAGTACTCGCTAACTCACTTAATGACAAGCTAGTGGCTGAGGCAGATTGCAAGTAGCGATGGTTAGGGTAAGAAATTATTATTTTGCATTTGCAGATTGCCGTTGAGATACCGAAAAATCCGAAAGTTCGTCGGCTCTGATATTTATACCAATAAGCAAATGTCTGAAAATCTCTACTTTATTTCTTTATTTTTCATACAAATGCAATCTGCTCAGGTTTCAAAATTATATGGAAATTAAAAGAAAAATCAAAATGGGAGTTTTAAACTTTTGCCATAAGAAGTGGTTGAAGAACTTTTCCAGTTATTTTATTACCATTCCGAGCCTCCTCACAAAGCGCTTTTCGTCAACCTTCATAATGCGCACCGCGAACTTGTGGGACACCTTGTCGTAGTCCATTTTTCCGAACATTATAACCTGAACCTTTTTAAGATGCATGTGAACAGGCTTCTTCTGGTGAAACTCTGTTCATCCTAGACCCATTTCTCTACTGATGGATTAAATAAAATTTTCTAGCCTGTGTGTGTGGCGTGTCGGCCTCGGTGGCGCAGCGGTTTAGCATGCTGACTGTAAAACCGAAGTTCTCGGCTTCGATCCCCGGCCGGGTCAAACCAGGAAACGAACTTTTCTAGTTTGTCTCGGGTCTTGGATGTTTTCGATGTATTTACTGTATTAAATCTATCGTAGAGTTAGCACCTACATACAACATAAGTCATTTTGTTGTACTTAGTATAGGGCTAACGAGATCTGTGTAAGATGTCCATTCAAGTTTCAAGTCTTTATTTGTCAGCAAACTCGGTACATGTAGATTTAACAAGACACATTGTTATGGATTATGGACAAGCGTGTAGCACCATAATATGGTATACAAATATTACCATTAATATTTATTTATTTATGTTTGTGTTCATGTCAGAGGCCTTATGGGCGGTTTGATAACTTCTGACAGTAAGGCGCGCCACTGTCTTACAATCCTCCACCAACCCGGACTTGGCCCCTGTGGTGGAGTATGGCCTAACCTTCCTGCAATGCAGGAAGAGACCCGTGCCCCAGCAGTGGGGACATACATGGGTTGATAACGATGTTTGTGCTCCACTCCTAGGCAAAGGCCTCCTCCAAATCAGTCCAGAGCCTTTCCTGGGCCATTTCAGACCAGGTGATCCCGACCAGCATCTAAATGAAATAAATTCAAAAACTTCATACCGCAACGCCCATCCTCCTGAGCCTTGCCGCGAAGGGGTCTACATCCACAAATCTCGTCCACATGTCCCGGAGCTGGTCTTCCGTCAATGATGACTCCTGCTCAGGCAGTGCCACGCCGAACATGACCCCAGCGCAGAGCTCAAACCCAGGCCAATTGACGTTGCAGGTCGACACCTGGGTGATCTGGGTTACTTCAGTGCTGGAACGGAAAACATAAACCACTGTAACGCTGCCGAAACGTCGGGAAATAAGGTAATTACCTACGTTTTACCTAATAAATAATCGCGATTTGACCCGTTTAATATAAAACTATGGAAAACAAAGTTGTTAGAAATTTTTGAACAAATAGGCAACGGAATAAAGACTTGAAGCAATCGTGACCTAGTCAAACCGAGTGATTGGAATCAATTGCAGAATGAGTGACCATCCCATGACTACCGCTAACGGCATTTTCTGAGCGCTTCCGTGCTTTGCAAGGCCCGCTGTTGGTGCCGGCTGTCATCTAATGGCAGTCGTTGAGCCTTACGGGCCTCACAGGCCTTATGGGCGGCTTGATAACTTCTGACAGTAAGGCTCGCCACTGTCTTACAATCCTCCACCGACCCGGACTTGGCTCCCGTAGTGGAGTATGGCCTAATATGCCAGGAAGAGACCTGTGCCCCAGCAGTAGGAACGTACAAGGGTTGATAACGATAGAGTCGCAAGTCAAAAATGCTGTGCATTAAGTACTAAGCAGGCGGGACCCATTCAACAATGTAACTTATTGCGAGGTACACAGGTTGGTATCGCCTGCTAATGTAATGATCAGCAGGTTGGTAGTTGGTTATGTTTTGAAATTCTAGTTTCAATATTTCTATATTGCACCGACTATCTATCTATAATCAGCCCACATCAACCCACTGCTGGGCATAGGCCTCCTTTTTATTGCGCCATTCCTCACGGTCCTGTGCTAACCTGATCCATCTCTGACCCGCAACCGCTACCCGTCTCCAATTTTTTTCTTGTCTCCGTCTATGGTTGTCAGCGAAAAATTGCTTTTAGTAATAAGGCCGCCATTTGTGCTATATTTTTATATTATTTCTGTTACTGTAATGTCTGTGTACAATAAAGAATATTCTATCTACCCTATCGGTGGTTCGCTACCACCTTTTTTAAGTGTGATGTTATCTCCTACCATTACCGAGGTCTAACAATGCACCTATTCGTCCAAGTTCAAACGATCGCTCTTGGCACTTGGCAGCCGGCCAGAGCATCGCCGGAACGCGGTGATTTGCAAAATGTCGTTGGGCATAATTGCAAAGGCTTCTCGGCAGTAACATTGTTACCCTGAGGATGCATTGGGACATAACGAGTAAAGTTATGAGAAATGCGGTCTGTGGCGGGGCTAGACAATAAAATTATGGACATTTGGGTCCAAGTTTAGGACCAGGTCAAGTGATTGTGCTGTGTGAAAACTATTATTGTTTCTGGAAATAGAATGGAAAATATTTATTTTTCTTCAAGTGAACTAAGGCACACCAATCACTTATACTAGAGGCATTAATGACAATTTAAAGAAACGTTTATAAACTAATATAAACTATAATAATATATAAACAGTACATAAACTACAAATGAATATAAATACTTGCATACTGAGTTTTCAAATATGCTGTAGGAAGATTATTGCTCAAATCAAATCAAATACATATACGTGTTTGGATAAACAGTGTAGTATACTTACTACACTAAACTACTTTATAGTATAGTGTAGGCAAATTTAAATTTTACATAATTTGTCCTCTATGCTTTACCAATTGGCTTTCATCTCTCTGCTTTTTTTTAACGATTGTTCGAAATATTATAGTTTTAATAAAGTCACGATTAATTGAATTGAATTGGTAAAGTGATTTTGATTTAAAAGGTATGTATTTTTAATAAACAAACGTATCAAGATTATTTACATGTTTTTTGAGTACTTAAACATAGTGTGTCCTCGTAAGGCCCGACCTTAAAAATAACAATTAAGTTTTAAATCACTTGAAGACATCGGGCCTTAGAAGGTTAAGTGCTTTGAAAACATAGTATTTTCTAAGGTTAACACGAGTACTAGACATAATTTAAACTGTTTTATACGGTTTTCACTCGTTTATTATATTTTTACAATTTTCCGACGTTTCGGCACTTACAGGTGCCGTGGTCTCGGAAACGTCAGAAAATTGTAAAAATATAATAAACAAATGAAATCCGTATAAAACAGTATTAATTGCTTTAAAAACATGTAAACAATCGATTTAATGGACTACAGACTGTGTTAGCTAGATCTCGACTGACGACACCTAAAAAAAGAAACGATTTCCTTTAAAATAATTCAAACTTGATTCGACTGCTGCACCGGCCAGCTATTGTAAACACGTATCATTACAGTACCTACCACCTTACTAGAAATAAACACTGATTAAAACTGATACTGCTATCTTCCCCAGATAAGCACCGATACGATAGACGAAAGGAAGAACATTTTCAAACAATAGGTATTGGTAAACATTTTCACCTGTTACCTTTCCTCCAAAGCAGCAGCATCCTTTTCTTTATTTGGTTAACTATCTAGTATTCAGAATTTGGTAACTAATATTACACTATTTTGGAACGGATAGGAACAATACTTTAATATTTCTTACTTTCGCTAGAATTTCCATAAAATTTAAAATATATCTCGTGATTTATCACATGAACGAATTACTTATAGCTCATTATTTATTTAAATTTTAGAATAACTCTTTGTTTTCCATTTGACACCAGCCTTTTGCAACACTTTTTATACCTCTTGTAAACTATTTACAACATTTCATATACCGATATGTCTGTTTTACTTTTCCTACGTCTAAGTTTCAATGTCCTGAACGCGTGATGCCACAAAAAGTTTATCTTGAAGTGCAATGAAAATAACTGCTTCTCCAAGTCTCATACAAGCTTTTCTTCCGTAAACTTGACCGGCTTTTGCAGAATGGTCACTGTGTTATCAGCTTTGACTACAGAGTTAACTTTAACTACCGAATCGTTGTTGTTAGTTAAATTGTCCTTATTTTCACTTAGACCTGTTTTTGTTTCTTTGCTTGGTTTGACATCGTTATTATTTTCAATATAATCTTTTTTTACTGTTTGGTTCTGGCATTTAGTCGCTATTTTTAGTGGTTCACTATGACTGTGGTTCGTGCATGGTTTATTCTCTTTGCAGTTTTGTGGATAGTGATGAAGAATAGCCGTTGTGTCGAAAGTGATTTTGCCATACTTTACAAATTCAGTTGGTTTCTTATCCTGCTTACTTGTACTAGGTCCTAAGTCGATATCTGTTACGCTATTTGGTGTTTCTTTTTCTTTTCTTCTTGTTGTATCATCTGTCGGACTGGCATCGACGAAAATGCCATCGAATATCTCCTTAGTATCCTCTAAGAGTTCTAAAACTACGTCCTTGCTCTTACGCAAGTTTTCCATATAATTATTATGTAACGTCATTTCAGTGGTGTGGTTTTTCTTCAAGTTCAGCGTCGTCTGTAACTTTTTTACTTGTTTCTCGTCCGTTGTGTATCACAATGGCTTCTCCTGTGGATTTTTCTGATGATTCAACGAATAATCCTTTTTAACCGCGGCCATATCTACCGCGGTCTTTCCTAGCTATGTCTGCGACTGGACCATAGATATGCTGGTTGTCTCGGTGACAATAGTCGGTGCTGGGAAGTCATCGCCAGTGGAATCGTAGAAAGAGAATTCGCAACACATTATACACTTGAGAAATCTCGGTACTTCCACGTAAATAGCATTCGGAATCGGTATCAGTGGTGACGTCGACGCCTTATAATACAAATAATCAGGGTTATCTCTGTATTTCTCGTCCGAAGATCGTTCCAACAGCGGTATGCCTGATAAGAACAGTATGATCGACATGGTAAATAGCGGAGACAGAATCGAAACCCATTCGGCGCCTTGAATCACGTTCAGAGATATTATAAAAATCCCCCACCAAAGGACTACTTCGCCGAAATAATTCGGATGTCTGGATACACCCCATAGGCCATCATTGCACCATTTCCCTTGATTAGCTGGCTCTTGCCGGAAGGCAAACTTTTGCAAATCCGCGTAGGTTTCAATCAACAATCCTATGACGAACACCCCAGCGCCCGCGGAGTCTAACGTTGTCATTGTTTTCGGTGATTTCGGATATGAATGGTGCGGCGAATTAATAATTATAACTGGCAGGCTAACCACGAACACCCATACGGCTTGGAAACTGTAAAACACTGCGAATCTCAGCGTGTTGCTCTTTCGATCTTCGAATTGTTTATCTCTACCTATGTGATAGATTCGGTACAAGAGGTAGCCAGACAACCTCGCGCCCCAAACGCATACGAATGCTGTGACCATGAGCTGTCTGCTGTCGTAGCTTTTGAGACCACTTCCACTCTGTCCCAAGAAGAACGTAAGCAAAGCGATGATGATAAAGTTGGCTCCACCAGTGAAATCCGTTACTCTGTCGCTCTGGAAAACCGAGGCTATTAGGAAAAACAGGATTTGCATCGCCACTGTCACCATTGCACTTACAGCGAAGTTGTTCTTATCTATTAGAGGTATCATGTTGTTGTTTTTGCTAACTAAAATATCTAGTTCATCTGGGAGTTGTACTGCGTTATGTATTACTGTCGCAATGGCGTAATCTGGCACAACATACGGGGTTAACACGGTTTCTTCATTATTTTTCACACTTCACTCTTATCTGTAATCATCTCGTTATTTGACTGCTTAGACGTTACGTGTTTTAGTTATAATTTGAACGGTTTGTAAAGTGCTGTATTTAATTATGTTTATGTGGTTTCTGGGTTTGAAGGAGGCGTGCAAAGCTTTGGTGAAACATGCTGTTACTACTACGGAAATAACTTTGGACTGCGTGGAGCGCATGCGCGGAGCTTTCGTTCGCGCATGCGTGTTGTAAACATCTGTTATTTTGAGCCTTATGCTTTGGGCACACTCACTAGTGTACCTACATTCTTGAGATACTTTTGTCTGTTCTGCGCTTTTGTATATTTTAATTTTTTTTTTTATTTTTTTTTATTAATCATTTATTTACACTTACACACACAAATTCGTACTTTGTCAGCGTCAGTAGCGTCACATGGAGGTGATTAAGCTCTTTCTAAGAGGAGGCCCATACGCTTAAGTTAGTGGACTGTATTATACAATCGGACTAACTGTCAGTTTCTGAATTGAAAATATCACTTAGCAAATACTTCAGTACGGCTCGATTTGACAGATTAAAAAAAAATAAAGGAACTGACATACTTGCAGATACTTAAGCTTTTTAATTGGCATTTGCATCTACGTAATGTGATAAGGATTAAATAGTATTTAACTAAAATTTGTAAATACGTAAAAATCTCGTGTGACGGTGTTTGTTACCGAACTACTACGAAACGGCTTGAACGATTTTTATGAAAACCTATTTAGAGGCTAAAAATTCCACCCATGCCGGGATTCAAACCCGCGACCTCTGGCTATCCGTGCCAGAGGTCTACGTATCTGGCTGTACGTAATACAGATAATATTGTAAAGGGGTTCGAAATTTCACAGATGCCGGTGAATCGCCCATTAGCTCAGTTGGAAAGAGCGCTGGCACGGATAGCCAGAGTTCACGGGTTCGAATCCCGGCATGGGTGGATTTTTTAGCCTCTAAATAGGTTTTTAAAATTTTCCTTAGCACAGGTTAGTGCATTAAATATAATATAATCGATATTTATGATTTTTTTTTTGTGTATTTGGTAGGTCTAAAATAGATTGTAAATAATGGGCAATAATTGACGCCAATTGTACCGTATCTTTGTAAATATTTTATGTTTGTTTTTTCCTGGTGTATAAAGAATATTCTTATCTTAATAGTGCACTTTTGATAAATGATAAAAACGTATCCGAAACCAACGTGCGTGCATGCAACGATTAATGAATGTCGATGACGCGGAAGAGATCTGGCAACTGGTGTAAAGTACATTTTATGCCAAAAGGGCTACTGTAGCAGAAAAGATTATTTAGATGACAAAGATGTCTGGAATTAAAGCCAGTACAATGCATGAGTTCTACATTTTGAAATAATTATGTAAACTCTGTGAAGACTAACTTTGGAGGTTTTTTGTCCATTTTTTCTCCAAAATGATCTAGGTTTTGCCTATTCTAAGTATTGTAATCTTCCGTTCTATGTTGCCATTCATATTGTATGGTCTATTTGGTATTATGGTTTATGAATAAACATTTCTTACTCTTACTTATTCTTATTCCCATTTGATTATTCCCACTGGGTGTTGTCGTACATTTGTAGAAATTGTCCCAGTCTGGGTATATTTTCATGTCTGCGATGTGCCTGGTTACCACTTCCAAACTAGGATACCTGGCACAAGGTATCCTAGTTTGGGACCAGGACGAGTGATTGTGCTTTGCGGAAAATATTTTTGTTATTTTAATAAACTGGAATTTATTGTAGAAATAACAATACCACTGGCTAACTGTGAAGGAAAACGTCGTGAGGAAACCTGAGTGTCTGAGGGGGTAGAATACCTCTGCGCTTTAAATTGCCAATCCATGGGCACGCGTGGTAATTTAGCCCACTCTCTCTCTCTCTCTGAGAAAAAGACTATGCTCTGCAGATGCTCTGGAATGTTTATAGACTACGTAAAAAGAAAATTGGCACATATTAATACACCATTGTATTAATAATTTCCATTCACATGGCTAAGTTAGAAACGTAGATGCTGACGTCACTCAAATGTATTAAAAGCTTGCTACCTGGAACTGGGTCAAGTGTGTGACGTCATTCGGGGACTAGGTCAAAGCACTGTAGCGACCTGAAGACGACCTGTGATCTCTATGTAAATAAATACATACTCGTAATAGTATTTCTTAAAGATTAGCGATACTCATACATAGTTATATATTAAACGGGTATAATCGCGATTATGTATAAGGTAATTACGTTTTACCTAATGAATAATCGCGATTTGACTATATAACTATACTCGTAATACTAGCTGCGTTATTAATTAGAAGTTTCTTATATTTTTTTATACAACTATTTTGTAACTCTATTAATATGTAAACACTAAATAAGATTAAAAACTTATTTAGAGGCTAAAAAATTCACCCATGCCGGGATTCAAACCCGCAACCTCTGGCTATCCGTGCCAGCGCTCTACCAATTGAGCCAATGGGCGACTCACCGGCATCAGTGAAATTTTGAACCTCTTTACACTATTCTCTGTATTACGTACAGGTAGTACAGTCGCCCATTGGCTCAATTGGTAGAGCGCTGGCACGGATAGCCAGAGGGTGCGGGTTCGAATCCCGGCATGGGTGAAATTTTTAGCCTCTAAATAGGTTTTTAAATTTGTTCTTAGCACGGGTTAGTGCATTAAAAATAAAAATAGTATACTAAATAAGTTAATTAGTAATAGTTGTTAATAAGTATGTTAATCATGTTAGTTTTGTAGATAATAGCATTGTAAATATTTTTGTCAAGTAAAATTACATTAAATTAAATCTTATTAATTTAAAAACTAATTGTTGACTTAATGCACGGTTCAAGAAACTAAGATTTGTTGTAGTTTCTGTATTAATTCTGTGTAATTTCATTTTTATGTACAGTAAAGTATTCTCTACCTACCTGCTTCTAATATATTATATGGAGACGAGCTAAGAAAGAAATTCCACATTGTTTATTATTCATCCATGTTATTTAGTACATTCTAACCAAAACGAGTTATTAATCACGAAGTTTTCAAACACTGTAATTTAAATATTTCTTTTCTACCAAAGAACCAACCGGAGGTCAGCTTACAATAACATAACACATACATTGCTTCTGCCCCCACACTAGGATACCCTGTGTCGTGGGAACCAGAAACAACGACATCACAAACATGTAATCCAAGACCTGGTTTTTTTTTGTTCCCAGTCGGGATTTGAACCCGGGGCCTCTTGCATGGTAGGCAGACGCGCCACCGCTACGCCACAGAGGTCGTACAATGTACGTATACATCCTATAAATATGATATTGCGTGGCCTGCTTTGTCCGCATGATTCATACAGTTAGAAATAATATTAAAAAGTAATATTATTCATAAAGATGATACATTACACTTAGCACCAAGTTTTACTTTAATTTATTACATGTGAAAGTGCTAAGATTTAGATCCGCTGCATCCTAAAAGAGGGATAAGTCCCTGTAGCTTAGGGTAAGCAGTGCTCATCCTCAGTTATATGTTACAATATAATAGAATGAAAAAAAATGGTTATTTAATTTTAAGTTGTATATATCATCTATTTTTCCCGCGGGTGTCGTAAAAGGCGACTAAGGGACACAAGCTGGGGGGTGGGCAGCAGCGCCCCCTGCAGTACAATTCCACCAAACTGCGATCCCCAACCCGCATGCCAAGTGTGGGTATTATGGACATTACCCCTCAATGATGGCACGACGTTGCGCTATGGCGCTCATTAGGGGAGGGCTAAGTCCAGCAGTGGACTAATATAGCCTGAAGAAGAAGAAGATATCATCTATAGGTACTTGTAGTATGCAATAAACCACTGAGTATTAAGTATTGAGCACATGATCGCAGAAAAGAAATACCGGGAAATACCCGGCGGTATTACAGTAAAATAGTTAGTCACTAACGAAGGAAATAGTATTAAGCAAGCATCAGCGAAAGACAACAAAATGAAGTTTTTAATTGGCTGGCAGTCACATCTTAATATATTACACAATTATTATAAAAGCGAAAGTTCGTGAGTGTGTATGTTTGTTACTTCTTCACGTCTAAACGGCTGGAGGGATTTTAATAAAATTTGGTAAGGAGTTAGCTGACACCCTGGATTTACACATAGGCTACGTTTTACTGCGGGAAAATATTTACTGGTTAATGTACAATTTATTTTCCCTAATAAACCGCGGGTAACTCCGCGGGGCACAGCTGGTAAATAAATAAAATAAAGATAAGATAAAGGTAAAGATAAAGATATTTTATTTGCTAAAAAGATGTTGCATGTTTACAATACTTGCGGTATCTGCACTAGACTTTAAATCTGTATCGCAGAGACCTGAATAAGTTTTCTAAAATAATTGTCGACTGGTTCGGTAACGCTATGAAAAAAGTTATACAATCTATATAATGAGATCTTAGGGAAAACAAAAACAACTTTAGACTAGGTTTGAAGATACATCTTAAGAAAATATATAATGTAAAAAATGTATGCGTGTGTGTGTGTGTGTGTGTGTGTGTGTGTCGGAAAGAGAGATAGTATTTTTCTTTAAACACAAGCATTAAGAGTCTCTTCAGTTGTTTGGTAGTCCATATCTTGGAGCCTAGCCTCTATGGCTCGTTTAGCTTTGCTTGTAGGAAGATTTTTGATGTTATCAATGTGTGGGCAAATTTTGTTATATATTTTGTATAAAAGAAAATGGAGGAAAACGTCTGGCAAATGTTGTACGAATAGAGGTTGATATGTTGACGTTGATGCCGGTAATTGCCCATTAGCTCAGTTGGGAGAGCGCTGGCACGGTTAGCCAGAAGTCGCGGGTTCGAGTCCCGGCATGGGTGGAATTTTTAGCCTCTAAGTAGGTTTTTGGTAAAAAAAATCGTTAGTGCAAGAAAAAGATATAATCATGTGGGTACAGCGATATCATTCCGATGTAAAACCTTACTGTAAAGTAGGTGCTCGGGGCTGCAAGTGACGCAAATTACTTCCGCCAGATGTCGCTGCCTGTATGTAATACAGAGAGTATTGTAAAGAGGTTCGAAATTTCACTCATGCCAGTAATTTCCCATTAGTTCAGTTAGGAGAGCGCTGGCACGGTTAGCCAGAGGTCGCGGGTTCGAGTCATGGCATGGGTGGAATTTTTAGCCTCTAAATAGGTTTTATTTTTTTAAAATTTTCCTTATCGTGGGCTTGTGCATCAAAAAGAATATAATCTTTATAATATTTTTAATGCACTAGCCCGTGCTAAGGACAATTTTTAAAAACCCATTAAGGGCCGATTCGACCAAACTATTTATGCTTGTACTATTTTTATTTTTAATGCACTAACCCGTGCTAAGGACAAATTTAAAAACCTATTTAGAGGCTAAAAATTTCACCCATGCCGGGATTCGAACCTGCAACCTCTGGCTATCCGTGCCAGCGCTCTACCAATTATTTATGCTTGGTATAAGTGCTAATCTTGGAATAAATCTAGAATTTAACAAGAGAATTTCTCGATTTATTCCAAGATTAGCACTTATACCAAGCATAAATAGTTTGGTCGAATCGGCCCTTAGAGGCTAAAAATTCCACCCACGCCGGGATTCGAACCCGCAACCTCTGGCTATCCGTGCCAGCGCTCTTTTCAACTGAGCTAATGGGCGACTCACCGGCATCAGTGAAATTTCGAACCTCTTTACAACATTCTCTGTATTACGTACAGGCACATCTGGCTGAAGTAATTTGCATCACTTGCAGCCCCATGAGTGGAATTTTCTTATCTTTTTTGTGTTTAATTCTAATTTAATAATTCGAATTTTCTAAATAGGTTTCTAAGAATATAATCATGTTGACGACTGATGAATTCAGTTAATTAGGTATGTGAAACTAGCGGTATTATGTACTCGTAGACGCCTCTATCGGAGGTTAACACGTTTATCACTTAGCGCATGATTATGCGGACAAAGAACAATAAATTTCTAGATAAAGATGGTTATTCATTCTTAACGCTGATATGGGAGGTAATAGGGAATATTGTAAGTAACAATTGGAATGTACGTTAATGATTTAATTTTAAATGTAGTGTAGGACGCTCTCCGACCGGGTGGGATGACGATCTGCAAAAACTGCCGGCAGTTTGCTGGATGCGGCAAGCTGAAGACACGGCGCTATGGCGTTCATTAGGGGAGGGCTATGTCCAGCAGTGGACTAATATAGCCTGAAGAAGAAGCAGATTTACTTTTGGTATTTTACTGCTATGAAAGTGGAAGTGGAAATATTTGATGTAGGTACCATAAAATCTGTGCTCGGCGCAAATTTGTATGTATGGTTGTTCACTCATTGACGCCAGAACAGTGTGCAATAAAATTCGGCACTGAGATAATTTACAGTCAGGAGTAGCACATAGGCTTCTTCATGATTTCTTAATTTCCATGATTTCTGAATCATTCGCGATACTCATACATAGTATTTTAAACTAGTCTTATCGCGATTATTTATAAGGTAAAACGTAATTACCTTCGTTCCCGACGTTCGTTCGCCGACCACGGCAACCGCAACGCTGTCATCTAAGATTTGCTGGAAGAAACCTATTTCAGAGACAAGCACGCCTTTGTACATGTTATTTCTTATGTAATGTCCTGTCCAACGTTACGCAATAGAATAAATTTAATAAAGTCGGGAATTACGATAATTACGTTTTACCTGATCAATTATCGCGATTAGAACCGTTTAATATATAAATAAGGACATAAAAAGTAGCCACTTTTGTATCCTAAACATATAAGTATAATTTTTTTTTCGCGAGAGATGTCTTGAGCAGCTGCTATACCCTATTTATTGAAGCTTGAGACAACAGGTAAACACAGAAATAGTGATTCTCAAACTTTTATCGGAAGAAACAGCACGCTCGCGTCAACAAGTTGGGAGAATGAAAATGGCGGTTATAACCCGAACGAAAATAAAATAGCATCTTTTAAATGAGAACGTTTGCATTACATTACATCTTTAATGAGCAGTGTTATAACTTATATAACACTACGTTCAAAATTTGTGAAGCGCTGACTTTTTGGGTTATTTTTAGTGCCACATTTCTATTAAAAAGTTATGTACTAAAATAAAATTTATATAAAATGCATTATTTACCAAAATATGAAAACTAAATTGAATATTTATTTTTTTTCAAACATATTAGGTATATATTTTTACGATACTTTTAACAATCAATTTCGATTTTTTTTAATTTTATTTCTGATTAATAACAAACTTGGCATAATAAATTACCCTTTCTATTGTTTGTTTACCTTTTGTCTCAAGCTTCAATAAATAGGGTATAGTATATAATATTTTGGTACAGTGCTACACAAGAAATAAGTCTCGCGGATGTCATCTCGCGGAGTATTGGTTGATTCAACGTCATCGATGCAGGTGACTATTAGTTTGGCAATATTAGCGTGAGTGAAATATGTAGCGCTACTGCGGCAATCAATTCTGCACCTTATCCGTATCGGTTAAAGATCATGTTGAATGTACTTATAGCTTCGGGTTGTTTCGTTACACTTCTTCCTAGTCTGCGCGAACGTAGATTCCCGAAGGGACTTTTATGATGTGTAGTACTGTACTCACGTGTTGACATTCTCGACTTCCAGGTCCATCTGGTTGATGTAGAGGGTAGCCATGTCAGCCAAGATCAGGCGGAACTCTTCGGATTGATTCAAGAATTGACGGGCTGAGACACCACCCAGAAACACCTGTAGGGTTCAAACATGATCAATTAATAAAAAAAAATTTGCAGGTAAAATTACATTACGCACTGTGTTTGGCCTTAAATTACAGTATTCTATAACGGCATTCAACAAACAGAATTTAAATTCTTTACATTACATTGTATTATCAGATTCAATAAACAGAGTGTAAATTCCATACATTACATTTAAAATATAAAATATTTTTTACACGGGCGAAAGTATTGCAGGCCCCGCACTTGGTAAATTTGGATTATTTTACTTTCTATTATGACATTCAACAAACAGAATGTAAATTTCTTACAATGCATTGTATCGTGGTATTCCACAAATAGAACGTAAATTCCCTACATTACATGGTATAATGGCATGCTACAAAAAGGATGTAAATTCCATACATTACATTATATTATGGGATTTAACAAACAGAAATTAAATTCACAGAAATTTAAATCCACATTCACAAGCGAAAGTATTGCGAGCCTCGCACTTGGTGATTCTGTATTATTAATTAATTGTATTATGACATTCAACAAACAGAATGTAAATTTCTTACCATGCATGTACCGTGGTATTCAACAAATACAACCTAAATTCCCTACATTACTTGTATAATGCCATGCTACAAACAGGATGTAAATTTCATACATTACATTGTATTATGACATGTAACAGAGTATAAATTCCTTATATTACATTGTA
The DNA here is from genome assembly GCA_934045075.1 of Yponomeuta sedellus. Lineage (NCBI taxonomy): Eukaryota > Metazoa > Arthropoda > Insecta > Lepidoptera > Yponomeutidae > Yponomeuta > Yponomeuta sedellus. The sequence continues at coordinate 750,617 of OW203745.1, read as the reverse complement.
TTTTCTCATTCAAGAGAATGTAAATTCCTTACATTGAAATACATTCCAGATTTCTCACCTGTATAGAATGATGTGGTTGCACAATCGCCTCTGGTTCGGGAATCGGTACTGGAACCTCAGCCAAAGGCACTGCAAAGAAACAAAAACTTACAATAAATACAGAAAATATTGATGGATAGAATATTCTTTATTTTACATTAACCAGTACACCATAATGTAAGGTTTCGAAGATTGTAGTTTTGGTTGACAAATTGATTAAATTATTTATGTATTGAGAACTAGCAAAAATTTTTTTTAATAAGTCTAACCAAAGTGTTTTATTCTCAATTACATACAAACTTTGAATTATTGATTTACAAGTTAAACTAGGTGTCCATTTCAAAATCTAGCTTACTTTGGATGAAAAATTTACAAAAAAAACTCCAAACAATTTTATCTATAAGTTATCTATAATAAGCACAGAACATATTTTATGTTCTGTGATAATAAGATATACAACTCATGCATTGTACTGACTTTAATTCCAAACATCATTGTCATCTGCCTTTAGTTATAGCAGGTCTTTTGGCACAGAGTGTACTTTGCATATTTTTTAACCGCGTTCCAGACAAGCTTACTGTAATCAGAGCGGCCATGTTCGAAGATAAATGGTTATTTTTAAACCAAAACTTCCGAAAATCAAAATCAGAGCTAAACCTGGTCGGACTCTTCCGTCAAAAATCAAATAATGGTTGGTATTCACACTCTCTTTAAATATTAATAACTAAAGTAGGCCATTATTAAAATTAACGTTTTTATGGTCTTTCTTTGCGGCTCAGCCTGTATAATGGTAAATCAATGTAACGACCATTATTGTGTAATCTTGTAAATTCTTGTATACTCTTACAGAAACTTGTAAATTCTTGTATATACGATTCTCACTCCTCAGATTCTCTTACGATAGCTTGTATAATGGTATACAATGTTTGTATACTCTTGTGAAATCTGGTAAACTCTTATAGACTCCTGTACGTAATACAGAGAATATTGTAAAGAGGTTCGAAATTTCACTGATGCTGGTGAGTCGCCCATTAGCTCAGTTGGGAGAGCGGTGGCACGGTTAGCCAGAGGTCGCGGGTTCGAGTCCCGGCATGGGTGGAATTTTTAGCCTCTAAATACGTTTTTAAGACTCTCATAGATTCTTGTAAATTCTTTTACACACACTTCGCACTCCTCAGATATCTACAGATTCAATTTACAGCTGAAAAGTTAAAGACCAACTTTAATGATTGTTATAATGACAATAAGGACTTACTTGGAAATCCCTTGAGTAATTTAAGGAAATAATCGGTAACTGAATTATAATTAGAATGAGTCATTAGCATTACCCACGAAGTTGAATCAGAAAGTTGTCTTTTGTGGTCAAATAATTATATTATATGTCTACTTCAAAGTTGGTTAGACCTGAGATTAACATAACATTTACATACAAGCACGTACATTGCTTCTGGCCCCACACTAGGATACCCTGTGTCGTGGGAACTAGAAACAACGACATCACAAACTTGTAAACATCTAAGACCTGGGCTATTTTTTTGTTCCCAGCCGGGATTCGAACCCGGGACCTAGGGACCTAAAAATGCGGCAAAATGGTTCCAGTAAAGAATGGTACGGCAGTATTTGCTGCGCGCAAGACTTGGCGGGGCCGCTGCCGTGGCCTCCGATAACAAAGTCATCGGATTCAAACCCACGACCTCTCGATTAAGAAGCCGGTGTTGTACTGCTGCGCTGCCACCGGTCATTTGGAATTATAACTTGTATACAATGGAAGAGATGATAACGTTGATTCCTATTCCTTATATAAAAACGGTTGATTTAATTTTTAGAAGCGCTCGTGGCATAGCTAGCCCAGATTGGAATCAATCACTTGGGTTAAGCAACAACCGGCGCGGCCTGGTACTGGATGGATGACCATCTCGTGACTACCATTTTTTCTGAGCGCTGCCGTGCTTCGCAAGGCACGTTAAGCCATTGATGCCGGCTGGCAGATAATGACAGTCGTTAAGCTATGTCAGAGGCCTTATGGGTTGATAACTTCTGGCATTAAGACCAGCCACTAGCCCTGCAAGCCTCCACTAATCCGGACTGGGCTCTCGTGGTGGAGTATAGCCTATACCTTCCTCAGGGAAGAGACCCGTGCCCCTCGGTGGGGGCATAATAAGATGATTATGATGGATGAGTATGGCCAAGTGCAGAAAGCAGTGGCGTGGCTTGGGAGAGGCCTATGTCCAGCCGTGGACGTGCACTGGCTGTTTTATTAATTGATAGTGGATATCGCGTTTGATTGGTTATCTAGGGCGTGACACAGATATTGAGCCATATAATTTATAAGTAATTTATAGGGCAGACACAATGTTTGCGTCGCCAGTGCTTGCGCCGCGGCGGACGTAGCTCAATGACGTTCCATGCTTTACGAAATATGCGCTGCCCTGCGCTGCGCTGTGCTGCGTCACCTGCGTCTCAGCATGCGCCCAGCCGTACCGTCGGCGAAGTAAAGGCCCTACCTACCGCACTCTACCTACCGCAACTTGGTAATAAAAGCGAGAACGTGTGTGTCGGACGTTATTACTCGATACTCATTGTAAATATGTTTATTAAAATCAGTTTGTTAAATTAATACTGTCTCGATAAGACCGCCAATTGTATAGCATTACTTAGATTCGAGATCTCATGCTTGTATTCTTTTTTTTGGTTGTGCAATAAAGTGTTCTCTATCTCATCATTTTATGAACTAACTCCTTCACACACTGTTGCTGCAAAATCGTCCAATCCACGTTAACGTTACCCCGTTGACTCAGAAAATTAACCAATCCATTTCTACAACTAGCACCTGATTCACATAAATAGAGAATTGGCACTGATTGCTGTAATACAGGTGATAAGCCTAGCACAGCAACAGAAGTTAATACAATTTATAGACGCCCTAACTAGATTACTTGTGATTTATACCAACTCTGTAATTCTTTTTGGAAATAAACATTTTTATTATTATTTATTATTTATCTTGTAATTTCGTTGATAAAAACCGACCGTCAGGCCATCAATTTGTCGATGGATAGAGAACCCTTTATCTTCTATAATATAAAAACGAATGGCTGAATGTGTTGGTAAGCGCAAATCTCGAGAGCAGCTGAACCGATCTCGCTGATTATTTTTTTTAGAATTTTCCTTGAAGTACGAGGATAGTTCTTACGGAGAGAAAAATAAAAAAAAAATTAAAGAATCAACTGTTAGGCGGTACGAAGTTCGCTGGGTCGGAGTGCTTAGTGCGAGTTTTTTAACTGTTCGATCGCGTTAACGTAAACTCATATTTCTATGGCATCGAGGAAGCGCCACCAAGCGACAAGTATGGAAATTAAAATTGCTGAGTGCGAGTTGTAATAGTTTACGTTGAAAAGTGAACACGTTTACCAGCCAAAACACGAATAAACGCGAGTGCGAGTTGTACTGTGACAGCGTTTTGCCAGTTCGAACGGTTAACTTACTCATACTCACTACTCAATGCTCGATTAACGCGGTAGTAAAGTATCTGTCAAACTCGCACTAAGCACTCAGCTAGTTAGTTGTACATGGAAATTGAAATTACACACGGCTGGGTTTCTATACCATATAGATCTATGTTGGTACACCACTTACTGAGAAGATTTAAGCTGAGTTGGAAGCCTCTGTTGCTGAGCAATGGCATTCCCGGCTGAGACTGGAACCTTATGAACATGCGGTTGACGTCCAGGAATCGGTAGCGACGCTCTGAGCGCAGCTGGTAGGAGAAGATCAACCCGTCGGAGCCTGACTCGTCTATTCCACCTGGAAACGTGACGCTTGTTTTAGTTCAGGGAAAGAATTATGCGTATGGAGCTACTCTGTCTCTGGATTACAGATATTCAAGAAATATTTTAAAAATCTATTTAGAGGCTAAAAATTCCTCCCAGCTAAAAATAAGCTCCCAACTGAGCTAATGGGCAAGTGCCGGCATCAGCGAAATTTCGAACCTCTTTACAATATTCTCTGTATTATTTACAGCCAGCGACACCTGGGTGAAGTAATTTGTATTACTTGCAGCCCCGAGTACCTACTCTGCAGTTAGGTTAGGTTACATCGGGACGATACATCGGAATGATATCGTTGTACCCACATGTTTAAATAGGTTTTTAAAATATTTCGCTGATTTCGAACCGATTTCGCTGATTATTCCTTGAAGTACGAAGATGGTTCTTACGGAGAGAAAAACAAAAAAATATATTAAAGAATCGACTGTTAGGCGGTACGAAGTTCGCTGGGTCGGAGTGCTTAGTGCGAGTTATTTAACCACTCGATCGCGTTAACGTAAACTCATATTTCTATGGCATCGAGGAAGCGCCACCTAGCGACAAATATGGAAATTAAAATTGCTGAGTGCGAGTTGTAATGGTTACGTTGAGAAGTGAACACGTTTACCAGCCAAAACACGAATAAATGCGAGTGCGAGTTGTACTGTGACAGCGTTTTGCCAGTTCGAACGGATAACTTACTCATACTCACTACTCAATGCTCGATTAACGCGGTAGTAAAGTTATTCGATTGGATCTGTCAAACTCGCACTAAGCACTCTGACGTATTCACATACTCAGCGCTTGAAGTTGCCAATCCGCGTTGGACACGCGAGGTGTTTTAGACCAGTATTTTCTCTCAGAGAGAAGGCCTGTGCCCTCAGTGGGCATCTATAGGCTGCATGTTTTTTATTGATTTTCCTTGGGTCGGGCTGTGATAGCAACTTCTTCTTCTTCAGGCTATATTAGTCCACTGCTGGACATCGCCCTCCCCTAATGAGCGCCATAGCGATAGGTTGTGCCATCATTAGGAGGTAATGCACATAATCCCCACGCTGGGCATGCGGGTTGGGGATCGCAGTTTGGTGGAATTGTACTGCAGGGGGCGCTGCTGCCCACCCCCCAGCTTGTGTCCCTTAGTCACCTTTTAGGACACCCGCGGGAAGAATTTGGGTTGGTGCTATTCTCTAAGCCGATACCAAACAGCATTGCAACCTAAATTTTTTAAAATTTAAAAAATGTATGTTGCTATGCTGTTGAGATATTTTTGTAGGACTTAAGAAGTATTCCAATAGGTAGGCTCCAAAATGCTCTACTAGATGGAATTATAAGTTCTTTTTCGATATTTTGTGGAGTTACGTATTCTGATAATTAGGCCAACGAAATGGCAATTTTTCAAGATGGTGGTGACCGAAAAGTAAACTAGAAAATTTTACTTAGCTACCAATGCAAGACATATCAAATCAAATATATTTTTGAATTTAGCTTTAAGGCCGCCAATTGTACTTTGTATCTTTACGTGTTTAAAATAAATGCTCTGGTATACAATAAAGAATTTTCTAATCTTATATTCAATTTACTATATTTGCGTAATCACAAGTATTGATACTATCGTTGTTTCTGGTTCCCACTATACAGGGTATCCTAGTGTTGGGCCAGAAGCAATGTATGTGCCTGTATGTAAATATTAAATGTTAAAATGCAGATGCAGATTATATTATAATGTAACATCTTCATGTATCAACACTCGACAATATTCTTGACAGTATTCCTTGCGCGCTACGGGGAAAATTGTACAAAGTTATGCCTGTGTATTTTGAAACACAAAGTTGCTGAGAAATTCCAAAGGCCAAATAGAATTCTGAATTGAAAATTTTGCTGATTAAATAGCTTAGTACGGTGCTCTCTTTTAATTTCTTAGAAAAGAGCGTGAAAACGTTACTTTAAGTATTTACTTAGTGAAATTCCCTTTTCAGAAACGGGCCCATGTAGTTAACAATTTACTTAGTAAAATTCTCAATTCAGAAACTAGCCTTTAATTTAGACAGATTAAAGGCTACTTTCCGAATTGAGAATTTGTTAAGTCAAAATTCAGTTACCAACGAGTCAGCAATTTCTGTATGAGGCATATTACGAAATTTGGGAATTTATATTTGCAGTGTAAATAGGCGAATAGTCTACGTTCTTCATATTTTTCGTAGAACTCACTATTTTCGGATTTTGTTACAACTTGCATAGGCCACATAATTATGTTATAAGAAAATAACTTACCAGGTTTCACAAGCAAGTAGTCGCCCATCATTCCATTGAGAGCCAAGTCGGTAACGTTCATCTCAATGCCCATACCCTCCCCGTCGATGATCCAATCGATTATGTTATTAGCTGGGTAGATTCCGGGATAGTTGGGCGACTGAATCACTGCAGTCTCATTAAATTTCAACGTTATGTAGACAGGAGCTACGTCGCGGTCGAAATTTTTGGAGTTTACGTTCAAGTCATCGGAATGATCAATGGCGAATTGTGTCATTAGAGTATTGACTTCAGCGCTTGTTAATTCTGAAGTTTCTTCTTGACGTAGAGCTTTGTCACCTTCTTGTGCTACCGTATTTATAATTTCTTGTACAGTTTGGTTAATGTTTTCAACCTGTTTCTGTAATGTTGCTTCATTTTGTTGTTCTTCTCCGTTTTCGTTTATAATGCCGTCGTTTAAAGAAACTCGGGTTCTAGGAATAACTTTAAGCAATTCTTCTATCATATTCTGGGATTCTTCATAAGCTGCCTTGTCTTCATCGTCGACTTTGTTATCATCGACTTCAATTTCTCCGTCATTATCGCTTTCGATAACGTTTTGTTTCTCGTTCCCGTATTCAATTATCTGTTTGTTCATATCATCAAGCTGCTGATTCTGTTCATCATCAACAAAATCATTCTCTGCTTCAATATCAAAATTATCGCTCTTTATGAAATCGTAATAGTCTTGACGCATATTCATAATACGCTTCTCGCCAGAATCAACAAATTCTTGCTTTTCTGGTTCTGGGTCTGGACTTTGCTTGGTTTTTATAGAATTTTCAACTGAATCGTTATCAGCGAGTTTATCTCTTGTTCCAAACAGCTCGTCTAAATCACTTTGTAAAATATTGTACACTTTACTGACTTTTTCTGAATAACTGATTTCATCAACAGAAGATTCCTTCAACATACTACGCTCTGCACCTTTGTTTGTTTTTTGTTTGTTATCATCTGCAGTTTTTTCTTTGCTTGCTTCTTCACCTCGGGTTTCGTTGTTACGATCGGCTAATACCTGCTCTTGGGTTATATCAACGTTAACACTTGCATTATCAGATTGATTATCTTTCTTGTAACTGTGTAACTCACTTTCCTGTGAATTATCATCTAGTATCTCTTCATCTTGGTCAAAATTACTGTCTTGATCTACACTTGCACTATTTTCTTCTAACACATTTTCATTGTAATCACTGAACAAACCAGGTATAAAATCTTCGTCACCTTGAGCATCTTCAGATTTATGTGTTTCTCGGAGCTCTATGCTCTCTTTACTTTTTTTGACGGCATTATCTTCATTTGTATGATTTTTTACATCTTCTTCTGTATTATGGTTGTCAGCGGAGGAGGAAACATTATCTTTTTCAATTTTCTCCACTTCTTCTGTATTTATTTTATTGTCTTGCTCTTCACTTTCTTTTGATTCTTGCAACACATTATCTTCCAAAAAACTGCCTTGGTCGTCATCACTCTTTTTGCTTAATTCATCATTTGCTTCATCAAATTTATTCTGTACTTGAGACCGATTATCTTCTATCTGATAGTCTAGAAGTAGTTTATTCTTCTTGTCTGTATCTTCTGTGGCTTTTGTGAGTAACTGATGTTTACCTTTCCAAAATTTATCATCACTTTCTTCATTGTTAGTGTCCAAGTCTTCATTGATTATTTGTTCGCTATTTTCTTCTTCACTACTTTTATTGTTATTGGCTTTCTCATCCATAAGTTGTTTGATTCTAGCGTAATAATTAATTAATATCTCGTCAACAATCTGTCCTTCATTATCCTCGTCTTGAGCAAGTTTTACAGGGAAAGAATTACTCTCGTCCTCATTTTGAGCAATATTTTGAGGCTTAGAAGGACTTCCGAAAATCTCATCCAAGTCTTTATCACTTAGGACCATATCTTCTGATAATTCATAATCGGGTACTATTTCACTTTTATCATTCTTATCTTGAGCATTTTCTGGATAAGGTTTACCTCCAAAAATTTCATCCAAATTTTTTTCATCGACGTTTTCGTCGTTATTAAAGAATGACTCATAGTCTTGGTCATCATTATCGTCTATGCCAACATCATCTTTTTGGACGTTAATCTGGTCGTCAGCTGCCTGTTTTTCTGGCTTAGGGTTTTCGAACGATTTGTCGTACATCTCGTCATCTCTCCATGACTGATCATCGTAGAAATCCATAGAGTCAGGATTTGTATCAATGGCTGTAACAAAACAAACTTCATTTAATTTATATAATTTTTCATTCAACTCAATAAAAAAACTATTAAATTCTCGCATTCATCCAGTTGGATGAGGCGGGAATTTAATAAAATTTTACTGTCCAACTACGATTTTGCAATAAGCCGTTTTCAGCATAATTTAACAAAACTATTTGTAGATGGTGCTTACAGGCGTAGCCATAGAAGGACCGGAATATGGCTGTCAAAATTAATCTACGCTACAGTGCCACCATCTTATCTGTTCAGTTGATAGCGGTGCTAGTGGAGAATTTGGGGGTGCCATTTGAGAATTTAATCAGAAAAAATGGAATATTTAAAGTCAAACGCCCGTCTTTAAATGTCAATAAAATATATCAATTCAATTCAATTCAATTTATTTCAACGTAAAGAATTTACATTCTGTTTGCTGAATGTAAAAATACAATTTAACATGAAAGTGAAAGCCGCTGCCTTCGGGCCGTAGTGTAGTGGAGAAAAAGGCAGCGGGAAAAAAAAAACTCCACTCTGGCCATCTTTTCTCAAGTCCTCTCATAAATCAACAAAAAGCGGAATGTTTCAATGTGGCACAGATAACTTGGTTGTGCTGTTAGCAAAATTTGACAGACGTGTCCCTGTTTTTGTATGTGCACTCCTATAAGCGCCATCTTTGAAGCGCTTTGTGAATGCTGAAAAAAGCTATTCTTCTTCTTCTACAGGCTATATTATTCCACTGCTGGACATAGCCCTCCCCTAATGAGCAAGGTTGTGCCATCATTGGGGGGTAAAACCCATAAAAAGGCTCATTAAAATGTTATTTAGCTATGGTTATACAAAAACGGAAAGACCCCTACCGTGTATCTTGTAAAATTGATTCAATAAAAATCTTATCTGTCTTATGTTATCATCACTTTCCTTATGTTCGCCTAGATTAAGATCAGGAACAGTGATGGTGTTATGTGGAAGGTAAGAAATACAAAACTAAATGTTTTCAATTTGAATTTAAACTTTCAGCGTTTCCTTGGCCAAGCCAACGCTATATTTGTTTTATAATCCGGGCTTGAAAACCTTGCGTGGGGAAATTTAAAAAAAATATCCTAATCGAACGCTTAAAGACTCTGATAAGTTTCCTTGGGTATATTGTTTGATACTAGATAATAATATATTTTTTTTGGAAACTCCCACAAATATTACAAACGCGATAGTTTGTAAGTTTGTTACTGTTTCACGAAAAACTACTGAATGGACTTTAACGAAACTTTACGACAATACAGCTTATTGTAGTGTTTAGTTAAGGGTAGGTAGACATTTTGAATTTACCTGCTTCCCGATTGTCGGCAGTCGTTACAGAGCATTAAACGGAGTTATTACTACCTAGTGGTTTTACTTATAATTTACCGTAAATACCATACTTATACATCAGAATAACACATAGGCTACAATTTATGACGATATTGTGTGAATTGTCTAAACTGTGGCGATAAGTGTCAAGTAATACACAATAGAAATATTAATCCTGTGCAGACGAAGTCGCGGGCGAGTTTAAATAAACCGGCTATGTGGTGATGGGCGACGTGCAGAGTAGTTCAGGGTTCCTTAGTTATAATACTACTATACATAGTTAGATCTGAGATTTCCGCACTTAGCCTTATAGTTGGGCCATTGTACGTAGCAAGCGCTGAGGTACGCTAACACCTCAGACACTAGGGTTTCCTCACGATGTTTTCCTTCACCGTCAGCGAGTAGTATTGCTACTATAATTTCACAAATGTACATAACTTTACTTAGAAAACAAAGTCATTGATATATTGATGGTACATGCCGGGGTTCGAACCCACGACCTCCCGGTTGAGAAGCCGGAGTTGTACACCGCTCCGCTACCACCGCTCTTCTACTACTATACATAGTTAGAATGTTTTCGGGGTTTAATCGCGTAGTAATTTATTGCTATTTTACCTCGAGGTTTCGACGACGTTACAGCCATCGTGGTCACGAGAAGACCGATGGCTGGCGCCCATTCGCATCTTGGGCTGATGAGGTTTCAGACTACCCTCAATCAGCTATCACAAAGCACTATTAGGGTTCCGACACACTACACTGACAATGTCGGACGATAAGCCATGCGACTTTTTTCTACTCGAACACATCTTGATGACCGGAACCCACGTTTGCGAAAGTTTGAAACCACATTCCCGATTAAAATTGTTGGGTTTTTTAATTTCAACCGCTTCACGCACAATTCGGCTATAGTAATGGCGATCGTTGGAAAGTACCGATGGTTTGTGTAATTCTATCCAGTGGTTTGATGCTAATACTTAGTGTACAAATCGCGAAAGTTTAAAATATGTTACAACTATACATATTTGGAAGCCCTAATACGCGCTAATTGTTCCCGAGCATGGGCTTAAAAACTGCCTAACGCTCACTACAGTCAACACTGTTGTGCCCTTCATTGATTTGATAGTTCTCCATAGTATTTTTGGAAACAAATTAATTTAAAATTGCCCTTAGCACGGGTTAGTGCATTAAAAAGAATATAATCATGTGGGTAGGCGATATCATTCCGATGTCAAAACCTAACTGCAGTAAGGTACTCGGGGCTGCAGGTGATGCAAATTACTTCAGCCAGATGTTGCTGCCTGTACGTAATAGAGAGAGTATTGTAAAGAGGTTCGCAATTTCACTGATGTCGGTGGTCGCCCATTAGCTCAATTGAGGAGAGCAGAGTTCGCGGGTACGAGTCCCGGCGTGGGTGGAATTTTTACCCTCGAAATAATTTTTTAACAAATTAATAGTTTTGTGAATAATATCATCCGTTACCCGTTATGCGTTGATTGGAAAAATAGGGGAATTCATTTATTTCCCATGGAAGCTAAAGAAGAAAACTCTGGGAGTAAGCTCTTCGTAGAAACTTTGGAAAAGTAGTACTTCGTCAAGACTATTTGCCAATTTTCCACCTGAAGATTACTATGGACGCAATTCATATACAGGTGACGAATCTCTACATAAAGTATTGGAGAAAACAGCTGTACCCTCTAGACCAAACAACAATACAATATGGCGGTTCTTAGAAACTCAACAGTGCTGCCATCTACAATGAGCATTCAGTTTTTGACTTTATTAATGTTACTTTTTAAATAGAAGTAAATTAGCGGTCACTTAGAGTCCCTCGCATCTCGTCACGTTCTGGTCAATTATTATTCATTTCTTAAACTCGGAAAGTAGCGTTGTTTTGATCTGATTATTGGGTGGAAAATGCTGCTTCCCTCCCTAGAGAGGGAAAAACTCATTTAAATTACTTCCCACCTAAGGGCCCGAATGAACTTTAAAAATAGAACTACTGTCAGCTGTGAAGAGTTTCATGTAAAGCAACTAAAAAAATGTTGCAGCCATGTTAGTTTCGAAACAGCCAGTGTGAACTTAGCGCAACCTTTTTTTAAAGGAATAAGCCGCAACAATTACGCGGTAAGTTCCATGTTTAAAATTTAATAAGTCAATATAAATTGGCGGGATACTAAACCGATATATGTATCTGTGACGGATTTCAAAAAAATAGGTTATTATTACACCATTTTTATTTTTAATGCACTAACCCGTGCTAAGGAACAAATTTAAAAACCTATTTAGAGGCTAAAAATTTCACCCATGCCGGGATTCGATCCCGCAACCTCTGGCTATCCGTACCAGCGCTCTACCAATTGAGCCAATGGGCGACTCACGACATCAGTGAAATTTCGAACCTCTTTACAATATTCTCTGTATTACGTACAGGCAGCGACATTTGACTTAAGCAAATTGCATTACTTACAGCCCCGACTACCTACTTTGCAGTTAGGTTTAACATCGGAACGATATCACTGTACCCATATGATTACACCATTTTTATTTTTAATGCACTAACCCGTGCTAAGGAACAAATTTAAAAACCCATTTAGAGGCTAAAAAATTTAAATTTGTTCCTTAGCACGGGTTAGTGCATTAAAAATAAAAATGGTGTAATCATATGGGTACAGTGATATCGTTCCGATGTTAAACCTAACTGCAAAGTAGGTAGTCGGGGCTGTAAGTAATGCAATTTGCTTAAGTCAAATGTCGCTGCCTGTACGTAATACAGAGAATATTGTAAAGAGGTTCGAAATTTCACTGATGTCGTGAGTCGCCCATTGGCTCAATTGGTAGAGCGCTGGTACGGATAGCCAGAGGTTGCGGGTTCGAATCCCGGCATGGGTGAAATTTTTAGCCTCTAAATAAGTTTTTAAATAGGTTATTATTTTATTTTTTATGCTAAGATTTGAATATTAAAGATGAGTTTTTATTTTCCTCATATTCGAAATGAAAAGTAGAGTGTTTACCACGGGTAAAAGAATCAATTCATACTCGGACTATAGTCGCCCTCGTCGTCTAAATACCTCGGGAATTGATTCTTTTCACCCTCGTTTAACAATCTACTATTCTACTCGTATAGTTCGTACTCAACATGGTTATAATAAGCTCTTCAGGCCCAGCTCTAAACGTTTTAATAATTTTGTGCATATTGATAATGTCATCATAATAGTTCCAACACTTACGTATGGTAGCGAGACTTGAGTGTGGCAAAAGAAGCAAGAAAGTAGAATTAATGCAGGAGAAATGAGGTCCTTGAGAAGTATTGTTATTCTGAATGACAGGATACGCAAGAGATTGATTAGAGAACGTTGTGGACTGAAAGAAGATGTAGTGACTATAATTAAGAAAGGAATGTTGCGTTGGTTTGGACATGTAGAGAGGATGAAGAAAGAAAGATTGACGAAACAAATGTATATTGCGGATGTGAGTGGAAAGGCTGGTAAGGGACATCCCAGGCGGGCACACATCGACCAAATTGGCGATGTATTAGCAAAGGGGAAGATAAAATGTACCCGCATCCGGCGTGCGTGCACGCAACGACTTATGAACGTTGATGAAGCGAAGGTGGTCTGTCAGGATCGTGGCCAGTGGCAGTCCCTTGTCTCGGCCTACCCCTCTGGTATACAGGCGTGAGGTTATGTATGTATATATTTAAAGTATTTCAAAATCACGCTGTAGAGATGACTAATTCTGGAACCTCTGCATTTTTGGTTTATGTACAATTTAAAGTAATTAGGGAACTTTTCAAGTTGGCATTGATGATTCATGTAGGTATAATTATTTCTGTCTCGAATTGTGGTGACAAACTGAACACTTGGTTAGTCATTCCGAATAACAATTTATAAGTTCATTTAGTGTAAATATATTTGGATTATTACTAATTCTTTATTGCCCAAAAGATAGTCTAGAAAAGGAGGGCTTAGTGCTAATAACATTTTTTGCCTGACAACCGGCAGGAGGAACAAAAGTAAAAAAGAAATAGATAAAAATAGGTATTTAAAAACCTATTTAGAGGCTAAAAATTTTCACCCATGCCAGGATTCCAACCCGCCACCTCTGGCTATCCGTGCCAGCGCTCTACCAATTGAGCCAATGGGCGACTCACGGCATCAGTGAAATTTCGAACCTCTTTACACTATTCTCTGTATTACGTACAGGCAGCGACATCTGGCTTAAGCAAATTGCATCACTTACAGCCCCGACTACCTACTTTGCAGTTAGGTTTTACATCGGAACGATATCACTGTACCCACATAATTATACTATTTTGAAAATTTTATTGTGAAATTTTTAGCCTCTAAATAGGTTTTTAAATTTGTCCTTAGCACGGGTTAGTGCATTAAAAATAAAAATTGTATAAAAATAGGTAATTTAAATACCTAAATGTCTTACAAAGGGGGGGGGGGGGCACGTATTGTAATAGAAATATTTCAGCAATAATTATAACCCAATACACGCTAATACTTGTTACTAATATCGGATTCAATGAGAACTAATTGAACAATCATCAAAAAACAATCGATATCGATATCAACCCTTGTATGCCCCACTGCTGGGGCACGGATCCCTTCCTGAAAAATCTATATTTGATCAAATTTCAGAAAAAAAATAGTTGCTCAGCAGCAACGTATTCAGCAAATGAATCAAATATCTTCAGCAGAAGGTTATTTCAAAACACCTATTTAGAGGCTAAACATTCCACCCATGCCCACCCATGTGGGCACAGCGACATCATTCCGATGTAAAAACCTAACTGCAAAGTAGGTAGTCGGGGCTGTAAGTGACGCAATTTACTTCAGCCAGATGTCGCTGCCTGTACGTAATACAGAGAATAGTGTAAAGAGGTTCGAAATTTCACTGATGCCGGTGAGTCGCCCATTAGCTCAGTTGGAAAGAGCGCTGGCACGGATAGCCAGAGGTCGCGGGTTCGAATCCCGGCATGGATGGAATTTTTAGCCTCTAAATAGGTTTTTTAAAATTGTCCTTAGCACGGGTTAGTGCATTAAAAATAAAAATAGTATAAAGGTTATTTCAGTTATATATACAAAGCGGGGAGTACTTCCGAATTACTCACGATGCTCATACAAACTATACACGCTATATCACATCACATAACACTTAATATTAAAAAGGCGAAAGTTTGTATGTTTGTTGCTTATTCACGTCTAAACGGCTTGCGCGATTTTAATTGAACTTGGTATGGAGTTAGCTGACACCCAGGATTAACACATAGGCTATGTTTTACTGCGGGAAAATATCTTATTCCCATGGGAAAATCAATAAACCGCGGGGCACGTCCGAAAATTATTTATTTAACGTCCGAAAACTTGTCACCTAATAATCGTGATTAAGATAAGATAAGAATATTCTTTATTGTACACCAGAGCACATATTGTAAAACATGCAAAGATACAAAGTACAATTGGCGGCCTTATTGCTAAAAGCTATTTCTTCCAGACAATCTTACGAAGGAAAGTTGCTGAAGGAAATTACTTTGTATGAGCATTCGGGAGGTCGCGGGTTCGATTTCCAGACTTTGATTCCTAAGCAATACCACTCGCTAACGTTGAAGGAAAACATCGTGAGGGAACATGAGTATCTGAGTTGTTCAGATACTTCAGCGCTTAAACTTGACAATCCGCGGTGGGTATACGCTTCTATAATAATCCCTGAAGATATATTAAGCCTGCCTGAAACGCGGTTCAAAAAATGTGTAAAGTGCACTTTGTGCCAAAAGGGCTACTATAGCATACAGGATTATTTAGATGACAATAATGTCTGGAATTAAAGCCAATACAATGCATGAGTTCTATGTTTTAAAATAATTATGTAAACTCTGTCAATTAAGGTCTTTGAAAAAACTAACTTTGGAGATTTTTGTCCATTCTTTCTCCTAAATGATCTGGATTTTGAAATGGACACCTAGTTTGAATTGTAACGTTCATTAAGCCGCAGTTTCTGCGCTACTTTGAATAAAACATTTTCATTTCATTTCCTTTCCTTTCGGGCACGCGTGTTAACTAAGCATATAATCTCTCTCTCTCTTTATTTCTCTTTCTCTCTCTCTTTCTCTCTGAGAGAAGGTCTGTCCGTAGCCGTATATGGCAACATATTTTTTTAAATTAAATTTATGAAATCATGCCAAAACAAATGATGCAGCTACCTAGATATCACCGTCACCATTTCCTTATCAAGCATTATTATCTTGGAATTTATTGATGAATAACCATTTCGTTTGTTTGTTACGCTTTATAGCACAAAAATTAATAAATGCTACGGCCTTCCTTATGCAAACTGGATTCCACAAAAACACTCCTAGAGGCGTTTTGTTTAATCTGTGCTCAGGTCTTTTGTAAAATCTCCGCCACAGAATATCCTAATATTGTTTAAAAAAACAACATTCCACTAAAAAATCAGAGTCGTTTTATTTACTCTGGTGTTTTCCTTTTAAAATCTCCACCACAGACTATTTCAATATTATTTTTAAAAAACGCATTCCACTAAAAAAACTACTAGCGTCGTCTTATTTAATCTGTGGTTACGTGTTTTCCTTAGAAAAATTAGACCACGTTTTGTTTTTTCCTTGTAAATTCTCCACCACAGACTATTTTAATTGGATATTTAAGGAGTCTTGTTTTATACCTAGGATGCAGGAATGGTGGTTGTTGGTGACCCCATATAAATAAAATAAAAATTAAATAAAGTCCGTTATGCTACAGTTAAGTGTAAACGTACAAAGGCGGCCTTGTTCTATTATTATAAATGACTCCAAACAAAGTCCTATTAAATAGATGACCAGATGTGGTACAGTCGACAGCAGCACGACTTTTGAGGCTACGTTTGGGAATTACCTACTTGCTCCGTGATTTTTTCTATTATATGGAATCTTCCTGACCAATTGAAGTTCTAGGTATCTTAAGTTTAAGCAGATTTGAGAAAAAGGAATCAGAGTGGAGGATTTTCTTCAGCTGCTTTTTCTCCACCAACTACGACGCGAAGGCAGTGGCTTACATAACATTGTACTTTGACATTCAGCAAACAAAATATAAATGCTTGTCGAAATATTTTTCTTATTTGGATTTTATTCGCATTAGATTAGATTCACCCGGTTTCTAGAACTCACTCTGGGATAAGAAGCGCTCGTGGCCTAGTCGAACCGAGTGATTGGAATCAATCACTCGAGTTAAGCAACAACAGGCGCGGTCAGGTGCGGGATGGGTGACCGTCCCGTTACTACCGCTAGTGGCATTTTTCCGAGCGTTTCCGTGCTTCGCAAGGCACTTTAAGCCGTGGGTGCCTGCTGTCATGTAATGGCAGTCGTTAAGCCATGTCAGAGGCCTTATGGGCGGCTTGATAACTTCTGACAGTAAGGCCTGCCACTGTCTTACAAACCTCCACCCACCCGGACTTGGCCAGTTGGCCCCCGTGGTGGAGTATGGCCAAACAGGGGTTGGAATCGAACACTGGGATAAGCCGAGACCAGGGTCTGCCACTTGGCACGATCCTAACAGATCTCTGTCGCTTCATCAACATTCGTTAGTCGTCGCAGCACTTTCGAGCACTTTTTATTTTGCCCTTTACTAATAACTACAGATGTTTTGTATATCTTTATCATCTTCTTTCTGTGCCTCTCCACAAATGAAATTCCGCAAATAAGTACCTACAGTCTGTTCCCGTTTAGAATATAGAATAGAATAATCTTTATTTGGCACATAAATTTACAATAAGGGTCTGTTTCATAATCTGCAGTTAAAGTTCCAATTAAGCTATCCGCAACCAGGGCTGCCGTTTGTTCTAAATTTGAAGGGATAAACGATCACACGCATTATAGGAAAAATTATTTAAATTTAGAACAAACGACAGCCCAGTTGTGGATAGCTTATCTGGAACTTTATTTGAACATTGTGAAACAGGGGCTAAGACAAAATTGACATAAAACTTATCACGTATAATGTACCAAAAAGGTCTCAGCTCAGCTTTATGCCACGGTTGAGCCACGGCGCTGATTTTCAGCGGATGCCTTACACTTATATACTAAAACACATAAAACATTATTTGCGAGTTTCGGACAATATAAACATTAAACAACATTTCGCACCCTCAGAACGAAAGAGGCCCAAGTAAAAAAATAGTGAAATTGAGCCACAATTATAGAGAGACATAAAAAGGTATGCTCTATCCGATGAATAAACAAAGGCACTTATTGTAAAAAAAGAGCATAGCGAATCTTCCGTCCACGGAATACCTTTTTATGTCTCTCTACCATTGCAACTCAATTCCACCACTTTCCCACTCAGGCCTCTTTCGTTCTGAGGGTGCGATTTGTACGATGTCAATCTAGCAAATGTGCCGCGCAGCATATTTGCTGACATCAATTTTGTAGAACCTATTTAAGTCAGTGTAAAACAGCCACTCTATTCAAGCGCACCTATACTGTAGAAATACTAATAAACTTACGTAAATCAACTAGTGTGTTTGAAACTCAAATACTCGACAAATGTATGGTGGAAGCGCCGTCAACTAAGCGCCAGATTGTACAACATTCCAGATGAACACAGGGTACCTCGGCTACTATCGGAATAACCAATTATATTGCAATAAGGTAAGGTTTATTTTGTATTATTATTGTAATTTTACATAACTTTTCAAAATAGTGAAGAAAAGTTTCATACAGAGCATGAAGTAGTATTACAATCGTGGGCTTTCGGCGGAAACCGAAGCGTACTCTAAAGCCCGAGGTATATTCTAAAAGCTAACAGACTATACTTCTTAGTTTCTTGCCGAGCGAAACTGGGAGCCGATTCTCGCCCAAAGGATTTGAAAGCGTGGATGCAAAATATACGAAGAATTAGTTAGACATTTGTCGCACAAAAATCAATATAAGGTATTCTCACAAAGCGCACATTTGCTTATAAACGCTCGCTTTTAGGTATCATAATCTCGTAATCATAACCATAATTGGCTGGCTTGTAGCTTACTCTATCAAGTAGTTAGATAACTACGTGATAGAATAAGCACGTAGTCTATGAAGTATTTAAGTATCTTTTTCATCGTGTATTTATAATACGTTTTCTATTCATATGGGCATTATTCTATATAACATATAAGTATTCTACTCTATACGGTATTATTAATTCTTTAGTATTGTTATTGCCCAGGATTATAATTATCGCACCGCAGTCTGTGACGCTCGTGGGGTAGCACCTGGCACTGACTGAAAATCAGCGCTGAAGGCTTGTCCATCAGCATATTGCTGAGTCAGCTACCATTTATAGCAGCAGTGACACGCCGTGAACTTTCGTTTTTCTTCGTTCTTTTTGTTTTTTGTAATTATGTAATTATGTTAATGTTTTAAATTTGTTACTGTGGCGTGTGAACTGTTTCTATAATAAATGCTTTTCTTCTTCTTCTTCTGTCGTTCGACTTTTTATTTTTTATGCAGAATTCAAGTGGCATAGGCCTTAGAGTCGTATACGAATTATTTGCTACTGAAGTGAGAATTGGATCCCAGGAGGCCGATTCTTGCCGATGCGATTGAAAGCGTAGACGCAAAATATAGACATTTGTCGCATAAAAATTAAATAACTCGACAGAGTCATTAGACACTTATTTTCTACTTTACTTTACAACTTTATTGCACACGAAACATTAAATAGGACATTACATAAGAAATAAGATGTACAAAGGCGAGCTTATCTATTTCTTCCAACAAACCTTGGAGAGTCTGAGCAGCGTTAAAAAACGGGTCTATATACGTGTACAAAATAAACTACATAGACTACAAAAACCCTTAGCAATTACCTAAGCAGAAATAATACACTACATAAACTAAATACCTGTAAATATAAATAAATAAAATACATAGAAAATAATAAATAAATATATAGCTCAAAGTTATATTAGAAATAAATAGTGCTCTTTCAACTGCTTCTTAAATGTACCAATTGTGGGACTAGCGCATATTTTCTCATTCGAAATCAATCGTACAATTCCAAGCCTTAAGCGTCGTATACGAATTATTTGCTAATGGAGTCAGAATTGACTACCAGGTCTTCAATGCTGGCTCGTTGGCTACATCCAATAATGTTCCCTGATATTTAAGAGCCAGTACTTCCTTGTCCCAACTAGACTGTACTTTTATGAGCTTAGTAATTTATTTCTGTACGGAATATTATATACATTGGCTTCTGCATCTACGAAATAAGATAATATATACAGCGTCCACCGCTCAGTGGGTTTCTACCCACCCTGGACTGGCAAGCGAGAGCCCCAGGTTCGATTCCGAGTGCGGGCACGGACCAATGACTTTGTTTAAATTCAAAGTTACGTACATTTGCAAATTTGTAGTCGCAATACCACACGCTAACTGTGAAGGAAAACATCGTGAGGAAACCCTGACTTGGTTGGCTCCGTACGTAATGACTAGTCTTTTCTGTGGGCTAGGCCGACTAAGCGGTCAGGATGGTATAGGTGCTGGGCAAGCATACACCATCTATAAAACCATGTCCCAGGCACTACAGCGTCGGAGTGGTCCCTTCACCCATCTAGTGTGATTAGAGGATACCACTGGACGCTGTATAAATCATCTCATTACGTAGATGCAAAAAGGCTAATCATCAATCATCACAGCGTCCAGTGCCATCTATACTCACACCAGTTTAGTCGCCCGGTCCACAGGATAGACTAGTCAATAGGTACTTGGTGCCGGCTGTCATGTAATGGCAGTCGTTAAACCATTTCAGAGGCCTTATGGGCGGCTTGATAACTTCTGACAGTACGATCCGTCTTCGTCTTGCAATCCTCCACTAACACGGACTTGGCCCCCGTGGCGGAATATGCCCTTACCTTTCTGCGACGCAGGAAGAGACCCGTGCCCCAGCAGTGGGGACATACAAAGGGTTGATGTCGAAACTAGGATTGTTTGTGTTATAGGTAACAAGGAAAAAACAATTCGATTTCATTTGAGTACCCGTGAAATATTCTTTACCAAGTACCTACCATAGGTCAGCTAATAGTGTCTAAGTACGTAACATCATCCTTAAATCAGGGACCAAATTATGCACACTAAAATCCTGACCCATTCCAATAATCTAACTGTCAAATCTTTTTAACTATAGGTATGTATATCAATATTCATATTTGCACCAATTACCCGTCTCACTTTTCCTTCAGCAACTCTCCAACGTAGGTTGTCTGGAAGAAATTGCTCTTAGTAATAAGGCCAATGGTACTGTATCTTTGTAATTATTTTATGTTGGCTTTTTCCTGGTGTATAATAAAGAATATTCTTATCTTATTCTAAGTATACTAATTTAACAGTTAGGCGCTTGGTATCGTTCACGATTTGGTGCGGACAATTGGCCGTATAAGAAGTATTATAGGAGCGTTAGATAGGAGCGATTATCATATCCGACGGTCAAACTCCATTTCCAACCGCGCCGTGTTCCAATCTAAATAACAATAAACAGCTAACTACTTACAAATTGAGACAAACATCGGATTCACGGAGTCCCGATACGTACCTGAATTAGCCGGGATACAGACGGTGTAAATGACCGCCAAAACGGCGAGGCACAGCCACCGGTGATCCATGACGCTTATCACTGGATTATCAATCACTAACGATTCACGATTTTATGTAGGGGGACTCGCACTAAAACGTGTGTCGTTCGGACATGCGCACGCGGTGATATGGAGCGAGCTACTGGCTCAATTCGAGTTTGACAGTCAGTGTGTTTATTTTGCTATCTATATATCCTCTTTCTTCGGCGCGTAGTAGAATGGAACAGAAGGTTCGGAGCGAGATACTGGAAAAAAGAAAGAGAAAGAAGAAGGAAGAGAGGGTAGTTATGAGGAGGGCAGTATGTTAGCTTTTAGAATATACCTCGGCTACTATCGGATAGAATCGGATATATTCGTGTTATAGAAATACGAGTATATAAAAAAGAGATGTAATAGAAATTACATAACTTTTCAAAATAGTGAAGAAAAGTTCTGTATAAAGATTAAGAAGTATTATTACACTCGTGTGGTTTCGGCGAAAACCGAAGCCTACTCTAGAGCCCGACGAATATTCTAAGAGCTAACAGACTGTAGATCAAATTGTCTAAATTACTAAAAGACACGCTGCAAAGTATCCCTAACGGACTAAGCTGAGCATCTTAAATACTTCATCATTACTAAATTAAACACACACACACACACACACACATAACCACACCAAAATTTAATCTACATATTTATTAAGTGCATAATTATTATTGTCTGTACCAAATTTTTTTAGCTTACTTTTCTTCCAAATTCTATCCTACCTAGTTCTTTATTTTTTTGTAGAATCCTCATGAAACGAATTTAATTTACTATTGTTATTCTAACCGTATAAAAAAGCTCATAATTGGCTTATGTTAAGTCTAATTGTCTACCTAAATTGTATTTGCGCTGTGAGCTTCTTGTGGTTAAATAAATAAATATATAAAAAATAGAGGTGATATCCTCCAACCAACTGATACTACGGGGACAAAATGCCCCTGTCAACAGTACACCAGCATATTAGATTGCACTACATACCATTATTGTAAAACAATTACCTCTGAGACATGCTGTCACCTCGTTCAGGGCACAGAGTACCACTTTGTTTTAAAAGTGGGTAAAGTATTAAAAGATTTTTTATTTCATATGAAATTTTTATTTTATTTCTAAGGCACACAAAACAGATATTAGCCAGATAACATTGATTAACACTGAAGATCCAGATCAATCTCCAAAACATGTGTACACAGCATGGTTACAATAATACGAAACTTAGACGAGTTACTTAAACTAATATAACATGCATTTTATGTATTTTTTTTACATTCAATGAACGTTTGATCAAGCTGAGAACAAAGAAAAATAGTTGGCGACTATTTTTTCGGGCTGGTTATTCTTTTCCAAATGTAGACTTCATCAATCCGTAAATTAATAATAAATTCACGTAATTTGATTTTACCTAATAAATAAACGAGATTAGAGCCCTTTAATGTATGAATTCATACATACGTTTTATGTATGTATGGATGAGCAGCGTGAGTTTATAAATAAAAATATACGAGGTGTAGATTCTGTAGGTCCAGAAAACGGTTACCTATCACCATTATCGATTTTTGTATGTTAACGATGAAACAATTTTTTTTTTTCATACTTGTGTTACTGATCGCTTAAGATAAATTACTCTTAGTTACGGTTACACCAACTGTTAATCTACTGTTATCAGTGGTCAATTGTTTTTGTATACACTTTGTCTATCTGTTAACTGACTATTCAAGTCGACCGTCTTACCAGTCTTTCTGTCGAAGTACCCGCTCTACGTAGTGGAAATTCAATCATGATAAGGCGTCTGATATACAGACCCGATGATATTATTTCACTAGGCACAGACGTACGGTTGACAACACAACAACCTACTGCATTTAAGTTTAAAATTCGACCGTATTTGGTAACAATAGAGTGTACAGATGTACCAGCCTGTCTCCTCTTGGTCGGTGCGCCAAGAGAGTCATGCAACATCGGCCTACAATAAAGCCTCTTCATGTGGACCACGACCGCTCTGTCAAGAGCGTATCGACCAAGATGAAGAAGAGATATATGGGCATCGCTATCAACCCTTGTATGTCTCCACTGCTGGGGTACGGGTCTTTTCCTGAATCGCAGGAAGATTAGGCCATACTCCACCACGGGGGCCAAGTCCGGGTTGGTGGAGGATTGTAAGACAGTGGCGATTCCTACTGTGAGAACTTGACAAGCCGCACATAAGGACATGGCTTAACGACTGCCATTACATGACAGCCGGCGCCAACGGCTTAGCGTGCGTTGCGAAGCATGGAAGCGCTCGGAAAAAATGCCACTAGCGGCAGTTACGGGACGGTCACCATTCTGCACCTGACAGCGCCTGTTGTAGCTTAACTCAAGTGATTGATTCCCATCACTCGGTTCGACTAGGCCACGAGCGCTTCACTATATAAGCATCTTCTTCTTCAGGCTATATTAGTCCAATGCAGGACATAGCCCTTCCCCAATGAGCGCCATAGCGCAAGGTTGTGTCATCATTGGGGGGTAATGCCCATATTCCCACGCTGGGCATGCGGGTTGGGGATCGCAGTTCGGTGGAATTGTACTGCAGGGGGCGCTGCTGCCCACCCCCTGGTTTGTGTCCCTTAGTCGCCTTTTACCTTGAAGAATTGGGTTGGTGCTGCCGACACCACACAGCACATAATCATCGCGAGGCATTAAACAAAACTATCGGTCCATGATATCCGCAGCAGCTTTTTTCTTACCAAACTGTACCAATGTGGAATTACCTAGTCCGGCTTCTGAGTAGCGACGCTTACAGCGAACTGGCGTAGAAATGTCGCACGCAAATGACCCTGAAGGTCAAACACGTAACTCAGATAGTGGGACGATGATGATCCTTACAATCAAGCACATTGTAAGGAGACAAACTCCGAGGTGATAAGCCTGGCTGTTACGGTGACTAGTGTTTACTCGCGTTATAAATGTCAAAGGTCGTGATTTTCCAGCGCCCAGCACATTAATTATTGTCAAATTCTTTCATTTAAGCGCCATAAATCCAGGCAGGAGGTTCGCTTGACTGGAGCGCTACTAATAAAAAAAAAGTCTGTTTTTTTATATTCTTTTTGTGTCCATGCTAAGGACCATTTTAAAAACCGACGTTATACAGAGAGTATTGGTAAGTCGCCCATTAGCTCAGTTGGGAGAGCGCTGGCACGGCCAGAGGTGGCGGGTTCGAGTCCCGGCATAGGTGGAATTTTTAGCCTCTAAACAGGTTTTTAAAATCTGTTTTTTTAGTCAGCCATATTTGTGTCCCACCGCTGGGCAAAGGCTTCCTTCAGGAGCCTCCACTCCTTCCTGTCTTGAGCAGTTATCTCCCATCTGGAAGAAAGTTGAGAGATGGTCCCGCCATCCCCGCTTTGACCGACCACGTCTGAAATATCCGTCGCGTGGAACCCATTCAGTGGCAATTTCAGTGGCGGTTCAAAATATGTGTAAAGTACTCTTTGTGCCAAAAGAACTACTATAATATTAAAGATTATTTAGATGACAATGATGTCTGGAATTCAAGCATGTAAAATTCACGAGTTTTGTAGAATCTGTGTAAATTCTGTTAATTATGGAATTTGAAAAGACTAAGTTTGGAGTTTTTTTGTAATTTTACTCCAAAATGATCCAGATTTTGAAATGGACACCTAGTTTGACTTGTAACGTTCATTAAGCCGCTGTATCTGCTCTACTTTGAATAAAACCTTTTCATTTCATTTCATTTTGGCCCATCTGCCTGGACCCATACGAATGACGTGGGATGCCCAGTTCCACTTGAGTTTTGCAGACACAGCTTCAACGTCAGCGATTTCGGTTGTGGAGCGGTGTTTCGGATTAGGTCAATCCTTCTCACGCCCAGAATGCTGCCCTCCATCGTCCGTTGGAAAACTATAAACCTAGTCTTCAAATGTTCGATCAAGGTCCAGGTCTGAGCGCCTTAGCCGAGGATGGTCAGAACACGCTTGTCGACGAGCTTTCGCTTCAGGGCAAGGGTAAGTTGCCACTTACCCTCCATTAGCTCTTTCATGGACCATACCATGAAACATACCATTTCAACAGCTCTTCCAGGCTGTTTTCTGTTTTTACGCATCTTTTTTGAATCTCAATCATAACGGTTCGGGATACAAAATTACTTTTTGAAAATTAAAAGTATTATAAATCAATGTACGTAATACAGAGAAGTATTGTAAAGAGGTCCAAAATTTCACTGATGCCGGTGAGTCGTCCATTAGCTCAGTTGGGAGAGCGCTGGCACGGTTAGCCAGAGGTCGCGGGTTCGAGTCCCGGCATGGGTGGAATTTTTAGCCTCTAAATAGGTTTTTAAAATTATAAATCAAGTTATGATTTGTATTCCATTTCCTATGGTGGCGTTAGTTATCACCCCGAACCGCCTTAATAGTGATTTTGAGTACCCACGGCGGGGAACTTAACGCTAAACACCTAGAGGTAAAGTGATCTGTAAAAAACCTTAAGTAAAAGGTATAGATAGATAGAGAACATTTTATTGTACATAAAAATGGAAAATACACAGATATTTCTTAACCTAAGAGTACAGACGGCGGCCTTATCACTAAAAGTGATCTCTTCCCGACAACCTTCGGATGAACTGGACTAATACATCCATCATACATAGAGAAGGAAGTAGATGTACAAAAAAAAACCGGCCAAGTGCGAGTCAGACTCGCGCACCGAGGGTTCCGTACAAACCTGTATTATAGACCTGAGTATTTGGTATGAATTTAAATTTAATACCTCTACGCGTTTATGAGGAAATGGGTAGTAAGTTTAAAATTATAAAAAAAAAAAATATTATGTGATGTAACTAAAAATTTATGGTTTTCGTAATTTTTCCTTTATCTATGCTATAAGACGTTGCTTCGTACCAAATTTCAAGATTCTGAGTTCACGGGAAGCACCCTGTAGGTTTTGATTCCCTTGCAAGTGTCGAAAATTTGCGGCATAAACGGCTGTATCTTTTGATTGCGTTGGCTTAGAAGTTTGATTTTTTCACAGCTTCAAGGGACAGTAGACCTGAGTAATTGATATAAATTTCAGCTTCATACTTCCACGCGTTCCTGAGAAAAAGGGTCTTGACAGACGGACGGACGGACGGACAGACGGACAACAAAGTGATCCTATAAGGGTTCCGTTTTTTCCTTTTGAGGTACGGAACCCTAAAAACATAGAAAACATTAATTTCAGAGGTTCCAAATACATGCCTCAATTAACTATCTGTGCCTTGAGGTGTTACCCGCGGTTTATTAGGGAAAATATATTGTTTGTTAACAGTAAAATATATTTTCCCGCAGTAAAACGTAGCCTGTGTGTTAATACAGGGTGTCATGTAACTCCCGAACAATTTTTTTTCAAAATCTCTCTAGCCGTTTGAAGGAGTGACAAACATACACACTCACAAACTTTCGTTATCAACCCTTTTATGTCCCCACTGCTGGGGCACGGGTCTGTTCCCGCATCGCAGGAAGGTTAGGCCATACTCCACCACGGGGGCCAAGTAAGGTTGGTGGAGGATTGTAAGACAGTGGCGGGCCTTACTGTCAGAAGTTATCAAGCCGCCCGTAAGGCCTCTGACATGGCTTAACGACTGCCATTATATGATAGCCGGCACCAATGGCTTAACGTGCCTTGCGAAGCACGGAAACGCTCGGAAAAATGCCACTAGCGGTAGACACGGGACGCTCACCTATCCTGTACCTGACCGCGCCTGTTGTTGCTTAACCAAGTGATTGATTCCAATCACTCGGTTCGCCTAGGCCACGAACGCTTCACATCTTCACATCACACTAAACTTTCGTTTTTATAGTTTTAGTGTGTTGTGAAGATGTGATGAAAGTTGTAGTATATTTTTGTAAGCATATTTTCCTGAAACTCATTAACATTTCGAATTTCACACGATAAAAAAATCCCAACTTGGGTAATTACCCAGTTACTTATAATATACATTTGTAATGTTACTCTTTTTCATTTCACGTAATCGATAACATTAGGGTCAGTGACATTTCTCATCATAACACTAGTGTTCGTGGAAACTAATCACGTTATAGGTAGGTACTTAGCAACATTGTTGATTTACTTACATATTAAATTATCTGGCGTTTCAGCGAATCATTTTAACCCCAGGTCTTGGAAGTTTGTGTCGTCGCTGTTTCTGGTACCCACGGCACAGGGTGTTGTAGTGTGGGGCCAGAAGAAATGTATGTGCCAGTATGTAAATGTTATGCTATGCTATGCTGTGCTGTGCTGTGCTGTGCTGTGCTGTGCTGTGCTGTGCTGTGCTGTGCTGTGCTGTGCTGTGCTGTGCTGTGCTGTGCTGTGCTGTGCTGTGCTGTGCTGTGCTGTGCTGTGCTGTGCTGTGCTGTGCTGTGCTGTGCTGTGCTGTGCTGTGCTGTGCTGTGCTGTGCTGTGCTGTGCTGTGCTGTGCTGTGCTGTTCTGTGCTGTGCTGTGCTGTGCTGTGCTGTGCTGTGCTGTGCTGTGCTGTGCTATATTTGAACACATTTTTTGTGATCGCTTAGATTTTCATCCGATTTGACCAGTGATGGTAATAATAATATTTCCACCCGTCACACACACACACACACGAATTCACACAGGAATCTTTACAGTCTGCAGTAATGATTTTTACACCTATTTTCAATATTCCTTTGGCTTAATTTTTGTATTTCAAAGTTATAATAGTTTGTTTGATTTTATGTTCTTTTTTCTCTTTAGAGTTTGTAAATGGTAGTCCTGTTTTTAAGTTACGTTAATATAATATAAAATAAGCCCGTAATTGACCTAAGATAAATTATACTTATAACCGTGTTAATATTTATTAACGAGT
Source organism: Yponomeuta sedellus (assembly GCA_934045075.1). Classification (NCBI taxonomy): domain Eukaryota; kingdom Metazoa; phylum Arthropoda; class Insecta; order Lepidoptera; family Yponomeutidae; genus Yponomeuta; species Yponomeuta sedellus. Next base: position 722,461 of record OW203745.1, on the reverse strand, counting down.
GCAGTGGGTTTTGCAAATAAATGAAATAAAAAAATAAAGTATGATCGCAATGAATTCAATAATTTCAAATTCAAATGAAAAAAAAAAAAAAATTTAACGTACCTACTACAGAATCAGAAACTAATAAAAAAATAAAACAAATAATAAGAATAATTTATTGAAAGACGATTTCATGCATAAAATGACGTTTACAAGATACGTTACATAATACAAAAGACGTACAGAATTGCAACATACAGGCGTTAAAATATTTGACGTAGGTAGACTTGATTTTAATGTTACTGCATTAAAAAAAGAATAAAATAAAGTTTTTTTAATGCACTTACCCGTGGTAAGGACATTTTTTTAAAAACCTATTTAGAGGCTAAAAATTCCACCTATGCCAGGATTCGAACCCGCGACCTCTGGCTATCCGTGCCAGCGCTCTTCCAACTGAGCTAATGGGCGACTCACCAGCATCTCGACAGGCTTGACTTGTTTTATTACACTTTTTTTTTCAAAAAGATGATCACTCAATTTCAATGTTTTAAAACTTACAGTACCTATAAAAACTAGGATCAACCACCTAGGACTTTAATTAATTAAGGCAAAACCAGTTTAAAACATCCTAGATTCTTGTCAGTAGGTTCTTGAAATTGTCTGATTAGAGAACGTTGTGGACTGAAAGAGGATGTAGTGACTAGAATTGAGAAAGGAATGTTGCGTTGGTTTGGACATGTGGAGAGGATGAAGGAAGAAAGATTGACGAAACAAATATTTATATATTGCGAATGTGAGTGGAAGGGTTGGTAAGGGTCGTTCCAGGCGGACATACATCGACCAGATAGGGGATGTAATAGCAGAGGGAAAGATAAAAGTACCCGGAACCGGCGTGCGTGCATGCAACGACTTATGAACGTTGATGAAGCGAAGGTGATCTGTCAGGCTCATGGCAAGTGGCAGTCCCTGGTCTCTGCCTACCCCTCTGGGATACAGGCGTGAGGTTATGTATGTATGTTACGATTTTTTTCCATTGGTGGCGCTAGTAAGCACCCCGAATGATTTTAAGAAATCATGGTTGTATTCCATTTTCTGGCTCTGCAATAAATTAATGTTCTCTATCTATCTATAGCATAGCTTCGTCGTCAGGCTATACTAGTCCACTGCTGAACATAGCCCTCCTCTAATGAGCGCCATAGTGCCCTGTCTTCAGCTTGCCACATCCAGCATCTGCCGGCAGTTTTTCCCAGATCGTCATCCCACCTATCCTGAGCCAAATTCGATAACGAATAGCGATAAACAAACCGTTGCTAGGCAACGACTTCTTTACACCTAAAAGGCAGATGTTAACAACCTTTTCTAGAAATCATTTTCATACAAACAATAATCGTTCTTCCTACTAATGTAAAATCTTTATTTATGTTTATATGTTTATGATTTTATAGTGAAAGGCTTAACCGATTTGAATATGACATATAACAACACTGAAATATGAAATATTACACACAGATGTAACAAATATCCACGCGAACCTTGCCGCATGATTTTCCTAATAGAATTAACCGCGTTTAAGCAAAAAACATACAAACTCTCCAACTTTATAATATTAATAAGTAGGTACCTATAGATGCTACTATGAAAATGAGGAGATTAGGACCTACTGCAAATATTGCAATAAAAGAAGGTTCTTTGTATATATTTTTATTCATATGATCACACCAATCATCACTGTCACTGGCCAAAGAGGAGGATGAATTTGTGTCTCCGAAGACTTTGATTTTAAATTCATCAATGACATTATCCATTACACCATCTAATTCGTTGTTTTCTTCTCTTCTTTAATTACGTGTTCAACACAACGTTGCCATGCTGCTGCAGTAATTTTACTTATTGCTTCATGTAACAGGACCTTTATTTAGTTCGGCCATTTAAAAAGTTTTATTTTTGGCAGCAACATGGCCTTTTACTTGCCCCCATCGGATTTAATTCACAATGATATGGGGGCAATCAAAGCACTTCTATATTTTTGTCTTGTGCCATTATGTCACATACATATGCCATATACTTATGCCATATACACCTATTGACAAACGTCTAAACTTCACTCCTTGGCATAAACTAAATTCCCCAAAATGTTTTTCACACCTGAATTTCGTCCATGTTTCTTTTTCTGTAGGGCTGTCGCGTAAAATTAATGTCGAATTTTTTATAGTTTTTCGAAATAACAAGGTAATATGCATGTTTTTTGAGTTAAGTGAAATATGCTGCAATAGCAATTGTTAATAAATAATTAGCATGTAAAAGGCTATAATCATGTAAATAATAGAAGATTTGTAAAACGTGAGTTGTGATAACCCTAAATTGGTTTGTTTACCTCTATTCTTTATCGAATTTGGCGTAAGCGGAGGGCGTCCTACACTACGTTTGCCGAGTCGCGGTCTCCACTCAAGAACACGTTTACTCCAATGGTTCTCGGTTCTTCGCGAGATATGGCCAGCCCACTGCCAGTTCAGCTTGTTAATACTCTGCGTAGCTTACTGTATGCAAATCACTGGGTTTCAACGACGCGATTTTATGTCTCATTGTTTGAGCTAATTATTCATTACTCAATACTCAATAATTCAGAACTATTTACGTAGAACTATTTTATGTTAATTTAGAACGAGACATCGCTGGGTGATTTATTGACATAACGTTGAAGATTTACGGCCTTGTTGACACAAATCCTTAAAATACTCCAAGGAATTTCACATTTTCACGCAAATAAACTTCAGTTGCAACCATCGCCATCTATGTATCAAATTAGACACTTTGAACTTAAGACAAACTAGTTATATAGCTACCACCGGTAACACGAGTTTCAGTTCCATTTTCTCGCGCTAGATGGCGTTAATTTTATTAACAACTAGCTGACCCAGCGACCTTCGTACCGCCTACCATCGATTCTTTCTTTTTTTTATTTTTTTCTCTCCGTTAGAACCATTCTCGTACTTCAAGGAATATTATAAAAAAGAATTAGCAAATTTGGTTCAGCTGCTCTTGAGATTTGCTCTTACAAACACATTTAGCGATGCATTTTTATATTATAGTTTATAGTAAAGCCCTTAAGTAAGGTTGGAATTTAAAATCAACAACGTCGACTACCGGACAAAATACCGCTGTGTTGTCACTATAAAGGTGAATACTGTAAAGGTGAATGCAGACTGAAGCAAGCCGGATGTGTCGAACGTTCCGAACGACACTAACAGCCTTGTTAGAGGGGCCTTATTTATGAAAAAAACTATTGCTAAGTAATCTGTGGTGGAATTTTACAGGGATAATACGTAACCGCAGATTAAATTAAACGCCTCTGGAGTATTTAGTGGACGATTCCACTCAAACACTCCAAGAGAAGCTGTGCCACTATGACAACTACATATTTTTAGAACCTACAGTGTAGAACCTAGGATCAACAACCTAGGACTAACAACCTAGGCGGAAATTGATTAAAGTCCTAGGATATTTGGTAGATCTGAAAATAGGTCGTATCCTAATCAATATGGCAAAACAACATTTGGCGGGGCAGCTAGTCTTAGTATTAAATTTTCTCAATCAATAAGAAGGTCATGATTTTTTCGCTAACCGTGAAGGAAAACGTCGTGAGGAAACCTGAATGAGTGAAGTATTGAAAGACTCCGGCGCTTGAATTGCCAATCCGCGGTGGCCACGCGTGGTACTTAAGCCCATACTCTCTCTCTCAGAGATATGCCCTTAGCCCTGCAGTGGGATGTTTATAGACTAGATAAAAAGCCTCTGAAGATAAGATAAGAATATTCTTTATTGTACACTGGAGAAACAACAAATACAAAACAATTGCAAATATAGGTACATAGTACAATTGACGGCCTTATTGCTAAAAAGAAATTCCTTCCAGACAACCTTACGATGGAAAGTTGCTGAAGGAAATTAGAAAGACGGGTAGCCATAGTGCAAATTTTAATATTGATACATACTTCCTTAATAATAATACACTTACATACCGTTACTTATATAAACTTCTAATTTATTATAAACATACATATATCTTATAATAAAGTTACGCCTTTTACATAAATTACAGCTGTTTTATCAGCTTGTGTTTGCTCTAGATCCTTCAACGTTTATCCTTCACCTTGTTCTTTCACCTTGTAACCAAGGCTGCCACGGTCAAGGGCGAGGTCGCAGCCTTCGGCCAAGGCCACCTTTGAGGCTGGCTTCAGCGTCCTTGGTAAGGGTGAAGGCCCTTCTGGAAAGGGTAGGGCTGGGCCGTTTACGAGGTCGGTATTAAGGTGGGTGTTACCACTGGCACGTGTGTTTGTCCCTCTCGCACGATCTAAAATTTTTAGTGATTGTGAAAAAAATATAAGTAGAATAACTGACATTCGGCACATATTTTTCTTATCATGTTTAAAAATAATAATAAAAAGTTTATTGACCATAATAAGTGTTTACTTACGGGCTTAGTTTATAAATAATAATAAACAATAAATAAATATTCAAGGACATAATACACAGATCTCGCTAGCCATATACCTACTAAGTACAACTTAATGACTTGTGTCATATGTTCTAACTCGACGATAGATTTAATACAATAAATATATAGATAACATCCAAGACCCGAGACAAACTAGAAAAGTTCGTTTCCTAGTTTGATTTGGGGATCGAGCCCGAGACCTTCGGTTTTACAGTCAGCGTGCCAAACCGCTGCGCCACCGAGGCCGTCTAATCGTCGAGTTTAGTTTAATCATTTCATATTATGCTAATGCTAAAGTAGGGGTCGTTGATACCTGTACTAGTTAAAACTGTATTACAGGTGCCAGCGCCTTCTCAATGAGGGATTTTTCTGACAGCTATTAAAAAAAAAATAGTTCTAAAAGCTAAAATGAGATGGCGCTGAATCGCAAGGGTTTACCTTTATTGTTTGTTATTGCTTGTCACAGGTAAAAACTTTATTGCTGTTTTGCGATTTCATCAACTGGAAGGAATCTAATCTGTGATCAACTGATCAATCATCTATTCTATGTCATTCGTTTTCTCCTGTGGTTACGACGACCCTAGCTTTTCTTTTGGACTGTTCTGGCATTACAATAATAATGCAAGAGCCAAAAGAAAGAGGGAGGAAATACCACGTGATCTGTGGACTGTGGACCACAGAATAAACTGAAAAGTGGGAAATCCCATTAAAAACAAAAACCCTTACTTGAAAACGCCATCTACTGACAAATTTAGAACTACTTTTCTTCGCAGTCAGAAAAATCCCTCATCAAGTTGACACTATTTATTCGAGTTGACAGAAGCCCATATATTGGGTTGCCATTAGAATAACAAAGCGCTCGTGGCCTAGCCGAACCGAGTGATTGGAATCAATCACTTGAGTTATGCGGTCAGGTCAGGATGGGTGACCGTCCCGTGACTACCGCTAGTGACATTTTTTCCGAGCGCTTTCGTGCTTCGCAAGGCACGCTAAGCCGTTGGTGCCGGCTGTCATGTAATGCCAGTCGCTAAGCCATGTCAGAGACCTTATGGGCGGCTTGATAACTTCTGACAGTAAGGCCCGCCACTGTCTTACAATTCTTCACCAACCCGGACTTGGTGGAGTATGGCCTAACCTTCCTGCGCCGCAGGAAGAGACCCGTGCCCCAGCAGTGGGGACATACAAGGGTTGACATCGATTAGAATAATACTACCAATAAAATTTCATAAAACTAGTTACAGTTTAGCAACTCGCTTATAAGTTTTTGTCATGTTTTTGTATGTAGCTTATAAACATCCCACTGCAGGGCACAGGCCATCTCTCAGAGAGAGAGTATGGGCTTAATTGCCACGCGTGCCCACCGCGGATTGGCAATTTCAAGCGCCGAGGTACATCAATGGGGATTTTCATTGCGGATTTGTGGAATAACCCTATTTGAACACCACAGACAGTCAGGTTTCCTCAGCATGTTTTCCTTCACAGTTTGCGAGAGGTATTGCTACTATAACTTCACAAATGTTAGATACAACTTAGAAAACAAAGTCATTGTTACACGCCCGCACTGGGAATCGAACCTGAGTCTCTTGCTTCCGAGTCTATTATTCTACCAACCGGGCTATACTTACCACCAGCAAAGTCAAAGTGCTGTCATAGCATATACGGTGTTATTATCAAAAACACGACTCCTCTCAAGTACCTACTCCTTAGAATTATTATTTATTTATTGCACAAAAGATTATGTACAAAAGGAGGACTTAACGCTAATTGCATTTACTACCCGTCAACCCGCAGGAGGTACAGGCGAGGCAACCCTTGTATGTCCCCACGGCTGGGGCAAGGGTCTCTTCCTGCATCGCAAGAAGGTTAGGCCATACTCCACCAAGTCCGGGTTGGTGGAGGATTATAGTGGCCTTACTGTCAGGAGTTATCAAGCCGCCCATAAGGCCTCTGATATGACATAACGACTGCCATTACATGACAGCCGGCACCAACGGCTTAACGTGCCTTGCAAAGCACGGAAGGCAAGGGCATAACAGAACGAAATCGTCAACTCCAACTAGCAGTAATATTATTCACTATTTTCACCGAACTTGCGATAAATCGCGGGAAAATTACACCATTCGTAAGTATCCTCATTCGTTACAATAATTAATTACGTACAGAACCTGTAAGTAAAACAAATAGAAGTAAATACCCAAAGGCCATCTTTTCATGAACTAAAAGCTACCAGTTATGTTGTAAGCTTATTCATCGTTTTCACCGAACAATCAATCGCTAAGAGGAAAATGACAGCATTCGTAAATTTCCCTTTCGTTGCAGTAATTACCTACGTACAGAACTTCAGAAACAAATTGAAGTAAACGTTGAAAAACCACTAAGCTTCGATATCACCTCTTGTATGTCCCCACTGTTAGGGCACGCGGGCCAAGTCCGGGTTGGTGGAGGGTTGTAAGACAGTGGCGGGTCTTACTGTCAGAAGTAATTTAGCCGCACATAGGGCCTCTGACATGGCTTAACGACTGCCATTACATGAAAGCTGGCACCAGCGGCTTACCGTGCCTTACGATGCACGGAAGCGCTCGGAAAAATGCCACTAGTGGTAGTCACGGAACGGTCACCCATCCTGCATCTGACCGCGCCTCTTGTTGCTTAACACAAGTCGTCGTCGTCTATACTAGTCCACTGCTGGACATAGCCCTCCCCTAAAGAGCGCCACATGCTATCATAGGGGGTAGTGCCCATAATCCCCACGCTGGGCATGCGGGTTGTTGGATCGATTCCAATCACTCGATTCGACTTTTCAACTCCATTTACAAATCTACTTCATTTTGGAGAAAACTGCAAACTTTGTCTTTTTAAAGTCCTTCATTAACAGAGTTAACATAGTCGTCGTCAGGCTATACTAGTCCACTGCTGGACATAGACCTCCCCTAAAGAGCGCCACGTTAACATAATAACATAGAGTTAACATAATTATAGAAAACATGGAACTTATGCATAGTACTACTTGCTTGAATTCCAAACATCATTGTCATCTTAATGAGTCGCCCATTGGCTCAATTGGTAGAGCGCTGGTACGGATAGCCAGAGGTTGCGGGTTCGAATCCCGGCATGGGTGAAATTTTTAGCCTCTAAATAGGTTTTTAAATTTGTTCCTTAGCACGGGTTAGTGCATTAAAAATAAAAATAGTGTAATCATGTGGGTACAGTGATATCGTTCCGATGTTAAACCTAACTGCAAAGTAGGTGGTCGGGGCTGTAAGTAATGCAATTTGCTTAAGTCAGATGTCGCTGCCTGTACGTAATACAGAGAATATTGTAAAGAGGTTCGAAATTTCACTGATGCCGTGAGTCGCCCATTGGCTCAATTGGTAGAGCGCTGGTACGGATAGCCAGAGGTTGCGGGTTCGAATCCCGGCATGGGTGAAATTTTTAGCCTCTAAATAGGTTTTTAAATCTTAATAAAGCTTTATATTATGTGGGCTGGCCATATCTCGCGAACCGACCGTTGGAGAACCGACAACCGTTGGAGTAAACGTGTTCTTGAGTGGAGACCACGACTCGGCAAACGTAGTGTAGGACGCGATCCAACCAGGTGGGATGACGATCTGGGAAAAACTGCCGGCAGTTTGCTGGATGCGGCAAGCTGAAGACAGGGCGCTATGGCGCTCGTTAGGGGAGGGCTATGTCCAGCAATAGACTAATATAGGCTGAAGAAGATGTTATAGTAGCTCTGTTTTACTTGTATTTTTTTGTGATTTTTATTCCTGAATATGAATCGTAGGTCTAGCCGTTGAGGCGTTTGGTTACCAAATCGGAGGTCATAGGTTCGACTCCCACTGGGGGCCGGACTACAATTGTATAAGGTGACCTCAGTCTGGGTGTGTTTTCATGTTTTTGACGTTCTTACCTGGTTATGATAGAACAGGGTATCCTAGTTTGGGACCAGGTCAAGTAAATATCTGATAGATAAGCACCAGTCAGTGGCATGGGGATAGCTGAAAATCAGCGCCCTCTGGAGTCTACTCCAGATGGCATCCAGCTGAGCTATGTCCATTTTCGAGTTTAGTGAATAAATTTATGTAAACATTTCTCCACAGTAGTTGTAGAAGCGTATTTGATATTTTTATGTAATTAATTGTGTGATTGTGTACGAACCCAAAATAAATTTTCTTTTATCTTTATCATATCTTATTTGTAAATGGTGTTGTGTAAAAATATTATTATTAAATAAAATTGTTAAATGTTTTAAATTTTTAAAACTGTTTTTATACGGATTTCACTCGTTTATTATATTTCGTATAAAAACAGTTTTAATTATTTCTAGTACTCGTGTTAACCTTATAAAATACTATGTTTCAAATTTTGTTTATTTTTAATCACTGATTATCCAAACTGAATAAATAACTCATATAAAATAACATTTACATACAGGCACATACATTGCTTCTGGCCCCACACTAGGATACCCTGTGTCGTGGGAACCAGAAACAATGACATCACAAACATGTAAACATCCAAGACCTGGGGTTTTTTGTCCTCAGCCGGGGATCTAACCTGGGACCTCTTGCATGGTAGGCAGATGCGCTACCGACAGAGGCCGTCAATAATAATAATAATTATGTAGAAATGTGTAGCGTTTAAGTATTAAAAACCTATATAATTAAACAAATATATAGGCTGTACTGTTTTTTATGCTTAAGCAAACCTGTGCCTATGTTTCGGGGGGCGTTTAAGCTCAGAACCACAAACTTGTTATCACTTGACAAACTAAGTAAAATAAAAAATTTCATCGAAACAAAATATTTAATAACTGCGTAGCAAAGATAAAATTGGTAAGTTGCAAAAACACTAAGAATACAGTAAATACAAAAATATACAAAACTGTCTACACATTTACAGACTACCTAAGCTATCCTTAAAATATTTCAAGTTATTTAATTCGATCACACGGTTTAACCCTTTAGCAGACAGTGGTCTAATCCTTTTTTAAAGCCATGACACACATAGTCATACCCACTTTAAACTGAAACTTCGTTTCATTTATTTACTTTTCTAGTTATAAGTAAATCTTAAAAACCTATTTAGAGGCTAAAAATTGCCACCCATGCCGGGATTCGAACCCGCGACCTCTGGCTATCCGTGCTAGCGCTCTTTCCAACTGAGCTAATGGGCGACTCACCGGCATCAGTGAAATTTTGAACCTCTTTACAATATTCTCTGTATTACGTACGTAAATAGGTATTTAAAATTGTCCTTGGCACGGGTTAGTGCATTAAAAATAATAGTAGTTATAGGTAAGTTTGTAATAATGTTTTATGTGTACGTTTATTTCTCACAAAACGTAGTTTTACTGCGAGCACCACGCTCTTACTATAACTTTTGTTGTTATGTTATGTGTGTCTTGTCTTTAGAGTAAACCTTTTTAATTCTATCCGATTCTAATAGTGCCCACCTTAAATTGAACCTTATTACTTTGAAAGCCTAAAACCAACAAAAGCTTTAAACTAGCTTTGCCCGCTGTTGGGTTGCCAGGGGTTGAAAAAAAGAAATCCCAAGGTATAGTGAGTGCTGCAGAGTTATTATTATTTTTTGATATGGCAACCAGGCGAAAAACTGCAGGCGGATGCTGGATGCGGCAAGCTGAAGACAGGGCGCTATGGCGCTCATTAGGGGAGGGCTATGTCCAGCAGTGGACTAGTATAGCCTGACGATGATGATGATGATGGCAACCAGGCGATGTCGACAAATTCGCCACAAAACCTGTGTCTCGCGCCTTCTTACTACTGTCGTATGCAGATAGATAGAGAACACTTTATTGCACAACGAGAAAAAAGAATACAATCATTATTCCTTAAATCTAAGTAAATTTGTACAATTAGAGGTCTTATCGCTTAGAGCGATCTCTTCCAGACAACCTTTAGATGGATTGGATTGCATGAAGATTATAGTCGGAAGGTAGGTATGCACCTTATGTACCAAAATAGAAAATATATTGATACCAAGTAGTAACAGATTGCGAGAATGTATGTAGGTACTTAAAATTATTACTATGTCGCCGCTATCTAGTTAAATTAGCCATTAAATCAGCTGCCTTGGGATGTTTATTAGTATGCCACTAGGTATAAAATTAGGTTCGAGACTTAAGTGTATTAAGGAATGTTATTGAACAAATTGTGTAATTTTGTGCTAGATGGGCATCTAATACAAAAATTACCAAAATATTTTATTGAAGTCAAATTTATATAAAAATCACATAGAACAAATTGATAATGGCATTTTCTCTGTTTTGGTGTTTATTGCCAATAAAATTAAAGACCAGTTAGCTTTAGAAACAAGCTATGGCTCATTACTTTTGTGTAATACACATTTAGGTGTTCAATCTGTACTAGGGCTCTATTACGTAACTTGTCTACTGTATGGACTCCTCCAATTTAGCCTACTCCAACTTTCATTTACATACACACTTAGATACATTGGAAACGTCCAAAATACAGTAAAAAGTTACGGGGGGCTGAAGTCAACTAAAGTCTTACTGCATCAAATAAATAGGATTTTAATTTTATTAGATTACATTATTAGTAATTTACCAAAGATGATTTCTGTAGCTAAGTATTTTTCACTTCACTTATTAAAAGGAAACAAACTCAAAATAAAAGAGAACGCCATTTTAATACGGTCTATTTAATTTTCTTCAAAGTTTTTTTTTCTTTTTGCTTAATATCTTGGTCACAACATTATAGCAGATGAAATTGAAGTAAATTAGCTGTTGGGTTCACGATATATCAAAATACGTAATTTCAAACTAAATAGTTCTTTAGCTACAAGGCTAGCCATACAATTGAATGTTGTCGCCTATTAAACTTCCTATGCTTTTAATTAGATACCTAATTTAACCAATTGACGGGGACCTATTGAACGACTGTCAAAACGATTTTTTGTATTTAACTAATTCATTGGTAAAATTATATTGTAAATGTCATGGATATTAATGATGGGAATAAATAATATACCTCCGCAGTATAAAATAAGGTTCCGATTTCAACCAAAATTTTAAGAATCCCGTTTTCTCACAATATTGATTGCTTGCTTTTCAAAATTATTGGGCGTAGACATACCTCACATTTCATAATCATACGTAAATAATTAAGAGAACCCAATAATATTATGTAGGGGATATAGGCGATGAATTAGTTAAGGCCAAGATATTAGTTAAGGCACAGATTATAGTGCTGTGTGGTGTCGGCCTAGAGAATAGCACCAACCCAAATTCTTCCCGCGGGTGTCGTAAAAGGCGACTAAGGGACTCAAACCGGGGGGTAGGCAGCAGCGCCCCCTGCAGTACAATTCCACCAAACTGCGATCCCCAACCCGCATGCCCAGCTTGGAGATTATGGGCATTACCCCCCAATGATGGCACGATGGAGGGCTATGTCCAGCAGTGGACTAATATGGCCTGAAGAAGAAGAAGATATCCAAGACCTGCAACCGGAGTGTGAGCATGGAACAATTAATGATTGTTGATGAAGCGATAGAAATCTGTCAGGACTGTGCCAAGAGGCAGTCCCAGATCTCTGCTTACCCCTCTGGGATACAGGCGTGAGTTTATACTATGATGAGTTTGTATAAATACTCGTATTTAAACAAACTTTTTAAATTTGTTCCTTAGCACGGGTTAGTGCATTAAAAATAAAAATAGTGTAATAAATACTCGTACTTAAGTAAAACTAAGGTTGGTAGACAGTTCACCGCCTAAGGCGCCACGTTGTGGTAACTAGCGCCGCCAATGAAATTAAAATCATATATATTTTAAAAACCTAGGGGCTGCAAGTGATGCAAATTACTTCAGCCAGATGTCGCTGCCTGTACGTAATACAGAGAATATTGTAAAGAGGTTCGAAATTTCACCGATGCCGGTGAGCCGCCCATTAGCTCAGTTGGAAAGAGCGCTGGCACGGATAGCCAGAGGTCGCGGGTTCGAATCCCGGCATGGGTGGAATTTTTAGCCTCTACATAAGTTTTTAAAATTGTCCTTAGCACGGGTTAGTGCATTAAAAAGTATATAATCATTATATATTTTTTTTTATTATTTTTTGAAATCTTATTTTTTTCATCACAAATCTTAAGAACTGAGACAATTATCTTTTGACCGTCTACACATTTTTGACTCCTTTTTGACAGTCTAGAATCTAGGGTCAACAACCTAGGATTTTAAGCGATTTCCGCTAAAAACGGCCATTTTTGGCGAAACTGCATTCAATTTATACGTTCTTTGACCTAGGATCTTGTCAAAATGTTCTGAAAGTACCTACTATTTATATGATGTTCAGTTTTCTCCAACAGCGCGTTATAAAAGAGGAGTTATGATTTTTAACAATTATTTTACGACAATTATTTTAGAAAGTTTGTTCAGATCTCAGCGATACAGACTTAAGGTCTAGTGCAGATACCGCAAGTATTGTAAGCACGCAACATCTTTTTAACAAATAAATATATTTATCTTTATCTTTATTATATTTTCCACTGGCGGCGCTAGCGGCACCGCGAGCGCTTTAACGCTAAAATCAAAGTTAAAACTTTTAAAATTATTTAACGGCAAGAAGTTTAAAATTGTTTATAAACGTAGAAACAAAGTTTTATGTCATATTTAATATACCTGTCCTACTTAAAACACATTTTAGTTTGTCTATTATTCCGTACTTCTTAGTTACTCATCTAATGGCACTAAAAAACTCACGAAAAGGAAAAATTATGTCTGTATTAAAGTATTTTAAGACACTTTATTTTTAATAAAACAACTTCATATTAAAAAAATAAATAAACAATAAAATACGAGCTCGGCCCTGTCATAATCACATTGTTCAACTATAATAAAATAATAATTCTAATCATATACCACAGACTATAGAAAATTGGTAAACAATACATGAACCTCTTACTAAATTCGTTTTATTTTATTAAAGTGGTTTGAAGATTCAAATAAACGACGTGGCGTAAAGAATCAATATCCTGAAAACGGAATCTTCAGTACAGTCGACAGCACGTCAACCTATACATATGAGCACTCTAATCAGATACGTTACTGACGATTATGCAACAAAACTGTGTAGCTTGACCTGCTGTCGACTTTACCTATCTATAATGGGGTCTCTAGACGGGACATATTTTCACGAAAATGTGTAGCTGCAAATGTGTGGCCGGTAGCATCAGCCATAATTTACGGCTAGACTATGAAATATTTGGCAATATATTTAGTATGGCCGGGATATATTGTGACATATTTTTTGTGTATCCGATGAATTTTTAGTATCCCAGCCATATGGCCGGAACGATCGCTTTGCAATCGAAAATACTGCAATATTTTGTCAACCCGTCTCGCTTTACGGCCTAAGTGCGTCCCTTTTTCATGCTACGTGAAGTGAAGTTTGCTGCGATTTGTTCGACTAGAGCTATGTTCGTGTTTGTTTTGTTTCTCTTTATTTTGGTTCACTCATGTTTATGTATGTAGCCCGTGTAAAGAAAAAATATTGAGCCATATATTGTTGAGAAATGTTGCCGGGAATGGCCGGGATATTCATTTTCCAGCCAAGTGCTGCATTAAAATGTTTTTGTATTTTCGGGATATAGTGTAGCCAAATATTTTACAAAAAGTGTAGCCCGTCTAGAGACCACTTAATTTTGTGAAAATACTGGCAACCAGAACCGTTCAAATTTTAATTCGTAAGATAAAATAAAAATATAAAATAGTAAATTGATAAATTTAACTTATGCTTAGGTTTTGGATGTGGTTAGACTATCCATACCTAATAAGGAAACAAATTCAGTTTATTCCATTGTTTACGTCACACCATGTACTTAAATTAATCCTTCTCAAAACCATGCTAAAATAGCCAGACTTCCAAAAGTGGCCCTTCCCAGTTGGATCTCAAACCATTTTCTAACAAAAAAGCTTTACACAGGCACTTTCTATAGAACCTATCCCAAATAGGTGTTCCCAAAAGCAGGCCTTTAAAACAAACTCTGAGGGCGAGATAAATAGTCGCTTCTAAGAACGAGTCTTAGCGAAATCACTTGCTTAAGAATCGATTTGTCTATCATAGATAGTACTTTGGCACTCTCTAAGTCTCGAAACCCGGACTAATTCTAAGCATTGGCCTATGAACATGCTTAGCTAAGCAAACGTCTATTTTGGTAACGCATTGATACTTAGCTAAGTAAGCCTGAAGTAATGCTTAAGGAAGCATGAGTACGGACTTGGGCTAAGCAACGACTATTCATCTCGCCCTTACTGCTTCGTCTTCATCTCCTTCAAAAGACTGCTGGAGACTGCAGTCACTGCGGTGAACCCAGTGGTCGTTCCCAAAAGACTTTTTCCCACAGTAGTCCTACAAGATTTTACCAAGACTGTCTTCCCTAGAAGACTTCCTTCCGGAAGTGAAAGTTGAACTGGTCACACTTGACTCGCAGGATCCTGGCCAGCTGGGGAGGTCCACAGTAGAATACCGTCACCTGTAACATTTATATGAAATGAAATGAAAAGGGTTTATTTAAAGCAGCGCAGAAACTGCGGCTTAATGAACGTTACAATTCAAAGTAGGTGTCCATTTCAAAATCTAGATCATTGCGGAGAAAAAATTACAAAAAATTCCAAATTCTGTTTCTGTTTCTGATTCCCACGACACAGGGTATCCTAGTGTGGGGCCAGAAGCAATGTATGTGCCAGTATATATATTAAAAAAACTTAGTCTTTATTCTTCATTTTCATTTTCAATGGCTGCGTGGGAGCCCAAGCAGAAAGAAACTTTTCATAAAGAGTTCTTTGTAAAAAGTTTTACGTCAGAGGTGACAAATAGCTTTTCCATTTCAGTTCGACTGATGCGCTTGCTTTATCTTTGGCGGAATTTAGCAAAGCAATTTTTATATTTTAATGTTATTATGGGTTTTCGCAAAGTAACGCCTGATTCCATACAATATCTGATAAATCTGAAATAAAATATTCTCTTCTCTAAGCATTTTACCTTGAAAATCTGTTTCCGTTCTTCTTTGAAAATTGAAATTGAAAAAACATTTATTTATCATTATCACATTAAAAAAAAACTTAATAATTTATTATACTAACTTAGTTCTTCTTTATCAATCCTTGTATGTCCCCACTGCTGGAGCACGGGTCTCTTCCTGCATCGCAGGAAGGTTAGGCCATACTCCACCACGGGGGCCAAGTCCAGGTTGGTGGAGGATTGGAAGACAGTGGCGGGCCTACTGTCAGAAGTTATCAAGCCGCCCATAAGGCCTCTGACATGGCTTAACGACTGCCATTATATGACAGCCGGCACCATCGGCTTTACGTGCCTTGCGAAGCACGGAAGCGCTCGGAAAAATGCCACTAGCGGTAGTCACGGGACTCTCAGCCATCCCGTACCTGACCGCGCCTGTTGTTGCTTAACCAAGTGATTGATTCCAATCACTCGGTTCGCCTAGGCCACGAGCGCTTCTAACTTAGGATATTGATAAAAAGGAATTCGCTCAGCATAAATGTTGTGTTGAACACAACGCTGATTTTCAGCAAATCCCTGTTAAATACAAGATATTATAAGAATCAATCAATTACAATTACGTGTCTATAAAATAAATAAATAAAATACTAATACTAATATTCTTACCCCGTCTATCTTCCTGGCGAGCGAATTCTGTAACTTTCATCCACCGTAATTTGCATACTGGCTGATCATATTTTTACTCAAAGTATATAGAATATCGGGGTGCTTGTGTGTTAAAATTTTTGTACGAAATTTCTCGCCTTCCAACAAATTGAAGAAAATACATACACATAAAAATATCTTCTTTTTTTAATGTAGCCTCGATTGTGTCCCACTGCTGAGCAAAGGCCTCCCCTTTTGTCTTCCACTCCTCCCTGTTCACGGCCACCTCCTGCCAGCCCGGCAGAAAGGTCGAGAGGTCGTCCCGCCATCTCCGCTTGGGTCGGCCACGTTTGCGATATCCGTCGCGCGGAACCCAATCAGTGACAACTTTTTCCCACCTCTCTGGGCCCATAAGTAGGTGGCCCGTCCAAATCGAATCTGACAGGCTAAAAATTCCACCTTTGCCGGGACTAGAACCCGCGACCTCTGGCTAACCGTGCCAGAGCTCCCCCAACTGAGCTAATGGGCGACTCACCGGCATCAGTGAAATTTCGAACCTCTTTACGAATGCTCTCTGTATTACGTAGCCAGAGGTCTCGTGTTCGAGTCCCGGCATTGGTGGATTTTTTAGCCTCTAAATAGGTTTTTAAAATTGTCCTTAGCACGGGTTAGTGCATTAAAAAGAATATAATGGCTGAAGTTTGTTTTTTTAGTTCTTGACCCACACTGGGGAGACCAGGACAAAATAGCCTTGGGTATTAATAATGTAGCCCATATAGATCCCATTGTAGACTACAGGTCTTCTCTTAGAGAGTGGGATTAATCACCACAGCGAGCCAACCGCCGATAATTATAGAGTACTACTAAATAAACAATCTGTAAGTATCGTACCTTGCCACGCCTCTGCTGTTGAAGTTGTTGGAAGACCTTATCCCAGTTGGGGCGTCCCGCGTTAGTGCGAGTCTTTAGGCCCGTGATTAGGTCACGTTTACCCTGTCAAAGAGGTTAGGGAAAGAGGTCATCAGTAAAGTGCAAAAGAAGGAAATAAATTCAACCTCTAAATTATAATAAACAAACCAGTGCATTAAAACAATTAAACGTCCAACTGTGGTTTCAGCTTCAACCTAAATTACTGTTCTATGAGGACATTTTGTCTATGTAATCTTTTGTCTTTTTATGCATGAGTTTTCGATATTCACTAATTTCCCTTGTGGGATTTTTGTCGGAAATTAGCAAAGTAATTTTCACATGATTATACTATTTTTTTTTAATGCACTAACCCGTGCTAAGGACAAATTTAAAAGCCTATTTAGAGGCTAGAAATTTCACCCATGCCGGGATTCGAACCCGCAACCTCTGGCTATCCGTGCCAGCGCTCTACCAATTGAGCTAATGGGCGACTCACCGGCATCAGTGAAATTTCGAACCTCTACACTATTCTCTGTATTACGTACAGGCAGCGACATCTGCCTTAAGCAAATTGCATCACTTACAGCCACAGAACAGATATCATTCCGATGTAAAACCTAACTGCAAAGTAGGTAGTCGGGGCTGTAAGTGATGCAATTTGCTTAAGCCAGATGTCGCTCCCTGTACGTAATACAGAGAATAGTGTAAAGAGGTTCGAAATTTCACTGATGCCGGTGAGTCGCCCATTGGCTCAATTGGTAGAGCGCTGGCACGGATAGCCAGAGCTTGCGGGTTCGAATCCCGGCATGGGTGAAATTTTTAGCCTCTAAATAGGTTTTTAATTTTCACATTTTAATGCTATTACTATTTTGTCTACAGGTATGCATTTATGTCTTAATTGAATTGGAGTCAATAAATTGTCACAATTCGTTTCAAATTTAATGTCACCTTTTCGTGCAGCAAATCCAGGGCAAGTTGCAGCCCAACAGCCTTCATATCCGTCCTCTGCAGTGCACTGGTAATATACATATGCATGTCGAGGAACCGCTCTGCCCCGCCCGCCAGCTCCGCCTGCTCTATCTCCAGCTGGGAGAGGAGAGAGACGAACCACTCGAACGAGCGCTGCTCGCGGTTTATCCAGAAAAAGTCCACCTGGGAAGACAATGGAAGGAACGTGAGGGTGAGCAGATTGATTGTAAAAAATGGAGATTCAGTTGATATGTTAAGGGTTTTTAATGCTGATGATGATATCAATCCTTTGTATATCCCTACTGCTGAAGGGGTCTCTTCTTGCATAGTAGAAAAGAAAGGCCGCACTCCACAACGTGGCCATGTCCAGGTTGGTACAGTTTCCGGATTTTGTAGGAACTAAGATTTGAGATAACTTCATAAGCTCTTCGTTACTTCATAATGTTATTTTTATGATGTCGTTGTTTGGGTATCAACGAATACGCTACCCTTGTTAGGGACCAGAACTATTTTATTCAGTAATGACCTATATAAACGTGGCGGTGGGACGTCGTGTGGTCTGTGTTCAGGAACAGGCTATTCTCTGAGTCACTTTAAAGGATCACATCACATCGCAAGTGAGACAGTTAACCAACGAACTAAGATAATTGCCAGGCCCTATAAAGTTAGAAATTTCAAGTAGCACTGGGGCGGCAAAACGTCCGTAGGTACCGAGAAACCGATAAACCATGAGATAAAAATGTTCTCGAGAAGAGACCACGAACTTGCTAATCCAGGTGACGCTGACGTCCGCTGCGATTGTGACCCACTTCCAAGGATGAGCGAAGCTCCGAGTAGCTTACTTATCTTCACTTCTTTTACCTAAAGCCATATCAAATTGGTCATACCTTTTTCAGCTGCATATGAGGCAGGTCGGCCGGGGCCCAGGTGTGGTCACACTTGGGGCAGACGCGGCGCGCCGCCCAGTAGCGGCGCATCACGCACTGCAGGATGGACGCGAAGGGCGTGACGCCGATGCCTGCCGCGATCAGTGCCGCGTGCTGAGCGTTGAAGATGTGTGAGGAGGGCGCGCCGTACGGGCCGTCCAGGTAGAGCTGAAGATATGAGGAGGGTTATAATAATTCTGACCTGACGACCTCGTCACCTGATGTTTGACAACAAAAGTTTTCAATCAGTGCGTCCTACCTGTGATGACCTATGAGTCATGGACACTCACGAAAGGACTGGTCCACTAGTTCAAAGTCGCTCAGCGAGCTATGGAGAGAGCTATGATCGGAGTTGCTTTGAAGGATAGGATTTGCAACGAATGCATCCGATAGAGGACCAAAGTTATCGATATAGCTCAGAGAATTAGCGAGCTGAAGTGGCAGTGGGCTGGCCATATTTCGCGGAGAACTGACAACCGTTGGAGTAAACGTATTCTTGAGTGGAGACCGCGACTCGGCAAACGTAGTGTATGACGCCCTCCGACTAAGTGGGATGAAGATCTGCGAAAACTACCAGCAGATGCTGGATGCGGTAATCTGAAGACAGGGGGCTATGGCGCTCATTAGAGGAGCGCTTTGTCCAGCAGTGAACTACTATAGCCTGAAGAAGAAGAAGACCTGGTTACGGTGGCGGGTCGTTGCTGGATGCGGACGGCACAAGACCATGAAGCTTGGAAAACAAAGAGAAAGGCCAATGTCCTGCAGTGGGCGTTACATTACTGGTGATGATGATGATAATAATTGTGATAATGCAGCTTACATCCCATTCCATAAGGTAAAGGCCTTGTCTCAGAGAAAGAGTACAGGCTTAAGACGCGTGTATATAGTTTGGTTTGAATCTACAAACGACATACCGGATTGAAATCAAACTTTGCCAATGCGTTCAACGGACACAAATCGAGGTTTTGACGTGCTTAGAATTAGAAATAAACTTGTAAAACGAAATCACAGCCTTGAGAATATTCTGTATGAAAAGTCTTATGAGGCTATAATTTATTTTGGGTCTGTTATTCTCCATTGTAAGCACGATCAAACTTGCATTTACGTCCGCTAAATGTAATTGTAAAAGTTTCATTATGATCTAGCATGTCGTTTATAAGTAAAAACTAAATTACGATTGTATCGGAATTGCTCCTTAAGGAGGATTTTGAAAATCCCGCGTGCCCACCGCGGACTGCTCATTACAAGTGCTGAATTAACATTCATGTTTCCTCACCGGGTTTTATTTTGGTTAATTTCTGTAGCTTCTCAACAGTTACGTTCATAAGCACCTACACAAAATATTGATAAGCATTGTAAACAACAATCACTGTAGATTGGTTACAGCTTTTAGAAAGCTGTGGTGTGGCTTAAGGAGGTTATAACAGGCATAAAAAATTATTTTTTACTTAGTTATATATTTAATGGGTGTAATCGCGATTATTTATTAGGTAAAACGTAATTATCTTATTTCCCGACGTTTCGGCAGCGTTACAGTTGCCTTGGTCTCGGGTAGACTCGCGAGATAATCGCAATTAGACCCGTTTAATATTATAACTATGTAGTGGAGAGAATATTTTTGAGTAAAATTATAAATCATTATAAGATAGTAAAACTCTGAAACAAAGAGCAGCATACTTACGATATAATATGAAAATTATGAAAAAAGCGACTCACAGCGATCAGAAACTGCATGCTTGTATACGGAGGCATAAATTAGCGTTTGATGACCACCTGCCACTGATGATGATCAGTGACCTCATTTGTTAGGTGACTCGAAAATGGGATGCTGATTTTTCATGAAATACTATCAGACTGGCCTATTCTCAGCATTAGACAAACTAGAATGATCCAAAAATGCTCGCGTGTTACTTAACCCCATAGATGCCAATATCAAATAAGATATCATTGACAGTCCCAGGCGTTCAAGATGTAGATAGAGAGATAGAGAACACTTTATCTATAATATAAAAATGAATCCCCGAATGTGTTGGTAAGCGCAAATCTAGAGATCAGCTGAATCGATTTCGCAAATTATTTTATTTAGAATATTCCTTGAAGTACGAGGACGAAATAAAAAAAATAAAAACATAAAATAATCGACCGCTAGGCGGTACGAAGATCGCTGGGTTGCTGTATGTACATTAAAATAGAAATGACAACTGCGTTATGCTTGTGAACGAGTGCTGTTCGTGTGTCTGGCCACAGCTCTTTCGTTTTCCCTACTTTTGATTTGACGAGTACATTTTCACAAGACATAACTTTTAGGTTAGCTGACTTATGACAAAACATCGAAACAACAATCACACGCCTGTCACCTCAGTACCACTCCCGATTTGGGGCACGCCTTCTTCCCGGCTCAGGAACCGCACGTATTGGCGAGAAGGCAACGACGGGTGGACTCGCTGATGATGGATTGATGGATAAGTTCGAAAAATATCAAAAATAATTAAAATAACCATTCAAAGAACCAAGAGGGGCATCGCAGTAAAGACAACGCAAACATGGAAAACTCTATTGTTTGGAATCAGGCGTTACTTTGCGGAAATCCTTAATAGCATTAAAATGTGAAAATTACTTTGCTAAATTCCGCCGAAAATGCTACAAGTACCATGCGGTTAGTTAATGCATCGCCCTCCCTACCACTTTTTCAAGCAGAAGCAAGACACGAATACACCACCAACGACACCAATACTTGTGTGAGAAAATGCGCGACGCGTTGCGCCCCTAATACAAGGCATCCTCAGACTCACCGCGTAGTGCTTGTGGGATTTTTGGCGGAATTAAGCAAAGTAATTTTCACATTTTAATGCTAAAATAAAAACTGTTTTTACACGGATTTTACTCGTTTATTTTATATTTTTACAATTTTCCAACGTTTTAGAAGATTGAGACCACGTCTTCCGAGACCACGGCACTTGAAAAAGTGCCGAAACGTCGGAAACTTGTAAAAAAAAAGTTAACTAAACGAGTAAAATCCGTGTAAAAACAGTTTTTATTATGTTTATGTCGTGATAACCTTAGAAAAAAAAAAAATTTTAATGCTATGCAGAATTCTATTTGCACAAAAGTGCTATTGCCAACCTAATCCAGTAAGAATCGTGGCTGTGACCTCCAGCATGTTCAAAGGATTCCTAACGTCTAGCTTTCAAAATTCGTAGTAATTGATATCACGGAGGACGAAGGAAAATATAGGTGCAGACAGACAAAGCCTTTATTCTGTTAATGTCAATTTGCGATCAGCGTTCGTGGCCTAGTCGAACTAATAAATCTACTAACGTTAAATTTATTATTTTTGGGGATTCCCCCGTATCTTTGTACAGTCTAGTTTTTCGGTTTCCTCGGTAATCTGGGGGACTTATTGTGTGGGGTACTTTTAGTCCTTTGCGTGCGTTATTCGATAAAACTTTTAAGACATCTGTTCGATATCAACCCTTGTATGTCCCCACTGTTGGGGCACGGGTCTCTTCCTGCATCGCATGAAGGTTAGGCCATACTCTACCACGGGGGCCAAGTCCGGGTTGGCGGAGGATTGTAAGACAGTGGCGGGCCTTACTGTCAGAAGTTATCAAGCAGCCCATAAGGCCTCTGACATCTGTCGTGGTACAGCCTGTTGGTTGTCCTATTTAAATAAATAAAATAAAATAAACTTCCTCACCTCCAAGGGTTTCCCAACTGGGAAGTTGGCAAACACGTCTTCAGTGCCCGGCTCCCCGTTGGTCGCCGCCGCGATGCTGGCGCGCCGCTCGATGCGCGCCGACTCCAGGTCTTTCTCCTTATCCTTGTCTTTGTCCGGGGAGATGGATTTGGACAGTCGGCGGCGAGCTGCCGATGAAGTTGACAGGTCAAATTCTGCAGTATTTGGAGTACGCTTGAGTACTCTAAAATCACTTATAACTTTGCTTTTGTAGACTGAGTCCGTCCTTTTCCGCTTGAAGGCTCGAATACAGTAGTTAGCTTTAGTTTTTTTTTAGAGTAAATTTTTAAAGTTAAAAAGTTTTATTATTATCAATTAGGTCTAACACATTGGTGACAAATAACATTTTGATCACAGAATTAATAAAATAATTCAATGAATATTTGTTATTTTCTTACCCTAACTTGCACACTAGGATTTCCTGTGTTTGATTTTATTTGGGTCAATAATATCAAGATATTACTAAGAATACACAGATTTTAGGATTAATAAATATGCATTCAACCGCTTTGTCCACAGTATTGTTTGTTTATAATATTTTTATTTTTAATGCACTAACCCGTGCTAAGGAACAAATTTAAAAACCTATTTAGAGGCTAAAAATTTCACCCATGCCGGAATTCGAACCCGCAACCTCTGGCTTTCCGTACCAGCGCTCTATCAATTGAGCCAATGGGCGACTCACGGCATCAGTGAAATTTCGAACCTCTTTACACTATTCTCTGTATTACGTACAGGCAGCGACATCTGACTTAAGCAAATTGCATTACTTACAGCCCCGACTACCTACTTTGCAGTTAGGTTAGGTGAAATATTTAGCCTCTAAATAGGTTTTTAAAAAAGTATCGTTTGTTTGTTTAAATTTTTGGCCTGTTTGATCCATGTTACGCAATTACGAAATGTAATTGCAAAGTTTGGGATCACGCTCGCATAAATATAGAGCATGCAGTCAATATTAACATGAGATACTATGGGAATCCAATACAAGCTCATTAGAATTTTTATTAGTAGAAGTTTGTTATCTGTGTCAGCAAATACATTTGTTATACGTAGTGTGACAAGTCATTACGTCTCAACTTCATTCTGACTACCCAAGGTTTGATGACAGTCAAATGTCAGTCAGTCAGTCAGTCAGTCAAAGTAGTCAGAATGATAGTCTTCGATAGCAACCCTTGTATGTTCCCACTGTTGAGGCACGGGTCTATTCCTGCATTGCTGGGAGATGAGGCTATACTGCACCACGGGGGCCAAGTCCGGGTTGGTGGAGGATTGTAAGACAGTGGCGGGCCTTACTATCAGAAGTTATCAAGCCGCCAATAAGGCCTCTTGCGAAGCACGGAAACGCTTGGAAAAAAATACAGTTGCAGCAGTCACGGGACTCATTGCTGCTAAACTCGAGTGCTTGATTCCAATCACTCGGTTCGGCTAGGCCACGAGCGCCTATAGTCATATGATTTTTTTCGGTACATAAAGTATAAATCTGTTAATCGCTCTTACCAACAGTCAACAGTCCGTCTCTCTCGCAGTCGTCGCAGCTGGGAGTCTTGAACGCGATGATAGTGGGCTTGTTCCGCATATAGCGGAAGCTGTGCGCCAACGCGCGATGTTGCGGACTCCTGTAAGCCAGGCCGAGCGCTCGGCGCTGCGACGCGGGAGAGAAGGCCTGCTCGGACTCAGAGCGCATCAGGTCGCGTAAACTGTAAATCAAATAATCAAAGTGTTTTTATTCAAATCATAATAGAAACTGTATTTTTTTTATGTAACCTATAAACGTCCCACTGCAGGGCAGATGTAATATTTCTTAATGATTCGCAATGCTCAAATAAAAAGGCCTGCTCGGACTTCAAACTGTTAGATTGATGATTGAAAACCACTTTTAAAAAAACGAATTTTTTAATTAAACACACTCAAAATATGGATAGTGAAAATCGGGACATTAATTAGCAAATGAAAATTGACAACTGCTCTCGATCGCGGGTAAGGCTGAACTGTCTGACCGCCCAGAAGGGCCATCGTGAGAAACTAGAAGTGCTTAGCTGGCATAATGTAACTACTTATGATTTAGCGAAGAGTAAGCACTATGCCTTACATGGCAAGGGTATAACAGCATCAGGTCGCGGAGACTGTACAATAAAAAATCAATCAAAATATTAAAACCCATGTGTTTCATTATTTTCCTTTCATGTTGTACAGTTTATTTATTTTTTAACTGTGTTTTTTTTTGCTTTCTGTTTTTTTTTTTTTGGTATGGTTTTATGTATTTTGTTTTGAGTATTGTGTGGTCAAATAAATACTTTTTCAATCTTCTTTTAAAAAAAAATCCTGAGCGGTGTTTTTATTCGTAAGTATGACGAATTCCCAATCTATAAAAGTGTCTAAGCAGATAAGCTTATAAGATTTAGCGTATTGTACTGTAATATCGTAGCTTTTTAACGCTTATTTAACATAATTTAGCATAATAATTAGGTAAATGACTCTATGTATTATTATTATTTTTTTGTCTTTATTATAAAATTTATGAAATATCATGTATTTTTACGCTTATACACAGACAAAGTATAATTGATTGCCCTCACAGATAGCATATTCTTATGATATTGACATGTAATACTTATTTTTTTGTTTCTTTTTGACATTTTGTAAATTTGATTGTTATTTCTAAATTTGATTGTTATTACAGAGTTCAATCTTGACTTGTAATGAATATTACCAATATATGATGTCTATATATCTATGTCCTGAAGAAGACTAATCAAAATCAATGTTCAAAACACGAAAGTAGAATTATATAATTCAATAAATAATCCGACATCATATAAGTGACCTTATAAGTAGGTATACATTTTTGGTAGGTATTGTTGTAAACAATTTTGTAAATATATGTTTGCATGCTGTATATTATTGTATCTGTCAACAATTATGCATGCTGCTGCTAAGTACGAGTCGATGTCAACCCTTGTATGTCCCCACTGCTGGGGCACGGGTCTCTTCGTGTATTGCAGGAAGGTTAGGTCATACTCCATCACGGGGTCCTATGTATTCGCAAATAAACTATCTGAATCTGGTTTTCTGATCAAAGTAGAACAGAAACTGTAACATTTGTTTACGTCTTCTCTCAGAGAGAGTATGGGCTTCATTACCATTCGTGCCCGCCGCGGATTGGCAATTTCAAGCGCAGAGGTATTTGAACACACCAGACAGTCAGGCTTCCTTACTATGTCTTCCTTCACGGCTAGCAAGTGGTATGGCTACTATAGCTTCACAAATGTATATAACTCAGAAAATAAAGTCATTTGAAATGCCCGAAATTGTGACCTAACTAACATTAAACATTGAACTAGATTATTTTGGAGAAAACATGGGCAAAAAGACTCCGTTGTTACTTAATTGACAGAATTTGCATATTGTTCTAAAACCTTATATTATATTGATGATATTTTTGTCATGTAAATATTTGTTAATGTTATAAGTAGTACGCCTTTTGACAGAAAGTGTGCTTTACACTTTTTTTTTAACTCGGAAATGGGTTTTACGTCGCATCACTGTCAGGACATTACAGAATAATTATAAAGTACCCAAACTAATTATTATTATAAGTACAGTAACAGTTTAGGTTGAGAAAAAATGAAGAAGATGAATGAATAGGTCTTTTCAATCGGGAGGTCGTGGATTCAAATCTCGGCATTCACCAATGACTTTGTTTTGTAAGTCATGTAAATTTGTGAAGTGTTCGTAGCAATACCACGCAGAAACGCTGAAGGAAAACGTCGTAAGAGACCCCAGTTCCTGAAGTGTTAACACACCTCAGAAATTGCTAAGTACAATAATACTGTATGGAATCAGGCGTTACTTTGCGGAAATTCATAATAGCATTAAAATCAGAAAATTACTTTGCTAAATTCCGCCAAAAATCGCAAAAGCACCATGCGGTTAGTTAATGAACCGCTCACCCTCCCACTTTTTCAAGCAGGAGCAAGATACGAACACACCACCACCGACACCAATACTTGTGTGAGAAAATACGCGACGCGTTTCGCCTCTAACACGAGGCATCCTCAGGCTCACAAGTGCAAGTAACTTTTGGCGGAATTTAGCAAAGTAATTATCTTTTTTTAATGCTAAGTACAATGACCTAACTACGAGGGTAAGTTTGGAAGTCTCAGTCTTACTACAAATAGGTTTTAATACTTACGCGTTAAGTCGCTGCTTCTTCGTGTCTTTCTTATGCATGTCTGGCATTGAGAGAGATTTCTCCAGTGGCAGTTTCAGAGGTACGGAGAGGAGTGTGGGCCGCTTCACAGGGGTTGAGGCATGAATGGATGATGCTGAAAGCGAGGGGCAAATATTTATACCAGAAATAACCGGTCCTAACTACTAATGAAAGAGGGGTCACTTTAACCTGACTTGTGCAGTTACACGGAAAGCTTTTTCTGACGCTTAGCAACAAAACGCATAGCAGATTTATTGCTAAGCGTTAGCACCGTTGTCACACACAATGTCCAAAAACACCAACAAACTGCATAGCAGTTTGGAGACATTGGTAATACGAAAATTTTAAAGGATTTTCTAGCTAATAATAATATTACAAAAAAAAACTGCCACGGAATTATGGTTGGCCCATTAGATAATAATGGTCCAACCAACATCTTCTTCTTCTTCTTCAGGCTAAATTAGTCCACTGCTGGACATAGCCCTCCCCTAATGAGCGCCACAGCGCAAGGCTGTGCCATCATTGGGGGGTAGTGCCCATAATCCCCACACTGGGCATGCGGGTTGGGGATCGCAGTTTGGTGGAAGTGTACTGCAGGGGTTGTGTCCCTTAGTCGCCTTTTACGACACCCGCGGGAAGAATTGGGTTGGTGCTATTCTCTATAGGCCGACACCACACAGCAACCAACATCTGAGCCCCCCCCCCATAAAAACATCGTCATCTGAGTTAAAAATACAGATTTGCGACCGCTAACTATTAAAATAGTATCCAAGCAACTGCCAGGAACAGATGTAACTTTTTGATTAATTTTCGGTATCGGTTACTTGAGAATCCCTCAGAATGTGGGTAAACTTCTACCGATTCATTGACAAGAAAAAGCACCCATAACCGGGATGGATTATGCTACAACTAATAAATATTGATAAGGTCAAAGAAGTCTGTCAGAATCGTGGCAAACCCTGCCTCTGCCTACCTCTCCGGGCTACCGTCATGAGTTTCCGTAATGAAATATTAATGATGCGGTTCTTAAGGACTTACCGCCACTCTGGTCTTCTTCGCAGCTGAACCCTTCGTTGGCATAAACTTCAGGGGAGAAGTCTACTGAACGTTTCGCCGACTTACCACTCTTGTTGCTCTGACCTGATGTAGTTCGCGTTACGACACTGGAAACAGAAAGCTTGTTAACGTTAATTTCCTTTTAAAATAATATTCCTTATCCTATTATAAGAACTCTTTGTAAAAGGCCAATCTAGAGAACATCTACAGAACATTCCATAGCCATTTGGATAGTTCAAATAAGACTTGAGCAGTGAAATCCTTCCGTTCAGCTAATTGATATTACAGGGCGACGTCGTTATGGAGTCGCAGCTTAGGATATTGGGTCTTATTACGTTCGAGCAAGTGTGAAAGTCAAGCCTCGCTGGACTCCAATATCTGCCACCGCAAAATTATACTTCAGATTTGGACAGCACATGTGAACCATATAGATCCAGATACATAAGCTGACATTGCCTTGCACTGACAGAAACCCGAGCGATGTATACTACAAACCTGGTCACATAATGCACCGATATATTTTGTTTCGAATGCCTACTATTTAATTACTTGCACCACCTGTGGTTGACTGGTAGAAAATGCTTATAGCATTAAGTCCGCCATATTGCCATTGTATTAATAATAATAATAATATGTTGGCGAAGTAATTAGGGAACCAATCTTGTGTATGAAAATGTGTGTTTTGACAGTTGGTATTTGGCAATTTCTAGTGATTGGTAAATTCAGGGAATTCTAGTTTGGGGCAAATACACCGTCGTATCATGCAGATGTGAAAGTACTTATGTTTAAATCAGAAGCGCTCGTGGCCTAGTCAAACCGAGTGATTGGAGTCAATCACTTGGGTTAAGCAACAACAGGCGCGGTCAGGTGCAGGGCGGGTGACCGTCCCGTGACTACCACTAGTGTCATATTTTCGAGCGCTTCCGTGCTTCGCAAGGCACGTAAAGCCGTTGGTGCCGGCTGTCATGTAATCGCAGTCGTTAAGCCAGGTCAGAGGCCTTATGGGCGGCTTGATAACTTCGGACAGTAAGGCTTGCCACTGTCTTACAATCCTCCACCAAAGGGTTGATATCGATATAATCAGTTTAAACTTACGTATGGGAACTATCTCCGTGTAGTGGCACCTCTCCTGCGTGCAGTCGCGCCTGCTCGCGCTCAAAATACGCGTAGAGTCGGTTGGTCCACTGCCCCACGCCGCGGATGTGTAGCCATATGTACTCTGAAAAACCGGACAGTAAATATTAAATATTAACTCCATATTAAATACTCCGCTGTAACCATGTAATGAAACTCATGACAATGACTTCACTTTATTTCATATCATCCACCTTAAACTACATTCGTGACTACCCACCAACATGCTGACATACTCGTACCTATGCTGAGTCAGAGTCCCTTTGCATTTGCCACATCCTCAAACTGCTTCGTTTTATAGTCCGTTGAGTTGATTGTGCTTATTTCTGTTACATTTGCTGTGTGCTTATTTGCTGTAGAATATTGCTTTGTGTTACATACTTACTTGTGTTATTTTTCTTTATTTATTATTGTTTATAATTATTGTACATATTAATACATAGTTTAATTTAAAAAATATATATTTGACAATAAAATATCACCTCACCGTTTGTGACTACCCCCATCTTCTCCACGTCACCTGTTGGTTGGCTAGAATAAAATACTATTTAGTATTAAGCCCGCCAATTGTACAATCTTTACAGGTACAATAAAGAATTTAATAATAATAATAATAAAGCTCTGTGTGAGCGTGTGTGTGTGTGTGTGTTTGTGGAAAACATCGTAAGGAAACCGGCGGCTTAGTTGGCTCCGCACGTATTGACTAGTCTTTCCTGTGGGCTAGGCCTACACCATCTGAAACCATGCAAGACAGGATCCGAGTCGTCCATCAATCATCAAGTGTGAGTGAAGATGCCACGTGATGCCGTGTGAAACATGTCATTACGAAGACGCAAAGGCCAATGTTTGTGTGTGCGTGGATGCAAATATTTGTTTTTATCTATCTTCTTCTTCTCTTCACGCTATATTATACAGTCATATAAGTATTCTACTCTATACGGTATTATTAATTCTTTAGTATTGTTATTGCCCATGATTATAATTATCGCACCGCAGTCTGTGACGCTCGTGGGGTAGCACATGGCACTGACTGAAAATCAGCGCTGAAGGCTAGTCCATCAGCATATTGCTGAGTCAGCTGCCATTTGTAGCAGCAGTGACACGCCGTGACCTTTCGTTTCTCTTCGTTCTTTTTGTTTTTGTGAATGTTATGTTTAGTAATATGTTTCGAGCAATATATCAGTCGAGACGTGGGAGAAGCTTGCCGAGCTAAGACCAGATTGGCGAAAAGCTATTACCGAAGGCACCGCTGCTTTTGAACAAGCGCGTCATGCAGACCTCGATGCTAAACGCCAGACTCGGAAAACTCGTCCTAAGCCCTCCTACAATAATTACACATTTAACTCAGCCGGTCAACTTTATTGCATCAGCTGTGACCGTACATTTAAGAACAAATTCGGTTTTGCATCTCACGTCCGTGCTCGGGTCTAAAATTGTCAAGGTGTCGCCGTCAACGGAATCGTTGTGGAGGACATCATCATCAATATGTTTTAAATTTGTTACTGTGGCGTGTGAACTGTTTCTATAATAAATGTTTTTCTTCTTCTTCTTCAGTCCACTGCTGGACAGGGATAGCCCTCCCCTAATGAGAGCCATAGTGCCCTGTCTTCAGCTTGACGCATCCAGCATCTGCCGGCAGTTTTTCGCAGGTCGTCATCCCACCTGGTCGTATCTATCTATAATGTTACCTTCTTGCTCCGGGGCGCTGCTAATGGTGAACGGATGCCACTCGTAGCGGGCGATGGCCGGAATGTTGACGAAGACGTAGTCGCCCGCGTGGAAGTCGAAAAGGGGGGGCCGCTTCACCACCAGGTGCGTGACGCGGGATGGCAGCAGGATGCCGGAGGAGATGTAGGTCTTGCCTCTCTCGGATCTGTGGAAATTTTAGAATAATCTGAAGGCTCTGGAGATCCATTATATCTTCACTGCTTAGGTTAGTTTACGTATCCCTTTATTACGGAAGTTAAATATAACCGTTACTGATGTCCCTGTCTGGGTTGTTAATTTAACACTTTTTTATGTGCTTAAATGATTATTATTTTATGTGTTCTGTGTTCTTGACGAAAATTTATTGGATATCGTGCTGTGCATGTTTTTTTTATTAAGTGCGACCTTTTTTGTAGGTAACTATTTTATTTTGTATTGACATTTTTATCTTAATAAAGTGAGAATTGGGTCCAAGGTATTAAATTTAACACATGTCTGAAAAAGTTACATTGGAGGGAGTCTAACAAAAGTTAGACTCCCTCTCCTTTTCCTAATTTTTATAGTTGTAACTTTACAACCACTTCGATTTAGGACGATGGAATAAATGAAAAATCTTGATACAGTATCATTGAATCTACGTTCGCAACTAGATTCAGGGCGATGAAATTAATGAAAATTCATGCTACAGTTGATACTGTATCATGTAGATAATTTAGATTAAATCAAGATGATAAATTTGCATTATTTATCGAATTTCTCACCTCATCCATGCCAACCGCAGCACCCTCTCAGCGAGGTAAAGTGCTCCAGGCGCTGCAAACCACTTCCAGAAGTTAGGTCCATGTAGCAAGAGTAGCAGCCAGAAGGGAACGTAGAGGAGATGGCTCCAGTAGAACACCTGGTGGAGCAACAAAATATAAATTTCTTTTACAGTCTATATTCAGCAAAAAAACATCAAAAAACGTGACGATGGTCTCTTGGCCACTCATCTGTCATACCATCATCCTCATTGTCATTGTTTGTATCATGGTTGTGATCATTGATCACGTTTATGGGACAACGGTCATTGATAATGTCAATGTAGGTATATGGCCAATGGTTAAGGTCAATTAACTTTATCACCATGATTGTATAATTTGCAAAGTATGTTATG
The DNA here is from genome assembly GCA_934045075.1 of Yponomeuta sedellus. NCBI lineage: Eukaryota > Metazoa > Arthropoda > Insecta > Lepidoptera > Yponomeutidae > Yponomeuta > Yponomeuta sedellus. The sequence goes on along the minus strand of OW203745.1, from coordinate 690,548 downwards.
AAATTATTGTGTAAGGATTAAGTTTTCTCATCCTTATTTATGTTACAACCTGTAGGTTCCTAATTCTGAGAATTATCATCAATCCACGTCTCCACCGAGGGACACGGGTCTCGTCCCTGAGGAAGGTCTGAAAATTAGTATCTTTCAAATTACCCATTCGACTCGGTTATAGACTTTTGGGATCCATTTCTTTTTTTCTAATAACGGTTGGCTGTCGGCTCCGTATATTCATCACCGTCTTTGGGAAGGGAGAAGAGGTCCAGACCAGGAGGTCCAGAACAATTCATAATAACCTCGAAACTGCCTCCGCGCCGAACAGCTGGCCTGCTGCAGTACAGCATCAAGGTCAGCGCCACGGCCAGGGCCACGCCGGTGGGGTTCGCACACCCGGCTGCCAGCCCGAACAAGCCCGGTCGTGACGTCAGCAGCCACTCCGTCAGCGTGTAGTTGTTCGCATTGATCACTGGGTCGTTTACTACTATCAGACCTGCAAAAATATTTAAGCAATTGAAGCTCCTTCCGAAGCTGTCTTTAAAAGCAGAGTTCGTGATCTTTATTTATTAGTATAGTCATTAAAATCTTGTCCTCTTGTGTATAGGTGTTATTAATTTTCTTGTCTTATGTAGAACTTTATTATAAGATATATATGTATGATTATAATAAATTATAAGTTTATATAAGTAACGGTATGTAAGTGTATTATTATTAAGTATAAGTATGCATCAATATTCAAATTTGCACTGGCTACCCGTCTTTCTATTTTCCTTCAGCAACTTTCCATCGTAAGGTTGTCTGAAAGAAATTGCTTTTAGCAATGAGGCCGCCAATTGTACTATGTATATTTGCAATTGTTTTGTATTTGTTGCTTTTCCAGTATACAATAAAGATTATTCTTATCTTATCTTAGCCTGAGGACGACAACACTAATCGTAAGTTTTAAATGTTAAAACGATCTATGAATTCTGGGCTCCTAGTCAAATATATAGCAACAACTTATTGCATGACTAATAACAATAACTAAGTACCTCTAAGGCTGACATTCAGAGACGAAAACTAAGCAAAGACTGGCCTTACAAATGTCCAAATCACGTGCATTTTGACATTTCTGAGACCGGTCTTAGCTTCAGTTTCCGTCTCTGAATGTCAGCCTTAGTGTCAGTGAACAAAGAAACCGTTCACACTATTTGACCCTCCACTGTAATGGTTTGGCAATATACAACAAGAATATCTTTAACAAAGAAGCGAAAAAAAAGCAAATAAAAATTAATTATTGCATTCTTTAAAGAAGCAAGAATGTAGAATTAATGCACTAGAAAATGAGAAGTAAGTTTAGTGCTACTTTGAATTACAGGATACGCAATAGTCTGATTACAGAACGTTGTGGACTGAAAGAGGATGTAGTGACTAGAATTGAGACAGGAATGTTACGCTGGTTTGGACATGTGGAGAGGATGAAGGAGGAAAGATTGACGAAACAAATATATATTGCGAATGTGACCGGAAGGGCTGGTAAAGGTCGTCCCAGGCGGACATACATCGACCAAATAGGGGACGTATTAACAAAAGGAAAGATAAAAAGTACCCGGAACCGTCGTGCGTGCATGCAGCGACTTGTGAACGGTGATGAAGCGAAGGTGATCTGTCAGGATCGTGGCCAGTGGCAGTCCCTGGTCTCTGTCTACCCCTCTGGGATATAGGCGTGATGTTATATATGTATGTATGTAATCTCTTTAAAAAAAAACATCCCAGCAACACGTTGTTGATCCTAGCAACTCTTCAATGTCCGAATACTTTCAGTGTATATTAAAAATGCACGTTCCAACCAGACAGATGGAATTGACTGACGCCAAACTGAATGTGTAAACTCCGTCTAAGGGACATTAACATTTACATACAAGCACATACATTGCTTCTGGCCCCACACAAGGATACCCTGTGTCGTGGTAACCAGAAACAACGACACATCACAAACATGTAAATGGGGTTTTTTTTTGTCCCCAGTTGGAGATCGAACCCGGGACCTCTTGCATGGTAGGCAGATGCGCTACCGCTGCGCCACAGAGGTCGTCAAAATGTACCCAAAAGCTACTCACTGAAGTTACACAAGTGCATGACCGTATGCAGAGCACTGTACAGCGCTATTAATACTCCAGTCAGCTTGTGCAAGTAAATGTGGTGATCCAGCGGCAGTAAGGTCCCGAACCCATGCGTCCGGAGCCACGTAACGCACTGACGCAGCATCAGGACTAGCACCCAAGCGCAGGTGAAGTTAAGGCATTGACCTGGGAAAGAAGAGCTGGATGAGAAAGTAAGAAAAGTCGAGGGAAAGAACTAAAGGTATCCTGTTGCGGAAGCCATTGATGCTCATATATAATCGATCACTTCAACCCTTGTATGTCCCCACTGCTGGGGCATGGGTCTCTTCCTTCATCGCAGGAAGGTTAGGCTATACTCCACCTCGGGGGCCAAGTCCGGGTTCCTGGAGATATTGTAAGACACTGGCTGGCCTTACCGTCAAAAGTTATTGAGCCCATAAGGCCTCTGCCGTTATTTCATAGTTCTAGGGTCAACGGGAATTAGAATTTGAGGTTCAGAATATACGTATTAATGTGGCATAAACCACCGTAACTTTTTTTGTGTGAGTTTCACAACTTTAAAGGACTGTAGACGGTTTTATTTTCAACTCAATACCTCCTCAAGACCTTTTCAAGAGTCTTGAAACGGACAACAAAGTAATCCTAAAAGGGCTCCATTTTTCTTTTGAAGGTACGGAACTCTAAAAATGAAAAACTTAAACTTATGTCTAGTGTAAGATAGAGGCAAGAAGGCGCTAGTCGAAACTTACCACATGCTCTCGCCACGATGACAAATCCATTGGAGTTTCGGTACTCGATAGCCCTCGAAATGAACAAGCCGAGGTTCACCATTACGAATGCCAGTAGATATGCGACTAAAAACAAATAAAAAACTTGTAAACGTCTACCATGTCATCATCATCAACCCATTATGACCCACGGGGTCTCTTCTCTGAGGAAGGTATAGGCCATACTCCACCACGGGGGCCCAGTCCGGATTGGTAGAGGCTTGCAAGACTAGTGGCTGGTCTTGCTGTCAGAAGTTTTAATGCCTCCCTAAGGCCTCTGACTTGGCTTAACGGCTTGGCTTGGCACCAACTGTTTAACGTGCCTTGCGAAACACGGAACCGCTTGGAAAAATGTCACTAGCGTTAGTCATAGACGGTCACCCATCACTGAAGGCGCCCTATGTTATTTAACCTTCGTGATCGTTTAAGATCACTCAGACAGCCGCCGGGGCCACGAGCGATTTTCGTCTGCCATGTATTTCTTAATGATTAGGGATGCTTATACATAAATAAATAAATATTCATGGACATATTACACAGATCTCGTATTAGCCTTATACTAAGTACAACTAAATGACTTGTGTTACAGGTGCTAACTCGACGATAGATTCAATACAATAAATACTTAAATAACGTCCAAGACCTGACACAAACTAGAAAAGTTCGTTTCCTAGTTTGACCCGGCCGTCGATAGAACCCGAGACTTTCGGTTTTACAGTCAGCTTGCCAAACCGCTGCGTCACCGAGGTCGTCATACTTAGTTATATTATATTAAACGAGTCTAACGTCAAAAATTAAGGTAATTACGTTTTAGTTAATAAATAATCGCGATTGTACCTACCATGCTTCAATGGAATCCGAGTAATATAGAGTGGTGAGGTGCCTGTTAGTAATGTAGCCCAAGATTGATTGATGATCTATCGATCATAGTACCGAGTAAATATTCCAATATACCTACCTACTACATCTGCTGGACTAAGCTCTTCTTGCGAGACAAGAATATTCAACTTAGGGCCGGTTTCTAAATTGAGAATTTCACTAAGTAAATAAGTAACGTTCTGTCCCGCTCTTTTATGAGAAATTCGAAGAGACAGAACTACAGTTAAGTATTTACTTTGCGAAAGAATCAATTCAGAAACTTACCTTTAAAAACCTATTTGGAGGCTGAAAATTCCACCCATGCCGGGACTCGAACCCGCGACCTATGGCTAACCGTGCCAGCGCTCTCCCAACTAAGCTAATGGGCGACTCACGGGTTCGAGTCCGGCATGGGTGTAATTTTTAGCCTCTAAATAGGTTTTTAAAATTGTCCTAAGCACGGGTTAGTGCATTAAAACTAATATAACCAACTGGCCTTTAAGTTTTTGCAAGTATTAGGTACCCAATATTAACTCAACTAACTCCAAAAACACTTAGCCCCAGTTTCTCGTATGCTAACAATCTGTTAACCTACTGTTAAAAGCTGTCAAATGTTTTATTCTGTATGCACTTCGACCAACTAACATTGACAGTACATTAAGGGCTTGTTACTTGAATATACTTGAATTTACGCGAAACATCAAAATTTCAAGTACACTGGTGTCACTGGTGTGACGACCTCTGTGGCGTAGTGGTGTAGCGCATCTACCAACCATGCAAGAGGTCCCGGGTTCGAATCCCGGCTGGAAAAAAAAAAAACCCCAGGTTTTGGATGTTTACATGTTTGTGATTTCATTGTTTCTGGTTCCCACGACACAAGGTATCCTAGTGTGGGGCCAGAAGCAATGTATGTGCCTGTATGTAAATGTTATGTTATGTTAAATTGACGTGTCGTTAACTGAATAAAACATCTGCACCTATTTCATTAATATCAAGGTGACAAGAGCTCTTAACTCTCTGCTGCCTGTATGTAAAAGTTAATGTTAATCTGGTTAAAGTTAATAAAGTTAGTTCCTTTTATATGTCCAACAAAACAACTCTGCTCTGTACGTAATACAGAGAATAGTGTAAAGAGGTTCGAAATTTCACTGATGCCGTGAGTCGCCCATTGGCTCAATTGGTAGAGCGCTGGCACGGATAGCCTGAGGAAGCGGGTTCGAATCCCGGTATGGGTGAAATTTTTAGCCTCTAAATACGTTTTTAAACTCTGCTCAGTTTTACTGTATTTTATATCAGCTATTATATATTAAACGAGTCTAAATGCGATCATTTATTAGGTAGAACGTAATTGCCCTAACGTTGCCGTTGCCATGGTGACGAGTAAATTGAAGTGGCGAGTACCCATTACGAGATACGTTGTACCTAATAAATAATCGCGATTTAAACCGTATGAGAACCACAAGTCATTAAGATTGCTTTTATCAGCAACGTTTATAAAGATAATCTCACCTAAAACGTAATTGTTCTTCAGATATTGCTTGGAGAACTGGTATGGTTTTAGTTTGACTAGCTTCTGCATGAACGAAGGGTGCTCCTCAGGCTTAGGGGGAATCAACCACCGGTCTATGCTGTAAATCAAAAACCACATTATCAGTAAGGTTTTTACTTATCTAGAAGAAAAAAACATTTCAAGGGACACCAAATGTACCCAAAATCGTTTATCTAAATAGGTTTTTTTAAATTGTCCTTAGCACGGGTTAGTGCATTAAAAATAAAAATAGTATAATCATGTGGGTACAGTGATATCATTCCGATGTAAAAACCTTACTGCAAAGTAGGTAGTCGGGGCTGTAAGTGATGCAATTTTACTTAAGCCAGATGTCGCTGCCTGTACGTAATACAGAGAATAGTGTAAAGAGGTTCGAAATTTCACTGATGCCGATGATTCGCCCATTAGCTCAGTTGGAAAGAGCGCTGGCGCGGATAGCCAGAGGTCGCGGGTTCGAATCCCGGCATGGGTGGAATTTTTAGCCTCTAAATAGGTTTTTTTAAATTGCCCTTAGCACGGGTTAGTGCATTAAAAATAAAAATAGTATAATATTCTGTCTTTCATTTTTCTTTGGCATGCGTGCATGCACCGACTAATAAATGTTGATGAAGCGCAAGAGATAACATCATATTATGTCAGTCAGGATCATGGTATCTGTCTACCCCTCTGGGACACACGTGTGAGTTTATGACAGTATATGTATTGCTAGTGACGATTCTGTGAAGATTATTATAAGAGCTATTTAAGTGCAGTATTCAAGGGATTGTCTTGCGATATCGATCAATCAAATTTTATTCAGAATAGCACAAAAAGTGCGGTCTAATGAACGTTACAAGTTAAACTAGATGTAAGTATATTTCAAAATCTAGTAGGTAGGTACTATTTTAGAAAAAGTGGGAAAAAACTTCGAAATTCTGTCTTTTAAAAGTAAATTAACAGTGTTTACATAATTATTACAAAAAATGAACTCATGCATTGTATTTTCTTTAATTCCGCATATCATTGTCATCTAAGTCATCATTTAAGTTATAGTAGCCCTTTTGGATTAAAGACTACACATTTTTTTTAAGCGCGTTTCAGGCAAGCTTCTATTTAACACGGCACGGCACGTTACGTAGAATCTCAGCTTACACTGTAGGTAGATTTTTCATAACCCACAGGAATACAGTATATCCTTCTAAGCCCTGGAGGTTACTGCAAGTCTTCTAAAACAACGTAGATTTTGAAGAACGTTTTCTTTTTGTTGTCCAAAAAATTATGAGGAAATTATTGGACCTGGAACATAAGTTTTCCGGACTACCTACTAAATTATTGTGTAAATTAAGAAAGTTATTTGGGATGTCCTATTTCTTGGATGCCAGGGCCTAGGAGGATATGTCTTCGAAGATTATTTCAAGCACTTTCTTAAGATGTTCGTATATCTAAGCTTACCTTATAGATAGATTTTCTAGAAGCCCGCCGTGTTTCTCCAGCTGATGTTTCAAGGCCTCATAAGTGATGGCGCCACGGCTGTCCACATCCGCGTCCTCGAACATGGCGCTTGTCAACTCCAGCAGCTGTTCCGAGCTGAACTGCATGCCGTTCTCCTCCATACAGGCGCGCATCACGTGCTGGAGCTCACGGTGCTGGATTAAGCCGTCCCCTAGAAGGAAATTATTAGTGGTTGTGGTATTTACAAATCTTGTAATGTTCTGGTATAAATCTATGAAAAAAATTAAACCATATAGGTGGAACTACTCAGGCGCTACCTGGTGCGACTGTGCCAAAAATTCTTCTTAGTGTCAATGTGTCTACAGAATATCAATCACTCGATATCAAGCCTTGTATGTCCCCACTGCTGGGGCAAGGGACTCTTCTTGAAGGTTAGGCGATACTCCACCACGGGGGCCAACTCCGGGTTGGTGGAGTATTGAAAGACGAGGGCGAGCCTTCCTTTCGGAAGTTATCAAGCCACCCCTAAGGCTTCTGACGGAGTATAGAAAGCCTAATACCTAAATCAGAAGTCAGGGACTTAATTTTTCTTGATCGTGGGTTACTTTTGATACATCACTGGGCTACAGGACACCAGGATAGTGATTGCGCAAAATTAATGAGAGCCACCTCTGTATAGAGCAAATTTAACCTCTGCATACAGTAGGAGTAACACCAACCGTCCAAGTCGTAAACTTTGAACAGGAACCGTATCTTCATATCGGGTGCCTGCCCGGCGAAGCGGTGCGCGGCTGCGATGAACTCTTGCAGGGAAATGGACCCGGAATCATCCTCGTCGAAGATTTGGAACACGCGCTCCGTGAAGAAGGGCTGGAAGAGAAAAAGTTGGCATTTTTGGCCCATTTTTACATGCCTCTGTGAATTGGGCTGTAAATTTAAGTAATCGTGAGTCCACTCAAAGGTTTTGTGTTCGTTTTACGTTTCTCGCAAGACGATACAGCAGAGCCTTTCCAGGTTAAAAAAACAGGCGTAGACTCGTATTTTGTCTACTTTTAAGTGATAATAAAGTTTCGTACTCTAGAAAGAGACACTCTTTATGTGTCTGTAAAATTTGAGTCATTATAGCCCAGCAAGAGGTGAAAATCGATTGCGACAAAGCAATCTTTCTGGCCTGTTAAACCTCCTAAAACTAGAAAGATCGTGGTGCCTGTAAAGTTATCGCATATCGGGGATTCAAACAAAGATATGACCCGGGGTCTGTTCAACTGCAGGAAGTGAATGTAGCAATCTCCAAATATCAAAGACACGAGAGTAATGAGAAAAGAAAGTAGGTACATGATTACTCACGTTCTTGGAAACAACGATTTTCTGGAACTGCTCCCGCGTAATTTCTTTCTGGTCACCAACGGTCTGTCGGAACAGCTGTTCCAGGCGATCTACGCTGCTTTTATCGAAACCTGCTCGCGGCCTGCGAAGAAATAACAATTGTTGTTATTAAATTATTAAATAACAACAGCTCCTATATGGCTGTCGATGTTTCACAGAATATGTCTCTATACAGGATTAGGTTAATATGGATAATTTGGCCAGAGGCGCATAATTAGGCCTCTGACCAAATTTATTAAGGATCTGGATCCACCATCGGCTAACTTTGTACCCTTCGTGTGGCACATACTTGAATAGGTCATTGGCTATGGTAGGGGTTTATGTTTTTAAAATTTCATTGGTATCAATAATTCAGAAATTATAGCTTAATAGGAATCATGTATAGAAAACAACTATAACTTAACTTCTGCAGATTTTTGTTTTTGGGCTAATTGAGAAAAATTATAAGTCTGTAGTCGAATCGCAAAACAGTGTCAGAACAAATACGTGTGGTTGAGGTCATGTGTTTTCCAATAATAAATAAATAAATAATAAATATTCGTGGACATATTACACAGATCTCGTTAGCCCCATACTAAGTACAACTAAATGACTTGTGTTAAAGGTGCTAACTCGACGATAGAATTAATACAATAAATACATAGATAACATTCAAGTCCCGAGACAGACTAGAAAAGTTTGTTTTCTAGATTGACCCGGCCGAGGATAGAACCCGAGACCTTCGGTTTTACAGTCAGCGTGCCAAACCGCTGCGCTACGGAGGCTGTCTAATAATAAATAATAGTAATAAGTTAAAGAATCGAAAAAACTCCTTAGTATTAAGCTCACTGTTTACAATATTTGTTTTTATAAAAAAAAAGAAGCGCAACAACAGGCGCGGTCAGGTGTAGGATGGGTGACCTTCCCGTGACTACCGCTAGTGGCATTTTTTCCGAGCACTTCCATGCTTCGCAAGGCACTTTAATCCGTTGGTGCCGGCTGTCATATAATGACAGTCGTTAAGCCATGACAGAGGCCTTATGGGCGGCTTGATAACTTCTGACAGTAAGGCTCGCCACTGTCTAACAATCATCCACCAACCAGGACTTGGGCCCCGTGGTGGAATATGGCCTAACCTTCCTGCAATACAAGAAGAGACCAGTGCTCCAGCAGTGGGGGCAATCAAGGGTTTTTAACGATAAAAAAAAGTATTCAATTCAAGAAGAGCAGCAAGACATACCGGCTCCTGCTAACAGCTGCCAGCAACTCCATAATGGCATCGGCAGTCGTGCCCCCCTCGCCTGCCGTGTCAACCACACGGAATAGACGGTCCGTCACCTGCAAAGTTAACAGTCACAGTTTTAACTTACCTATTACTTTTTTTTAAACCTATTTAGAGGCTAAAAATTCCACCTATGCCGGGCCATTTCACTGATGCCGGTGAGTTGCCCATTAGCTCAGTAGGAAGAGCGCTGGCACGGATAGCCAGAGGTCGCGGGTTCGAATCCGGGCATGGGTGGAATTTTTAGCCTCTAAATAGGTTTTTAAAATTGTCCTTAGCACGGGTTAGTGCATTAAAAGAAATATAATTAGCTATTACTTTTTTATACGTCTAACTGGAGGGCACAGACTTTCTGTCAGAGAGGATCATCATCATTCAGCCACAAAAAGTCCACTGCTGGACATAATCCTCCTCTTTGGATTTCCAAAAAGACCAGTTAGAAGTGGGTCTTCTGTCCATATTGTGGCTGGTCATCCTGCGCCGCGCCTGCCGATATATGGTCTCCGTTCGAGAACTTTTCGGCCCCATCGGCCATCGTGCCAAGTCCCCGCCCACTGCCACTTTAACTTACTAATCCGCTGCCCTATGGTGACAAACTTCGTTCGTCTATTGTTAAATAAAGATAAGATAAAAGATAATTTATTCAAGAAACATTTTACAATGGCCTTAGTTTAGTCCCATTGTAAGACAAGGTAAATAGCCGGTTAGAAACCAATTCCTTACATTTTAAATTACTTTGAGAGTAAATAGAGAGCTCTTTACTCCATCCATCCATCCCAAGGTTGTCTAGAAGAGATCGCTTTTAGCGATAAGACCGCCAATTGTATACGCCAAGCTTAGATGTGTAAGCCTTTTTATGTATATTGTTTTCTGGTGTATACAATAAAGAGTTCTAATCTAATCTCTTTATTCATTTAATTATAGAGGTAGGGGCCCAGGAAAATGAACATTCTATGTGAGAAACCGGTTTGTAATCTCGTGACAGAACAATTTTTCTACTTGTTTGTTTGATTGATCTCATCATTTCTGATTCGGTCTCGTAGAGAAATTCCGGAGAAAGATCAGTACTTTATTTTTATAGACCAAGACCCCTTTACACCGCACGAGATAAACGTGGTTCCATGGTAGGTGTTTAAAAGACACCTCTGTCCGTCCTCTTAATTTGTTGTACCTAAATTTAAACAGATTTTTGGCACTCGTACCATTTTCTTCTTCTTCTTCTTCAGGCTATATTATGTAGTCCACTGCTGGACAATCTGGACAAAGCCTTCCCCTAATGAGCGCCATAGCGCCCTGTGGCCCCATAGCGAAACTCCGAGCATAGCTGTCTCCATAGCTCGCTGAGCGACTTTGAACTGGTAGACCGCCCTTTACCACCACTACGTACCACTTTACTCTTGAAGATTTGCCGGAAGTTCTCTAAAGTGACGACTCCGTGTCCACACAGCACATAGGCGACGCTCTCGACTTGCTCCACGAAGTCGATCTGTTTCTCTTCCCTGAAAGAAGAAAATTAAAAGTCAAACTTGTGTCTCACTTCTGGGCAAGGGCTTCCCCCAAAAATTTTCACCGCTGTATTAAGGTTTGTTTATTCTCACCTCTGTTACAGGAGGCCCGTGTAGGCAAAAAACTAAGGGCTTGCGCAGACGAGGGACTTTTGTCCTCAAGGGACAATCAAAAAAAAAAAGTAAAAAAAAGGCCTCCGAGTACTTGTCGCGGACTCAACGCCTACGGTGTGCGGTCATTTGTTCCCCGGAAATTGAGTGAGGCGTACGCTATGGAAGCAAATATTCTGAGATTACGTTGTGTTGTAATTTACATGAATTTGAAAAAGAAAAGGCGTTTTAAAAGAAAACACGAAACTTTTGTCCAGTCCGGTCTCTTGATGTCCTCGGTAACTTGAGGGACTTTTTGTACGGGGTACTTTTAGTCCTTCGTGTGCGTTATTCGATACAATTTATAACAGATCTATATCGACGGACAAAAAATTACCCGGGGGGTAGTCCCTCGTCTGCGCAGGCCCTAAACGCGACTTCGGGGCAGACTAGGTAGTCTACCTACAATTATTGACTGTTCTCGCCACTTCAGTTACTGTAGGTAATGCTGCCGAAACGTCGGGACGTTTTTTATTAATCGCATTTAGACGCGTTTAATAGGTGATAAGAGCTTTTACCTTATTTATGTAGCCTATAATTATAAATATACGTTAGACTGCAGGCCTTCTCTCAAAGAGATAGCAAAGGCTTAATACCATGTGTGCTCATCTCGGATTGGCAAATTTAATCGCTGAAGTATGTGAACATCTCAGACGCTCAGGTTTCCTCACGATGTCTTCCTTCACAGTTAACTTTTAGATTACGCCGAGTTTATTTCACAGCTGGTTAGTAAGTGAAACTCACGTGAGGCGCTCCTTGAGTGACTCGATCCAGTCTTCTTGCACGAGATGGTCTTCCCGGTCGACGTCGAACAGCCGGAAGATCCTCTCCAGTAAATCCTGGAAGCACCAATCAATAATGACATAACATTGCATTGATGACGAGGCTAACCTATATTAATGCTCATGGTGATAATCTACGTAGTAAGTACGTACACTTTTCAAACTAAAATTATATTTTTATGTAGCTAAGTAACCATCAAAGAATTTCTTCAGGTCACTCAATAAATCATCACTAATATTCAATCACAAGATCTCCTTATCCAAAGCACCTCTCACTACGACTCCTATAACAAATGGTTCTAATGAACTAATGGAGATTAAATTGTTGCATTATTAATTACTGAGTCGGATTGCAAATTGAAATGTCTGTTAAGGGATAATCAATCAACGCAGGCTATGTCAAATTAATGGTTGATTATTACAGAATTGATGTATCTGGGTGATTTGAAACTACCCGCATGCATTTTTTTGTTGCAGTCAGGCTTGCCAGCGCCTTAATTACGTAACTTTCCACGTATATCGTTATCAACCCTTGTATGTCCCCACTGCTGGGGTACGGGTCTCTTCCTGCACCGCAGGAAGTTTAGGCCATACTCCACCACGGGGGCCAAGTCCGGGTTGGTGGAGGATTCTAAGACAGTGGCGGGCCTTACTGTCAGAAGTTATCAAGCCGCCCATAAGGCCTCTGACATGGCTTAACGACTGCCATTATATGACACCCGGCACCAACGGCTTAACGTGCCTTGCGAAGCACGGAAGCGCTCGGAAAAATGCCACTAGCGGTAGTCACGGGACGCTCAACCATCCCATACCTGACCGCTGTTGTTGCTTAACCAAGTGATTGATTCCAATCACTCGGTTCGCCTAGGCCACGAGCGCTTCTGGTTGTCCGCTTTTTCGAAATATCTACTGGACTTTGCCGTACAATTATGTGGCTAAATGTCACTGTCACGAGTCAGATATCCACTGAAATTTGGTATCCACTAGGTACATGTAACACAAATTACGCCTCATGTCTACGAGTGCACCCAAGAGCTAAATAAACATTCCGCTTTCGCACACATATGTATGTGTCGAAAAGTTACATAATCAAGACACAGATAGGAGCATAGATTGATATTATATTACTACGTGAGGAGTTACTACTATGTTTTTACCAAATAAGATTTCTTTGGATATATGCAAGCTTGGATGTCGATAAAGATGTATTATTTATACATATAATATACTTTATTATACAACAACAGGAATTTCGGTTCAGGTAAATTTATTTGCTGAAAAAAGTACGCGTGCGTGCATGCAACGACTAATGAACGTTGATGAAGCGAAGGAGATGTGTCAGGATCCTGGCAGGTGGCAGTACCTGGTCACTGCCTACTCCTTTGGAATACAGGCGTGAGTTTAAGTTACATTGGGATTCTGAACGAACAGGCTACCGCGAAATTCCAAATGGGAGAAAAATTCAAACTGAAAACTACTGTACGTAGCTTTGTATAAATTAACTGTATTCGAAATCCCGAATCGATATTTCGAATTGAAATTCTAAAACGGTGTACCTACTGATTGTATGTATTAGATAAGATAAGAACATTCTTTAATGTACACCAGAGCACGATATTAAAAATAAAACATTATTATTATAATTAGGTTTAAGAAAAGAAGTTCAGAGTCAAGTTTTTTCAGGCGTGAGGTTATATGTGTCTTACTGTAATGCGAATATTATGTGGCTGCTTTAAGTAAACTAAAGCAAAGCAATGTAAAGTAATATTTATTGAAATAAATCTTACTTTAGTTTGTCTAGTTACAGCAGCAATTGTTACATGATTAATAAAATTTATAAAAGAGGTAGGTGGGTGCATAATACACTATTCAACGGCAGTCCAAAAACTAAATTATACTATAAAAATCATAAAGTCGAGAAATATTTAAAAACTAATAATCCAAATTTAAAAACCTATTTAGAGGCTAAAAATTTCACCCATGCCGGGATTCGAACCCGCAACCTCTGGCTATCCGTGCCAGCGCTCTACCAATTGAGCCAATGGGCGACTCACCGGCATCAGTGAAATTTCGAACCTCTTTACACTATTCTCTGTATTACGTACAGGCAGCGACATGTGGCTTAAGCAAATTGCATCACTTACAGCCCCGACTACCTACTTTGCAGTTAGGTTTTACATCGGAACGATATCACTGTACCCACTTGATTATACTATTTTTATTTTTAATGCACTAACCCGTGCTAAATACAAAATTAAAAACCTATATAAATGCCGGTGAGTCGCCCATTGGCTCAATTGGTAGAGCGCTGGCACGGATAGCCAGAGGTTGCGGGTTCGAATCCCGGCATGGGTGAAATTTTTAGCATCTAAATAGGTTTTTAAATTTGTATTTAGCACGGGTTAGTGCATTAAAAATAAAAATAGTATAACTAATAATCCATTTCAAAACTTCTTGGTAAGGTGTACGAAGCAGAGATATTGTTTAAATTTATCGATCATTAAAGGCGTAACTTTTAAGTGTGATAAGTTGATCCACATTTTATGCATATACAATTACACACGCTGGGAAACAAGTTATAAAAAGTTGGCAACGCCTTGTATTTATTTATTGGCAAGCAGTTTCACTTTATACTTAAACCATTAGATACGGAAACCGGAGCAATTCAAATTGCCAAAGATAATTTTAAGTAAGCTCAGAAGATCCACTCCGATCGCAAATACACTCCTGGACACATCTATTGGCCCACCCTAGAGTTTAGGTTTCGATGGCCCCTAACTAAATATGATTGCTAGATTGAACAAAAACTTTTAAAAACCTATTTAGAGGCTAAAAAATTCTCCCATGCCGGTATTCGAACCCGTGACCTCTAGCTATCCGTGCCAGTGCTCTTTCCAACTGAGCTAATGGGCGACTCACCGGCATCAGTGAAATTTCGAACCTCTTTACAATATTCTCTGTGTTACGTACAGGCAGCGACATCTGACTGAAGTGATTAGCATCACTTGCAACCCCGAGTACCTACTTTGCAGTTAAGTTTTACATCGGAATGATATCGCTGAACCCACATGATTATATTATTTTTAACGCACTAACCCGTGCTAAGGGCAATTTTAAAAACCTATTTAGAGGCTAAAAATTCTACGCATGCCGGGATTCTAACCCGTGACCTCTGGCTATCCGTGCCAGCGCTCTTTCCTTCTCTTCTTAATGGGCGACGACTATTGATGCAGTTTTATACCTGATACATTTAAAGACTATTGAATAAAATTTGGTATGAATGTGCCTGGTTTAAAACTGCATAAAACCTTTTTGCTCTAACCTAATACAAATTTTTAGCTAGGACTAAACAAAACTAAAAATGCAAGGTGGGCCAATAGATGTGTCCAAAAGTGTATTTTAAAGTTTTTTTAGGTAGAAACAAGGACTCGAATGCGAGAAACACAGGTTCGATCCGATAAGAAGCGCTCGTGGCCTAGTCGAACCTGTGATTCATTCATCATGCAATCCACTCGATCCAAAAGTTGTCTGGAAGAGATCGCTCTTAGCGACAAGACCGCCAATTGTATAACAGTACTTAGATTTAAGAAACGATGATTGTATTCTTTTTTCTGGTTGTGCAATAAAGTGTTCCCTATCTATCTATAATATTGGTCGATATTTAAGCATAAAAACCTGACCGAATGATTGTTCTGTACAATCCAAAGTAGATCAGTGACGCAAGCGCTTCCCAGATCTCATTAATCACACATGCGAAGCACACACACAGGCGCGCCATTATCATGCGAATGGGCGGTTTGACAAATGACCTATCACCCGGGCGCACTGCGACTTACCTTGCGGACGTGGTACGAGGACGAAAGTAATCTCTTCGACGAGAGATTTTTGACACTAACCGTTTGACTACAAAACAATTAGAGAGGCGTTGATCAAGCGTTTCAAAATATGTTTACCACAATACAAGCATCCCCTCACTAGCCTGTGTCGTGGGATCCAGAAACAGTGACAACACAAACATGTAAACATCTAAGACCTGGGTTTTGTGTCCCCAGCCGGGGTTCAAACCCGGGACCTCTCACAAAGCAAGCAGAGTGCTTAGTGCGAGTTTGACAGATCCAATCGAATAACTTTACTACCGCGTTAATCGAGCATTGAGTAGTGAGTATTAGTAAGTTAACCGTTCGAACTGGCAAAACGCTGTCACAGTACAACTCGCACTCAGCAATTTTAATTTCCATACTTGTCGCTAGGTGGCGTTTCCTCGATGCCATAGAAATATGAGTTTACGTTAACGCGATCGAGTAGTTAAAAAACTCGCACTAAGCACTCTGATGCGCTACGGCTGCACCACAGAAGTCGTCTCATCATAAAACACAGTATTGTGGTAAACATATTTTGAAACACTTGCTCAACACCTGTGTAATTTTTTTGTTTTAATATGATAAGTGTTCCAACTTGCTAACCAGCGCCAACAAATGGAACGAAAATCATAACTTGTTTTATAATATTAATAACTTATGATTTTCTCGCGAAGAACCGACAACCGTTGGAGTAAACGTGTTCCTTAGTGGAGACCGCGACTCGGCAAACGTAGTGTAGGACGCCCTCCGAGCAGGGGGATGACGGTCTGCGAAAATCTGCCGGCAGATGCTGGATGCGGCAAGTTGAAGACTGGGTGATATGGCGCTCATCAGGGGGGGCTATGTCCAGCAGTGGACTAATATAGCCTGAAGAAGATGAAGAATCGATTTGTCTTGTTTGCGCAATATGCAGGCTGATATGCATATAATATGCAGATAAATCCAACAAACTGTAATTAAATTATTGAAAACACAAAAATAAAAATAGATACCATAGGACAATTAAGTATTAAATGCAGGAGGGATCTAAATTCATTAATGTAACTTCTTATGATGTTGGTCTCGCCTGCTTAGTTAATACTCAGCAGTTGAGATGTTGGTTATTGGTGTCTCAGAATTTTGTTTACAACTATCTAATGGTTTTTTTATTATAAATTTAACTCAAAACTATCATTATCAACCCATTATGTCCCCAGCGACAGAGACGGGTCTCTTCCCTGAAGAAGGTATAGGTCATACTCCACTACGGGGGCCAAGTCCGGATTGGTGGAGGCTTGCAAGACTAGGAAAAAATTCAGGATCTTCACTCCCACATTCATAGTTTAGAAAAATCACTCAGTGACTTAGGCAAGCAGTACACTGAGGCACAAGAGGAAATGGAGGCATATGCAGCAGAACTAACAGCCTTAGGTACATATAACATGGATCGATTTCAGTCGCTAAGCAACAAAATATCAGCGGGTTCTTCATGTGCATCTTGTAAAATTCTACAAGATCAGCCACCAGCATCAACATCATGCCTCACCACACAACTGCATGGCCCCACTGAGGATACAAGTCCAGCTGCGTTGCGTCTACCTCCAAGCACTACTGAGATAACTCACAGCCAGCCTGAATCAAGCACCATTAGCATGACTGGCCCGGCAGTTAAACAAGAAAGGAGGACTGTAATCTTCTCTGATAAGATAGGTGCAGGGTTAGGTCCTTTGTTGAATGACAGGCTGACACAAAATGTGCTGAATAAATGCTATCCCCATTCAAGTTTTACTGACATTGTTAAAGAGCTGTTCAAAAGCCCAATACAGAACGACACAACCTACATTTTATTAGTAGGAAATAGCCAAGGTGTTAAAAAGACTGATATAAACAATATATTTGAATTATATGGTCAAGCTAAAGATGTCCAACCGTGGATGGGAAAATTAGTGTTTTGCGCTTTCCCATATTCTCAGTCCCTGTCAGCAAAAGAAAATAATGACATCCATAGCTTGAACATACACATTCACCATTTGACATGTCGTCATAGTGACATATCATTTTTTGATCTTAACAAATTTGTTAAGAATTACTTTTTGACGCGAGATACTGTGTACCTCACGAAAAATAGTCGACGTAAGTTAGCTACTTTGTTAGCTTACAATATTTTTGACTCTGTGGTTATAGGAATTATAACACAACCTGATAGGAATGACAACCGTGTTACTAGTATTAGTAATAATTCAACAGCGGGCTCAAACACACAGTCAATGGCTTTAAACTGCCATCGCAGACAAAGGAAAACCCTAAGTTAGGTATCAATTTAGTTGCACAAAATATACAGGGTTTTTCCGGCAAAGACAATTTAATTGAACTATTTTTAGCAGATTTCAATGTAGATATTTTGTGTTTAACAGAACATTGGCTGAAACATTCTGAAATGTCATTTACTTTAAAAGACTATTTAGCAGCAAGCACTTTTAACCGACAACACTCAATAAGAGGAGGTTCAATGATCTTTGTCAAAAGTAGTTTGAAAATGAAAGAAAGAAAAGATATTGTCAGTCTATCTGTTGAACGTTTAATTGAGATATCGTGTGTGGAATTGGATAGGTATATAGTTATGTGTGTTTATAGGCCGCCACAATCAAATTATAATGAATTTGAATTACTTATGGAGGATGCCTTAAAACGCCTATTCAGTACTACGAAGAGCATAGTGGTGTGTGGGGACTTCAATATAGATTTCTTAGTTCAAGGTCCACTTAAAACTAAACTCGCAAGCCTTTTCAGGTCATATAATTTAGATAATTTATTTACAGAACCCACTAGGACAACTGC
This sequence comes from Yponomeuta sedellus, assembly GCA_934045075.1. Classification (NCBI taxonomy): domain Eukaryota; kingdom Metazoa; phylum Arthropoda; class Insecta; order Lepidoptera; family Yponomeutidae; genus Yponomeuta; species Yponomeuta sedellus. The sequence goes on along the minus strand of OW203745.1, from coordinate 672,086 downwards.
TACTAGCGCTACCTGCATAGATAATGTCTTTTGCAATTGTGAATATTTAGAAAAAGAAGTCATACATAAATTACAGTCGGACCATAGCGGGCTATGGGTAGTCCTACCGTCAGTACTGGAAGCAAAAAAATGCAATGAATTAAATTGTAGGCCAATAACAGAGAAAAAAATTGAATTATTTAAAAAAAATATAAACATAAAGTTAAATTCGTTGAATTTCGATAGCAATGATCCGAATACGTTATATCAAGTATTGTTTTCAACCATATCAAAAGAATTTGAACTTGTTTTTAACGTAAAAAAAATTACAGAGTTAAAAAGCGGGTTTTCAGAATGGGCAACGCCAGGTATATATAGAAGTAGGAAAAGGCTTTATGAATTGTATGAAGAAAAACAATTCAATCACGATCCGACGTTCAAAGAGTACGTAAAAAAATATTCAAAAACTTTTAGACAAACTTGTTTAACAGCCAAATCGATAAGTATAAGTAAAAAAATTATGGCGTCTACTAATAAAATAAAAACAGTCTGGCAAGTAATTAACAAAGAAACAGGTAAAACGAGACCTAAGGACCAGGGATTTGCGTTGAAGATCGAAGGTAAGTTAGTTAATTCGAAGAAGGACATAGCAGAAATATTTCAAACTTTTTTTAAAAACATGCCACTGCATATAACGGCTAGCTTAAATTCTTCCTCCCAATTAGCCGATACCTTACTTTTGGAAAGTACAAATCCATGTAAAGTTGACTTCCAATTCTCCCATATAACTACCTTAACTATTGTCAAAACATTTAAAGAGTTAAACTTAAAAAAGACTGAAGATTTGTGGGGGTTATCGGTTAAATTAATATCCACTATAATCAATATTCTAGCACCTTACCTTGCTTTGATTTTTAATAAATGTGTTGACCAGGGAACCTTTCCTAATCTATTAAAGTTAAGTAAAATCGTACCCTTGTTTAAAACTGGTGATAGTGAAGATCCAAATAATTTCAGACCTATAGCAATACTGCCGGTGCTAAGTAAAGTTTTTGAGAAAGTAATATTACATCAATTGCAAACTCATTTTAGTATAAATAAGCTCTTCCATAAGAAACAGTTCGGGTTTACAAAAGGCCGCTCAACGACGGAAGCAGGCATAGCGTTAGTAAAGCATATCTTTGAGGCGTGGGAAGAGTCGCAGGATGCCATTGGGGTTTTCTGTGACCTTTCTAAGGCGTTTGACTGCGTTGACCACGAAACACTTCTCATAAAATTGCACCGATATGGTTTAAGTAATAAATCACTAAGTCTTCTTCGATCTTACTTAACAGACAGAACTGTAAAGGTTGATATTAATAGAGTTAAATCCTCTGGTTCTGATGTAAAAATAGGAGTCCCTCAAGGTTCTATACTGGGTCCGTTCCTTTTTTTGGTATATATAAATGATTTGCCCTACCTAGTAGAAAAGCTTTCGCAGATAGTGTTGTTTGCAGATGATACTTCCTTAATTTTTAAAGTAAAGAGAGGTATAAGTAATGTAGACGATGTAAACAATGCTTTATCTACTATTCTAAACTGGTTCACTATAAACAATCTGATGCTAAATGCAAAAAAGACAAAATGCATCAAATTCTCACTACCCAATGTTAAAAATGTTGACACGAGTTTAAAAATATCTGGTGAGAGGCTAGAGCTGGTAGAGTCCACGCTTTTTTTAGGTATAACGATAGACTCAAAACTGCAATGGGGTCAGCATATTGGAAAACTGTCGGGTCGGTTGAGTTCAGCAGCGTTTGCAGTCAGAAAAATTAGACAACTTACAGACGTGTCGACGGCGAGGCTGGTCTATTTTAGTTATTTTCACAGTGTCATGTCGTATGGTTTGTTATTATGGGGACGGGCAGCAGATATAGAAACCATATTTGTCTTGCAAAAAAGAGCAATAAGAGCTATTTACAACTTAAACAGTAGAGAATCGCTAAGGGAGCGTTTTAAAGAAATAGGCATTCTTACACTGGCTTGCCAATATATATTCGATAATATAATGTATGTCCGAAAAAATATAACAATGTTTAAATTAAATAGGGACGTTCATAACGTAAACACAAGGAATAGAAACAAGGTTGCTTGTACTAAATCCCGATTAGCCAAGGTAGGCACATCATTTGTAGGTTACTGCGTTCGTTTTTACAACAAAATTCCAGAACGTGTTCTATGCTTGTCTGAAAATAAATTTAAAACTTTCATTAAAAATTCGCTATGTAAAAAGGCATATTATAGAATAGACGACTATATAAACGATCCTAATCCGTGGTAGTAAACCAATTCCACCGCGATTTTATTGTTAAGTATAACTAAGTATAACATATATTTTATAATACAAGTGTGTACAGACGACGTGATTGCATATTAATAACTTTAAGATACCTTATATAACTGACAAAAACTTAACTGCAAGTTTGCTAAAGGTCATTCGAATGGTAGCGTGGTGTTCGGGTCATCTATCTCCCTCCAAAATGGTTGAGACTGATGATGGCTGAGCACTGCGTTATGCTCGTGAACGAGTGCTGTTCGTGTGTCTGGCCGCAGCACTTATGTTTTCCCCTATTATTGTGAGACATTTGACTAATGCTTTGACATTTGGGGTTGTTAATGGCAGTCATGAAATCTTATTAGGTTTACATATGGCAACTGATGTATTTGGTTTTAAGATGATTTGAGAAAAGATGGTCAGAGTGGAGTTTTTTTTTCCGCTGCCTTTTTCTCCACTACAATACGGCCCGAAGGCGGCGGCTTACACTTTACATTGTACATTGACATTCAGCAAATAGAATGTAAATTCTTTACGTTGAAATAAAATTATTTGAATTTGAATTTTGAATTTGAATTTGAACTAGTGGCTGGTCTTACTGTCAGAAGTTTTCAAGCCGCCCTAAGGCCTCTGATTTGGCTTAACGGCTGCCATTTATCAACGGCAGCCGTACATGCAGAACATTTCAGCACCTGTGTGTGTGTGTGTGTTTGTTTGTGTGAGTGTGTGTGTGTGTGTGACAGAGAGAGAGAGAGATTGAAGAGAAAGTCTGACATGTAAGTTGTGTTGACCTAAAAGCTGCGCCAGCGCTACGCCTGCGAAGTCCGTTTATAACAAATACGATGAAAGATATATAAGCTAGCCTATGTCACTCTCGGAGTATAATACGTTGTTTCTCATCACGTGCCGTTGTTCGGGCTTCGACTGTTACTGCCACGAAAGGCATTTTGAGATCAGTATCGCCTTTCCTAATGATAATTCAGTAGCTAGGTTCCCGTCAATGGCTTCAATAAATCCACGCCACAGATCTCTGGATACAAGTACAAATATGAAATCTTGGATGGTTATATCTCTGCAATGTCGTCCGCGTAAAATAAACCTTTTCATAATTCATAACTATACTATAGAACTAATCAAAGAAAAATAAATTATTAACGGTAAAAATAATTGTTTATATCTTTGCTTAATGAACATAAAGGCTGCTGTTTTCACAATTAATTGATTATCTGGAGAAGACGCGAACAAAGAAACTCTACATTTATTCTTTTCGAAACGGGTTTTAAGTTAATTAACAGGGTTTTAACTTAAATTTACATTACACTTGATATAATAACAGCATATATACATAACTACACGGTTAACTACGATAATCGACATAAATTGAATAGCCAATTAACCGAGAGATTAACCAGTAGAAAGACGCAAAACACGTCAATTTGATATCATAAACTATAAATAAAATTGTAGTTTAATTATGTTTAGAAGTCATGGTTAAATTCTTTTTTTCCGGTTGTGCAATAACATTTTCTCTATCAATTATTTATCACGTTGCCAATATATAATTTTTATTACGTTTCTTCACCAATATACCAGTTTTGGACCAGGACAAGTATTATGCTTGCCTCGTCTTTCTGTAGACAACCCTTCACCACATCTTCATCTAATAGTATAATATTTTTATTATTCTGTGCGAAAACAAACCCACTGAAGTGCTTTTTTCTCCAATCGATCTCCATCAGTCAAGAGCGGCAAATCCAAAGCAAATTCAACAGGAAAAAGCCATTCTTGGACCGAAACAAAAACAGAGCGGATAAAGGAGAGCTAGAATCTACTTAATCCGAGCGTTAAGCGACTTAAATGGCATATTAGAAGACGAGCCGATGTATTAAACTACTCTAAAGACCGTTCGAAGCAAAAAAAACAGCATTTATCACGGAGTGTAGTAGAAATACGATCAAAAAGACATTTACGGCAAATCTACAAAGCGGACCAATGCAGAATGATAAGTGGCTGAATTGTAGCTTTTTTTCTCATTTCCAATTTAACTGTATAATGGAGTATAATGCTGACATTGATGTTGTTGACGTTGTAGGGTTGCCTGGAAGAAGTTGCAATCAACAATAAGGCTGCCAATTTTATCTCTTTTCTTGTAACTGAGGTGTTTGTAATTATTTTCTGGTGTGTAAGTAAGTAAATAGTTTATTTCCAAGAAAACAATACACATTGAAATACCTTATAAATAGACAGTGGAGGGTATGACAAATAATTGTTTTATGTTTACAGGCAGACCCCAAAGTAGGCTAGGCCTGTATCTTGGGGACTTTATTAGTGTACATTAATGTTTGTCTTACCTTATCTAGTTTTACTTAATAATGCAGCTTAAATAATACATCCAGCTGTTGGAGAGTATGGGCTTAATCACTTCGCGTGCCCACCGATTGACAAGTTCAAGCACTGAGGTACTTGAAAACCTCAGACACTCAGGTTTTCTTACGATGTTTTCCTTTTCAGTTGTTACAATTATTGGCGACTGGCGACTGCAGTGCGACCTTTTTCTACTTACTAATTTGTGACTAAAGATAGATAGATAGAATATTCTTTATTGCATGTACACCAAGGATTACATAAGAGACTTATAAAATAACAGTACAGTACAAGTGGCGGCCTTATTACTAAAAGTAATTTCTTCCAGACAACCATTGACGGAAAAGAAGAAACAGAAACTGAAATACGGTGTTTGTTTGGTTTTAAGTTGTCACTTTGGTTGCCAGGATTACTAAAATCTGTCTATACCTATATTGAAATTGTGCTTTATTTTTATTAAATTTCTATCATCTAATCCTTGTTTCCCTCAGTATTTATAGTCTTCTCTTACAGTCTACCACTAGCAATCAATACCTAATTATAATAAAGATGCTGGATTATGTTAGCGAGAAATGTAGCATAGTAAAAAGGTTAACGCGTTGTTAAAAATAGGTACACTTCCTTATCTCTAAATAAACTATTCAGAAATACGAATCTTGCTCCCTGAATCTTTGCACGAGCTTAGGAAGTAAACGAAAGCAAAAATAAGATAATTTAAAATTTAGATAGAATACACAATTATATGCTCGCTTATATCTTACATACTTATATCTAAACCATCTTACCATGATAATCTTAGCTCATTCCGCCTAATCCACAAAATAGGTAAAACTTATACTTGCAGACTTCATACATACAAAACAAAACATAAAGTTACCTGAAAATAACCGTTTTTTAACCGAAGTTTTTACGTTTCATACAGCTATGCCAAAACATTTAAGAACAAATGTGGGCCCAGCAGGCTGCCTGCGGGGACGTCATGTCGAATCACTAACTTTGTCCCAAAATCCATTAGAATCTGGTGGGCTCAAGTTTCGTACAATTATATCGAGACGTATGTAACCAGAAACGACGTACTTAAATGATCTACATTTGAGGAATTAAAACATGAATAGTGTAGGATATTTAACCTTATGACTAGTTCAAAACGTTGAGTTTGGCTCAGCAAAGCTGGATGAGTGTAATAGGTTATTTGTAACATGTTAACAAGAGCCGCGGGGTTTCGTGTAGTGGGACCATGGGGTCCGATTGAATTAATGGTTTTACAACATAGTAATGATGTAACACCGCATCACAAAGATCATGTCTGGCCAAATACAGAGAAACTATTCTTAAAAGTCAAAGTTATTGATGGAAATCATGAAATCTTATCATACGTGTAGATGGCAATAGATGTATTAGGTTTATTTAATTTATTTATTTATCGTATGGCATTTTACAATGGCCGCACAACCAGACACAATGCGTTTATAATTAATAATAATGAAATGTCAAATATTTGAAGTCAAAATTTACAATTATTAAGGTACGTAACCGAGTCGCCGGAGAGGTTTATGAAATCATCTTTCATCCCATGGTACTTGGTCAATTCACATTCGTAGACTATGTGATCAATGGTTTTGTGGGTAACCGCATTCGCAGGCGGCCGAATCGCACCAGCCCCATTTGTGCCATAGGTAGGCACAGTTGCCCACACACGTCCTGAGGCGGTTTAGGCGGCACCAAACGTTTCGAGTTGTTTTGAAGCCCGCGGGTCGTTTGTTTTGAAGCCTGGGTGTTGAGTTCAAAAATGTCTTTTCGAGAGCTTTTGGTTTAACTTATTAAGGCACATCAGCAGCATAAACACATTACAAGTAGGTTGTTTTTTTTTGAACTGGGTGGAGCTTGGTTAAATCAATCTATTTTATAAATTGATTAATTACTGCTTTCTTATTTGTATTTCTATTTTTAGTGTAATTTCCTCATAACGTTAATGGTGCTATCACAATTGTGAACCGTGAACTGTTCAAGCTAATCGAAAGCTAATTGTGAAGACTTTTAATTGGCTGAGTGTGTCCTATTTATCTATGTAATGTAAACCTGTAATAGCTGTTAGTCTTCCTAGAGGATAAAATAAAAATAAAATAAATAAATAAGTAAATCTTTAAATTAATAACAGAGGGATGGCGTTACAGCAACTTTAATGGTCACGAGATGATTTGAGAAAAGATAGTCAGATTGGCTCTTTTTCCCGCTGCCCTTGTCTCCACTACACCGCGGCCCGAAGGCAGTGGCTTACATTTTACATTGTGTGTTGACATTCAGCATGTAAATTGTTTATGTTGAAATGAAATGATACGATTTGATTTAAAACAAAAATCCTAATCATTTTCTGACATTATGATAGCAGAGTGCTTAGTGCGAGTTTTTTAACTACTCGATGGCGTTAACGTAAACTCATATTTCTATGGCATCGAGGAAGCACCGCCTAGCGACAAGTATGGAAATTAAAATTGCTGAGTGCGAGTTGTAATGGTTTACGTTGAGAAGTGAACACGTTTACCAGCCAAAACACGAATAAACGCGAGTGCGAGTTGTACTGTGGCAGCGTTTTGCCAGTTCGAAAGGTTGACTTACTCACACTCACTACTCAATGCTCGATTAACGCGGTAGTAAAGTTATTCGATTGGATCTGTCAAACTCACACTAAGCACTCGGACATACACCGTTTTTTATATTTGTGTGATCAATGCGTTTTTGATGAAGCGCTCGTGGCCCAGTCGAGCCGAGTGATTAGAACCAATCATTTGAGTTAACCAACAACAGGGGCATTCAGGTACAGGATGGGTGACCACCCCGGGATAACTGCTATGTGGCTTAAACCTAACATCCTTCCTGCGATGCAGGAAGAGACCAGTGCCCCAGCAATGGGGACACATGGGTTGATATCGTAATACGTTTTTGTTTGGCTTCTGGGGGGTCGTAAAGAAAGGAATATTCGTATTTTAACGGAGACATCACAAACCGCCAGCTATTTTCGTTTATTATTTCTTACTGTGCTATACGATCTTTGGTACTAGTTTTAATGAATGGTGGCCATGGTCACCCTAACCCCTGCCACTTACGTCAATCGCGGGAGCGCGCCGATTTTCATAAATCCTCGATCGTCCGTCAATGCGGGTGACAAGCTCGTTACAAGACCGAACTACATGCCTATAGACTCTGGAGGTCGACTCTACTATTACAGGACGGCATAGAACTCGTTAGCAATTTTAAGAGAACGTTACTCCCAGTGAAGTTATAGTGGAAATACCTCTGAGTGAAGGAAAACATCGGGAGGAAACCTGAGTGTTGCTGAGCTGCTCAATTTTAAAAACCTATTTAGAGGCTAAAAATTCCACCCATGCCGGGACTCGAACCCGCAACCTCTGGCACGGTTAGCCAGAGGTCGCGGGTTCGAGTCCCGGCATGGGTGGAATTTTCAGCCACTAAATAGGTTTTTAAAATTGTTCTTAGCACGGGTTAGTGCATTAGACTATAATGAGGTGCTCAAGTACATCAGCGTATGAAATTGCCAATCTGCGGTGGGCACGCGTACTAATTAAGCCCATGTCTCTCTGAGAGAAGGCCTGTGCCTTGCTGCAGTGGGTGGGTGTTTATAGGCTACATAATACAGTCTACTGCAACGCTGAAGGTAATTACGTTTAACCTAATAAATATTCGCGGTTAGACAGTTTCATACAAAGTTAATATTAATTAATGTTTTTAGTTAAAAACCAAGTAGATAGATAGAGATAAAGAACACTTTATTGTACATAAAAAAGGAAATTACACATATATTTCTTAACTTAAGAGTACATACGGCGGCCTTATAACTAAAAGTGATCTCTTCCAGACATTCTTGGTATCCTATATCCTGATGTAGGATACCAATTATGTGTGTTATTACTACTTCGGAGAGCCTCAGTTTCCTCTTATATGAAAAGTTGTCCTTCTCGAAAAGACCTCTCAAATTGTGAAGGTGAATATCACTTCTTACCCTTTAATAAGCAATTGTAAGAGACCCTTTAGTTCTTTTGGAAAAGACACCAAAATTAGCGCATTTCTGGCCTCACCCAAAGCGACGACAGATTATAATAAATATTCATTATTATAATGAAAATAATGACTCAATCAGTCAGACTTCACATTAACTAATTAAGGTAATGACATGCAAAGTAAATACAGCTCGAAAAGCAGTTCAAAATATGGTCATCGTGACGCCAGCATAATTGTAACCTCAGGTCCTAATGAGCATGATGTGTAAGGTAATAGGACCACCGTATAGCCCTAAATGGCGCCGACTCTGCTAATTTACACTCCGATTGGGGAATCAATGGAAATGAAGCAAAAACAGAACATTGGTACATACTGACAAAATTACTTCATAAAAACTTATTTAAAGGCTAAAAATTCCGCCCATGCCGGGACTCGAACCCGCGACCTTAGGGCTGAAATAATTTGCATCACTTGCAACCCCGAGTACCGGCCGAGTTGGTTGGTCGGTCGGTCGGTCGGTCGGTCGGTCGGTCGGTCGGTCGGTCGGTCAGTCATTCCGATGTAAAAAAACCTATCTGCAAAGTAGATACTCGGGGTTGCAAGGCTTTGCTTACAAAGATCGTAAACCATTTCTTCTTCTTTCACTTCTCAACGTAAACCATTACAAGTCGCACTCAGCAATTTTAATTTCCATACTTGTCGCTAGGTGGCGCTTCTTCGATGCCATAGAAATATGAGTTTACGCTAACGCGATCGAGTAGTTAAAAAACTCGCACTAAGCACTCAGCGCCTTAACACTGGGCACCAGTAGTGGGACGACACACATTTTGCAAGACAAGGTCCTAGTTCACACGTTCGAAGTAGAACAATCTCACTCACGCACGCACACAATGTCCCGATCATATTTGTTTAGTTAATACCTACTAATCATTTACATTGTCACAAAACTGTAACACAGATGACTTTAACAACAAAAATATATTCGGATGATAATAATGTCTGAAGGGCTCGTGCCTAGGCGAACCGAGTGAGGAATCAATCACTTGCTTAAGCAACAATAGGCGCGGTCAGGTACAGGATGGGTGAGCGTCCCGTGACTACCGCTAGTGGCATTTTTCCGAGCGCTTCAGTGCTTCGCAAGGCACGTTAAGCTGTTGGTGCTGGCTGTCATAAAATGGCAGTCGTAAGTCATGTCAGGGGCGGCTTAATAACTTCCTGCGATGCAGGAAGAGACCCGTGCCCGAGAGAGACCCAGCAGTGGGGACATACAAGGGTTGATAACGAATTGTCTGATTAGAGAACGTTGTGGACTGAAATAGGATGTAGTGAATAGAATTGAATAGGGAATGTTGCGTTCTTTTGGATATATGGAGAGAAAAGAACAGGAATGGACAAAGAAAAATAAATATGTATTTTTCTTTTATATGTATTGTGTAAATACCAAAGAAATATGTATAAATTAAAGTAACAACATTAATATCCCTTGTAACACAAATGAACATGTTATCAACTTAGTATGTCCTGCTGGGGCATGGGTCTCTTTCTGCATCGCAGGAAGGTTATGCCATAATCCACCACGGGGGTCAAGTCTGGGTTGGTGGAGGATCGTAAGACAGTGCCTTAGTTATCAAGCTGCCCATAAGGCCTCTGACATGGCTTAACGACTGTCAATACATGACAGCCGGCACCAACGGCTTAGCGTGCCTTGCACAGAAACGTTCCTCTGGCTATCCGTGCCAGCGCTCTACCAATGGAGCTCAATTGGTAGAGCGCTGGCACGGATAGCCAGAGATTGCGGGTTCGAATCCCGGCATGGGTGAAATTTTTGGCCTCTAAATTGGTTTTTAAATTTGTCCTTAGCACGGGTTAGTGCATTAAAAATAAAAATAGTATAAGCTATGATATTTATTCCATTGGTGGCGAGTTAGCGCCTCTAAGCGCCTTAAAAACTGATATAGGTCTCATGCCATACGATGTATATCAAAAGCTGCAGATATAAAAATAAAACTACACTTCTCAACAGTCTCCAGACAAATTCGCGGGCAAAAGTTAGTACGAGTTTCCAGTATTCGAATTGTACCTTTATTCATTACTGTCAATGTAAGCCACATACAAAAGCTCTGTTGCGTATACCATAAGAGCTATTTTAAAACTACAAGACTCCTCTTCGGCTGTCTGGTTTAGATACTAGTTACAATAGCAGAGCATCGTGAGGCAGAGATTAATATTACTAAGCGACTTTCATCACAGCTTAAATAGTATTATTACATCTCCATTAGTTTTATTACCAGACATACAAAACCCCTTTCACTAGATGACTGTTGTCAGCTTTAGGCGTGTCGGTAAGGTACAGTCTTTGGGCACTTATGAACAGACTTTAAACGTCTTATATAACACTCGTTGTTAGTGCTGCTTTTAAAAATATTTTTTTGAAACGGTTTCAATAAACCTGTAGGTCTAAGTTAATGTATAGTCTGTTAGCTTTTAGGATATAGGTACCTCGGCTACTATCAGATAGAATCGGATATATTCGTGTAATAGATATCGGAACAAATACGACACTAACTTTACATAACTATTCAAAATAGTAAAGAGATTAGATTAGAGAACGTTGTGGACTGAAAGAGGATGTAGTGACTAGAATTGAGAAAGGAATGTTGCGTTGGTTTGGACATGTAGAGAGGATGAAGGAAGAAAGATTGACGAAAAAAATGTATATTGCGGATGTGAGTGGAAAGGCTGGTAAAGAAAAGTTTTATACAGAGCAGGAAGTAGTATTACACTCGTGTGCTTTCGGCAAAAACCGAAGCCAAGCCTACTCTAGAGCCCGAGGTATATTCTAAAAGATAACAGACTGTATCTCCCTGTGTTTATGTAAGTTTATTATTGTATTTCACCTTCTTTTCCTGCACTTTTCTTTACCAGTCTGTTCAACACCAAATGTTTGAAGGAAGACAATGCTTTTAGCACTAGGCACGCCCTTGTACTGGTGTAATTATTACTATAAAGAATTAAAATAAATAAATAATTAACGATAACTTTCAAATGAAACCGTGTAATCTACTTCACTCGTTGTAACGTCTATAGACTTTTTAAAAAAAAGTTTATTATAGTAGAGAGTATTGTATAGAGGTTCGAAATTACACTGATGCCGGTGAGTCGCCCATTAGCTCATTTGGGAGAGCGCTTGCACGGTTAGCTAAGAGGTCGCGGGTTCAAATCCTGGCATGGGTGGAATTTTTAGCCTCTAAATAGGTTTTTGAAATTGTCCTTAGCACGGGTTAGCGCATTACACAGAATATACCTAGTCTATAGACTTGATGAAGTCTTTAAACTGGAAATGAAGTAAAATATCACCTGATTCTAATTAATATGAGTATTAAAAATATCCATCAGCTTGATTGGCTAAACACCTGCAAATTGTCTTTTAATCAATAGAGTTCTAGATTACCGTCATTAGTTCCCACGCCCGTTTGTTAAACAAAACCGTAGCGATTAAATTAATATTCAGTTGTTTGTGCCTGACTCTAATCATGTAGGTAGAAGGTTTCATGTCCCACGCACACGCATATGATAGGTTACTGCACACTGCCACCGTTTCACCCATCGATATTGTATATTAAATCAATCCATCAGTCAGTCGGTCAGTCGGTCGGTCGGTCAGTCAATCAATAAGCCTGTACTCGTCCACTGCTGGGCATAGGCCTCCCGCTTCCTCGCTACTTCTCACTACCAGCAACCTGGATAGGATCGACGGCCCAGCAGTCAGATAGGCGCGCGAAACATGTTTAGCAATTCATACAAATATTACAGTCAATCCAAATGAATAACATTATAATGTGTGTTCTAAATATTTAGGTTATCCATATAGCACCATATTATCCAGGTATATTGATAAGTTTTTTTATTTTATTTTAACTTATACGATGAGATTTTATTAAATTATGATAATTTTTTTACTATAACCCTCCTCGGGCACTACCTGCACTAATATCCACATAACCCAAGGTTGGCTGGAAGAAAATACTCATTAGTATTAAGCTCCCCTTTGTACAAATATGCTTATTGTGCAATAAAGAATTTTCTAATCTAATCTAATCTAATGTAATCTAATATAATAATTCTATAGTATCAAAATACATTTACAATTAACCAGTATATATTATCCCGTAAAGTAGCAACCGTTGGAGTAATGTCTTTCATAACCCCATGATTTGTTAGGCGGTAAAAAAACTCCTAAGCCCTGAAACTATTGAAAAATAAAGTTGTCTAATGAATTAATATTAATGTCCCTACTAGAACAGTCCGTCGCACTGAGACCTAAATATCCCAACACCTAAAGTAAACATGCTTGCCAAAAACCAAATAGGTAATTAATTTGATGATATTTCTAATCTCAAAAACGCCCCTGACGCCTATCACGACTTTAAAGTAATTTTTTTAAAGTAAATTTGCCAATTAATACACATTTCTGATAAACACATAACTTAAAACATATTGTAATCTCCAAAAGTCATCCGAATCACGAATCCCGCCGAATTTTGAAAACTAAACTGTTGGAACAATAACTAAAATATAAATTCTATAAATATAAATGTATAAATATAGAATAAAAATATAAATGTTTTGGCAACCACCTTACCATTGACTTGAATGCAATGCTATGTCTATAATACTGTTTTACACATCTTTTTAGTAAGAATTCAATAACATTCACAATTAAACCTATCAAATTTAGAGGAACGGTAGCAGCGTATACAGCCTAGCCTATCACGAACAATTACCGCGCTAGCGCTAACCTTACAGTCTCCGGTGACAGGCTGGCGGCGCTGATTGGTCACCTGGCCGGAACCCTTGCACTGAGGTCGCCCGTTGACCAATCACGGGACAGAGGTGAAAACCTCGCCAGTGAAAAGGTTAGCCGTCTTGTAGAGACTCATGTGCGGTTAATGTAGCGATTATGTCGGTGAATTTGATGACTGGTTAGGTTTTAAAAACCTATTTAGAGGCTAAAAATTCCACCCATGCCGGGACTCGATCCCGCGGCCTCTGGCTATACGTGCCAGCGCTCTTTCTTCGAGCCAATGGGCGACTAACCGGCATCAGTGAAATTTCGAATCTCTTTACGTTACTCTCTGTATTACGTACAGGCAGCGACATCTGGCTAAAGTAATTTGCATTACTTGCAGCCTCAAGTACTGGTTAGGTTTTACGTAATACTAGATAAGCAGTGTTTTATTATTATACTTTTTTTATTTTTAATGCACTAACCCGTGCTAAGGACAATTTCAAAAGCCTATTTAGAGGCTAAAAATTCCACCCATGCTAACCAATTCTAACTGCAAATCGACTTCAGCCAGATGTCGCTGCCTGTACGTAATACAGAGAATGGTGTAAAGAGGTTCGAAATTTCACTGATGCCGGTGAGTCGCCCATTAGCTCAGTTGGATTTTAGAGGCTAAAAATTCCACCCATGCCGGGATTCGAACCCGCAACCTCTGGCTATCCGTGCCAGCGCTCTTTCCAACTGAGCTAATGGGCGACTCACCGGCATCAGTGATTCTTTTTAATCGACTTAAAAAGAGAAGAAAAGGCTCTCAGTTTAACATCGTATGCTCCTAGGTATGTATGTTGGTGGGCTATTATCAATTGTATACCTTAGATATTTAAGATGTGCTCTCAAAATATATGGTGTGCAATAAAGAAAACTGACCTAGTTATCTAGCGTTTGGCTGAGTTGATTTTAATGTGGTTTTCTTTTGAAAACATAAATACATTTTTATGTATATGAGACATTCTAGAGAAATCTGGCAAGGTTGCATCAAAAATCTTTAATAAACTACCTAAACACTACGAGATGTAGACCAACTACCATTTTTGTGATAAACGTGATTTGTTTAATTTTCTTCTATCGAAAGGCTTTTAGAAAATAATTGAATTTCTAAATGAGCGTGTATTCTAAGTTCGATGAAATGTATAACTGTGAAACTTAATGTTGACTTAAAATCTTAATTTATTTAAATTACTTAATAAAATGCAAGTTTAGCTCACACCTTTCGATATTGTCAAATAACGATGGTAAAATTGCATTGAAACCGGCACATGTAATATGACAACAATTATTTGATTGATGGATTGTTTGATTGATTAAAAGTTTTAGCGTTCATCAAAATCAGTACAGAAGATCGAAAGTTATAACAAAATAATGTTAAATAAAATAAAACATAAGACGGACTTCAATGAAGTCATTTTTGTTTCATGTTTTCTGTAAACATTTTTTGATTGTCTATTTGATCATACAGTGAGTGGTATTTAAGATGTTTAAATAAAATTGAATTTTGGAATTTTTAGTCTCTAAATAGGTTTTTAAAATGGTCCTTAGCACGGGTTAGTGCATTAAAAATAAAAATAGTATAATCATGGGGGAACAGCGATATCATTCTGATGTAAAAACCGAACTGCAAAGTAGGTAGTCGGGGCTGTAAGTGATGCAACTTATTTCAGTCAGATGTCGCTGCCTGTACGTAATACAGAGAATAGTGTATAGAGGTCCGAAATTTCACTGATGCCGGTGAGTCGCCCATTAGCTCAGTTGAAAAGAGCGCTGGCACGGATAGCCAGAGGTCGCGGGTTCGAATCCCGGCATGGGTGGAGTTTTTAGCCTCTAAATAGGATTATAAAATAAATTCATTCGCAAAAAGACATTCCTCTGTGATGTAGGTCACTTTATCAGTCCAGCTGTTTCCAGTCTCTTGTAGACATTTTCTGTGTAAAGTCTATTACCTTTTAAATACTTAATATCAAGCTTTTAACGGCCTCTGTGGCGTAGCGGTAGCGCGTCTGCCTCCTACCATGCAAGAGGTTCCGGTTTCGAATTGCGGCTGGGAAAAAAACCCCAGGTCTTGGATGTTTACATGTTTGTGATGTCGTTGTTTCTGGTTCCCACGATACAGGGTATCCTAGTGTGGGGCCAGAAGCAATGTATGTGCCTGTATGTAAATGTTATGTTCTTCTTCTTCTTCAGGCTATATTAGTCCACTGCTGGACATAGCCCTCCCCTAATGAGCGCCATAGCGGAAGGTTGAGCCATCATTGGGGGTTAATGCTCATAATCCCCGCGCGTTGGGGATCGCAGTTTGGTTGAATTGTACTGCAGGGGGTACAATTCAACTCAAGGTGACAAGAGCTCTTAACTCTCTGCACACACCCGTTATTAGATCATGCGAGTAGAATTTTATTAGAGGCTTGCAATTATGTATGGTAATGTAGGCAAGGCAAACATTGCGACGCCGCAGGGCTTAGCTGGAACTTAGCCCTGCATAAGGCAACGACGAAGGTGACCGAAGAATCTTAATGCTTTTATTATTAGAAAGATTGTTTGTTAGAAAGACCTTCCTGCGGTGCATGAAGAGACCCGTGCCCCAGCAGTGGGGACATACAAAGGCGACAACGATAATTAGAAAAAAGAAAGAAAGACATTTAGTGGAACAAATGTTAGGGTATACTATGTTTATTTAAATTCATTAACCCGTGCTAAGGACAAATTTAAAAAAACCTATCTAGAGACACGGATAGCCAGAGGTTGCGGGTTCGAATCCCGGCATGGGTGAAATTTTTAGCCTCTAAATAGGTTTTTAAAAATGTTAGGGTCTCAATCATTGCCGTTGTTTATTAATGATTTATAACATTATAAGAGTTTATTAGTTAACAAAAAGATATTATTTTTATAACGTATTATTTTAAGAAAGTATCGAAACGATATTGTAATGTATCGATTCACTGACTTCTTCTTCAGGCTATATTATGTAGTCCACTGCCGTTCATAGCCCTCCCCTAATGAGCGCCATAGCGCCCTGTCTTCAGCTTGCCGCATCCAGCATCTGCCGGCAGGTTTTTGCAGATCGCCCATCCCACCTGGTCGAAGAGCATCCTACACTACGGTTGCCGAGTCGCGATCTCCACTCAAGAACACTGACTCGATTGTCTCAAATGTATATTTGATGCTTGTATATTTGATGCTAGCAACCCGAGCAAAACAGCGACCAACCTAAGCCCAGCAGTGGAGTGATTCGATGTCAACGTGTACTTCAGCACCATGTGTTGCTAAGAGATCATGGTCGATTTTACTGACGCTACCTTCCCCAAAAGATAGCTCGGATTTGGTTGCGACTAGTTTCCACTGGCTGCGACTAGTTTCCACCAAGCCAATATTGGTTAAACTTTCGGCATTAATAAATTGTGGCCGGGATAGGCTACACAATTTTAAGACCCACAGACATGACGCTAGATCAGCGGGTTCGAAATCGTAGTTTTAATTTCGCTATAACTCGATGTAGACAGCGTAACCAACCAAGCTTTTGTCACCCTGATATTAATGAAATAGGTGCAGATGTTTTATTTAGAAAAGAAACTTAAGCACCTGATTAAAAATTAATAAACAAATACTAATAATAAATAATAAAAAGCGCTCGTGGCCTAGGCGAGCCAAGTGATTGGAATCAATCACTTGAGTTAAACAACAACAGGCGCGGTCAGGTGCAGGATGGCTGACCGACCCATTACTACCGCTAGTGATATTTTCCGAGCGCTTCCGTGCTTCACAAGGCACGTTAAGCCGTTGGTGCCGGCTGTCATGTAATGGCAGTCGTTAAGCTATGTCAGAGGCCTTATGGGCGGCTCGATAACTTCTGGCAGTAAGACCCGCCATTGTCTTACAATCCTCCACCAACCCGGACTTGGCCCCCGTGGTGGAGTATGGCTTAAACTTCCTGCAATGCAGGAAGAGACCCGTGCCTCAGCAATGAGGACATACAAGGGTTGATAACGAAATAAATGCGTTTGTTCCAATTTGGGAATATTACAGAGATTCGATTTAATTCGACCAAGACCAAGGTGTTTAACCAATGTGTCCTGCCCACACTCACGTATAGTTCCGAAACATGGACTTTGACTAAGGACGCAGTGCACAAAGTCAAAGTCCGGATCCCGAATGTCGAAATCAGACGCCAAACAAAGCTGGTAGATATCGGCAAACGGATTGCGACTCTGAAGTGGAAGTGGGCGGGACACTTGGCTAGGTGGAATGATGGCAGATAGACGAAGGCAGTGACAGAGTGGCGGCCGCGGGAGGGGGAACGGTCGGTGGGCAGACCAGCAGCCTGATGGTCAGATGACCTAAGTAAAGTGGCCGGCAAACAGTGGATGAGACTAGCGCGAGACCGTGCTGGTTGGCGTGGAAATGAAAAGGCCTGTACCCAGCAGTGGGGGTTTACCGGGCTGACGACGATGATGAATGAAAATTTAAAATTTGTTTATTCTATATCCATCTATCTATCTACACGCTCGCTTAGCTAGAGGGCGTGGCGGCGCACGCGCACACAGACCGATTGCCATCGTCCGCGCAAGGGCATCGGCGCAGGTGTGACCGATTTAATAGGTTCAGCGCGTGAGAATGAGTGGGTTTAAAAAGTAGTGATGACAGAAGAATTTCTGAAAAAACATAACATAAATACATTATAAAATCAAACGTACTTACTGGAAAGAAATCATCTGAGGTACTCTATAGAGTCAGTTTATTAAATAAAAAAACACTCCTTAGAGTCACTTTATTTATAATAACATTTTACAATTTATAGCCAAGTAAAGACTGAGAAAAAGTATTACGGAAAGTATTGCTCTTTTACCATGGTGAATAAAAAAATTCTTGAAAAAGTAGTATACGCAACAAAACCTTAAAAAAACAAAGAAATTTATGTAAAAATTATTTTTTTGTGAAAAGAAAATTTACATTCTTAATGCGACACTTAATCACCAATAAATAATCCAACAATGTGTATGTGTGTACATGTCTGTCTGTATTTATGTGTATGTGTGTGTGTATTTGAGTTTGTGTTTGTGTGAGTGAGTGTGTGTGTGTGATTTGTGAAATTTGTTGTACATTAATATATAAAACGTTATTTAACCTATGGTTTCAGAATCACCCTATAAAATACATAAATACATCTAATTAACAATTCAGCGCCATTCCAGCGAGTTCCTATACAAGTGGGAAGTCGTAAGTCCTAGCAGATTAACTGTATTTGCACCTACTGTGTAGGCAAGCCCTGGTTGGCGTGGGTGGGCATCCTGCATGACCTGATGTTAGGTTACCTACCCAACAGACCTCATAGTTGGGCCCTCGAGACACAAACACTAAAGAACTTTAAAATTCCAAGTTTTCGGCGCGCGTCGAAGTCTTTTGTATGAAGGAGAAGACAGATAACGTTAGCATGTGTGAGCTATATTATGTACATACATATATACTCGTACATACATAATCTCACGTCTGTGTCCTGAAGGGGTAGGCAGAGACTAGGGCTTACCATTAATCACGTTCCGTTAGCTTCTTAAGCATTGTCATATTGATGAAGAGGTTTAAGAGGTGTATCGGCAAGAGGTTAGTCGCTGAATGCACTCAAACCGGTTTGAGATTCTTTTGCAATGCCCTATGGTAATACAGTTTATTTGGCCAAAGACTGTGCAAATAAAAGGTCCCCCACTGGCTCTGCCACCCACAACCTTTTTTTGTTCGTCGTCAGGCTATACTAGTCCACTGCTGGACATAGCCCTCCCCTAATGAGCGCAAGGTTGTGCCATCATTGGGGGTAGTGCCCATAATCCCCACGCTGGACATGCGGGTTGGGGATCGCAGTTCGGTGGAATTGTACTGCAGGGGGCGTTGCTGCCCACCCACCCGGTTTGTGTCCCTTAGTCGCCTTTTACGACACCCGCGGGAAGAATTTGGGTTGGTGCTATTCTCTCTCTCTTGGTGACGTTTCGGGACCCATCCAGTCCCGAAACCAAAATAATACAACAAAAAAAAAATTGAATAGAATTTAAATTGAATTGAACAGGGGAATATTATTCAAACGATTAGAGCCTAAAGACAACCATTTTCATTTATCCACGGCCCTATATCCACAGTTCAAGTGAATTACTACCGCAGATAGGTGCGACAATCCTGTGCAACTTGATAAGCCGAGGCAGCTCTGTCCCCTGCTCTTGATGTTGTTACGATTACATTTAAGATTATTTTGCCTTCTGTACCTTGAGGTTTGATGACATCCACTATATAACACTACATAACATTGCTGTGTGGTGTCGGCCCAGAGAATAGCGCCAACTCAATTCTTCCCGCGGGTGTCGTAAAAGGCGACTAAGGGATACAAACCGGGGGGTGAGAAGCAGCGCCCCCTGCAGTACAATTCCACCGTGCTGCGATCCCCAACCCGCATGCCCAGCGTGGGGATTATGGGCATTACCCCCTATGATAGCACAACGTGGCGCTTTTTAGGGGAGGGCTATGACCAGCAGTGGACTAGTATAGCCTGACGATGACTACATAACATATACACTTAAGTTAGTTAATGAGTTAAGTTTAATTTATATTTTTCTATTGATTTAGAGATTATTAGTATATTTTTGACTATATAGAGCACCTATGTTGCCTCAGTAGAAAATAAAATTATTATAACAGTAATTGAAATTTATCTCTGTCAAAAACTAAGTATAACACGGTTTAGTTGCTAAATCAGTTAAAAGAGGTTCGAAATTTCACTGATGCCGGTGAGTCGCCCATTAGCTCAGTTGGAAAGAGCGCTGGTACTGATAGCCAGAAGTCGCAGGTTCGAATCCCGGCATGGGTGGAATTTTTAGCCTCTAAATAGGTTTTTAAAATTGTCCTTAGCACGGGTTAGTGCATTAAAAAGAGTATAATACGAGTATTGCCAAGACATTTTTTTGGTATTCTGTGACGGAGGTGTTACTTGACACGAAAAGAGCCTGTATCGCGGCTATCAACGGACATTGCCTTGAGCAGTTTATATTGAACAAGTTTGAGATTTTCTGCAAATTAATATTACTTAATTTAGTGACAATATTACAATACTGACATCGAGAGTAGGAACGCTGGTCGGACAGCTCCTGGCTTACGCCGGAGACGTCACATCCTATCGGCCATCGTAAACAAATTATAATTAATTGGAAAGGAGATACGGGATGTTACAGAACATGGGTTGGCTCAAGAAGTTGATAAGATAAATAATTGACGGAATTATAGTTTGCGTGCCAAACCAGTCAATGGGACTCGTTTTCGATTAGACACGCTATCGTCTTCACAAAAAATCTTTAAGTTGTTCGAGTCTCTATTGAATTAAACGCGTGATCAAAGACAATGTTGATAAACTGTGTTTTATAGCTTTGATGATGAGAATAATATCAAATTGGTATGCCCCCACTGCTGGGGCACGGGCCTCTTTCTGCATCACAGAAAGGTTAGGCCACGGGGGCCAAGTCCGGGTTGGTGGAAGATTGTAAGACTGTGTCAGGCCTTACTGTCAGAAGGTATCAAGCCGCCCATAAGGCCTCTGACATGGCTTAACAACTGTCAATACATGACAGCCGGCTGCAATGGCTTAATGTCCCTTGCGAAGCATGGAAACGCTCGGGAAAAATTTCAGTACCGGTAGTCACGGGACGGTTCTATATACTGGTGAAATATATTTAGGAATCGGAATTAGTACCTTGGGAGGTTAGGGAGAGGTAAAATTACAAACATAAATTTACTAAGGCCCTCAACACCATAAAGAGACGGAAGCTGGGGGCGGTATTCGGACGTACGAGTATAATGCGTACGAGTAAGTACAGTGTCCTTGGACTGAATGGCTGAATCCCACAATTCAGGGTACCTGCTTGTTTCTTTAGACGGAATTTGCTTAATTAGTCACTAAGCTTCAACCAAACATTTCACGGAAAATCAGCTTTGTCTTATACGCCAAATTCCATACCAAATTTTCAACAATTCCAATCGCCTGTCAAATCGGAATTAGTACCTTGGGAGGTTAGGGAGAGGTAAAATTACAAACATAAATTTACTAAGGCCCTTAACACCATAAAGAGACGAAAGCTGGGGGCGGTATTCGGACGTATAATGCGTATGAGCAAGTACAATGTCCTTGGACTGTTCGGCTGAATCCCACAATCCATGGTACCTGCTTGTTTCTTTAGGGTTGGACCTCATCTGGCAGCATGGAATCGCCTTTTTCCGTCGCCTTTTCTCTTTTTGTCGCTTAGAACTGCCATTTGCTAGACCGACACAGAAAGCATAATGCGATAGCACGCGGCGGAATCCTCGAGGCGATCGGCATCACGGACAAAATGCAGTGGTCGGCAGGGAGACTCCGGAACGCTGAAGCGCGCGATAGCATGCTAACGCAGGATGCGTTAGCTAATGCATCCTGCGTTAAATAACAATGACTGACGAAAATTTCATAGTTTTAGTGCAGAAATATCCTTGTCTCTTTGACATGGAGTCGGCGGAATACAGTGAACAACACCGTAAAGAGAATGCTCGCGCTTGAAACTAAACTGATCATGAAAGAACGCGGCAGTATGCCACCCCATGCTGCAGCATGCTGACGCGTGCGGTCACCTTTTTTGTCTGCGGAATGCGACAGCGCGCGTTCGCATGCGGCAGCATACTGCAGCATGTGGTAGCACAGGCGGAACAAAGGCGATTCCGTGCTGCCAGATGAAGTCCAACCCTTAGACAGAATTTGCTAAATTAGTCACTACGCTTCAACCAAACATTTCACGGAAAAACAGCTTCGCCTTATAGTATAGTACGCCAAATTCCATACCAAATTTTCAACAATTCCAATCGCCTGTCAACTCACATTAATATTATAAAGGTGAAAATTTGTGATTGCGTATATTTGTTACTTATTCACGTCTAAACGGCTGGTGCGATTTTAATAAAATTTTGTATAAAGTAGCTGACACCCAGGATTAACACATAGGCTACGTTTTACTGCGGGAAAATATCTTATTCCCATGGGAAAATTGATGAACCGCGGGTAACACCGCGGGACACAGTTAGTTCCATAATAAATTGTATCGCAAACGACGGTCAGGATTTGAAGCGCATAATTAGCCGCAGAGAACGGTATTATAGTGGTTTTTCCTGTTCGCGGGTACGCGGGAATTTTAAACTAGTTAGACAAAAAGACGCATGTATTAGAAATAAAAATCAATCAAAAAACAGAAGACAAACTTTTCAATTAAAAAAAAACAAAAGGCTCTGGTAGTGCCTTCACAGCTCCTAGTTTGGTATCCTCGGCACCGTGCCAGTGTTAGACACGGTTAGACAGCGGTCGCGGGTTCGAATCCCGGCATGGGTGGAATTTTTAGCCTCTAAATAGGTTTTTAAATTTGTCCTTAGCACGGGTTAGTGCAATAAAAAATAATATAATCATGTGGGTACAGCGATAATTATCATTCCGATGCAAAACCTAGTAATGCAAATTACTTCAGCCAGATGTCGCTGCCTGTAAGTAATACAGAGAGTATTATTGTAAAGAGGTTCGAAATTTCACTGATGCCGGTAGTCGCCCATTAACTCAGTTGGGAGAGCGCTGTCACGGTTAGCCAGAGGTCGCGGGTTCGAGTCTCGGCATGGGTGGAGTTTTTACCCTCTAAATAGGTTTTTTTTTAAGTGTCCTTAGCACGGGTCAGTCCATATAAAAAATAATATAACGTGTAGGTGTTCATAATCATCTCTTTCTTATCACTGCTTGTAACGAATTGAAAAGTTGACAACTTCGTTAGATATTCTAACACGCATGGCATTTTGACCCAGATATAGTCGCGCGCGCAGCCGATCTCACTTGCATTATGGATCATGTAGATCACAATGCAATATTCAGCGGACTTGTTCTGGCAGGTATTCAATTGTAATTTAATATTTATATCTAAACCTGTTGCGAGATGTCTAACAAGTTATGTAGGTATGATAGCTTGTTCCCGATATGCATAGGTCCAAGTGTGGGATGAAGTTAGTTTCTTTAATAAAAATGAATAAGGGGATTGTATCGTCATTGCTCTGTACAGTCAACCAAGGGAGCATGTAAGCCTTTAAACCTACGAACTCTATTCAGTTACGTTACGGGTGATTTTATAACAAAAATATGAGGTTGACATTTCAAGTGTCTAGTGTATATAACCCGAAAAAGTATTGTATAGCAGCCATCTTAGGAGAAAGCGGCTGCAAAAGGATGGTAGATTTAATCCAACCAGATCAGAGGTCATACCTGAGGGCAAGATAAAAAATATCCAACATCGTCGACATTTTTTTTTTTTAATTAGCTATGACTGTGTCCCACTGCTGGGCAAAGACCTCCCCTTCAGATTTCGTCGACTAATTACTGATGATTAAGTGTTATATTGCGAATATATTGCGAATGTAAGTGAAAGCGCTGGTAAGGAACGTCCCAGACGTCATACATCGACCAAACAGTGGATGTATTAGCAAAGGGGAAGATAAAAAGTACACGGAACCGGCGTGCGTGCATGACAGTTATGACAGTTGATGAAGCGAAGGTGATCTATCGGGATCGTGGCAAGTGGCAGTCCCTGGTCTCTGTTTGCCCCTCTGGGATACAGGTGTAATGGAAACAGGAGACGTTCCTTACCGGCCCTTCCACCCACATTCGCTATATATATTTGTTTTGTAAATCTTTCTTCCTTCATCCTCTCCAAATGTCCAAACCAACGCAACATTCTTTTTTCTATTCTAGTCACTACATCCTCTTTCCATCCACAACGTTATCTACGTAGTGTTACATATAATTTTTACATACTGGCACATACATTGCTTCTGGGCCCATACTAGGATACCTGTGTCGTGGTACCAGAAACAGCGCAATAACAGACATGTAAACATCCATGTATTGTGGTTTTTTTTTGTCTCCAGGCAGGGATCAAACGTGGGACCTCTCGTACGGCAGGCAGATGCGCGACCGCTGCGCCACAGAGGTCGTCATATTTTATGTTCATTTATATACACATACTCCTAGCACGACATACAATGTAGTTACACAGTGTACGCAATAAACTACCATTAAACCCGCGATCACTATCAACCTGTCACCGTTCTAACAAGGCTCTCATATCATCACGCTATCGCCGCCGGGGGCTGGCAGAGCTCCGGGCCAAACCCATTAGCCGTGACCGCGTGACTCCATTAGTCATTGGACAGAGATATAATTATCAGCGCAACTCACGAGCGGGAGATTGATTGTCTTGAAACAGATAGGGTTGTTTGCAAGCCGCGTCTAATTATTGTGATTAGGAATGGGTTTTGTTACCCCGTCTTTTGAGATACAATGGTAAAGAGTAACCGTTACTAGCGAACGAGTACGAATGTTGATGCATAGTATTTCTTGGCGTGTCGATGGCAAACGATTTTCATCAAAGTTTTACTACAATATATTTATCCATACTTGTCTAATTTAGTAAAGAAGATTCTAACCTCAAAATTGACATTTCATGCTAAAAATTTGTATTTTCTCGCAAATAAATACGGTTCATGAAGTTGCGATTATAAATTTGGCAGCATGTTATCTAAAATAGTGTCCCAGGTTACTTCAATGAAATGAAAAGGTTTTATTCAAAGTAACGCAGAAGCTGCGGCTCAGTGAACGTTACAATTCAAATTAGGTGTCCATTTCAAAATCAAGATTATTTTGGAGAAAAAATGGACAATAAGACTCCCGAACATAGTCTTTTCAAAGTCCATAATTAACAGAGTTTACATGATTATTCTAAAACATACAATTTCAGACATCATTGCCATCTAATTTATCGTCATTTATAGGAATATAGCAGTTTACATGATTATTCTAAAACATACAATTTCAGACATCATTGTCATCTAATTTATCGTCATTTATATGAATATAGCAGTTTCGAGTAAAAGTCATACTTTACCGGTAGAACATTGTTTACTAAATTGCACAAGTAAGGATAAACGCTATATAGAACGTTGCGGCCCAGAACTTTGCGACTCTAACTGCTTTATCATTTACAATCATTAGGTCCTCCTGAGTGCTAGTCATACAGGGCACGATGATAGACCGTCTGGGAAGTTACCCCACGACATCGGCCCTTGCTGGGGGTCTCTGCTGCATCGCAGGAAGGTTAGGCCATACTCCACCACGGGGGCCAAGTCCAGGTTGGTGGAGGATTGTAAGACAGTGGCGGGCTTTACTGTCAGAAGTTATCTAGTCGCCCAGACCTCTGACATGGCTTAACGACTGTCATTAAATGACAGCCGGTACCAACTGCTTAACGTGCCTTGCGAAACATGGAAGCGCTCGGAAAAAATGCCACTAGCGGTAGTCACGGGATGGTCACCCATCCTGTACCTGACCGCGCCTGTTGCTGCTTAACTCAAGTGATTGATTTCCATCACTCTGTTGGACTAGGCCACGAGCGCTTCTGAACATATTAAACCATTTAAAGGTGCAGAGTAAAATGAGGTGTCATAAAGATACAAAATATGACAACAAATCTATCAAATCTGATTTTGACCACACCTGTATGTAAATTTTATGGGACACACTAAAAGTTTTGCACTTCTAGTTAATCGGAACTACGTATTTGAATTTCGAATATTATATTTTTTTAAACGTTGCAACCTTCTTAGTAATAAAAAAACAATTGGAAATCTTTCGTCAATTATAACATTCGAAATTCAAAAAAAGTTCCGATTAGCTAGAAGTGCAAAACTTTTAGTGTGCCCCATGTACCTTACACTATATAAGCTAGGCGGATCCAAAGACCTAATCTACATGTTTAGACCAATATTTCATGACACTAACCCTAGTATTTGCATGCACCTAGCAGTTGATGCATGTCCTCGCTAACGCAATGAAACATGGCGTCCGCTCAACGCGTATAAGTCAACTTAACCGCTCGTAGATCACTGTGGACGTTGGTACAGTCAACAACCCTTTCCAATTCGAATAAACTCATTTGCAAAAGTACTCAAGTACTTCTTTTTCATCTTTGGTCCCTTGTAACGGTGCAAACCTATTTACACAATTTTTTTGAAAAATTGAAATTCATATTCAAACTTTAAAATTACGTCACATATTTTTGAGATTTCCTTGACATTTTAGCATTATTATATTATTTTTAATGCACTAACCCGTGCTAAGGACAATTTTTAAAAAACCTATTTAGAGGCAAAAAATTCCACCCACGCCGGGATTCGAACCCGCGACCTCTGGCTATCCGTGCCAGCGCTCTTTCCAACTGAGCTAATGGGCGACCCACCGGCATCAGTGAAATTTCGAACCTCTTTACACTATTCTCTGTATTACATATACTCACTGATGCCGGTGAGTCGCCCATTAGCTCAGTTGGAAAAAGCGCTGGCACGGATAGCCAGAGGTGGCGGGTTCGAATCTCGGCATGGGTGGAATTTTTAGCCTCTAAGTAGGCTTTTA
Source organism: Yponomeuta sedellus (assembly GCA_934045075.1). Taxonomy (NCBI): domain Eukaryota; kingdom Metazoa; phylum Arthropoda; class Insecta; order Lepidoptera; family Yponomeutidae; genus Yponomeuta; species Yponomeuta sedellus. Next base: position 645,086 of record OW203745.1, on the reverse strand, counting down.
AAAATTTTTGGCATTACTACTTTACATTTCAACATCTGTGTTTCAACTAGACCGCACTACATAAGTCGCCCTTTACCTGCTTATTCCGTTTTTTACCAAACCTTTTCTGTTTATCATTACAAATAAAACAGAGTTGAAGTCGTTCCAGTTTATTATTTAGTCCACGACATCGTCCAGGCAGGATTATCGGGTAGATTTTTTCCTCCTTTTTTAATAAAGATATTCACGCAACATGTTTATAAATTGTGGCCAATGTGTTATTCTGATGTTTAAGGAATATTATTGTAATGTTTCATTAAAATCCATTCAGAATTTATATTATTTTTAATGCACTGACCCGTGTTAAGGACAATAATTAAAAAAAAACCCTTTAAATAGGTTTTTAAAATCCATTCAGTAGTATTTCTTAATGATTCGCGATACTCATACATAGTTATATATTAAACGAGTCAAATCGCGATTTTTTATTAGGTAAAACGTAATTACCTTGACGTTTAGGCAGCGGTACAGTTACCGTGGTCTCAGTTAGTCCACGTTTTACCTAATACAACCTATCCATTCAGTAGTTTTTACGTGCAAGAGTAACTAACATCCACGCATCCAGCCATACTTACAAACTTTCGCGTTTATAATATTAGTAAGAATAAAAATATTCTACAACCTAAAACCCTTTACTCCTCCGTGGAGTCTGACACAATTACTTCGCAGTTATATCAGTCTGTTCATGGCTAGGGATGGTAGCTCCAGTCAAGTTTTTCCCTTCTCCTTCGTCTCAGAGAGAACGTATATCTTCCCGTCTCAGACGTACTGGTACTAGCGATAAGCTAACGCAATCAATACATTTTTTATGTAACTTAAATACCAGTGTCCCACTGCAGGGCACAGGCCTTCACTATAGAGAGAGTGTGGGCTTAATTGCCACGCGTGCCCACTGCGGATTGGCAACTGTAAGCGCTGGCGTATGCGAACACCTCAGACTCAGGTTTCCTCATGATGTTTTCCGTCAAGTTAGCCATTGGTATAGTAATAACTTTAGAAATGTACATAACTTATAGAACAAAGACATTGGTACACACCGGGATAAAAAAATATCAAAGACGAAAGAAATAACTTGACTTCTGATGGAGGTTTAATAATTTGAAAAAATACTTTTGTGTTTATTGCAAACTAATCTTGACTGCGCGCATTTATTTACACAATATGAATGAGAATTGAAATTAAAGCAAGTTCAATACACGAGTTCTATTATTTGGAATAATTATGTAAAGTCTGTTAATGAAGACTTTGTTAAAAATACATAGATAGACCCATATAAGATAGATAGAGAACACTTTTTTGCACAACCAGAAAGTAGAATACAACCATAACTTCTTAAAACCACCATGAAAACCATATAGACTAAGATTGGAGTTTTTTTGTCCATTTTTTTGCTTTATTTTTATACTTTATTCCACACGACGCTGAAACAGGACATTGCATTGAAATATAATATGTACCAAGGAGAGTTTTTCTCTATACGAGATTTCTTCCAGCAAACCCTTGAGAGTATTTGTTTTTTTCAAAGTCATATAAATTTTCAAATGGACACCCAGTTTATCTTGTTATCAGGCCGCAGTTTCTGTGCTACTTTGAACAAAACATTTTTGAATGTTGAATACACAATTTAAGACTACCCAACAGGAATTCCAATTAAATTAAGCGCACGTATTAACGTGCGTCAAAATTATGATAAAAAAAAACCCCCAGGAGAAAAATAGACTTTATGATATTTCATAATCTATTACATTAAAATGAATCGCTGAATGTATTGGTAAGCGCAAATCTCGAGAACAGCTGAACCCATCTTGCTAATTCTTTTTAGAATATTCTTTGAAGTACGAGGATGGTACTTACGGAGAGAAAAAAATTCAAAAATTAAGAATCATTGTAGACGGTACGAAGTTCGCTGGCTCAGCTAGTATTCTCGTATTAGGTATATAACATAACATTTACATACAGGCAGATACATTGCTTCTGGCCCCACACTAGGATACCCTGGATAAATATTAAGCTGCTAGATAGGTACTCACAAAGAGTATCAACGAGCTTAATAAAGTAACAAAGTAACGATCATTAAAACTAAAAAGACACGGTGTTTTTATACAAGTAACCGATACAGCTAATAAATATCCAGTTATTATATCATTTGGCTCGGAGTACACACCGCACATAGTAGCCTGCAACAGAAAACATGACAAATTCGAGCGATTTGCCGCAGACGTTTATTCTAATGCGGCTGCAGCCTGCTTCACGAGCACTTCGCTGATTGATTGAGCTGAAGATAAGGACCAGGGCTCGATATACTGGCCTCTGAGAACCAGCTAGGGGAGTACAAGATCACGATAAAAGTTTTGTCCCACTATCGGGAAGTGGCGTCTCGTTTTTACCGGTGCAATAAAACGAGAAAAGAAATGCTTTATTCATACACAAGACAAGCCTACGTCACTTCCGGTTCTAAACAATAATCTTTAAATCTGATCCGAAAGAGAATGAATGTGGGATAAGGATGGGTGAGCTACTTGTGAAATGCTTGTTGTACGCCGATGATCAAGTGTTGTTCGCATCGTCGGTCGAAGAATTGCAGATACAAGTTACGGTAGTGGATGAGGCTTTTAAACGGAAAGGTATGGACATGAATGTGAGTAATACGACTGGTCTTTGAAAAAGATGATGTAATGACTGAGTGCAAGATAACGATTAGAGGCGAAAGAGTGGAACAAGTAAAAGAATTTGTCTATTTGGGGAGCCTGTTTACGAGGGATGGAAAGTGTGAAGGTGATATAGAAAGAAGAGTAAAAGCGGGAAATTGTGTAAACGGTGCCTTGTACTCTATTGTGTGCAGCCGAAACATCTCCAAAAGAGCTAGATTGGCTATTCATAGTTGCGTGCTGGTCCCAACACTTATGTATGGTAGCGAGACTTGGGTGTGGCCAAAGAAGCAAGAAAGTAGAATTTATGCAGTTGAAATGAGGTCCTTGAGAAGTATGTGTAGTGTTACTTTGAATGACAGGATACGCAACAGTCTGATTAGAGAACGTTGTGGACTGAAAGAGGATGTAGTGACTAGAATCGAGAAAGGAATGTTGCGTTGGTTTGGACATGTTGAGAGGATAAAGGAAGAAAGATTGACGAAACAAATATATATTGCGAATGTGAGTGGAAGGGCTGGTAAGGGACGTCCCAGACGGACTTACATTGACCAAATAGGTGATGTATTAGCAAAGGGAAAGATAAAAAGTACCCGGAACGGGCGTGCGTGCATGCAACGACTTATGAACGTTGATGAAGCAAAGGTGATCTGTCAGGATCGTGGCAAGTGGCAGTCCCTGGTCTCTGCCTACCACTCTGAGATACAGGCGTGAGGTTATGTGTGTGTATGTATGTATCTTTAAAACTTGTTCTGTTCTCTTCTCGAAAAAGCAATAAAATCATGGGGCTTTATATTTGCACTGTTGTGTATTGCTTAAAACTTTTTAATGAATGAATGAAAAATTTTTATTGCACTAAAAACAAATTTTTACAAAGGCGAGCTTAACACTAGATAGTATTTTCTTTCAGCTAACCCACGATAATGCAGACAGTGACATTTATCGTGACGTTGTGCTCCCCTAGCAGACTGTAGATAGAGAGATATATCCTGTTTCATGTTCATCCTAGTTTGGGACCAAGGCCTAGATTCCGTCAATGCATTGTAGTAGACAATTGCACGAACGTGGCGACTTCACTTTATTTCTCGTTTAGGTCAAAGCCCGCGCACGTAAGATAAGACATTTATTGAGCTTTGGAGGTGGAGAAAGGGGGGAGGTCCATTGGAAGCCTTTTAGCCGCCGCCTAAAAGGCTTTAAAATTTAAAATTTACCGCTAATTTTTTGCTTCTTGCAGATTCGCGATGCTGGTGACGAGCCGCGTGCAATGATGTGCTGCAACAGTAGGTGGGAGCAAAAAATAATTACAGTTTTAACTTGATGTATGAGAAAATAGTTCCCCTAAGGTAGACTTTTTGGACTATGGAAAAATCGATAAAACCGTAATAAAAGAGGCAAACTATACCACGTAGCGGGCTGGAGATGGTCTCCAAAAATAGGGGACGATCGCCCGGAGCGAACCGTGCCCGCTAAAACGGGTTTGAGGGCGGATTTAAGAGTTTTCTCAAGAAAATTGGTGTTTATTGTATGAAAATCGATGTTTTAGGCGCCAATGGTATAAAAAACCTCGTCACGTCGTAGTGTTGTCAAACTTTTACAAATATTAAAACTGGAACGACTTTAACTTAATGCTTTAAAAACACACTAAGTTTTATCGTTCCATTGTTTTATTTGTAATAAAAACAGGAAACCGGATAAGAATGGAATAAGCAGGTAAAAAATAGTCGGGTCTAGTAATGCTGAAAATTAGGGGAAATCTCGAAAATGTGTGACATAATTTATAATTTTTGAAAATGATAGAATTAAATGTTTAATTCTATCATTTTCAAAAATTATAAATTATGTCACACATTTGATATTGTCATTATAAATTATTGTCACAAAATGATAGAATTAAATGTTTAATTCTATCATTTTCAAAAATTATAAATTATGTCACACATTTTCGAGATTTCCCCTAATTTTCAGCATTACTAGACCCGACTATTTTTCACCTGCTTATTCCATTCTTATCCGGTTTCCTGTTTTTATTACAAATAAAACAATGGAACAATAAAACTTATAGTGCGTTTTATAAAGAATGAAGTTAAAGTCGTTACCGTTTTAATATTTGTATTAAAAAAATTGTGTACAGAGGTTTGCACCGTTACAACGTGATCTGTCTATTTATCTGTCATTGAAGTCTAACATAGTACCTCACGTGTCCCGTCCCCTTAACTGTCACTGTAGTGTATTGCACTAACAGAATTAAGGCCCGGGTTGTGTGGAAGTTGTAGTAAAAAACCTAAAAAAAATTGATTTGTATTAGACTCCGTAGGCGGGTCTCTATCACCAATCCTACATCGCACTAACGAGCCAGCGCGCGCAAGTTGCCGTACACAGAGTCTTAATTAGATCGATTAAACGCCGACCGTCTCGTTATAGAGCCCAGTTTTTGTAATTATTGCTTATTGTCGAAAACTGTGCCCTGTCTCTGGAGGGTTCCGCTCGTTCCATTTATCGTCGGCATTGATTGATTTGATTGATTTTTTAAGTTCTTTATTAGCTTAATACTTACGAACATGCGACACAGTCAACACACACAAAATAATAACATCAAGTTAGTTTTATGAGACTATATCATCGGCATATCGCTCAGATATCTCTCACAGGCTCCAGGTATTTATTAACAAAAGTCTGCCAGAAAGAATACAGAACCAGGACCTCTGGAAGTGTTCCAATCAGATACCAGTCCACCTAGAAATCCTGGATAGGAAATGGCGCTGGATAGGACATACACTACGCCGCGACAAGAGATGCCTGACCAGATAAGCACTTACGTGTACCCTCAGATCATAGAGCGTATACCCCATTGGGCAGCCGAAAGAGGGGGCGGCCAAGGACCACCTGGAAAAGATCAATAGACCAAGAGGCCAAGTTAATCGGCACTAAATGGCCTGAATTGGAGGCTGCCGCGGACCACCGTCAGAAACAGAAATCTTTGGTTGAGGCCCTATGCTCCGCTAGGAGTTAAAGGACCAAAAGAAGAAGAAGAAGATATCATCGGCATTAGTAATGCGGACTGATTACAATTTTTAGCACCGGTATTTTCTAGTTACTGTTATGCACTCTACGTTAAAAATAAGTCACTACCACTATAAATGTAAATATGTTTGTGCAATAAATAAATACTATCTTCACTTTGAAAAAATAAAACGAGTACATATAGATTTTTTTTTTGTTTTTATCAAAAAGGCTTCTGATGTTTAAGAAAAGCAAAGCAACTACATGAACAATTATTCTTTTTTTATGCACTAACCCGTGCTAAGGATCATTTTAAAAACATGCCGGGACTCGAAACCGCGACCTCTGGCTAAGTCCCGGCATAGGTGGGATGGGCTTAAATGACTTGTGTTACAGATGCTAACTCGACGATAGATTTAATACAATAAATACCTACATAACATCCAAGACACGAGACAAACTAGAAAAGTTCATTTTCTTGTTTGACCGGGCCGGGGATTGAAATAATGATAAGCACATCTTTAAGCCGCGATCCAAATGATTGTATCATAGAGGTGAAGCGATAGTTGGGAGTTAGATCATATAGAACTAACAGTGATACAGTTGACGTAAGTGATTTAAGATACAAATATCGTTAGGATACAATAGCAGAGCGTAAAATTACAAGTGAGTGATCGATAGATCTATCTTATTCAAGATATATTTTGCACTTGTCTCATTCCTACATTGCACATGCAAAAATATGTTTAATTCAATTCAATTTATTTCAACATAAAGAATTTACATTCTGTCAATGTACTATGTAAAATGTAAGCCGTTGCCTTCGGGCCGTATCGTAGTGGAGAAAAAGGCAGCGAGAAAAAAAACTCGGACCATCTTTCCTCAACCCCAATACATCAATTGCCATCAATACGTAAGATAAGATTTCAAGATTGCCATCAATAACTTTAAATGCCAATGCATTATTTAATTGTCTTACAAGGTAGGCAAAACGTAAATGCTGCAGCCAATGACACGAACAGCACTCGTTCACAAATATAACGCGGTGGTCAGCCATCATCAGTCCCACCCATTGTGGAGGGAGATAGATGACCCGGCCACCACGCCGCTTATTATGATTTTGCAGCCATATTTCGGTTGCAACAGAAACAAATAAATCAGGAACTCTAAACGGCGCAGCACCTGAACCAGTCGGCTGGCGGATATAGACGTCAAGTGACTTGTTAGCCGGGCCGCGCAGATTGTTTGCGACACATGGTCCGAGCGCTTTTTACGTCAGCCCTACGTGGTGCATGGCTTGAGCCAATTAGATTGGTGTATTTAATTATTCCGTCGCAAAATGTCCTAGAGTCCCTAGTCCAACAGGCTCTAGAGTTTATTCACATCACACTATTATAAAGGAGAAAGTTTGTGAGTGTATATGTGTGAGTCTTTCGGACGTTTAATGCGTTTCAACAAGTACAGTGTCCTTGGACAAAATGGCTGAATCCCACATTCCCGGAAATCTGCTCGTTTCTTTGGACGGAATGTGTTAAATTAGTCCCTACGCTTTAAACAAACATTTCACGGAAAATCAGCTTCGCCTTATCGAATCGCCTTCCATACCGAACTCTTAACAATTCCAATCATTATACTATTTTTATTTTTAATGCACTAACCCGTGCTAAGGAACAAATTTAAAAACCTATTTAGAGGCTAAAAATTTTCACCCATGCCGGGATTCGAACCCGCAACCTCTGGCACGGATAGCCAGAGGTTGCGGGTTCGAATCCCGGCATGGGTGAAATTTTTAGCCTCTAAATAGGTTTTTAAATTAATTCCAATCATCTGTCAAATCATATTAATATTTAAAAGGTGTGAGTGGGTATGTTTGTTACTTATTCACGCCTAAACAGCTGGAGCAATTTCAGTAAAATTGGGTGTGGATTTAGCTAACACCCTGGATTAGCGCAGAGGTTACGTTTTACAAATCAGCGTCGTGGTTTCCAACGATCATGGCATAATATGCTGAGAGGCGGCCATTTTGGTGCCATTTATGTCTTATTTATGGTAGTAAGTACTCTATGTAGAACCTGAGTTACCTACACGCTAAACAATTATTGTTTCCAAGTTAATTCTGTTGGTAGGTACCAAATAATCGTTTTCTCTTCTATTCTACTGCGGGAAAATATCTTATTCCCTAATAAACCGCGGGTAACACCGCGTGGCACAGCTAGTACTTACATAGTTTTTGGATAGAATTATATAACCACGACAGTGTTTGTTATTTGCAGAGACCAGGGACTGCCACTTGCCACGATCCTGACAGATCACCTTCGCTTCAACAAATTTCATTAGTCGTTACATGCACGCACGGACTTTCTACTCAAATTCGCAATATACTTCGTATATTTATTTCGTTATCAGCCCTAGAATGTCCCCACTGCTGGGGCACGGGTCTCTTCCTGCATCGCAGGAAGGTTAGGCCATACTCCACCACGGGGGCCAAGTCCGGGTCGGTGGAGGATGGTAAGACAGTGGCGGGCCTTACTGTCACAAGTTTTCAAGCCGCCCATAAGGCCTCTGACATGCTTAACGACTGCCATTATATGATAGCCGGCACCAACGGCTTAAGGTGCCTTGCGAAGAAAAATGCCACTAGCGGTAGTCACGGGACGCTCACGCATCCCGTACCTGATCGCGCCTGTTGTTGCTTAACCAAGTGCTTGATTCCAATCACTCGGTTCGCCTAGGCCGCGAGCGCTTATATTTTATTCGTCAATCTTTATTCCTTCATCCTCTCCACATGTCCAAACCAACGCAACATTCCTTTTTCAATTCTAGTCACTACATCCTTTTTCAGTCCTCAACGTTTTCTAATCAGGCTATTATTTGTCTTGTCATTCAAAATAACACTATATTATTAAGATTCGCGGGTCCACAGGGACCCGGTCTTTTGACGCATTGGGGCCGAAGCCAAGCGCATAGAGGCCTTTTACTTTTAAACCATTTACTATAAATATGAACTAATGTCATTCATCTTAAAAGTCAACTAAATGTGAACTTTGAGATGAATTATTACATGTAACTCTTTCATCTTAGTAGTTCAAAGACGAAGTTTGGAGTTTTTTTGTCCATTTTTTCTCCAAAATGATCTAGATTTTGAAATATACACCAGTTTAATTTGTAACGTTCAGTCAGTTTTTGTGTTTCTTTTAACGTTCAATAAGTCACAGTTTCTTTCATTTGATTTGATTTGTATACATGTACATCCCACAATTGTATTTCTATTTTACTCCTTATTTTTTGCACGTCTACTAATCTTTCTTCCATTTCCTGTGGTTGGTTCTTTCAAAATGTTCACCAAAATGCTCAATCGAAAACCCGGCAGGTAGATGATAATAATGCTGTATGTCGTGTCCTAGGCGAACCGAGTGATTGGAATCAATCACTTGGTTAAGCAACCACAAGCGCGCTCAGGTACAGGTTGGGTGAGCGTCCCGTGACTACCGCTATTGGCATTTTTCCGAGCGCTTCCGTGCTTCGCGGGGCACTTTAAGCCGTTAGTGCGGGCTGTCATATAATGGCAGTCATTAAGCCATGTCAGAGGCCTTATGGGCGGCTTGATAACTTCTGACAGTAAGGCCCGCCACTGTCTTACAACCCTCCACCAACCCGGACTTGGCCCCCGTGGTGGAGTATGGCCTAACCTTCCTGCGATGCAGGAAGAGACCCGTGCCCCAGCAGTGGGGACATACAAGGGTTGATAACGAATGTCGTGTCCTAATTATTACCAGTACAGAGCCCTTTGAAACCAAAAACCTTCCTTCCATTATACATTACTAAGCTAGGTATTGTATAACGGAACTCACCCCAGAATAAAACAGCTATCTAATTATTGGATCTTCACACCAGTGTTTTCCTCACTAACTACTTTCACTTTTTGAACGATTCTCAAACGATTTGAGCTTGAAAATACAGTTTATTTTCACTAAATCTCGAGTCAGGTACGTTTATTTCAGCCGTGTCAATCAGCCGACATGACAACTAAGATCAGACTGGCCCTTTTCCCTGAGATTGAAAGCTCCTAGGCTTCTAGGTAACAGGCAAATGGCTTATAATGTCGCCGTTATGCGCCGATATCAAGCGTAATGTGCTGGCTATACATTACCACGTAACTGGGTCACGTGGGGACAGAATTGTGGTCCGTGAGCTTGAGACATTCTGCTAAGATTACAGAGCCGATATGTGATGCGGATAGTGGATTTTATGCAGTTTTTGTTACGTAACTTCAAAGTGCTGGAACGATAGCCTCTGAAATAGAGATACACAACCTGTTGTTGAAAGGCCAGGCAGTTACTAGACTGTTACGGGTTACTAGACAGATTACGCCCTTGTGTCAGCTCCAAACTCCAAGGAGGAGTACAGGGACCAAAAAAAGATACACAAATTAAAAAAGAGGCCGCGGGATCCGATGTCAATAACGACGCTCATCAGTCGAGTTGTTGGTTATTTTTTATCTATTCCAGTTTTTTTATTTTGTCTTTAAAATATCAACCCTTGTATGTCCTCACTGTTGGGGCACGGGTCACTTCCTGCATCGCAGGAACCTGTCTTTACAGTGATTTTTATTTTCGCTGTTCATGTAGCCTCTGGCACTCGTGTAAACACGACAAAGAATGAGATCTGATCACGATCTGATAGGTTCTTATTTTTATTTCGTGTCGGAAGCGTCGACTTCTCAGACATCTCGCTCCCAAAACCACTGCGAGTGCGCTGGGTGATACGTCAGTGAGATTATAAAGGCTGTAGAGCTTCAGGGCAAACACAAAGATGCGATGTTGAGACACAGAGACATACAGATTAATAATGCAAATAATGCAAATTTAATTTTAACTTCAATTATATTATTTTTAATGCACTAACCCGTGCTAACGACAATTTTAAAAACATATTTAGATGCTAAAAATTCCACCCATGCCGGGATTCGAACCCGCGACCTCTGGCTATCCGTGCCAGCGCTCTTTCCAACTGAGCTAATGGGGTGTACGTAATACAGGGGATATTGTAAAGAGGTTCGAAATTTTACTGATGCTATTAGCTCAGTCGGAAAGAGCCCTGGCACGGATAGCCAGAGGTTGCGGGTTCGAATCCCGGCATGGGTGGATTTTTTTACCTCTAAATAGGTTTTTAACTTCAATTACTAATAATGTTGACTTTATATAAAATAATTGGTTTGCCTAGTTTGGAACGTAACTTCATAATTCACTTTCGTAATTTTTGCCGAGGATAGTAAACTAACAGTTAATGCTTTCAAAAAGAAGCCTGTCACCTCAGTCTTACGAGACCACGGCACTTGAAAAGGTGCCGAACCGTCGGAAAATTGTAAAAAATGTAAATTAAACGAGTAAAACCCGTGTAAAAACAGTTTTTGTTATGTCTAGTGCTCTGGTTAACCCTCTTCTTCAGGCTATATCAGTCCATTGCTGGACATAGCCCTCCCCTAATGAGCGCCATAGCGCAAGGTTGTGACGTCGTTGGGGAAGGGTTAATGCCCATAATTCCCACGCTGGGCATGCGGGTTGGGGATCGCAGTTTGGTGGAATTGCACTGCAGTGCAATTCCACCAAATCCCATAGTCGCCCTTTACGACACCCGCGGGAAGAATTTGGGTTGGTGCTATTCTCTAGGCCGACACCACACAACAACGGGTTAACCTTAGAAAATATTAAGTTCGAGCTGTTAGTAGAACTGCGCCCCATGTACCGTTTTGTTATTATGCGCAAACGCATGGGCCACAGCCGCGGGCGTGTGGCTCTGTGAGCATTATTTATGAGAACACTATCTAATAAGTACTCAGTATCAAACGCACTTCACTGCTAATGAAAATCGGCGCTACTGCATCAAATCAAATCAATTCTAGCCTAGCATATCGGGACACTTGGCTAGAAGGGAAGACGGCCGGTGGACCAGGGCAGTATCGGAGTGGTGGCCAAGGGAGGGAAGGAGGTTGGTAGTCGCCCATTAGCTCAGTTGGGAGAGCGCTGGCACGGTTAGCCAGAGGTCGCGGGTTCGAGTCTCGGCATGGGTAGAATTTTAGCCTCTAAATAGGTTTTTTCAAAATTGTCCTTAGCACTGGTTAGTGCATTAAAAAGAATAATAATATAACAAAATATTATACCACGGAAACGCATTACCGGGATATTAAGTACCTATATTCTATGTCTCAATTCAGATCTTTGTCTGTCTGTATGCCAGTTATATGTGATTCCGTTCCGCCGTTATTGTGTGATACAGTAATAAACTCCAAACATATTTACAAACTTTCACAATTTTAATATTGTTAGGATTCCTTGACGTCGAGGAAAATCCGCTCCGGAGCGAAGTATACGTATCTCTCAGGGTACACTTGGTGACATCCCAGCTACCCTTTTTGTACTAACTTTCATTCTCACATCTAGCGCAATAAGGACTACATTGGATTAGCAAAATGTGTTTTCCTGTACATAAATATAAAGTCTATTCTAAGCATAAGGTTTCGCGATGTAGCTTACGGCGTGGCCAAGAGTAATGGATACTTAAATGATAGGTTATAAAATTAGTTAGAAGAGGGTGTTAAAAGAACGTTGGTTGATGTTTTGAAAGAGTACTAATCATATGGATTAATTTTTGATGAAAGCAGTTATTTTGTATTGAATAATAGACCTATCATTATTACATTGACATTACAATCTACTTCTCAATGGAAACTACTTCTACTAGGTAGATGGCGGCGCGGTAGCGAAATTTTACAAGCATGGAGCCGATTCTCACTTCATTAGCAAATACCTAGTTCGTAAACGACTATTAAGGCAGCATCTGCCGGCAGTTTTTAGCAGATCGTCATCCCACCAAAGTGCTTAGTGCGAGTTTGAAAGATCCAATCGAATAACTTTACTACCGCGTTAATCGAGCATTGAGTAGTGAGTATGAGTAAGTTAACCGTTCGAACTGGCAAAACGCTGTCACAGTACAACTCGCACTCGCGTTTATTCGTGTTTTGGCTGGTAAACGTGTTCACTTCTCAACGTAAACCATTACAACTCGCACTCAGCAATTTTAATTTCCATACTTGTCGCTAGGTGGCGCTTCCTTGATGCCATAGAAATATGAGTTTACGTTAACGCGATAGAGTAGTTAAAAAACTCGCACTAAGCACTCTGGCCGGAGGGCGTCCAGCCGAGTCGCGGTCTCCACTCAAGAACACGTTTACTCGAACTGTTGTCGGTTCTTCGCGAGACATGGCCAGCCCACTGCCACTTCAGCTCGCAAATACCTGAGCTATGTCGATAACTTTGGTTCTCTGTTGGGTGCATTCGTTATCCTATGTCGATAACTTTGGTTCTCTGTTGGGTGCATCAGAATCCTATCCTTCAGAGAAATTCCGAGCATAGCTCTCTCCATAGCTCGCTGAGCAACTTTGAATTATACTAAGTACAGCTAAATGACTTGTGTTATAGGTGCTAACTCGACGATAGATTTAATACAATAAATACCTACATAGATAACATCCAAGACCCGAGACAAACTAGAAAAGTTCGTTTCCTAGTTTGACCCGGCCGGGGATCGAACCCGAGACCGTCGGTTTTACAGCAGCGTGCCAAACCGCTGCGCCACCGAGGCCGTCATATAAGGTTTGTTTGTTTGTTACACTTTATTGCACAATAAAAACTATATTAACAATAAAACTTAAATAACAGGTTTGTGATGAAGGTTGTCTGGAAGAGATCACGTTTAGTTATAAGGCCGCCGTCTGTACTCTTAAGTTAAGAAATATCTGTGTAATTTTCATTTTTATGTTCAATAAAGTGTTCTCTATCTATCTGTGTCATTTTTCCCTCCGGAAGTTGGCAGAGCGTGTGCGCCTCGTTGAATGTTCAATACAAAAGACGTGCATTCAGGTTTCCGAATCTGAATTCCTGATCAGGAAAACTAATCAGGAAACCGTGCGTCTGCGCCCACCTTTAAGATGTAAAGAAATTAATTGCGTCGAACTCTAGCTAGCCTGGTAGGTAGAACAATAGACTCCGAAGCGGGAGACCCAGGTTCGACTTTGTTTCCTAAGTTACTCGTAAGTACATTTTGTGAAGTTGTGGTAGCAATAACACACGCTAACCGCAAAGGAAAACATCGTGAGAAAATCTGAGTATTTGAGGTGTTTAAAAATGTCAGCGCTTGAAATCGCCAATTCGCGGTGGGCACGCATGGTAATTAAGCCCATACTATCTCTGTCTCTGAGAGAAGGCCTGTGCGCCGCAGTAGGACGTTAATAGACTACATAAAATAGTACGCATTATTGTATTTACTAGTGTTTATGTGTTATTGTGTTGAAACGGAACAAGTGGCACCATGTATCTTAGAAAGGTTAATGCACAGACATTATTATTGATCGAGCCACCTGCAATAATAAAGCTTAGGAGCTAGACAACACTATTCTTGGGCAACGAGAAATAGGAGTCGTTTTAGTACTTACCTAATAAGATAAATCGCCTTATTTATTATAATGTCCATAAAGCGCTGAATATGTTTTCCCCTCAATTTTATCTCAATTTTGAAAACCAAGTATTTGATTTTGCCCGGATCGACTTACTGGTCTTTTTGTCGGAAGAGCATCGTGTATTCTTACGAAAATTTTAGTTTCTTTGCGGTATCATGTCTTTTTACTAGGGCAGAGGTTGGGTTCGATTCAAATTCAAAGTCAAATCAATTCATTTTAACGTAAAGAATTTACCTTCTGTTTGCTGAATGTCAATGTACAATGTAAAATGTAAGCCGCTGCCTTCGGGCCGTATTGTAGTGGAGAAAAAGGCAGCGGAAAAAAAACTCCACTGTGACCATCTTTTCTCAAATCATCTTAAAACCAAATACATGAGTTGCCATACGTAAACCTATTAAGGTTTCTAACAACCCTAAATGCCAAAGCTTTAGTCAAATGTCTCACAATAGTAGGGGAAAACATAAGTGCTGCGGCCAGACACACGAACAGCACTCGTTCACGAGCATAACGCAGTGCTCAGCCATCACCAGTCTCAACCATTTTGGAGGGAGATAGATGACCCGAACACCACGATTCCCATTGAGTGCCGTTATTATATAGAAGTAATTATTATTTTGAATTATTTATACTTCTGTATTTTGAATTTGAGTGATTTTTTTTTATTTACTTTCCACAAACACATACCATCACAGGTTTAGCCTAATCCGATATGTAGGTATGCTATTGATACTAGACAATAATATCTTAACTGTAATTTACAAAATATTTAACTAAAAACCTATTTAGAAGCTAAAAATTTCACCCATGCCGGGATTCGAACCCGCAACCTCTGGCTATCCGTGCCAGCGCTCTTTCCAACTGAGCTAATGGGCGACTCACCGGCATCAGTGAAATTTCGAACCTCTTTACACTATTCTCTGTATTACGTACAGGCAGCGACATCTAGCTTAAGCAAATTGCATCACTTACAGCCCCGACTACCTACTTTGCAGTTAGGTTTAACATCGGAACGATATCACTGTACCCACATGATGCGGGTACAGTGATATCGTTCCGTTGCGGGTTCGAATCCCGGCATGGGTGAAATTTTTAGCCTCTAAATAGGTTTTTAAATTTGCCCTTAGCACGGGTTAGTGCATTAAAAATGAAAATAGTATATAATATTTAACTATTTATAAGTAAATTGGAACAACCGTTTTTTTTTTCTATTTTAACCTTTTAGACTAAAGCACGGATTCATGAATAATTGGATCCAGACGCTAGTTCATAGTTAATCCTATTTTAACCTTTAATAAGTGTTCCATATAACACAATACAAAAGGAGCCGCTCTTCTGAACTCACCCAGAGCAACATGGAATAGGTCAGTTTGTTCCGAGTAAAATTAAAAAAATAATTTAAAGATGAATAAAGCACCCATCCAAACACTTAACGCGGCCTATGTTGCTTAACCTTCGTGATGGTTTAAGATCATTTAGGCAGCCGGGGCTATTTGTCATCTACTTCCTTCTCAAATGTATTGCGCCAGTCCATCCAAGATATATCTAGGTAAAGATATATCTGTGTAATTTCCTTTTTTTTATGTACAATAAAGTGTTCTCTATTTATCTACAGAAATAAGTGAGTAGCCTTGGGAGAGGTCTTTGTCCAGCAATGGACGAGAGCGGGCCGATTGATTGATTGATGGTGATAGGCTGATAGCGAAAGGTTTCCTAGTTTGGGAGTAACGAATGTATTGAGTGGAAATCCGCTCGGTACAGCTCTGCAAGAACTGAGGGAAATACAGGTTATTTTCTTCCAATAAAATTTTATTCTAGATTCAGTAATTGCCCATCGTGTCTCGATTGGCCAGCACAGAAATGTGTCTGACCAATCAGCGTCTGTAAATCTCGACTACCGACCCACCGGTCTCCGCTGACCTACATACTAATGTCACTTGTTACCTCTAATGGAGGTACGGTCGCAGTGAGAACTCGTCTAGGAAGCCCTCTAGATTACAGCTAGAAAATGTCGCG
Source organism: Yponomeuta sedellus (assembly GCA_934045075.1). Lineage (NCBI taxonomy): Eukaryota > Metazoa > Arthropoda > Insecta > Lepidoptera > Yponomeutidae > Yponomeuta > Yponomeuta sedellus. The sequence goes on along the minus strand of OW203745.1, from coordinate 628,871 downwards.
ATTGAGCCTCATACACTTTTCCAGTCCACTGTACATTTGACTGACACCTAAAATTATTAACTAGTTACTTCACTAGGAAATTTGGTATCAACCCTCTGCATAACCTCACGGCTGGGGCACGGGTCTCTTTCTGCATTGCAGGAAGGTTATTCTATACCCCACCAAGGGCCTAGTCTGGTAGGTGGAGGTTTGTAAGACAGAGTGGCCGGCCTTACTGGCAGAAGTTATCAAGCTAACCATAAGGCCTCTGACATGGCTTAACGACAGCTATTACCTACATGACAGCTGGTACCAACGGCATAACGTGCCTTGCGAAGCACGGACGCGCTCGAAAAAGTGCACTAGCGGTAGCCACGAGATAGCCACCAATCCGGCACCTGACCGCGCTTGTTGTTGCTTATCGTGTGTGTCGGGTAGACTTATAAAACACATTGAGCTCCTGCATTTTAATTGATTAAAACCAGTAAAACTTTGTATAACATCGAACTTAGTCTTCAAGCAGTCTAAACTAGTTGTAACAGTGGTAATAAAAGTTAAAAAAACATAAATATTGGGTAAAAACAAGTGATAAAATTTGATCAATATATCGGACCAAACCTAAGCATAAATACAGTTACAAAGGAATAATTAAGTGATATCACATAGATAAAAGTGCCAAAGTACCTATCTGAGTTCAGTGAATAAAAGTTAAACTTCATTAGAAATTGTTCGTAAATAAGTGATGTAATCGCTAACAGTTAAATTCCAATGTGATTACTCATCACTACAAGCAAATAACAGTATGCTGCATAAATTCAACATCTCAAACAGAGCGCACGGTAGTCCAGTGGATTAAGTGTTGACTGTAAGTCGGGTCTAGCGACAACTGGCCGGTTCAAACCTCGTCCACTTCATCGTTTTTTTTTTTTTTTTTTTCTATTCCTTAACACTACGAAGAGATACGCAACGGGTGTCAAGTCTATATTTTTAGTAAACAAGAGACTCAAACATCAAATATACCATAGACAAACACCACAAGATGGCGCCAATATGCGATAAGTGCAAGACTAGAATTCCAGACAAAGAATATCTTAACTGTTCGTTATGTAAAAAGACCTATCACTTGGACTGTATTTCTATGTCTGAGAAACTATTCAGGTTAATGAGCAAGGAAAGGAAAAATAATTGGGAGTGCAAGTACTGCTTAGCTAAGACGCACCTTCCTTCCAGCAGCAATGTGACGCATAGAAAGCGGCAGGAAAAACCAAAACAAGCAGCATTTCCCATTTCTCCAACTTCGATAGAGTCGGGTCATACCATGAATGAAAGTCAATTGATAGCCAACGAAACACTTAACCGAAGTTGTCCGGAAAGTACTATCCAAATTAGACAAAACATTGAAGAACAGATAGAGCTACTGAATAATAAAATCTCACAACTGGAGCTGAAATTGGAAAGCGCTGATGGTGAAATTGAAAGATTAGTTGCTGAGAATTATGCTCTTCATGGAACAATATCTAAACGAGATGCCAGAATAAATCAACTTCTACGTATATGTCGATCAACCCCCCAGCGGGAGAGCAGCAAGGACAAAAAGGCACTCACCGCTTCCGAGAGCACACCCTCCAAACTCGCGAAGCTCGACTTCAACTCAAGTACACCAATGCAACAAGAACATGAAAAGGATAAGATTGAGGATATGCCCAAACCCACATCAGTTTCAGACAGCGAAAAGAGTGCACCAATAGAGTCGAACGCTGCCCAGATCAACCTTACTCGCCTTCAAGAACCAAATATACCTGGTACATCGACGAGCAACATGAAAACTCACGAGGAATCCATGTTCTTGTTGGACTGCCAGAAAAGCCAAAGGGTGTCCAAGAACATTGTGCAGAGCCCTGGAGTGCCCACGCCTACGGTATCCAATCCTGATTCACAGGTAAAGTCTAAAAGACACAGGATAAGTATACTTAGCACGCAAAGTAACAACAGGGCTTTACAGATAGCACAACGCAACTTGGATGGAGACTATGCCTTGTGTCATTACCTATTGCCGAATAGGGGAATAAGACAACTCTTACAAGGAATAGAAGCGAAAGTCAGTGATTTCACATTAGAGGACTACTGCATCGTACTTATAGGAGAGGATGATTTCAATAGTACCGATAGCTATTACGATCTAATAATTCTCATTAGAAATACCATGCAAAGGATTAACCACACGCACATGGTGCTGTGCGCTCCCACCTATAAACATGGAAGACTAGATTCAAACCTATTCAATTCTAGAGTCGAAATATTCAATCAGATGCTTTATTTAGATATAAACACGCATCTCTATGGTTATCTCATAGACTCAAACTTGAACCTAACCTATGACTCAGCCATGTTTCATAAGACCAATGGCGCTCTAAACACACATGGACTGAAACAGCTAATGATCGATGTCAATAAATTAATAGCTTTTATAGCAAACCTGTATACCGCAGGAAACCAAGAGAATACGCCTCCTTGCGAGGAAGATTCGCCTGCCAAAAACAAGTTTTTTCGTTGCTCAACAACAGAGTCACGGCTTTGATAGTCTAGTAATTCCGAACCAGAGTATGGCTGACTTGGTTGGTGTAGAGACAGAAAATGATAAGTGCTGCACAAATATTTTGTATCAAAACTTATGTGGTGTAACTAATAAGAAAGATGAGATAGAGTTATACCTACATGGTCTTTCAGTAAAACCTAGTTTACTTTGTGTGTGTGAACATTTTTTGAACAATGTCAGTGCCTCAATGTTTAATGTTAGCGAATATAATCTGGTATCCATCAATACGAGAGTAAATAAAAAGAGGGGAGGCTCTCTTATTCTTGCTCGCAATGACAAAAATGTAGAGGATTTAAATATTTGTCGTCAACTTTATAAAATTAACAGTTTCGAAATATGTGGTGTAAAAGACCTAGATACAAACATTAATATAATTTGTATTTATCGGACACCTGATAATAAACTTTTTGACTCTTTTATATGTAGCTTAGAACTACTACTAGAGCATTTTTTTAATAAAAAATGTGCTATATTTGGAGACTTCAACATAGATTTTCTTACAGACAGTAAACAGAAAGGCGAACTTCTTTCTCTACTTTCGTGTTATAATTACAGACACCTTGTAAATACGCCAACGTTTATCCGAAATCACTCTAAATCGTGTATTGACAATGTACTTACAAATCTAACATCGGAGGAGTTAGGCACAATGGATGTAGATTTCAATGGTCTAGGTGATGGACATGCAAGCTTGTCATGCACAATATTAACAAAGGGAATCGGAACAAAAAAATGTAAGGAAGAAATTTATATCGCAGAGAAACGGTGCTTTAGTCATAAAAATAGGAAAGTATTTCGCGATCAGCTTATAAAACAAGACTGGACTAGTGTGGGCATAAACACTTTCCTTTCGAGACTAGTAGAAGTGTTCCATTATAGTTTTAAAAAAGTCAAGAAAAGGATAAAATTAGAAAAAAAATATAAAATTAATTGGGTCACCAAGGGAATCAAGACATCGAGCAAAATGAAACGATTTTTAAACAACTGCGTGGTACAAAACACTGATGTCACAATAAAACAGTATAAAATAAACTACATAAAACTCTACCGCAGAGTGATACGTTGCATGAAAAGACTGTCGGTAGCCAAAGAATTAAGTAAGGCTAAAAATAATATCAAAGCTATTTGGAATATTGTGAATAGACACAGAAACAAAAAAAGCTCAAAGGGCATGAATAAAATAATTTTGAAATGTGATGACAAAATAATAGATGACCCTAAAGATATTGCATGTGTTTTTTCAGATTACTTTAATTTAGGTATAGATCAAACAGCCACGGATCAAAATACCGCAATATCAATATTAAAAGAAAACTGTCATTATGTAGATAATAGTATGGAATTTAGAAAAGTCACCCCAAATGAAATACTTAAATTAGTGGTAAAAATGGAGAACAAGAAGTCATGTGGATGGGATGAGCTAAAAATTGATCTTATCAAAGATAACATTGACATTTTGGCATCTCCTCTTGCAGAATTTTTTAATAACTGTGTAGAACAGAGCATATTTCCAGATCAACTGAAACTAGCTAAGGTGTTGCCGATTTTTAAAAAAGGATCAAAGTTAGATCCTTCTAAATACAGGCCTATATCTTTGCTCCCTATTCTCTCCAAAATTTTTGAAAAAGTCATATTACACAGATTAAACTCCCATCTAGCTGTGAATAGAATAATTAGTGACAGGCAATTTGGTTATAGGAAAGGAGTAGGTACGTCGGACGCTGTCGATACACTAGTCGATGACGCAGTAAGATATCTCACCGAAAAAAAGAAAGTTGCAGCTCTTTTTCTTGACCTAAGCTCTGCATTTGACACTGTTGATCATAACATATTACTGGAAAAACTTGAACACTATGGCGTTCGCAACAACTTAATGAAATTAATGGAGAGTTATTTGAAGAATAGAAAACAGTTTGTTGAAATAAAATGTAATGAAAATGGAATAGAACAAACAGCTAAATCTAAAGTGAAAGACGTAGCGCGTGGCGTGCCTCAGGGCTCAATACTGGGGCCTGTCCTTTTCACAATTTTTACGAATGATTTGGTTAGTTATATGAACAATAAATTTCCGTTGGTGCGTCTGGTTCTATTTGCAGATGATACGAATGCCATCATTAGTGCAAACAACATAGAAGAATTGAACAATAGCGTACAAACTACAATTATAGCTTTTCATTCGTGGTTTGTAAGTAATCACTTAAGACTTAACATAGATAAAACAAACATAATGTTATTTAAAGCTACTACAAGAAATAATGACACACTACTTATATCACTTAATGGTGCAATTATCGAATCAGTAGATCAAGTAAAATTTTTAGGCATACATTTAGACTCTAATCTCAACTGGAAAGCAGAACTAACAGCAATCGAAAATTCGATAAGCTCCGCTTGCTATGCGCTGCGCAGTCTCAGAGACGAGGTCTCAAAAAAGCACCTTCTATCGGTGTATTACGCCTTGATAGAATCCAGGCTACGGTATAGTATTAAGTTGTGGGGCAATAGTTATAAGTACAATATTAATAAGGCTTTTGTGTGCCAAAAGAGAGCCATACGCACTATAATGAGAATACCCCCATGGCAATCATGTAAAGAGCATTTTAAGACATTAGGTATTTTACCAGTACCTTGTTTGTATATATTCGTATTGTTGTCTGATCTTGCCAAAAAATTGTCAGGACTGGAAACACATGAAGCCAAGCAGAAACGCCTACTAACTAGACGTAGAGATGTTCGCATTGGTCATGTACAACCCACATTGAATGTAGCCCAGCACACTGCGCGATACCAATCAGTGAAACTATATAATAGTCTTCCACAAAATCTTAAAATTATTGACTCGAGTAACTTGTTTAAATGTAAGTTAAAGCAGTATTTATTAGAAGAATGTTTTTATTCAATTGAAGAATTTTTGGGTCACTAATTTACCTTTGTATTGATTTGCATCTAAACATTTGTATCAAGGAACAATTATGATGATGATTATTGGTATGACGTAAGTATTGATTTGTAGACTATTTGATTATGTAATTTTTATTAACTTTTATAAGGCACTGACATGCAATATAGGTATTAGTTTTTAATTAGTTTTAAGATAGCTTTTAAGGATCGCACACAATGGATATTGTTTTAGAAATAAATGAACTATGAACTATGAACTATGAACTTAACCAAAGTGATTGATTCCAGTCACTCGGTTTCACGAAGCCTCGAGCGCGTCGCTAAGGCCGAAGCAAGTTCAATAGGTGTTTAGACTTGCTACGTTCCTGACAAATTCTTTAAATAAACAACTAAATGAAATAAAATAGATTTTTGCGAAACATGTGACACAACACAAGACGATGGGGTAGACTGGTTCGTAAATAGAGACAGCGTATCGGCAGATCAATCCTGCGCAACGTTTCAATTACGAGTAAGATAATAGCGCCAAAATAAAAATGTATGATTCGTAAACAAAAGATACAAGAGCATTTTTTTTCTTACACCGTCTGTTTTGTATCTCACTGCTGATTAAAGCCCCCCCCCATCCTACTTTCCCTATCTCCCTAGATCAATTAAAAATAAAAAACTAAGTTCCAAAGTGGACATAAACAGAACAACATGAAATGAAAAGGTTTTATTCAAAGTAGTGCAGAAACTGCGGCTTAATTAACGTTACAATTCAATTGTGTCCATTTCAAAATCTAGATCATTCTGGAGAAAAAATGGACAAAAACACACCAAGCTCAGTCTTTTCAAAGTCCTTAATTAACAGAGTTTACGTAATTATTTTAAAACACAGAACTCAAGCATTGTACTGTCTTCAATTCCATTAAACTTAGTCCCATTATTAGTAATATTCCATCATCAAATTACTCAGAAGTCGTAAAACAATCTAGACGAGGAAACAAGAAGCAAGAAAAATGCTGGCCACCATTCTTCTTAGCACCTCGACCCTAATTTGGCTATCGCGTCCCTCGAGCTGGCAAAGGAAACGGGGAGCTGGGCCATTAGCGTGGCCATTGGCCATTGGCCATGTCCCCGCCGAGTTTTTGCCGCAGCTTGTAGAGTGTAAGCAGAGTGACGCGCGGTGACATTCATTAAATAGACATGCTTTGCCTCTAAGTGCCTCGTCATACTGGGCCATTTCATAGAACAATTTAAATATCGTCGTCGAAACGTCGAGGTAAAATAGCAATAGATTACTACGCGATTAAGCCCCGGAAATATTCTACTAATACTCGTATATACTTTTTTTAATGCACTAACCCGTGCTAAAGACCATTTAAAAACCTATTTAGAGGCTAAAAATTCCACCGATGCCAGGATTCGAACCCGCGACCTATTTTTTTTATTTATATTCTAACAATTTTTTCAAGTCGCGAAAGTTTAAAATATGTTATAATTTAAATATCCTTGGATAGCTTGTAAAGCTGCCAAAGCGGACAGGCGATATCTATTTTTGTATGGAGTATGATGAGTGTGTGCATGGTACAGTGGGTTTTGCGATTTTAATGTTTTCTTGATAGTCAAGTTTATATTGGCTAGAAGAAGAGCACCAAATAATTTCTAATACATCCCAAATTTTGTAAAGACAATATTTTGTAGCATACAATTTAGACAATTCTTCATACTAGCGGGATAGGTCAGTCGTGCGTTGCGAACGCGCAGCGTTGACGAATCGTCTCGCCAGGTAAACGCGGTCATAGCATGCTAGTTTGACTACAGCCTTAGAACGAGGTACTGAATACGCCGGCGCACGTACTTAATCAGCACTCTATTGGATCGGAAGCCCAGCAGGGTGTTCCCTTTATTTGTCTAGATAGAGCTCTCCATCAGTCTTGTACATCGGAAGATTTGAAGGTTTTGCTGGATAACATAAGCATAAACAGTGTATTTAGATGCCAATTTAGGGAACAGACTTTCTCAGAGAATCTCCTATCACCATTTTTGTGATGTCCTGTTTTGTCATCATATCGCAGGGTATCTATATCCTATTTTGAGACAAGGACTTGTGATTATGTTGAATGGATGTAATAAAAAACAGCGAATATAACTTTTACTCCTCGTAAATCAGAACGGAAAAACAAAATCAATCTACAAAAATTTTTGTAATCTCCTCAGTTCTAACTACTGTAATTAGGTGGTTCATCAAAGGTGATTCCAGAAAACGTGACAAAAACTTTATTTTGAGCCAAAGATGATTATAGACCCACCAACTAAAGCAAATTTGTTTAAAAAACATATGGGCATGAATACTCATCCTGTAGCGAGCCACCAGCTACTGAGTGACAGTATAGAACGGTAGTCATAAATACCCGATATCGCAATTAAGTAAATTAATGGGGCCACTTTTTTAAACGGCCCCACTCGATCGACACTCGGCATGAGTATCAGTAGCACTCAGTGAGCAATTAAACATATTACGGAGTACAATGTCGGTGGCCGCAAGAATCTGGCTTTGGATTAAGTTAATCGCGATGAAATTAACCATTCTCACTGATATCAGTGACGTATCAAACCAAAGAGGATGTCAGAATGGCCGGACACATACTCAACGTTATAGGAAAGTTTGGATAGATCAAGAAGAATATTCTTCTCACAGACCTTTGCCTTCTTATACTGATAAAATTGAATTCATGCCTTAACATAAACCCTGTCATAGAAACGTAGCACAATTTTTAGTTGATAGAAATGATAATTCATATTATATTATGAACACTATGAACAACGAAATACAAAGTACCGCAGGGATATATTTGGGGTCGTGTTCTATTTATTTAATATTTTTTCTGGCGTAAACAAATCTGAACTTTTCAAAAGGACTAATTTAGATGATTTGTAGAATTTTATTCTTAGTCACGTGATCGGAAATCAGCCTCGATGACGAAAATTACTTTAAAACCTTTTATCTATCATTAGGGTTGCAATAATGATTGGAGTTGTTTGGTGATATTGATAGAGATGTGCAACAATACAGATCTCTATTATCAACGGACTTTATTTTCCATATTGTCCGAAGGGGTATAGAAATCTTTGACTGAGATCTATGAAAAAATTATCGAGATTCTCTGTTTTCTTCCAATACCGTTTTTTCTTCAAGTCAGTTTTTCTAAATTAAAAATCTAATAAGAATACGTATCCTACACGCATTTTCCTTCTTGTAGACAACTCTCTCAAGTAAAATATGCCACTTTAGCGATCAAAACGCCGCCCGATACAACTTTCGCAAACACCACCAATGCAGCCATAAACATGGCGGCAAATGAGGAGGTATTTGCTTAAGCGGAAGTCAATTTCCTATCGCGTACGTTCGGCGTGTTAATGCCGGCCGACGTTGAGACGGAGCTAGTAAACACTTCAGGGAAATAAGTTTGCGTTCAGACAAAAATGATTATCCACTTGAGGCACCGCGGTTCCGTGTGCGAAGAGAAAGCTACGTGAACGGTCCTCCGCTTCTCTTTCAAGAATCTTGACATGACCCTAACTGGTAGGTGGTGTAGGTGGCACATGATGTACAGTCTGTTAACTTTTAGAATATACCTCGATATTCTAAAAGTTAACAGACTAATTAATTTTCCATACTACTTCCTGCTCTGTGCAAAACTTTTTTTGCAAAGTTATGTAAATTAAGTGTCATATTAATTCCTATATTTCTATTACACAAACATATCCGATTCTATGAGAAAGTGGCCGAGGTATACTCTAAAAGCTAACAGACTGTGTTAGGTTTAGGGTGACTTGAGAAAAGATGATCAGAGTTGAGCTTGTTTTTTGCTATTTTTTTCTCTTCTATACTACGGCCCGAAGGCAGCGGCTTACGTTTAGATTGCACATTGATATTCAGCAAACAGAATATAAATTCTTTGCGTTGAAATAAAATAGATGTGATTGTACTGCAACGATATATTTTTACATTATGATAGATGCCAGGATACTGTTTGATTTGATTTTGAATTAAAGGTGCCTTTTATTACACAAGTCACTCGATGACCGGGCAGGAACTAACCAGGAATTTGAAAAGATAAAGTATTCCTTTTCATATGGCTAAGGTGTCACAGTATAGTTAACATAGTTGACAGCTTATCATCCTTAACATCCGTGCAACTAAAATACAAAGGTTGATGTGTTGTTGAATGTACTCACTATGCAATTTTTTTTTATGAAAGAAGTGAAAACTTATAGTTTTCTAAATAAAAATGGAGTCGAGTATACGTAATTCAGCCCTCAACGTGCCTAGAAATACCACAATGAAATTCCTGTGAGTCTGGAATATCTCTAGCACTACACAAGTAACCCACAGAGAACGCCTACTGATGATATGAGGCAGCGTCAGCCGCTAGATGACGATGGCCGAAGATAAAAATTAACGGCATGAAGATAGAATCTAGCAGATGATGAGTACCAGTTGATTAATCGCCGCCTCAGCTCTTCGACGTTTTTCATCAAACTACAGCAAATTCATAGTTTATTATGTCTGTTGATTGATCAGTAGCTCATTGCTTTATTTAATAAAACTATAATTAATTTTATGATGTCTGTTCGAAGTACGTTGCTTGGCCGAGTCATCCTACTTTTCGACCCGTGGGTTGGACGATTTTATAATGTACGTCAAATACGACTGTATTGTTATTATTGTATTGTTGTTCTCCATTATTTTGTTTTATTTTTGTGTTTTAATGGAAATAAATGTTTTTTACTTTCAAATTGTCATAGTGTCAAATGTCAAACACGCCCCAAATCCTGCAAACTCGCTTAGCGTAAGCGCCCGCTGTATCCATGGCCCTCAAAATCCACGCACACGTTTTCATTCGATACAGTTTCTTACAAAACAAATATCGCCCCGCGTTGCGTCTAAAAAGACTTTATCACAAGGCGCTAGGGTCGAGTTAACGGAACTGGATTGGATTGTGAGCTATGTGGTAATCATTGAGCTTTATCTTTTTGCGCGACACCATCTTGGGATTTGCCGAGTTTAGGGTAATGTACAGAGAGTCCACTTCGTTTCATGTCACGAAACTGAAGTAGAGAAGGGCGGGACATCTGGTTAGACGAGAAGGCGGACGGTGGACGAAAATAGTCACGGAGTGGTGGCTGAGAACTGGCTGTCGTTCTGTGGTACGCCTCCCCTAATGGACGAGATTAGCAGGTAACACGGAGGGACAAAAAAATCGTAAGGTCACAGAAGGAAAAAGGGTAGTATTGAAACTTTAAGGCTAAGCAATTGTAACATTACTTATATTTAACAATCATGGTTGTAATATTTTTCTGGTGGTGCAATATGTATGAATTTGTATGGAGATGCACAAAATGTCACCCAGTTGTCATAGTGCAGCTATATCTCTGGCGTCATTCACTGCTCTACCGCGCGCGTAATGTCTGCAGATACCCGACGTGACAGTCTTACCAATCTCCACATACTATCAACACTACAAAAACGTGCCCACATAGAACTGTACACTAACTTTAATGATCAAAGTAGTTTCTTTTTTGTTTGGTCCGTAAATAAAAACTATAATAAATTACAAATGTATACTTATCCTATATTTAAAAATATAAGGTCACTGTCTTGCGAAAATGGGTGGTAGTGGAAATGGGTAGTTCCTTCCTATAAATCCTAACGCATTAATCACCGTATATATCGTATTTTAAACCGTATTTTAAATGTACTAACCAAATATGAATCCTGTTATTCGAAATAAAGAAAGTTATTATTATATCATGAAATTGATATCTTTAGGTACGCATGTGTACCTCAATATATTTAAAAAAATATGCGTTTGAAACTGTAGTTAATTGAAACGAGTTTAGTTATTGATGATGAAGAAACGGTTTTCAATTCCTAGGTTAATTTAATTATACTTGGTATTTTATTTTGGTGACTTGTGCGTGTGTTATACATTAAAGGATAGTGTTATCTTATTTCTGTTCTTGACCCATCATCCACCAGTAATCTTCTTCAGATCGTCGGTCGAGGCTCGCTATGTTTGCGTGCGTGGTCTGAACTCAAAAGAACCTTTATTCCCGAGGGGGCCGAGTCTTTTTCTGCAAGAACGTTGACTTAACGTACGCTCTGCTACTGGAGCGCACTAATTTCCTCGTGTCTTAATTCTAAAAACACGATTCACTAAAACACATCGCAGAGTCAGTTACGTAAGGTTAAGTCGTACCCTTTACCAAATTTTAAAAACTGTACCAAGTGAATAAGGTGTCGTCTTCACTAAACGAGGTGTAGTCCTGTCGTACGGAAGTATTGATTAAGTTAGCATACGGCTTTAAGAGAGCTATTTACCAAAAAACTGTATTAAGAGTAGTACAGTCTATTTATCCTTACTTGGCCAATTTAGTAAACAAGATTCTACCCGTATGGATTTTAGTCGCAAAGCGCCATATTCCCGCAAATGATTCAATCAGGGAGACTATTTTAGATTACACGCTGTCAATTTTATAAACAAAGTACATTAAGTTGCGAGAAAATATGTCGTTTTGGCATCAAATATAAATTTTGAGGTTAGAATCTTGTTTACTAAATTGGCCAAGTAAGGATAAATAGACTGTAGTTGTTATGCAGCACACTGCTAAACAGTACTTATTTAGCAGTGTATTTTACACACTTATAAAAACACTGTTTTATGAGTGTAACTACATGAACAAAATAAAAGTTTGAACAACTGCACCACAATTTGAAAAAACCGTGCCACAGGTCAAAATACTGTACCACTGCATAATAAATTGCACTACAGGTTTAAAAACTGTTTTAAAAAGACCATTTATTTCTTTAAACTGCACCTCAGGAATGTGTCAAAGGAATATTATTATAAAGTAAGACTGTTAATGTTTAAAAACCTATTTAGAGGCTAAAAATTCCACCCATGCCGGGATTCGAACCCGCAACCTCTGGCTATCCGTACCAGCGCTCTACCAATTGAGCCAATGGGCGACTCACGGCATCAGTGAAATTTCGAACCTCTTTACAATATTCTCTGTATTACGTACATGTTACGTACGTACTGTTAATGTTGTTTTTCCGATTGGTTCGCGATGTGCCCCAGAAGACTAGTGTTGTGTTGACTGCAGAGTGTTAGCAAAAACCAGTGATTTACTATCACGCGTGGGGTTTATCTTAATCAAAGTTTTAAAGTATGATATCAGATCGGGCGCCTTTGATGTCGCCGTGAGAAGTACTCAGCGGTTTAATACAATATCGTGCTCTAGATCTTTGAGTTCTATCTCTTGAGAGGTAGTAGTATTCGTGTTTTTGCTCGCAGGGAATCGGGACACATTTTAAGTTAACTTAGCTCCGTTATGATATGAAATGCACATTAGGCATACACTTTTTGAACCGTTTGATTTACTTTCAATATCCTTTATCTTTTTGATTTTTCACAAACACGAGACAAACCTGCAATATGGTCTCGACAGAATGTCAGCGTTGTAGGCAAATACCTCGATGGTTCCTACAACACCAGCTAAGTCGGGAACCATTTCAGGGGCTCAATACTTTAAACTGAACATAAATTATTATAATTATTCTTTATTTGGAAATAACTGTATTATAACTTATAACTTTACGTATTTACATTTTTTAGCTTCTTTTATTTACTGTTTAATGTTTTTAATACTGTGCCATTGAAAAATTCCTCCTCTCTCTATCTCTCTCTCTCCCAAATTGCTTGTGTGTAAAAAAATTATTCATGGACACATTACACAGATCTCGTTATCCCAATACTAAGTACAACTAAATGACTTGTGTTACAGGTGCTTACTCGACGATAGATTTAATACAATAAATAGATAACATCAAAGACCCGAGACCAACTAGAAAAGTTCGTTTCCTAGTTTGACCCGGCCGGGGATCGAACCAGAGGCCTTCGGTTTTAAGTCAGCGTGCCAAACCGCTGCGCCACCGAGGCCGTCGAAAAATTATCTCATGTGCTGAAAAAAAAACTACCAATTGCACTTCGAATTATAGTTCGAAATCTTTTAATTATCAATTTTATATATCTAAAAATGTATTTTTACTTAAAAGCTAAATCTAAAAACGAAATCTCTACCACATTGCCATCGAAAGTTGCCAACTATGAATGGCCATCAAGAATCATTAAGAAATGGTTCCAAAAAAAACCGAAATAAATTACAAAGGTATTATTTATTTGTCCATTTTGGAAACGATTTTTCTACTTTAGTGTGTACTCACATCATAATTTTGCTATTAAAAATACAGATACATATTAAACATGTGCTTTTACCTTGTACCTTTAATTGCCAATTCGTCGTGGGCACAAACCGGGGGGTGGGCAGCAGCGCCCCCCGCAGTACAATTCAACCGAACTGCGATCCTCAACCCGCATGCCCAGCGTGAGGATTATGGGCATTACCCCGTATGATAGCACAACGTGGCCCTCTTTACGGGAGGGCTATGTCCAGCAGTGGACTAGTATAGCCTGACGACGAGGACTCTTGGTAGTTAAGTGTATACTCTCTCTCTGAGCGAAGGCCTGTGACCTATGTAGGCAACATAAAAAAATGTTTTTGGTGCAAGCGGAGCGGTAGAACAAAGCTTTACAATCGGAAGGTCGTGGGTTCGAATGTACCAATGATTTGGTTGTCTAAGCTATGTATATTTGTGAAGTTACCGCAGCAATATCACTCGCTGAGTGTGAAGGAAAACATCGTGGGGAAACCTAAGTGTGTGAGGAGTTCAAATATATAAGCGATTAAAATTGTGCACGCGGTGGTCACGCGGGGTAATTAATTCCATACCCTCTCTCTCTCTAAGAGAAGGCCTGTGCCCCGACGGGGACCTATATAGACTCCATAAAAAAACTAACTCTGCAAATCTAAAGGCACGGCTATCGACAAGAAACTGCAATTATAAACCAACACCGAACAAAATAGGATTGCGCCTTTTTGTCCCTAATCTTTTTCTAGCGCCTTTTTTGGTCAACCCTCCGCCGGCGCCCTCAACCACAATCCTGCGCACACCTCCGCTTCACTTTTTCCCTTCCTTCTTGCATCCAGTTCAGTTATAAAGGGGACCCATTAATGATTGCCTTCTTTGGCCTCCCCGCACGATTTATGGGTGAATGATTGGCGCAGCAGGGTAGGGTCCTGCGAGGCATTCAGTTATTTGTGTTTCCATGAGGAGCGGATTGATTTGTTTGCGGAAGGTTTTTTTGTGGTTTAACTATTGACAGAATGAGAAAATGTGAAAATGTTGCCTACATTGCAAATAGTGTTTTCTTTAAGAATGTTACAATTATGTGCTATGCAAAATAAATAATATTACTGCAAATTCTGTTTCGCATTACTTTTTTGACTATTAAATGAAAAATAATAATTAAATGTAGATTGTGCGAAGCGCTCGTGGCCTGGTGAAACCGAGTGATTGGATTTACTCTTTCCTTTCCTGATTACCATAGAGTAGGGTATCCTAGTTTAGGACCATGTTTAAACCATACTTTAACACACACAAAATCACACACACACACACACGTACACACATACACACACAAATAGTAATTAATTATAATTATTAAAAAAATAATAATAATAATAGTAAAAACCTATTTAGAGGCTAAAAATTCCACCCATGCCGGGATTCGAACCCGCGACCTCTGGCTATCCGTGCCAGCGCTCTTTCAAATTGAGCTAATGGGCGACTCACCGGCACCAGTGAAATTTAGAACCTCTTTACACTATTCTCTGTATTATTCTGGTGCCGGTGAGTCACCCATTAGCTCAGTTGGAAAGAGCGCTGGCACGGATAGCCAGAGGTCGCGGGTTCGAATCCCGGCATGGGTGGAATTTTTAGCCTCTAAATAGGTTTTTAAAAATTGTCCTTAGCATTAAAAATAAAAATAGTATAATAATAGTAAATTAATTTATTTATTTATTTCCTAAATAACTAAAAGGCAATGAATTGGAAAGTGGATGACGTGGATGGAGACTAAATACTTTCAATTTATATTAATTGCATGTATTTAACTGATAATTAAAAACAAATTATACAATAGCATAGGCATGTTTGTACCGAACTTAACTAATTAACTAAATTCATCTAGTATAGGAAGAGCGGGGCTTCCTGGCACATGTGTCTAAGCACTTAAGAGGAAGTCCCCATAACAGTGTAAAACTAATGTTAAGGTGATAACAAAATAAAATATTTTTCAGTGATTATGTTGGGTCGTGGTCAGGCTATACTAGTCCACTGCTGGACATAGCCCTCCCCTAAAGAGCGCCACGTTGTGATATCATAAGAGGTAATGCCCATAATCCCCACGCTGAGCATGCGGGTTGGGGATTGCAGTTCGGTGGAATTGTACTGCAGGGGGCGCTGCTGCCCACCCCCCGGTTTGTGTCCCTTAGTCGCCTTTTACGACACCCGCGGGAAGAATTGGGTTGGTGCTATTCTCTAAGCCGACACCACACAGCTTTTTGTTGGGTAAAAACCATTATCATTATTTTGTGTGAAATGCCATTTAAAATGAAGTTTTTTGAAGTTACGATGTCTTCTTCAAACTGGTATATGACTAGTTGCTAGCGAGAGATTTTTTCCCCAATAGAATGGAAAAGCTCAGAGATAATGACTAAGCTTCGCTCTGGTTTTTATAATGGACGCCCCGGGCATGCGTGAAGAATGGTTTGATTTGTAGAGTGACCACGCTCTCGAACTTAGACCGGGAACTTTGAAGTTACGATGAGACTGCAAAATTGTGATTAGCATACTTTTAGTCCGGATCTACTTACGGGTGTTGTTATATCGGAAGAGTCCGACCAGGATTAAGCTCTGCGAATCAGAGCAAAACCTGGTCGGACTCTTCCGATATAACAACACCCGTAAGTAGATCCGGGCTAAAAGTATACAATGTGTTGTGTTTACGATAGTTTTAGTTCAAAAAAAGCATACATAGTATTTATTTTAAAAAAAAGACGCAAATAAAAGAAAATACCTTTCTATTTTTATAGTGGACAACACATCGATTTATATGTATAAGTATTTAATACTTTAAAAGTATAACTAATTTTCAAGCATCGATGGTTCAATGGATTTGGATGACATTTGTTACACAGAACGAGCCATGTCCTGAATTAAACGTGGTCTTATTTATGAATTTAAATTCTTTAAAATAAACCATAAATAACCCATAAATAGTATAAGATAGAGACTTTACCAGGGAAATTCTCTACCATAGACTATATTATACTTGTTTATTAAGTTATTTTATAAGTTAGTTGTTGATAATTGAGCTCATTTGTTTATTTTTGTATAAGGCATATTAAAGGCATAAGGCATATACATACATAACCTCACGCCTGTATCCCAGAGGGGTAGGCAGAGACTAGGGACTGCCACTTACCACGATCCTTACTGATCGCCTTCGCTTCATCAACGTTCATAAGTCGTTGCATGCACGCACGCCGGTTCCGGTACTTTTTATCTTTCATTTTGCTAATACATCCCCTATTTGGTCGATGTTTGTCCACCTGGGACGTCCCTTACCAGCCCTTCCACTCACATTCGCAATATATATATTTGTTTCCTCAATCTTTCTTCTTTCGACAGGTTTAAAAGAAACTCTGTTAAAAACAAAACGCATGGGTACCCCGACATGTATAGATCACTGCCAGATAGTAGATCATTAGAGGCTGCGCGGGCGCCGTGATCGATGTGTCGCGTGTCCCCCCCTCCCGCGCCCTCCCCCCGCTTCCATTATTCATGGGCTACCGGCGTGTCGTGCATGAGTCGTGACATGGGCTTGGGGCACTTCGGCGACTGCGGAGGCTAGGTTGGATTTTAACTGCAAACGCTCGCCCTTACAGAATTATTTTCGTACAGAATTGTTTTAGTGAACTAATGAATTTTACTTACTCTTTTTAATACACTAACCCGTGCGAAGGACAATTTTAAAAAACCTATTTAGAGGCTAAAAATTCCACCCATGCCGGGATTCGAACCCGCGACCTCTGGCTATCCGTGCCAGTGCACTTTCCAACTGAGCTAATGGGCGACTCACCGGCTTTAGTGAAATTTTGAACCTCTTTACAATATGCTCTGTATTACGTACAGGCTGCGACATCTGGCTGAAGTAATTTGCATCACTTGCAGCCCTTTTGCAGTTAGGTTTTACATGAATTCATTTGAACTAATGAATTTTTTGTTTGAACTCAAAAGCTGTTAGTTAGACCTGAGAACTCCGCTCTTAGCCTCATAATTGGGTCATTGTACAGTCTATTTATTCTTACTTGTCCAATTTAGTAAACAAGATTCTACCCTTAAACCTTGACTTTTTAGTCCAATACTGCCATATTTCCATAAATGAAGTAACCTGGAACACTCTTTTTAGTAACACGCTGCCAATTTTATAGACATAGTTCATGATAGTTTATGAATTTGCGAGAAAATGTCTAGTTTAGGCATCTAATCTCAATTTTAAGGTTAGAATGTTTGTTGTTGTCTTGTTTACTAAATTGGACAAGTAAGAATAAATAGACTGTACGTAGCAAGCGCTCAGGTGAGTTTACACTTCAGTAACTAGGGTTTCTTTACAAGGATGGATGGATGGATGGATGGATGGATGGATGGATGGATGGATGGATGGATGGATGGATGGATGGATGGATGGATGGATGGATGGATGGATGGATGGATGGATGGATGGATGGATGGATGGATGGATGGATGGATGGATGGACGGACGGACGGACGGACGGACGGACGGACGGACGGACGGACGGACGGACGGACGGACGGACGGACGGACGGACGGACGGACGGACGGACGGACGGACGGACGGACGGACGGACGGACGGACGGACGGACGGACGGACGGACGGATGGATGGATGGATGGATGGATGGATAGATAGATAGATAAATCATTTATTTTTGGTTAAAGACACACAAACATAAAGCATCACATAAAAAAATAATTACATAAAATAGTTTAAGTACGAATACAGCGTTATCTTAAATACTAATTCACATGCATCGAGCATTCTACGGCATTTAAGGCCGTATGTGGTGTGCCACATAAGCTCAAAAAGGCGGTATCTCAGTATAATGGTACCTACTTTAAATAAGTAGATATTCTACTGATTTTCGGCTACAGCCAAAGTGTGAGAACGGCAATGATATTTGTATCAAACCACTACAATATTTAGAATAAAAATAGGTACAAAACAACCTTTAACCATAAACAATAAATTATACACAATAAACCGCTCTGCTCATTAATTAAACAAATAATTTCTTAATTATTACTATTTTACCAGCAAAAGTTGCATTGTGTATAATTAGTGGTGTGTTGTTAGGGCATATATTATTCAATTATACAATAATTAAATAATACATATAATAATGATTCAATATCTCCATTCAATATAATATAACATAATTATGATTTAATAATAACAATTATTAATTCTATAAATATTCATTTTTAATACTATATTGACACGCATTAATATTTAAATGTCAACCCACAGACACCCATTTAAAATAAGAAATAAAAAAATTGTAAAACCGCTAAATCTCTCACTATCATAAAACCACCTCCTAGAAACTCCCAGTCTTTTGTAACTCTAGCAAGTAAGCTTTGAAATGATTTTTAAAAGTAATTTTCACTGATATTTGCCTTATGGGTGGAGGAATATTATGCTACTACTATAATGCTACTATAATTTATGAAGCCAATTACGTTTAAAAACTCATTTAAAAAGTTACTTCTGGATAAACAGGTCAATATCCCCTAAAATCTGCACCTTTTGCAAATATCCGACATCAGAACTGTCCTATTAACCACTTGGGTGCCTGTCACAAATTTGTATTTTTCCTCTCCTCAGGGAATTTCCGATTCCAGTGGTGCCACCTACATGCTACTTACAGTCTTATTATTATTACTCTTAACAATCATAGTGCCTACTTGCTTAATTGTGCTTAATTTGCGCAATAACTCACGTGTGTATGCAGTCTACTTTAGACCTATTCTGTACAAAGTATTTTATTATTTCTAATATTGGCTAGTTGCATGTCTAGCTACCAACGTGTCAATTGCTAGCAAATAGTCGGGATGTGCTGAAAATCAGCGCTGCGTTGATGTTTGCACACGCAGCATTTAGCTGAGCATATCCCTATTTATTATATATTATTAATACAAAGTTAAATAACGCTATGCGAGTTATTTAACTTGCGAGGTATTCACTAAATTAACAAAGTATGGAACCGGCGTGCGGGCATGCAACGACTTATGAATGTTGATGAAGCGAAGGTGATCTGGCAGGATCGTGGCAAGTGGCAGTCCCTGGTCTCTGCCTACCCTCTGGGATACAGGCGTGGGGTTATGTATGTATGTATGTTACTAAGTATGTTATTAACTTAGTTTATTTTAAGTTGTTTTTTGTACTTTTTTGCGATACTTAAACCATTTTTCAATTTCAATTTCACAAATGTACATAAGTTAGAAAACAAAGTCATTGTTACATACCGGGTTTCGAACCCACGACCCCCGATTGAGAAGCCGGGGTTGTACACCGCTCCGCTACCACCGTTTTCCTCAAAAGCTGTATCTGCGACTACGTTCGTGCCCCACGTGTCTCATTGTAGAGACAGAGTTAGGTACTTAGAGAATACTTTAATACTTGAACGAAATGCTGTCCTCAAAGTTGCGAAAAATCCAAGTATTACTAATCTCATCACACCATATCACAAATTTTAAGATCAACATCCAAGGAAAGACCAATACCATCTCCATAGACCGTTTGAAGCCGTTAAGCCCGTTAGGAACGTTAAGCCGTTGGTGCCGGCTGTCATGTAATAGCAGTCGCTAAGCCATGTCAGAGGCCTTATGGGCGGCTTGATAACTTCTGACAGTAAGGCCCGCCACTGTCTTACAATCCTCCACCAACCCGGACTTGGCCCTCGTGGTAGAGTATGGCCTAACCTTCCTGCGATGCAGGAAGAGACCCGTGCCACAGCAGTGGGGACATACAAGGGTTGATAACGAAGACCGTCTGAAGCCAGCTTATACATTCGCAGAAGCAACTTTCATACCAAGATAAGGAAGGAGAGCAAAAAACGAATCAAATCAATCAATCGTAAAGAATTTACATTCTGTTTGCTGAATGTCAATGTACAATGTAAAATGTAAGCCGCTGCCTTCACACTATCACATTGTCACATCACACTTAGTCTATAATATAAGAATTAATCCCCGAATGTGTTGGTAAGCTCAAATCTCGAGAGCAGCTGAACCGATTTCGCTAATTCTTTTTTTCTTTGAAGTACGAGGATGGTTCATAGAGAGAAAAAATTAAAAGAATCGATGGCAGGCGGTACGAAGTTCACTGGGTCAGCTAGTCTATAATATAAAAATGAATTCCTGAATGTGAGGGCAGCTGAACCGATTTTGCTAATTCATTTTTTAAGAATATTCTTTGGAGCACGAGAATGGTTCTTACGGAGTGAAGAATAAAAAAAAATAGTTCGCTGGATCAGCTAGTTTATTTTTTTTTTATTCTTGATTTAACATAAACATTATAAATGGTATAAAAAAAAACGTTTATTAGTAGTTTATTATAAAGGCCAAAGTTTGTGAGTGTGAGTGTGAGAGTATGTTTGGTACTTCTTCACGTCTAAACAGCTAAAGCGATTTTAATAAAATTCGCTATGGAGTTAGCTGACACCCTGGATTAACAAACAGGCAACGTTTTACTGCGGGAAAATATCTTATTCCCATGGAAAAATCGATAAGCCGCGGGTAACACCGCGGGGAACAGCTGGTACATTATAATAGCAATATTTCGATCGCGGCAACGTTCTAGGGCCCCGCGCCATCCAAACATAGTCAGACTTCATAGTGGTCTGCAAGAAGCGTCACACGCCGACCTGATTGAGCGGTGCGCGCTGACAGCTGCTGACAGGCCCACCGCGGCCCGGGAATCGAACCTGGGAAGGCTCAGGGCAAACTTGAACGGCTTGGTAACTAGCAGATAGGATAGAAATACAAAAAAAGCGCTTGAAATTGTCAACCGGCGGTGGGTGCGCGTGGTAATTAAGCCTGTAGTCTCTATTTCTGCCTGTGCCCTGAGTACCCTGCCACTATATGGGCTACATATAAAATTCAAAACAGCTGTGTCTAAACTATATAAATGAATAAAAAAACCACACTCCAAAACCTGTAACGAGGTTATGTTATGTTGCTTGAGAACTCACGCAGTGCAACACAATTATTACTTTTACTATATTGCTTAATAAAAATATGTGTAAGAAAATTTATTTCACCTATTTACTAACACTTTTGTATTGTTACAATTTGTATGAACCTTGTTGATTGAAAAATAAAATATTTAATTAAATTTAACTCATTTCATTTCAAGGAGTCATTTCTTCCATTATGTTTTACGTTTTCTAGTTACAGTTTTGTTAAACGTTTTTACCATACATTATTTGTCAAATATGGGTGTTTACAAGCGCTACCGTGTAATGGCAGTAATGTCATATAATGGCAGTCGTTAGGCTATGTCAAAGGCCTTATGGGCGGCTTGATGACTTCTGACCGTAAGGCCCTTCAATCCTCCACCAACCCGGACTTGGCCCCCGCGGTGGAGTATGGCCTAACCATCCTGCGATGCAGGAAGAGACCTGTGTCCCAGCAGTGGGGGCATACATGGGTTGATATCGACATGCAGCTGGTTAAGATAACAATTTCTGTGTGTGCCACATTTTGCCTCGCGGCATACAAATATTATTAGTGTTCTTAGTTCTAGATATAAAATAGTATTTTCTAAGGTTAACACGAGCACTAGACGTAATTAAAACTGTTTTTCTACGGATTTATGCTCGTTTATTACATTTTTACAATTTTCCAACGTTTCGGTACTTTTACAGGTGCCGTAGTCTCGGATGACTGAGGTGGTAGGCGTCTTTTTGAAAGCATTAACGGTTAGTTTACTACCCTCGGCAAAAATTACAAAAGTTAATTATGAAGTTACGTTCCAAAATAGGTATTTCAATTATTTTATATAAAGTCAACAATATTGATTATTAGTAATTGAAGTTAAAAACATGAACATTACATTACATGAACTAAAAATATTGATTATTTATTTGAAATTACTCTACAGTCACACTTCTAGCAAGGGGGTCTCATGCACTTAAGCACTGGTTCCCATGCCGCCGATATATTCCAACCACGATCTCTATTGAAATTTGGATGCCGGCGGATCTCTATTGCCTCGCGTATCATTCTAGGGAAGAAACGGCCTTCTAAGACTTTCAAAAGAAACTTTAACTTTATCAAAATGTATAAAGTGGTTGGTACCGCTAAGTGTATGTTCGCTGACTGCAGATCTACCAGAGCGCTTAATAAACGAGCATAAATCCGTATAAAAACAGTTTTAATTAGATATAAAATGTCAAAATAATTGACAATATTGCAATGTCTTAAGTTAGCGTAGCTCTATTCTACGGCCTATGTAAGTATATCTTCCAAAAAGTCCCTTTCTTAATTATTTACTATTTAAAATATAACTAGTACAATTTTTATGTGTTGTTTTTTATTGCATTAAATACATAAATAAATAAATATTCATGGACATATTACACAGATCTCGTTAGCCCTATACTAAGTACAACTAAATGACTTGTGTTATAGGTGCTAACTCGACGATAGATTTAATACAATAAATACATAGATAACATCCAAGACCCGAGACAAACTAGAAAAGTTCGTTTCCTAGTTTGACCCGGCCGGGGATCGAACCCGAGACCTTCGGCTGTACAGTCAGCGTGCCACACCGCTGCGGCACCGAGGCCGTCTGACATAGTTTTGCACGTAGGCGAGCTTCGTGCTGCTTGGCTTTATCTTTCATCCATTTACCCCACTAGTCACGCCAGCTGAGTAGGTAGATTGAAGAATACGTAATACAGAGAATATTTTAAAGAGGTTCGAAATTTCACTGATGCCGGTGAGTCGCCCACTCGCCCATTAGCTCAGTTGGAAAGAGCGCTGGCACGGATAGCCAGAGGTTGCGGGTTGGAATCCTGGCGGGTGGAATTTTTAGCCTCTAAATAGGTTTTTAGATATAAGAAATCATGGTTGTATTCTTTGTTCTGGTTGTGCGATAAAGTGTTCTCTATCTATCTATTTATCTATCTATAAAGATAAAGAGCTTTGTTTGTAAAACATGTGTGTTGTGTTTAAACAAGGTGTTGTTTTTGTGTGAGGTACACAACATGTTTTGCCTATGAGGCATACCAATTTATACATTTAATATACTATAGTAACGGAACGTATAACAAATTTACATATTTAATTTAAGATAAGATAAGATAAGAATATTCTTTATTGTACACTGGAAAAACAACAAATACAAAACAATTGCAAATATACATAGTACAATTGGCGGCCTTATTGCTAAAAGCAATTTCTTCCAGACAACCTTACGATGGAAAGTTGCTGAAGGAAATTAGAAAGACGGGTAGCCAGTGCAAATTTGAATTTTAATTTACTTGATTAAAATTAAAATAAAATTTAAGTGTCAATAGATTGAAATTAAAACTATATTAAAAATAAGAAGTTAAATTATTTCCAAATATTAAAATGATTGTTCGGTCAAGTACTCAAATAAATTATAATAACATTTTTCAATCAGAAACGTCTTAAGTTTATGCTTGAAGCAGTTGAAGTTCGACTCTCTTAAGGGGCGGGGTAACTTATTATAAATGACAGCGCCCATGCAGAATATGCTTTTCTGCATGAGCGTTGTGTTAGCTCTTTGTGTACATATTTTGGTTTCATCTCTCTGCATTCGCTGACTTATTTGCGAAACTCTTCTAAAAAATATGTCTGGATTTGACTTAACAAAAAGTGATACTTCATATGATACTTCATAATGTGATTCTTCTTCTTCCGGTGCCATCTCCTATCGGAGGTCGGCTATCATTTTGGCTACACTGTCACGTGATGTAGCTGCTCGCAGAAGTTCTATATTTCTGGTGTTGAACCACTCTGCTATGTTTTGGAGCTATGAAGTTTTTCTTCAGCCAGGTCTACGCTTTCCTTCAATTTTCCCTTCTAAAATAAGTCGCAGCAGATTATATTTGTCAGCTCGCATGATGTGACCAAGGTATTGTAGCTTTCTTCGCTTTACAGTCTTTAAGAGCTCTACCTTTTTGTTCATTTTCTGCAGAACCACGACGTTCGTTGCTCTGTCAGTCCATGATATATACATAATGTGATACATCTATATATTTATCTATCTATCTTTCTATATACAAAGGTTTGCCACTTGTTAGAAACTCGGGCAAATTGATTTTAACCTCTGCATAAATAACTTTGTGGCATTTGGCACAGATCTACAAACAATAGGTTTGCAAACGGACTCTTCGCGTTTAGATAATCACGATATTCTTTGTTCAATCTGTGTGAATAGTGTTGGCAATTGAAGGTTGGTTTAGTGCATCCAAAGGTTGTCTGGAAGCGTAGCTGTATATATAAATGTCCATTTTTACGTAAAATAAAGTGTTTGATAGATCAATCTACTCCTATCTATGGTATCGGACCCAGACTGATGCCATTTGTACAAATCAACAAATACGGCAGCCTCTAATAGGAATCGAACCTTATGGTAGTCAATGTATTTGTACTGCATCGCAGGAAGGTTAGGCCATACTCCACCACGGGGGCCAAGTCCGGGTTGGAGGATTGTAAGAGAGTGGCGGGCCTTACTGTCAGAAGTTATCAAGCCGCCCATAAGGCCTCTGACATGGCTTAGCGACTGGCATAACATGACAGCCGGCACCAACGGCTTAACATCCCTTGCGAAGCACGGAAGCGCTCGGAAAAATTCCACTAGCGGTAGTCACAGGACGCTCACCCATCCCGTACCTGACCGCGCCTGTTCTTGCTTAACCAAGTGATTGATTCCAATCACTCGGTTCGCCTAGGCCACGAGCGCTTCATAAAAAATATTAACATAAATAATAAACGGGCACTCACTTTAAACATAACCCTGTATATCGACTTTCTTTTTCAAACGAGGTATTTCCCATAGCTAAAAAATAAAGTAGAAAAAAAATAGATAAGGCAAGTGCGAGTCGGACTCGCGCGCCGAAGGTTCCCTACCAGTATTGCCATCTCGGGTCCAGTGGCAAAAATCATATTCATTTAAATTAAAGCCTGGGTTGTGAGATATAATAAGGTTGTCTGGAAGAAATTGCTTATAGCAATAAGGCCGCCAATTTTACTATGTATATTTGCAATTGTTTTGTATTTGTTGTTTTTCCAGTTTACAATAAAGAATATTCTTATCTTATCTTATAATAAAATAGATACATAGATAATAAGTTCCAAAATGACGCCAAGTTTTATGCCTGTATGTAAGTATTACCGTTTTATGATAGAGCAAAAACAAAAAAAACGGCAAAAAACACTTTTGTTCTAAACTCTATTATTTTTTTTTATTTCATTATTTCTTCGGAAGTCCGCCAAATTAACAACACACGAGTCACGAGTCCAACACATACTTTATGAAAATTTCAACAGTGTACCTATTACAGTTCCAAAGATAGAGCTTGTTAAATAATGGAAGGACAGACAGACAGCCAGACCGACAGGCAGTCACACAGAGGAGGCACAGTAGGGTTCCGCTTGTGACATTTCTAGCACGGAATTCTGAAAAAGAGGCGCAAAGAGAATAATAATTGATATGTTTTTTAACACACTTCACTTTGTGAGCGAAAAACGAAGACCCACTCTCTCGTATATTCAAAAGCCTTCAACAAGGTGTCTGCGCAAATCAAAAGTAAAAATCTATCAGCTGTCAACTGTACTTTAAGTACAAATAAAGTCACCGTGTATAAAGGCGCTAATGGCGAACTCGTGACGCCGGATTATCTCAGCCTAGGACTAACAATGTCTATTCTTGCCCAGCGAGATCTAGACCTAGTTTAGCTTAGGCCTGAAATATTGCCTTGAGAGTGAAAGTGACATCGGACCCGCGTGTACCAAACGAGACTTTACGTAATTAAGCGTTTGCATTGAGGAAAAACCCGGACTAGGCGCCCATGGTGAAAAAAAATAAGAACATGCTTTCGATGAAAAAAAAAAGTAAATTTATAGTAAAAACATGCTTTCGGTGAAGACAAATATGGCGCGTAAGCCCACGGCTTCGTTGGCTCCGCACGCATTGACTTGTCTTTACTGTGGTTAGGCTGAACACTCAGGATGGTATAGGTGCTGGGCAAGCTTACTCCATCTAATAAACAATGCCCAAGACACTGCGGCTGCACCAAGCCGGACTTGGCCCCCGTGGTGGAGTATGACTTAACCTTCTTGCGATGCAGAAAAAAAACCGTGCCCAAGCAGGGGAATACAAAGGGTTAATATAGACACTACGGCGTCCGAACACAACCACTAGATGGGCGAAGGGACCACTCGGTGGCCGCAGTGTCGATCTATATCAACCCTTGTATGCCCCCACTGCTGGGGCACGGGTATCTTTCTGCATCGCAGGAAGGTTAGGCCATACTCCACCACGGGTGCCAACTCCGGGTTCGTGGATGACTGTAAGACAGTGGCGTGCCTTATTGTCAAAGTCATCAAGCGTCTGACATGGTTTAACGCCCGCCATTATATAGCAGCCGGCACCAAGGCTTTACACGCCTTGCGAAGCACGGAAGCGCTCGGAAAAAAATCCACTAGCGGTAGTCACGGGATGGTCACCCACTTGACAGCGCCTGTTGTTGCTTAACTCAAGTGGTTGATTCTAATCACTCGGTTTCACTGGTATATTTGTTGTAAATTCTGTACCTAAATTACAGTATTTCGATGCATATTTTGAAGACTTAAAACAGTAAATTGGTCTGTTGGTAACGTATGATGTAAGGTCACTGACGGCCAGTCCATGGCCTTTCGTGACCTTATTCGCCCATTTTGCTCCTTTGGATTCGCTCGGTTAGTTTAAAGTTAGACGTTTAAATGATACAGTGCTTCCCAGCACCAATAACATCTCAGCTTAATCACCCCAATCAAGCACTTATAGCAAAGTAGTCGATACGTCGGTAGATTAAAATACTAGCCTAAATTTCCAAAAAATACTTAGTATCTATCTGTGTAAATAGCCTCCTCAAACTGGTATTTAGACATCGATTTCTCGTGAAGGTCGGTCGGTAATTATATTCAAATCGCTTCATTGGCGTGGGAATAATGCTGATGTAAGTAAAGTACTTATTAGCTATTCTGTTACCTAACTGCACGTAGATTATCGAGGTTATTTTCTGTGGCAGTATTTTTAAAAGCTGATTTATAATTTTTGCGAAGTTATTGACGTAGTGTACTGAACTGGTTATTTTCTTTATTCAATTAAGTGTTTGACAAAATCTTCTGTCCTTGTTTGCATAATATGATACCAGCATCCGTGCTTTGCAAGGCACGTTAAGCCGTTGGTGCCGGCTGTCATACATATAATGGCAGTCGTTAAGCCATGTCAGAGGCCTTATGGGCGGCTTGATAACTTCTGACAGTAACGCCCGCCACTGTCTTACAATCCTCCACCAACCCGGACTTGGCCCCCGTGGTGGAGTATGGCCTAACCTTCCTGCGATGCAGGAAGAGACCCGTGCCCCAGCAGTGGGGACATACAAGGGTTGATAACGATGCATCTCGTAAATCACTGTCCTAATAATACGAATACTTATTACTTCGTCGTCGTCGTCAGGCTATACTAGTCCACTGCTGGACATAGCCCTCCCCTAAAGAGTGTCACGTAGTGCTATCACTGATCCTACTAATTACTTACTTATTAGTACTTATTACTTACGTAATATTAGTTACCCCACTGAAATAATACTCCTCAGCTGTGATCAAATACAAACCATTTACTTTCTTCAGCACTAATCAAAATTAACAATTTTTTGTGCAACAGAGCCAACCTTCAGCGGTGACGTTTCTACCGGGAATGGCCGCCAAAGCGCTCTTTTTTAAAAATCAAACCAGTATTGAGTACTTATCACAACAAAGTAAAAACATTCAGCCATTATTATTATTATTTTAGGAATCGTTCATAAGTGATTTTTAATAGAAATAAAAACTATTCACGTAAATCCCTAACAGACGGCCATTCTGCAATAGGAATGTCCCCATTCCGAATTACAACTCGGCCATTCTATGAGAGGTATGGACCCCATGCCATAAATGTAAGTGAAACATTACTGATAAAATTACCTAAACCTTAACTCCATCGATACAAACCAAAACAAAAATTACATCATTTCATGGAGGTTTATGTATGAGAGTAAAATAAAACTGCCAAGATAAAACAAAATACCATTACACAAAATTGCTTAAGGTTACCTTTTTTTTAATACAATTATTGACTGATAAATTAATTTTAATCGACTGTAGGTATTTAACCTATTTAATTTCATAAATTTGTGCAAATCATGAACCTTTGCAAACTATAAGATAAATCCGATTCATCATAATTCACCCAAACAAAATGTTCACACTTTTATCTTCTTTTTTTTTATTATTTGACAGCACATTTACAAGATCATTCATCGGTAATAGCCACCCATCCCATCCGATGCGGCATCATAGACCTTTTAGCCATCCGAAAGCTATCTTTATATACATTTACACATCTTATTACTACCAGTTTCCGTCTAGCCACCCGAGAGCCACGGCTTACTGGTCCGGTCCCGTCTAGCCACCCGAGAGCCACGGTTTTCTGATTAACACCTGCTGCAAGCTTCCGTTTGACTATCCGTAAGTCACGGCCTGCTCCAGCTGTTAAAGATCGCCTGAGGCTTCCCGATTACCTAGGCTAATCTCAACCTAGTCTGAAAAGGTTATGGAGGGAGTTAAAATCACGTAAAATGCTGTCCCCATCTGTACCACTTTCTCCACTTACTACGGGCGATACATTTAAGGAAATCCAAGACTTCAGTTGATCAGCAGGGAAAATATTTATATAACGTCGTTGAGCATGCCCCTGAATACTGGATACTTCATATCTGTCCTTGTCTAATACTGCACTGATTTTAAATGGACCTCTAAATTTAGGAGCTAGCTTTTTACTTTTGCCTTTTTCAGGATTATGATTGGGTATCATTACAAGATCACCTTCTTTAAATATTTTTGTTGGTGCTCTAGTTTTGTCGAAATTATATTTCATTTTCTTTTGACAATTTTCAATTCTTTCTTGCACAGAATTTCTAGTCTCTTCTCTTTCAACATTTGACATCTGCTCTTCTGTTTCAAGGGCTGCTTTTATTACACCCTCTTCTTGACTTGACATTCTTTGTCCAAATACAATCTCTGCAGGTGATTTTCCGGTGCTTTTATTAACCGTATTATTTAAACTCCATTGTAGCTTAGCGACTTTTAGATCCCAGTCTTTTTCATCCAGACCATGGTTCATAGCGGATAATGAGTTAAGTATCGTCCGATTGTAGCGCTCAATTTGCCCATTCGCTCGAGGTGTGGCTACAGCATTAAGCACCTGCTTGGCTCCTATTGAAGTAACAAACGCCTTAAACTCATTTGAGGTAAAGCTTGTACCCTGGTCTGAGATAATGACAGTTGGACTACCAAAGGTCGCAAAAATGTCTTCGAGTACTTTAATGGTTGTTTTTGTGCGTGTGTTTTTAACTGCTCTAACAAATATAAACTTACTAAATCCATCTATGATTCCAAGGATATACGAATTTCCCTTTTTACTTTTTATAAATGGGCCAAGATGGTCCATGTGAATTGTGTGGAATATCGCATTCACCTTAGGAATCGGGTGTAAGAAACCTGATTTCTTTCCGGAAATCTCCTTATTATATGCACAATTAGTGCAAGCATCGACGTACTTTTTAACGAAACGGTTCATCTTCGGGAACCAATAGTCCGCTCTTATTTTCTCTAAAGTTTTTTCAGTCGAAAAATGACCCATTTCGTCGTGATTTAATTGGCATATTCTCCAACGAGCCGAATTGGGTACAACCCATTTTAATTTAGAACCCACGCGTCGGTAAACCTTGCTGTCTCGAAGTACGTAATTGTCTGTTATGTCTTTAATGTCGGCTTCATTGGTTTCTAGAACAGTTTTAACATGTTTTATACGGGGATCCGTCATCTGAACCGTGTGAAGCCAGTCATTAGTAGTAATACTGAGAACTTCTAATTCCTCAGAACAGTCAGGTGGTGAGACCGGATTACGGCTTAAAGCATCTACATGCTGCATCTTGTGTCCAGGCCTATACTCTATTGTAAAGTTAAACTCCTGGAGCATTAGCCACCATCTTGCAATCTTCGGTATTAAGTCTCGTTTTGTTAGTGTCGAGCGCAATGCATTGCAGTCTGTAAGAACCTTAAACTCCAGGCCAATTAAATAAACCCTGAATTTCTTTAGGGTAAGTACGACCGCGACAGTTTCCAGTTCATATGAATGCCAGTATGCCTCTTCCGGAGTTGTCTGGTGACTAAAGTAAGCGACTGGTCGAAAACTATCATCGTCTGAGGCTTTCTGCAATAAAATGCCGCCCAAACCATGCTTACTGGCGTCACAGTGAACTTCAGTTATATAATCAGGATTATACAACGCCAAAATGGGACGTGAGACTAATTTTGCTTTTATGTTTTGGAAGCCATTTTCTTGTTCGGCGCCCCATTGCCACGGTACTCCAACTTTAGTTAAATGAGTCAGTGGCCTAATAATTGATGCAAAATTATATACAAAGCGCCGGAAGTAGCTAGCCAGGCCAACAAACTGGCGAATTTGATGAACGTTCGTTGGTTTTGGAAATTCTGAGACCGCTTGTATTTTAGCACTACCAGGTTTAAGCCCAGACTCCGATATCTCGTATCCCAAATAGTTAATCTCGGATTGAAAGAAAAAACACTTCTTAAGATTAAGCGTGAGGTTAGCATTACGTAAAAGCTCTAAGATAGACTCGAGTTTACCAAATCCTTCCTCAAACGTTCTGCCTGTCGATAGCAAGTCATCTAGATACGGTATAGCTAAATCGAAGCGTTTGGCGCCTAGTGCCTTGTTGATCATGCTCTGAAAGACGGCCGGAGAATTCACCAGACCAAAAGGCATTCTTGTGTATTCGTAATGGCCGTCCGGAGTCACGAATGCCGTTAAATGACGTGACCCCTCGGCTACGGGTATCTGGTGGTAACCAGATGCCAGGTCAAGGCTAGTAAAATATGAGTTGCCACTGAGTCGATCAAGTTGGTCATCTATGACCGGCATCGGATAGCTATCCTTGATGGTCTTTTTGTTAAGGGCTCGGTAATCCACACAAAGACGTAACTCATTGTTTTTTTTCCGCACCATGACTATAGGACTGGCGTAAGCTGACTGAGATTCACGTACGATGCCATTAGCTAGTAAATCACAAACCATCTCTCTAACTTTAGCACGTTCACTAAATGGAAGACGATAGGGCCGATAAATTACGGGAGTGTCGTCATTAAGGCGAAGTGTCATTTCTGCAATATTTGTGAGTCCCAGCTCTTGTGTATTGAAAGCAAAACAGTCTCTAAACTTTGTCAAAAGCTCAAGTATTCGCGTTTTTTGTTCGTCCGTAACTTTAGAACCGATGTTAAGCATTTCCAGTGTGATGCGCTCTTTGCTAGCGACCTGAGGTATTTGTTCAGTGATATCGATAGCCTTAACATCCACGGTGTTCTGCTCAGTACAATTACCAATCAGTTCTGGTTTGTTTATCGTAACAGCTCGCCCTAATAACCTTGATTTCGTTAATGTGGCCCCTTTTTTTGATAAACCTAATATAAGACAACGCCCTTTGCCTTTTTCGAATTGATATAAACCTTGTAGCATAATGTATTCATTACCAGATTGCATACAGGCATAGCCAGGAATGAACAGCATTCCCGTATGCTCGTTGTCGGTATGCACTGCCAGGTCCCTTAATCCTACAACCGTTACCTGTTCGGTATTCATAATGTCTATACGATTCACGTCAGAGCCATCACAATATAACGTTAATTGTTCACAGGTCTTAAATGCAACTACAGTGGGTAATTCCGTTAAAGATTGCCCAATAAGAACGTCGGTACTAAGCAGATGGTCGGGCACGACATACGCAAGTATGTCTGCCTCAACTGCATCTACAACAATGCTAATCGATACCTTTCCTAACGGTGAAACGCTGCCTTGCCCAAAACCTTTAATAACTGGTAGCCCTAAATTGTCTGTGATCAGATTAAGGTTTTTAGAGATTGACTCGCGCACTAAAGTACATCGACTTCCAAAGTCGATGTAACCAGAACAAAGTCTACCATTCAGTGTTATGGACTTGAAATACTTACTGTTAGGTTTGTCGGTGGAAGTTATCTGTAGTACATTCTGAGGAGGATTAGACTTGGCACCAGATTTCTCTTGAGACTGCGGTGCTTTCGAGTAAGCCTTTTCGACAATGTCGCAAACATCGGATTTATGTCCTAGGCGCGAACATTTGTCACATCTATTCAATGGTTTCGTGCATCGCCGGGCTGTATGACCTACTTCAGAGCAATTAAAACACCGCAAAACAAATTGCGTTTTGTCGCGAGTGTTTGTAGAGAATCTATTAATATTGTTGCGGTTGGGCTCAATATTGCGGGTACTTTGCGATTCATTCTTTGCAAACAATGTTTCCTTCCGAAACATCACATGAGTATTTCGTTTTGATATGCGACGTAAATATTTGAGTAATTGGGATGGTCTTTTAAAGCTGCCACCTTGAGCGTTTAGTCGTAAGCCATTATCGAATATACCGCTAATTATACAATCGACAGCATTTCTCCCAGTTATGCCACACATTTTAACCAATCGAGATTTTTCGTGGAAATATTCCTCAAGGGGTTCTTCTCGTCTACTTCTTCTGCTTAGCATTTCTTCTAGACGATCAGCGTAGTTGCGATCATCTGGGAAAGTTTTGATAATCTTTCTTTGCCATTGCCGCCAACTTAAATCTACAGTACTTCTACCTTGATACCATTTTTTTGCGTGCCCAGCTAATTTTGGTATTGCATAATAGATAATTTGTCTTTCACTCCATCTATATATCCGTGCCGTCTCGTTCACTTTACGAACCCAATCTACAGCTGTTTGCGAATGGGCATCGGGGTCAAACTCCGGGATCACATTGTGCGCTCCCTCGAAGTGGTTTCCTTTATGCTTGAGTAACTTCGCAAATTTTTCCATAAGATTGTTCTCAGAGGAGCTTGTCGGCTCTGTTCGCAATCGTTTCCGTTTTTGTCTAGAGGAAAACCGAAATCGAGGCCGGGACCGCTCATCAGTGGTTGACGCACTTGTATTGGATGAGCTAGACCGAGACCGAGCGCGTTTCCTTTTACGTGTGCGGTCTCGTCGACTTGTACTGATGTCATTATCATCCGTACTTGGCCTACGTCTTGCGTAACGCGCCTTTTGTTTAATCCGATACTGTGCCAACGCACTGCTCTCAGATGTTATACTTTGATCTAAACTAGACGATGAGGCCCTTCGCCGCCGTGACCTGCTGCGGTAAGTGTCACGCTTCTTCTGTCTCCTGTTCAGTCTACTTATCGATCTTCCCCTATGTTTAGGTGTTTTGTTGCGATCCGGACTTCGTGACGATCGAGTTTCAATCGGGGGTGTATAGTTAGACCTTTCACTGGACATCATTGTAACGGTCGAGTAGTCTGTGAGTGAAGTCTAATAAATATTTGACAGTGAAAAATTCAAGAAGTCAATAGTTTGTCAAAGGACGGGGTTAGAGATTTAGAATTTTAGTAGGAAGAGAAGAAACAAAAAAATATGATCAGAATACTGGCACTGCAAAATAAGCTGTTTAATCGGCAGGTACTTAAGGAATATAGGAAACATTGCTTGCGTGTCCGGTTTGTAAAGAGAGATTAGAAAAACAAAATAACATATCGCAGTAGTTTGTAAAACCAATTTTATTAATTCGCATACCACTCGTATTACCAGACTTGTACGTTCCTAATTATTCAGATCATGGAATTGTTTATATCGATGAATTAATTCATTTTAATACGAAGTTAGACCACCTACAACCATGTTGAGCATTAAAGTTGTAAGATGTACCGAATTAGATCAGTACGTAATTAGATTACGCATTATTCTAAACACCCTAGTAGATTAGTATCTAATTTTCCTTTACTCATCTTGATGAAGTTTTACCAGTCGTGCATCGTTCCCTCGATCTTTTTACTAGTAAGTTATGGACTAAATGTAGTAGTCAATAATGAGTTTTGTTGCATATACATCGAGAGTTATCCACTTTGTTCGATACTTGTTAAATAATGCTGACTGTAGGGTAGGAAATCGCGACTGCCGTTCGTGATGCAGCGTTGCTACTTGCGCTCCGCATACACAAACAATCTTACATTGTACACAAGAGTTCTAACCCGTTAAGATATAGGTATTCGTGTAAAATTTTTTAATGTGATGTGAATGTTGATTATCCGATACCAACATTTAACTTCTCTTTTATTTTGTATTATTCTGGAAGTGGCTAAGTGTATTATGCCACACTAATGTCCAACTAAACTTTACATCATATTATAGCCATTTAAACATGTAAAAAAACAATAATCTAGGATGTATACTTACATGAATGTTTTACTTGTTTACTTTTGATTTACGGCCGACAAAATACTGTGAAATTACATACCTCAAGATATCTCCAAATTTTGTTCAGACCACTTCTGACTATTAGTTACCCCACTGAAATAATACTCCTCAGCTGTGATCAAATACAAACCATTTACTTTCTTCAGCACTAATCAAAATTAACAATTTTTTGTGCAACAGAGCCAACCTTCAGCGGTGACGTTTCTACCGGGAATGGCCGCCAAAGCGCTCTTTTTTAAAAATCAAACCAGTATTGAGTACTTATCACAACAAAGTAAAAACATTCAGCCATTATTATTATTATTTTAGGAATCGTTCATAAGTGATTTTTAATAGAAATAAAAACTATTCACGTAAATCCCTAACAGTAAGATGATAGTAAAGTTATTGATCTGTAACATTCGTAAGCATTACGGATGTTATATAACACATTATCAATATAAGACACTATCAACTTAATTTCGGATTCACTTACTAGATTTTTTGTCGTAAGAGTCCGACCAGGTTTCGCACTGATTCACTGAGTGGTCAACTGTCAGTAACATGGTCAGCTGCTCGTTTGTCTGTTGCAGAGCGAAACCCGGTCGGACTCTTCCGACAAAAACTCGAGTGAGTCCGGAATTAAGTTCATAAGATAATGTTCATCACAAAACATATTTTGAACAAGTGTTTTTTCCAGACAGCACCGGCAGTAAGAAAATTGGTGACACAAAAATGGCTGTGCAGGACAAACTCTAACCTACATGTTGACGAGACATGGGATTGAACATTTTGGAAATAACTCAGTCCCATTAGCTCAGTGGAAAGAGCGCTGGCACGGATAGCTAGAGGTCGCGGGTTCAAATCCCGGAATGGGTTAAATATTTAGCCTCTAAATAGGTTTTTAAAATTGTCCTTAGCACGGGTTAGTGCATTAAAAATAAAAATAGTATTAATAACTCAGTGTAATAAATACAATAATAGTACATTACACAACTAGGGTGGTAATAAAAAGAAAGGCCGAGATCGCAGAATTTTGCGCCCCGAGCTACAATCGAGGGACGTAAATATGCGATCGAGAGCTTTCTTTATTACCTTCCGTGTTGTGTACATCTTTTTATGTCTACAATTGGCCAAAAAGCCACTTTATTGCCAGGTGTGGCATAAACTTTATTTAAATACTTCAATCCCTCCTTCATTATATGTCCAACCCTTGTATGTCCCTACTGCCGGGGCATGGGTCTCTTTCAGCATCGCAGGAAGGTTAGGCCATCCACCACGGGGGCCAAGTCCGGGTGGACTCTTACAATGTAGGTACGAATAAATACGACGAAGAATCTTATTGACACATCAAATTAAAAAAAAACAACTCGTTTCTTAAGTCAATCAAAGACAATACGATTTTTCAAGTGGACAAAAACAATTATCTGCATTGCACCGGCCGGCTTGCTCTTTACGGAGCAAAATTACATGTCCAAAGAACTACCAAAATAAAATTTTATTGCTCTCCATCGTGGGTGCAGATATTCGAAATGAAATGAAAAGAAAAGGTTTTCTTCAAAGTAGCGCAGAAATTGCGGTCTGCATAAACGTTAGAATTCAAACTAGATGTCCATTTCAAAATTTTGATCATGTTGGAGAAAGAAACAAACTTAGTCTTTTCAAAGTCCTTAATTAACAGACTTTACATAATTATTATAAAACATAGAACTCGTGCATTGTAATGGCTTTAATTCCAGACATCACTGTCATCATTTCTTTATTTTAAACGTAATAATTATATGCACAAAGCTTCAATTATTATTGTATTGTAGTCTCACAGGTTTTGTGAATTAATTCGTCAAAAGACCGAAAGCAATTTGCTAAAACAGGTTTAGATTTTTTAGGGTTCCGTAATACGTATAACTAATGAAAAATGGTAACCTTATGAAATTTGCTTGTCTGTTTTTTTGGCATTGGGCTGATCAATATAAAAAAGGTTTTATTTAAACTACAAACTGATAGTAGATAAATCCTGCTGTTAACTGGTACTCTACCGCCCGACAGCGATCTGGCTCAAATATTTTATTAAAAGTTGAACATTGATTTTAGGTATAGTTTCGTTTTTATAATTATTACTAATTATCCTTTATCGGTTTTATTCTCATAGTTATTTACTTTGAAAATCGATAAGTGGATAAATATGCACTGGTATTTATCCACTTATCGATTCATTTTAAAACTATATCCTATTTTCTTTTGTATTGGATATTAAATAAATGTCTTCTCAGTGTAATTCCATAATAGTAAACATATAAATAAGTTTATAAGTCCCTATGAGAGTTTGGCAAGAAAACACAAAAAATAATTAAATCACAGCTTGTTTATTACGAATTAAACAATTGTATTTGTTTATTACGAATTAAACAAGTGCCTTTGCGGGCACTCCTCCAGGGGGGGATAAATTACGTCCCCCCTACTCCGCTGAAGGCACTCCGGAACACGCAGAGCGCCTTCCAGCACATACCAATTGATACCAATAACCTAACCTAACATAACCTAACCCCGATATCCATATCATCATTATTTTTTAAAAACTATTCTCTGTATATTATTATCATCTTTATTGTACTACCAAAATATCTGGTGTCGCTCTCTCAGACAGAGAATTCTATTAGCATGTATACCAAGATATTTTTAAACCATTCTTTGTATATTTATTATCGTTTTTCTTGTATTACGAAAATATCTGGTTTCGGACTCTCACTCATTTCTGTACCGCTGTGCAGAACTCACTATCTGAAAGTCCAAATAGCACTTGACCGTATTTTTTCTGATTACAAGGTTCGACATAAACTAGATTGACAGATCTCCGAGCCGACAAAGCGTTGGCAAATTCGCGGATTAACCTAGACTCGTACGAGAGCTGTTGACAAAACAGCGCGTTTAATTAATCACGGGTTTAAGTAAGACTGTGAGTACCCACTTGCACCACTAACTAGCAGACTTGGAAATGAAAAGACAAAGACTGGGTAACGTCACATAAAAACAGTTGGATTCTATTGATTATCCGATACCAACATTTAACTTCTCTTTTATTTTGTATTATTCTGGAAGTGGCTAAGTGTATTATGCCACACTAATGTCCAACTAAACTTTACATCATATTATAGCCATTTAAACATGTAAAAAAACAATAATCTAGGATGTATACTTACATGAATGTTTTACTTGTTTACTTTTGATTTACGGCCGACAAAATACTGTGAAATTACATACCTCAAGATATCTCCAAATTTTGTTCAGACCACTTCTGACTATTAGTTACCCCACTGAAATAATACTCCTCAGCTGTGATCAAATACAAACCATTTACTTTCTTCAGCACTAATCAAAATTAACAATTTTTTGTGCAACAGAGCCAACCTTCAGCGGTGACGTTTCTACCGGGAATGGCCGCCAAAGCGCTCTTTTTTAAAAATCAAACCAGTATTGAGTACTTATCACAACAAAGTAAAAACATTCAGCCATTATTATTATTATTTTAGGAATCGTTCATAAGTGATTTTTAATAGAAATAAAAACTATTCACGTAAATCCCTAACAGTAAGATGATAGTAAAGTTATTGATCTGTAACATTCGTAAGCATTACGGATGTTATATAACACATTATCAATATAAGACACTATCAACTTAATTTCGGATTCACTTACTAGATTTTTTGTCGTAAGAGTCCGACCAGGTTTCGCACTGATTCACTGAGTGGTCAACTGTCAGTAACATGGTCAGCTGCTCGTTTGTCTGTTGCAGAGCGAAACCCGGTCGGACTCTTCCGACAAAAACTCGAGTGAGTCCGGAATTAAGTTCATAAGATAATGTTCATCACAAAACAAAATATCTGGTGTCGCTCTCTCAGACAGAGAATTCTATTAGCATGTATACCAAGATATTTTTAAACCATTCTTTGTATATTTATTATCGTTTTTCTTGTATTACGAAAATATCTGGTTTCGGACTCTCACTCATTTCTGTACCGCTGTGCAGAACTCACTATCTGAAAGTCCAAATAGCACTTGACCGTATTTTTTCTGATTACAAGGTTCGACATAAACTAGATTGACAGATCTCCGAGCCGACAAAGCGTTGGCAAATTCGCGGATTAACCTAGACTCGTACGACAGCTGTTGACAAAACAGCGCGTTTAATTAATCACGGGTTTAAGTAAGACTGTGAGTACCCACTTGCACCACTAACTAGCAGACTTGGAAATGAAAAGACAAAGACTGGGTAACGTCACATAAAAACAGTTGGATTCTATTGCTACTAAGCTAGCAAGAGTTCAAAATGAGAAAAAAAACTATATCAACCCTTGTATATCCTCAGAAGGCTAGGCCATACTCCACCAGGGGGGCCAAGTCCAGGTTGGTGGAGGATTGTAAGACAGTAGAGGGCCGTGAGGGTTGCGGGTCAGAGATGGATCAGATTAGCACAGGACCGTGATGAATGGCGCAATAAAAAGTAGGCCTATGCCCAGCAGTGGGTTGATGTGGGCTGATTATAGATAGATAGATATAGAGGGCCTTACTGTGAGAGTTATCAAGCCGCCCATAAGGACTTGACATGGCTTAACGACTGCATTTACATGACAGCCGGCACCAACGGCTCAACGTGCCTTGCGAAGCACGAAAGCGCTCTGAGTGCTTAGTGCGAGTTTTTTAACTACTCGATCGCGTTAACGTAAACTCATATTTCTATGGCATCGAGGAAGCGCCACCTAGTGACAAGTATGGAAATTAAAATTGCTGAGTGCGAGTTGTAATGGTTTACGTTGAGAAGTGAACACGTTTACCAGCCAAAACACAAATAAACGCGAGTGCGAGTTGTACTGTGACAGCGTTTTGCCAGTTCGATCGGTTAACTTACTCATACTCACTACTCAATGCTCGATTAACGCGATAGTAAAGTTATTCGATTGGATCTGTCAAACTCGCACTAAGCACTCGGATAAATGGCACTAGCGGTAGTCACGGGACGGTCACCTATCCTGCGCCTGACCATTGTTGCTTAACTCAAGTGATTGATTCCAATCACTCGGTGTGACTAGGCCACGAGAGCGCTTCGTCGGCTGGGTTACGTCGCATAAAAACAGCTGTATTCTATTGCTTCTTTGATCGTGCTACAAGAGGTCAAAACGGAAAAAAATACCTAAGCATAAGAATCCGACTGGTGTGACGATGACTATAAATTTACTAGCCGACCCCGCAGAGGTAGTTTTGCCATATTAAATTAGCCTACGACCTTTTCTCAGGCCTGCCAAATGTCCACAAAAAAAAAATTAAATCGGTAAAGCTGTTTGGTCGTCTCGATAACAGACACTGCGACACAAGATTTTTACATATTACGAGATCGTAGATTGTCTCTAACAGCAGTCGGTTTTTTTTGTGAATCCAATAATGACGGTTTTTTTAGTTTTGTCAATACTTGGGAGCTTGCAAATGAAAACGACGGAACTAATGAACTGTTTGAATGCTATATGATTGATAATGAAAGCGTAGACATCTCCGTGATATGATAATTTTAATCAACTAAAGCACATAGGCAGAAAAGATAGATAGATAACACTTTATTGCACAACCAGAAAAATATTATAACCATGATTCTTAAATCTAAGTAATCTAAGTTAAAAGCTAACTACTTGACAACCCACATATTAAATTACTGTAGAATGGAGTATTTGAAAGTTACCTAGGTATGAAAAACATACAACCTTGTTTAAACAAATATAATTCAAATGTGCATAGGAAAATGGTGACATTTCGGCGTAGCACGTGTGCGTGCGTGATGACCACAAGTATAGTATTTTAGACCGCTGTGTATCTCAATATTTATGTACAGAATGATGCTGAAAAAAAAACACGTGATTTGTCATTCTGACTACCTTTTTAAATTGGAATTTGGATAGTGAATAAAAGGTCAGACTATATAAAAATATAACGACATACCTCATCCTGAAAAGCCTTGTGCAGGCTTTCCTTGGTATAACGCTGATCGCTCTGCTTCAATATGGCGGAGCATTGCTTCAGAAGCGAAATCCTCAGCCGCTCCTTTGCATTCTCTTCCTCCATTATGGACATTCTGTGCCCCGACCTCGGTACTCCCAATAAATCGTTTGGTTTTGCCACGTCACCGTCCGAACTAAAGTCGAAACCGTTGGATTTGAGTTTCGGGAAACCATCTTGGAAATCTTGAAGTATGATCTCGTGAGAGCTGTGATTTTGCCCGCCATTTTCTGAAAGGTCAACGTTGATGAAAATTCCTCCATTTTTGTTCAGTTCTGTCGCATTTTTACTAACGTTGCCCTCCTCATCAACCACATCAGATTTGCTTTCGGCCAAGAGGCCATTTTGGGAATGCGACGCCATGTTTCTTTCGTCACTGCTTGCTGTTTAGTCTCATCTTCATTCACCGTCTTTCACTTTGCATTTTCTCCGTAAGTTTTCCTTAATTTTGAGTCATTTAGGTCGTTGAATTCATGAAAGTTTAGTAATGTTTAATATGTTGGAACACAAACAATCCTGACATCAAAGTCGCTGAATGGTTTTATTTGTACCGGAAGCCAATCAACTTTCAACCCTGCTGTTAATACACTTAGTCTCTTCTTCTTTAAAGTATCATCGAGAATGATAGCAAAATTTAAATAATGATATACCTCTAGAAATATAATTCGACACTAGATAAAAAAATGAGAATCTTAAAAATATTTTGTTAAACAATGTAAATATCGTATGAATATGAATTTCTAGAAAATAAAATCTTTTAGCAATTGGCCGCCTATTGTTTTACATAATTTTGTAAATAATTTGTATTTTTTGTGCAAAGTAAAGAAAAATAGCTAACAGAG
Source organism: Yponomeuta sedellus (assembly GCA_934045075.1). Lineage (NCBI taxonomy): Eukaryota > Metazoa > Arthropoda > Insecta > Lepidoptera > Yponomeutidae > Yponomeuta > Yponomeuta sedellus. Next base: position 586,817 of record OW203745.1, on the reverse strand, counting down.
ATAAGCTCGCCTTTATGCGTATATTTTTGTAAGTTTTTTTTCCTTTGCTGTGTTTTTCGTGTTCAATAAAGTATAATAATAATATAATTCCTTACAAACCTATTTAGAGGCTAAAATAATTCCTTATGTTTATATATTATAATAAAAATATAGGTTTTTATGTTATCTTATCAACACGAAAAGTATTATAATGCTCCAAAAAAAATGGCCGGCTCCGTCTAGATTTTTACATTTCCAAAAACAGAAAACCTTTTTCAACGCTTCGATTGCTCCTAGAAGTTTAAAATACATTTTCGAATCAATAGATATTACGGATAAATATGATTGTATAAAAACCAATAAAGAAATAAACTAAAACTTTCGTAAGCACAACACATTGTAGAAACCTGGTCGGATTTTTCCGATATAACAACACCCGTAAGTAGATCCGGACTAAAGTCTACAAAGAAATAAACATTTACTTCTTGCGTAATTTTAACAATAAGATCTAAGATCACGCTTTGGTGAATTGGCGAAAATACTAATTATTTTCTCTTTTAAAGAGTGAGAGGCAAAGCCGAATAAGAGTACCGACAACATAACATCATTTCCAATCCCTTTTTTTAATTGACTGCGTTATATATATATTCAATTCCAATCTGCTTGTCTCTAATTGTACACAAACAAAAATCAGATTCTAAGTATTTTTCTTCAATAATAAACTAGGAGTCCATTTCACAGACTAGATCATTTTGGCGAATAAATGAACCAAAATATACCAGTGATGGCAACCATTTAGATGCGGGTTATCAGGCGATTATTTCTTAGAAAAAACGTAATTACCTTATAAATGAATTACCCGTTTATTATATAACTATGTAGGAATATCGCGAATCATTAAGAAATACAATAATTTTTTTTTATTATTATTTTTTTACCTAATGCCTTCCTGGTGCTCTACCGCCCGACAGCGATTTGGCTCAAATATTTTATTTAAGTTAGAAAATAAGTAAAGTTTTAGGCTTAGTGTTGTATCTATATTTAAAAGTATTATTGCTTTTCACTCAAAAATAACAATTCTACGTAAACGTATTATTAAAATTACGCAATAATGATTTATTTTCATGCAAAATTTTGAAAAAGGACCTAGTTACTTATTTCAGAAAGAAGGTAAAAACATTCAATCATTGGGAGTAGTTTAACTTTTTATGACGGATAAGTATTTAAAAAAAATGTTTACACCGAGACAAAAGCCGATTGAAATGGAATATACAATAAAAATAATCGTTTGCTCTTTACGATTGAGCGAATGGACATTTTACGAGTGCGATCTCATTTCGAAGGAATCCACAATTAGGCACAATTAGTGATACTACAATGCCGTATGTAAAAGTTCTTATTACGTGCAATTCTCTTTTTTATTTTGCCGCGGCGCAACTTTCGATACAGTTTCGTAGACAGGAAATATCGTGTTACAGTTAAAATTGAGATTCAGTCGTTTGGCGCGCCCGGACAGATTAAAAACGACAGATTGGCAGTTTTGACTTCATCCGAATTGGAACTTCGTGGGAAAACACCACTGCCGCTCAAACTATCATGGAACTGGTCACTTAAAGCGGCTCTGAAGCAATTCTCATATAATCATAGTTTGAATTTATTTACAAACGACACGCTATTTGAAACTGGAAATGAGACTCTGCCAATACGTTTAAGGACTCAAGTCGAAGCTTGCTAAGAATTGAAAATAAACTTATGAAAATTATAGGTAATTATATCCCTGAGAATAGTCTCTATCATAAAAGTTCATCGTCATCTCAATATATCCCCAACGAGAGGCACAAGTATACCTTCTTCCCTGAGGAAGGTATAATCCAGCACTCATGAGGTCCACCGCAAAAAAATTAAGCTTATATATCCTCCTTGCACTATTTATTATATTTGCACTGGCTACCCGTCTTTCTAATTTCCTTCAGCAACTTTCCATCGTAAGGTTTTCTGGAAGAAATTGCTTTTAGCAATAAGGCCGCCAATTGTAACATGTATATTTGCAATTGTTTTGTATTTGTTGTTTTTCCAGTGTACAATAAAGAATATTCTTCTTATTCTTGATTTCTATTATTCTCATTATACAATTTTGCTCTCGGTGCCAAAACAATTTGATGGAGTCTAGTATATGCAAAAAAAAATTTGAATAACGAAATAGAATACAATTTAATTTGGAGCCGGTGACAAGTTACATGAACGGCACAGCACACACGTTTTGACCACGGATTGCAAAATATTTTTCTACTATAAAATGTACTACAGTCGTTAGCTTTTAGAATATACCTCGGCTACTATCGGATAGAATTGGATTTATTCGTGCAATAGAAATATCGGGACTAATATAATACTTAATCTGTTATAACTTTTCAAAATAGTGAAGAATACTTTTATGCAAAGCAGGAAGTAGTATTACACTCGTGTGCTTTCGGGGAAAACCCGAGTATATTCTAAAAGCTAACAGACTGTACTTTGTAATTGAAGTTCATGTTCGTCTCTATTCTTAGTACCGTATTGTTTAGAAGTCGGTTTCTATTATTTAAGTTTTTTTTATATTTGTCGGCCAGCGCTGGATTGACGTCAGTACTCAGTACCTACTCTAATAAGTTAATAAATAAAAATTGGAGGGTGTCTTTCTCAAATCTACTAGAAGCCGTGCTTTTGCCTGAATTAATTATTTGCGGCGCCTACGCAGATAAGTGCACTAGATAGATACAGAACACTTTACATTAAAAAGTGAAATCCAACAATAAATATAGCTTTTAAACGCGACAGGTTCTCAGCTCAGCCGTTTGTTGGTTTCCAACATTCTAAACTCGATTTTGGACTTTCGCTTTCCGAACTAAACATACAATTTATTGGGTTTTTAGAAACGGCTGTGGAGTTGCCCGACGAGTCGCCTTAAACGGTAGGTTTGAGAGTAACAACGAGTCACAAAAGTTCCACACCGATTGGTGCCGTTTTGAAGAGAAATAATGATACTACAATACTTGGTTCATATTTGGTTGTCTACAATAGATCGTTCTAGCGTAGGCAAATAATGACAGTATATGTTTAAAAACATTCAGTTCCTTCAGTTGCAACTTACTACGGGCTAAGGTTCTAGATTTGGACCGCGACACTATTAAATGTAGACATTTTTGTGTAAATGAATTTGAATTATATATACCTATATGAATTTGCGTCGTATATATGTCGAATAGTAATATAGGAACAAATTCAAAGTTGAAAATTATTTAATCAAAGCTCAAGGAAATATCTTTGTTTTAATTTTATACGTGACACCTCGCTTTACAGAAATTACCTTTCTACAAATTTAATAAAACGATAATGCATAAAAGCCGTGAACGTTTTTCGTTCAAAATTTAATTTATATGGCGATCTAAGTGACATAAATCTTTAAAATGCCCCTGAAAAATACTAAAATTAAAACTTTGATTGAAATAGTTGCACACGGTAATTACATTATACCTAATAAATAATCGCGATTAGAACCGCTTAATAATATATAACTATGTTGTACATGGGTTTGGTCAATCATTAAATCAGATAACATAATCAGGAGTGATCCTGTATCCTAGATGGGTAGGCAGACACCAGGGACTGCCACTTGTCATTAAATCAATTCATCATTAAATGAAACTCCCATTATTTTCAGTACTAAGCCGAAGGTCTCGGGTTCGATCCCCGGCCGGGTCAAACTAGGAAACGAACTTTTCTAGTTTGACTCGGGTCTTGTTTCTAGTTTGACCTATATATTTATTGTATTAAATCCATCATCGAGTTAGTACCAGTAACACAACTCATTTAGTTGTACTTAGTATAGGGCTAGTGAGATCTGTGTAATATGTCCATGAATATACATTATCATTATTTCATGCCAAAATTCATCATATAGTTATAATATTTTTATTTTTAATGCACTAACCCGTGCTAAGGACAAATTTAAAAAACCTATTTAGAGGCTAAAAATTTGACCCATGCCGGGATTCGAACCCGCAACCTCTGGATATCCGTGCCAGCGCTCTTCCAATTGAATTGATTTTTAGCCTCTAAATATGTCATCATATATTGTGTAGGGTGAAAGCAGTCCTTTCGTAACAAGTCACTTTTGTATCCGACATGCCAAAATAAAACCAACGCAAAATAATTCCATTTCGCCAGCGATACCCGCACTAATCCCTACTGAATTAAAGTCCAATTAGTTTTTTTTCTCTTGCCAAAATTGTCTAATCAATCACTGCCAAAATCATCACGTGTCAAAACTCAAGTAAGTTGGTATGTCGCAACAGTTATTCTAAGAAATCTTGAACTGATTACCTAGCTCTATGATCATTATTTTGAGATTTACAATAGTCATGGCCGTTTACTGAATTAAAAATTTCAGTAAGTACAGTTTGTTAACTTTTAGAATGTACCTCGGCTACAGTCGGATAGAATCGGATATAACTGTGTCGTGGGTACCAGAAACAGCGACATCACAAACATGAAAACATCCAAGACATGGGGTTTTTTTCTGTCCCCAGCCGGGGATCGAACCCGAGACTTCTCGCATGGCAGGCAGATGCGCTACCGGTGCGCCACAGAGGTCGTCATATATTCGTGTAATAGAAAAATCGGAACTAATATGACACTTAATTTCACATAACTTTTCAAAATAGTTAAGAACAGTTTTATACAGAACAGGAAGTCGTATTACACTCGTGTGCTTTCGGCGAAAACCGAAGCCTACTCTAGAGCCCGAGGTATATTCTAAAAGCTAATAGAGAGCAGCACTACAGTTAAGTATTTCCTTAGCGAAATTCTCAAATCAGAAACTGGCCCGGTCAGTTTCTGATTTGAGAATTTGGCTATGTAAAAAAATAACTGTAGTGCTGCCTCTTCAAATTTCTAAGCAAAGAGCGTGACAGAACGATACTTAAGAATTTTACTTAGTGAAATTCTCAATTCAGAAACCGGCCCAATGTTTGTTATATTTACCAAGATATTTACATATGTGAAGTTATGGTAGCAATAAAAACATATAGATGCCAACCTAAGCTGGCAGAAGGAACTAAATGCTCTTGAAAGCTCGATAAGCTCAGCATGCTATGCAATAAAAAGCCTGAGAGAAGAACTACCCATTCAAAGCCTAAAGATGATATACTACAGCCTGGTTGAATCTAAATTGAGATACAGTATCCAGTTCTGAAGAGTTCTGAAGCGCTCGTGGCGTAGTCGAACCGAGTGATTGGAATCAATCACTTGGTTAAGCAACAACAGGCGCGGTCAGGTACGGGATGGGTGAGCGTCCCGTGACTACCGCTAGTGGCATTTTTCCGAGCGCTTTCGTGCTTCGCAAGGCACGTTAAGCCGTTGGTGCCGGCTGTCATATAATGGCAGTCGTTAAGCCATGTCAGAGGCCTTATGGGCGGCTTGATAACTTCTGACAGTAAGGCCCGCCACTGTCTTACAATCCTCCACCAACCCGGTCTTGGCCCCCGTGGTGGAGTATGGCCTAACCTGCCTGCGATGCAGATGGAGACCCGTGCCCCAGCAGTGGGGACATACAAGGGTTGATAACAATAATAGAAACGCATCTTTACACTCGCAAGTCGGTATATCTATGAAAATGTCAGGTCAGGCAAATGTCAGATGCCCTCCAAACAGGTGGGATAACGATCTGCGAAAAACTGCCGGCAGATGCTGGATGCGGCAAGCTGAAGACAGGGCGCTAAGGCGCTCATTAGGGGAGGGCTATGTCCAGCAGTGGACTACGTAATATAAGCACGGCAGCCACCTACGGCAGCCAGCACGGAAGCGCTCGAAAATATGCCACTAGCGATCTATTGGATCTTGCAAATAAATTAAAGTCCAAATCAATCGTATGTTAGCAAATAGTAAGCCCACCAGAAATCGGGAATAAATAATTAGAGTTAAATCATGCTAACACGACTATCATTAGACATCCGTCTCCAAATGTGATACTTATTCCAAAATGTAAAACTAAATTACTGCGGTTCCAGTTTTTATGAAGCGATTCGCAACCGGATTCGCAGGCGATCCCAAAAATGTGTTTTTTCACTATGTCGCGGTTAAACTCCGGCTCAGTCATTATTGTGATTTATCGGAACTGATTTTGATTTGATGGGTATTTTTTTTGCAGTTAACCGACTAGTGGTTGAGGGATCTCATGTAACTGTATCTTTTATACTATTTTTATTTTAATGCACTAACCCGTGCTAAGGAACAAATTTAAAAACCTATTTAGAGGCTAATAATTTCACCCATGCCGGGATTCGAACCCGCAACCTCTGGCTATCCGTACCAGCGCTCCACCAATTGAGCCAATGGGCGACTCACGGCATCAGTGAAATTTCGAACCTCTTTACAATACAGCCAGCGCTCTACCAATTGAGCTCAATTGGTAGAGCGCTGGCACGGAGAGCCAGAGGTTGCGGGTTCGAATCCCGGCATGGGTGAAATTTTTAGCCTCTAAATAGGTTTTTAAAACTGTATCTTTTGACCAGTTATAAATTCAATTCTCGACAAATAACTTGAACTAAGGTTAAGCCTAGCCATACACCGAGGAAATGCCGCCAGCCTTCTTGGTACTCTGCCACCCGACAGCGATCTGGCTCAATTATTTTATTTATATTAGAAAATAGGTTTTAGGTTTAGGTATTCTTGAACAAATATAAAAAATTAAGTTTCACTGGGGATATGTTTGCGATGGTCACGTGAGAGCATTTTTTTTTGTTAATTTGACGAATTGTTAGTGTGGAGAATTCACAATATAGATTCGTAGGCAAAGTTATCTCAAATTATTTACCTGGCGTTATAACTAGTTCAAATATTTAAATTATTATCAAATGTATATTTTTACAGGATAATATAATAACAAAAATACCCGCTATTCTTATTTTTTTATGTTACAAACAATAAGGCATGTAAATGTAAATAATTGAATTAGATAATAATTAAATAATTATTTGATTAAAGTACTTACGCCATAATAAAACCAGAAATGCCGAATAAAAAAATGTCTAAGCTTTAATCGGACCCCTACTCATAACCTCGAACTCAATAAAAGAAAACCATTTTTGGTAAATATTATGATATTTTTTGCATGTACGGAACCTTGCCGCACAAGTACAACTCGCACTTGACCGGTTGCTTTTGTTGTACTTTGTAAGATTTATAATCACATCGGCTTTTGAATTCAACTCTATCCGTCGAGGCAAAAAATATCTAAAGCTAAAAAATAAGAAGATAAGGTAAGAATATTCTTTATTGTACACACCAGAAAATAACTACAGAGACAACATTTATAAAAGAAGAGGTACAATTGGCGGCCTTATTGCTGATAGCAATTTCTTCCAGGCAACCTCAACATAGATAAGATGTCGACTAAAGTTAAGCTTACTGTATTTAAATGTCTCGATCAGCTTTATTTCATGTAATAAATATCTACAATTATCATTTTGATTAGCGACAGTAATTAATTATTCACTAATTTTATGTTCGGCATGATTATTTTATAATGTCAAACCTACATCTTGTGTTTTATCTTAAAATCTCAAGTGTTAACTAATATACGTGGTGTTATAATAAAGATTGGCGATAATTGTAAGTAGAAGTATTCAAGCAGATAACAATCAACAAATTAATTAAAACGCTACGAAGGTTGACTGACCGTCGGTAAAAAAAACCACCCACGCCCTTTATCGATCAGCTCAGCAGTAATAAATCGATTAATTAAATTTATTCGCGCTGATTCATTCCTAATTACTAATTAAGTCGATCGACGCCCAATATACGTTATTATCCACACACTACACTAAAACAGCAACAAAAAAAAAACACTTTCACTGACTACTACATTAAGACGACTGGACACACAAAAAAATAATAAACACCAGGGATGTTCGTAAAAAACATAACCTTTGACAGTTCAATGTTAGTCGACGCGTGCCGCGCGACGAAAAAGAAAAACGCACTGGCCACTAATAAAAAAGAAAAGATAGTTTGACAGTTCGTCTTTTTCCCGCGCAAGGAGAATTACGGATAGAAATGTGACCGCGCACGCTCGCTCCGCGCAAGAGTCCGTCGTATACTCTATGCGCTTAGCCGTACAGTCGGCGACGGGTTTTCTTAGGCAGAGACGCAGGATTCAACGCAAACTAGGTGTGTGACTCACGAGTCTTGATAATTGATGCACGTTAAGGTAAATTTTTGAAGCGGGGGCAATGATAGCTTTGGAAACTTGTAACTTGCTTTGTTGCTTGAAAATAGCAAATGATTTTTCTTGATGATTCGCGATATTCATACATAGTTATATATAAAACAGGTCAGATCGTGATTATTTATTAGGTAAAACGTAATTACCGAATTTGAGTCTACAATAACATTGGTACAGTCGACAGCAGGTCAACCTTGCTACGGTAATGCTACGGAATAGAGTATATGTAAAGAATAATGTGCTGTCGCCGGTACATCGGCCAGAAAGAAGACTTGAAAGTGAAAATATTTTATTTACCATAAAATCAATGCTTAAAAATTACAAATCAATATATACGTATTTGTTTTATGGTAAAAAGGAAGGGGCTTAGCTTATTGAACTAGTTCTTACTCAGAAATTTTAGAAAAAATGTACAGTCAGCGAGAAAAGTGCTATTTCACAGATAATAATTCTTACAACGCCCAGCTACATAGCTTCTGATGGCTCTGATAGGGATCAAATGTATTTAAGGGACCAACCGATAGAACACATTAAAGATATCGCAGTCATAATTTGATATGCCACACAGCATTTGTTTTAGGTTTCAAGCAATGTCAAATTTTGAACTAAAACTTTCGTAAACATTACACATTATTGAGAAAAAAAATCAAAGTATGTTGTCAATTTTGTAACAGTGCTAAAGGTTTTAACTTGAAGAACACAGTAGCAGAATTCGTTTGACTCAAAAAAGTGCGTAATTAATTTAAAGATATTGATGGCATCGATATCAAACCTTGTATGCCCCCACTGCTGGGGCACGGGTCTCTTTCTGCATCGCAGGAAGGTTAGGCCATACTCCACCACAGGGCCAGGTCCGGGTTGGTGGAGGATTGTAAGACAGTGGCAGGCTTTACTGTCAGATGTTATCAAGCCTCCATACCCTCTGACATGGCTCAATGACAGCCAGCACCAACATCTTAACGTGCCTTGCGAAGCACGTAAGCTCTCGCAAAAATGTTACTAGCTGGAGGTAGTCACGAGATGGTCACCTATGAACCTTACCGCGCCTGTTGTTGCTTAACTCAAGTGATTGACTCCAATCACTCGGTTTGGGTAGACCACGAGCGTTTCTTCATAGAGCATAGTAGGTGTTAAAAAAATCACTTACCTTTTCCATTTTTAAACAAGGATACTTTTAATTAACAAAGTTGAGAACTGAGCATAGCTGGTTAGCAGACCAGGTAACACGGCTAATTCCGATTTTAATTAGTTTTCCGAAGAGCACCAAACGATCAACAATGCGGCACTTAAACATGCAACCATTCAAGGATAGCTCAAATAACAAACTGACAACGTAGGTACTACTGATACACTTTACAATAGAGCACCACAAAATCTTACTGTTCAATGGAAAAGTGTGTAAGTGGATATGTTTGGATGTTTCCGTTGTCGTACAAAGACGCAGAAATGATGTTTTCATTCTTGAACATAGTATTACCATCACTTGCCCTGGTCCCAAACTAGGATACCCTGTGCTGTGGTAACGAGACATCACAAAGCAGACTGAAGCCATTTGTTAAAATCAAGTACGGTAGCTTCTAATAGGAATTGGACCCCGACCTCTGTTACAGCAGTCAAGCGTAGTTTGAAGATCTTTGGCCAACTGACCACTAATACAAACCTTACATCCTGCAGGAAATTCCGTATAAACTTATTTTGGTTTCAATTTGAAATAGAATAGAATAGAAATTGTTTATTACCATAACACCTAATAATTTGGTAAAGATAAATTTAAAGTAATTTAGAAAATAGAAAATAATTTAGGCGTGCGTGCATGCAACGACTAATGAACGTTGATGAAGCGAAGGTGATCTGCCAGGATCGTGGAAACTGGCAGTCCCTGGTCTCTGCCTACCCCTCTGGGATACAGGCGTGAGGTTATGTACGAGTATGTATGTACCCCATAATTTATAGAAATATTAGTAGTAACAGCGATTTAACAGTTTTTTAAACTGGTTCTAACCATTTTAGTAACAGGAGAAAGCTCAGCTAACGCCTCTAGGTAGTCCGTAACGCTAGTTTTCAGCATTCCCTAGCTCTATGGTTGTATTTTAGAACAGGAGTGCAGGCAGGTTGGTATTATTATAATAATTTCGTTTACGAAGGACATGCCGTATTGCGGAACTTTATCAATATTTTTAGAGACAGAAATTGAGGTTTGGCTCTACCAATTACCAATACACGGTTGGCACGCGGGGTGATTATGCCAAAACTTCCTCTTCCTGAGATAGAGAGGTCTACATCCGGCAATGGAATGTATATAGTGCTTAAGTTACGCGAACAAAGTCGCGGGCGCAGCTAATAGCGACATATATTTGTAATCTACTTAATTGTGAATGTGTGTTTGTTAGTATTTCACGCAATCGTCGAGTTGCAAAAGCGTCAAGTTTACCACTTAATCTCACGTTCGTATTTGTAATGAATCACGTTTTTTTACTACAATATGTTTTAGGCCTATGTTCAGCAGTGAACTAGTACCAGGCTGATCAATCTATAATAGTTTCTCTCTGAAAAATCATAATCTCAAAAATTTCAGTTTTTTGTAATTGCATTTGTAAACTCAAATACAAATCGGTATGTTTAAGACGTACCGCTAACCGCTCTTCTTCATTATTTGTAATGGGTTGGTAATAACCTCATTTTGGTAAATCTAGATCTAACCAGACCCCAGTCAGTCTAGCCGTGTCGTGACTCGTGAATGTCAACGAAATCGTCCGCGAGCGATATTAGTGTCGAGAACTTCGGACTGTCACCTCACGAGCTGACGCGGGCAAAGACTCCACACTCACTGGATAAGCTTTATGGTCGAACTAGTTGTTTTTCGTTTTGTAAGCTATAGTTATGTTGTTTTTGTTTTGTACATAGTTGTTGATTGTTTAATTGCATAACGGGTATGATGGGACTGTCATCGTCACCTTGTGACAAAATATCCTAAAATAAAAGAGACTGAAAAAAAATCGAATGTATAAGAGCACTTTGCCAATAGTTATATATTAAACGGGTCAAATCGCGATTATTTACCAGGTAAAACGCAATTACCTTATTTCGAAAACAAGGTAAAACGAAAAACAACTACTTCGACCATAAAGCTTATCCAGTGAGTGTGGAGTGGAAACGTCGGGAAATAAGGTAATTGCATTTTACTTGGTAAATAATCGCGATTTGACCCATTTAATATATAACTATGTATGAGTTCGCGATACTCATACATAGTTATATATTAAACGGGTCAAATCGCGATTATTTACCAGGTAAAATGCAATTACCTTATTTCCTGACGTTTCGGCAGCGTTACAGTTGCTGTGGTCTCGGGTAGACTGAAGTGGCGAGTACAGTCAATTATTGTGGGTAGTGACTATTAATTTTTCGCAGCTGGCCGACACACAACACTCACTACGTCGTAACGCTGTAACGCTGCCGAAACGTCGGGAAATAAGGTAATTGCACTTTACCTGGTAAATAATCGCGATGTGACTCGTTTAATATACAGGGTGTCTCATTCAAATCGGTCAGTATGGGAAAGTCTGAAACTATAAGACATACGAAGATCTGTTCTGAGGAACCATGTCATCGATTTTAATAACAAGAAAAACTGCATTCATACATTTTAAAAAACATCTGTACTCCGTTCGGGAATCGAACCCGGTTGTTTTGAAAAAAAAAACCTACACTATTTCTATTTAGATATCGATTGTGTAGGTCTTAAGCAGTAAATGTCTGTATGAAACATGATGTCTAAAATGAATTAAATGTATTGTTTTCATACAAAGTGCAATCGTAAGATCGTTACCTAAACGTGTTGAATATTGTAATAAAAAGTCGGTGGTCACTTCGAGCACCTTCTAAAATAAATTAAAGTATGTGAAAAAAATGCATTTTATTCATTTTAGACATCATGTTTCATACAGACATTTACTGCTTAAGACCTACACAATCGATATCTAAATAGAAAGTGTAGATTTTTTTTATCAAAACAACCGGGTTCGATTCCCGAAAAGAGTACAGATGTTTTTTAAAATGTATGAATGCAGTTTTTCTTGTTATCAAAATCGATGACATGATTCCTCAGAACAGATCTTCGTATGTCTTATAGTTTCAGACTTTCCCATACTGACCGATTTGAATGAGACACCCTATATAACTATGTATGAGTATCGCGAATCAATAAGAAATACCACTTCGCCAATCTTTGGAATACGTATTACTGTCTACGCGATTTTGAGCTGACTCCCTGGATTAAAATCCCTAAAAACTCCCTGGAAAATATCTTATTCCCATGATAAAAGTATAAACCTCGGGGCACAGCTAGTGACTGATAATTTATCATGATTATGGGTTTACCTAATCGAAAAACTTAGCAGAATTTTCTAACCTACCCCGATTCTATTACTCCTAGTCCAGTGCAGTTGACGTTCACCATTTTGTTAATAATATTTTTTTAATGTTTTGCCGAGAGCGCCCACGTAGTTCCAAAACATAAACTTGTACAATCGACCACATAACGTCATATGAAATGAAATCTATCTATCTATCTATCTATCTATCATTTTGGAGAAAAAAATGTAGAAAAAACTCCAAACTTAGTTTTTTCCCATGCATTTAATATGACCTCTAATTAGTTACTAAAGGCAACTTTGGTACAAGACTTTAAATAATGACCTGCCGTCCACTGTACTGTGTAACTGACAATCTAAGGCATCACGGCATTTCCAATATTATCTTGCTTGCATAAAAATAATTTCGAATGCATTGTGATTTGTTTGGTCTGATCTGTTAGGACAGTCATCTGAAGGATAAAAATAATTATATAATTATTTGCATAGATGAGACCCTCTAGCTTATGGTAAACAGTGCTTATCCTCGTTTATATGAATAGATAGCCTATTATAGAATAGATGACTTTATAAATGATGTAAGCCCTTGGCAGTAGACCAATTCCACAACGAGTAAATCATAGTTATTAAATAAATATTTTATATGTAGCAACCGAATCACTGCAATCCTCAGTGTTAGTTTGTATGTCATATTTTAATTTAAGTTTGTACAGACGACGTGATTGCATATTAGTAAATATATCATACATTCTATAACTGACAAAAACTTAATCTGCAGGTTTGCTAAAGGTCATTCGAATGGTGGCGTGGTGGCCGGGTCATCTATCTCCCTCCAAAATGGTTGAGACTGATGATGGCTGACCTCTGCGTTATGCTCGTGAACGAGTGCTGTTCGTGTGTCTGGCCGCAGCACTTGTCATGTTTTCAAGGCCTATGTAAAAAAAAAAATTAATAATGCCTTAGAATTTAATGTTTTTATGGCAATAATGGAATCTTATGCGTACAGGTGGTATCTAATGTATTAGATTTAAGAGGACTTGAGAAAAGATGGTCAGAGTGGAGTTTTTTTTCCCGCTGCCTTTTTCTCCACTACATTACGGCCCGAAGGCGGCGGTTTTCACTTTCACTTTCATGTTACATTGTACTTTGACATTCAGCAAACAGAATGTAAATTCTTTACGTTGAAATAAATTGAATTTAATTGAATTGAATATGGTACAATATCATGCAATGCAAAAAAACAGGTTATCTTTACTTGTAGTAGTATGTGTAATCGTGCTTGTGTGTGTGTGTGTGTTTTACACAAGCGTTCGTTTAAAGAGTGCGTATTTTTTTAATTAGCCATGGCTTTGTCCCACTGCTGGGCAAAGGCCTTCCCTTCAGATTTCCACTCCTCTTTGTTTGCAGCCAATGCCTCCCACCCAGTTAAATATTTGGCGTTTTAAACAAGATTATTTTTGCCGTGCTCCGGCTTATCGTAAATCACAATAAAGAGTACCTATAACGTCTCTGCCACTTTTACCGCTACACAAAACTATCATCAAACCCGTCACTTAGGAAAGTTAATCCGTTAAAGTGAGCTAAAGGCCAAAATATACAATACAGTCTACAAAATGATTATACTCTGACAGCTGATCGACCTTTACGTACAGGCATGAGTGGATTTTTTCGCCTCTATATAGGTTTTTAAGATCTAAGCCCTTTCAATTCTAAAAACCTATTTAGAGGCTAAAAATTCCACGCATGCCGGGATTCGAACCCGCGACCTCTGGCTATCCAGCGCTCTTCCAACTGACGTAATGGGTGACTCACCGGCATCAGTGAAATTTCGAACCTCTTTACAATATTCTCTGTCAAAAACCTATTTGGAGGCTGGCTATCCGTGCAAGAGGTCGCGGGTTCGAATCCCGGCATGGGTGGAATTTTTAGCCTCCAAATAGGTTTTGAATTGTCCTTAGCACGGGTTAGTGCATTAAAAATAATAAAGTAATATTCTCTGTATTACGTAAGATTGACTGATTGTTCTTGGAAACCCAAGACGCTCAGGTCTCCTCACGACGTTTTCCTTTAAATTTAGCGAGTAGTATTGCTGCTATAACTTCACAAACGTACATAACTTAGAAAACAAAGTTATTGGTAATGCATATCATTCTAACGTAAATTAAAACTTGAAACTTGTGGAATGCAATAAAGTATTGAGTATTGAGTATTGAATACTCATTTGCCACACCCAGAATGCTCTGTTGTATTATTATAATATGTTACACTATTTTTATTTTTAATGCACTAACCCGTGCTAAGGAACAAATTTAAAAACCTATTTAGAGGCTAAAAATTTCACCCATGCCGGGATTCGAACCCGCAACCTCTGGCTATCCGTACCAGCGCTCTACCAATTGAGCCAATGGGCGACTCACGGCATCAGTGAAATTTCGAACCTCTTTACAATATTCTCTGTATTACGTACAGGCAGCGACATCTGACTTAAGCAAATTGCATTACTTACAGCCCCGACTACCTACTTTGCAGTTAGGTTTAACATCGGAACGATATCACTGTACCCACATGATTATACTATTTTTATTTTTAATGCACTAACCCGTGCTAAGGAACAAATTTAAAAACCTATTTTATTTCGCCCATTGGCTCAATTGGTAGAGCGCTGGTACGGATAGCCAGAGGTTGCGGGTTCGAATCCCGGCATGGGTGAAATTTTTAGCCTCTAAATAGGTTTTTAAATTATTATAATATGTGTTTGTTTGTTATCTTCTTAAATGATGTACATTCTGCTGATTTTGTGTTGATCTTGTACATGTGTGTGTGGAAGTGTTAATATTTTTTTATCTATACATCAATACTCTCTCTCTGAGAGAAGGCCTATGCCCTGCAGTCATACAGTGGGAGATAGGTAGAATGCTATGACATGCTATGAGTGTTTCTAGGTAGTATACACACTCAGTAACCACTTTAGTACACCCACAACAATCTGTACTTTATGTAATGACGTGGTTATGTCCGACCGCAAATCAATATTAAGGTAACATAAGAATCTTCCTTATTATACACTGGGAAAACGACAAATACAAAATTATTACGAATATACATAGTAGAATTGGCGGCCTTATGGCTAAAAGCAATTTTTTCCAGACAACCTTACGATGGAAAGTTGCTGAAGGAAATTAGAAAGACAAGGGGAGCCAGTGCAAATTTGAATATTGATACATCGACATCGATATCAACACTAGTATGTCCCCACTGCTGGGGCACGGGTCTCTTTCTGCATCGCAGGAAGGTTAGGCCGTACTCTACCACGGGGGCCAAGTCCGAGTTGGTGGAGACATACGTATTGGAGACGTATTGATACATACTTATACTTAATAATAATACACTTACATACCGTTACTTACATAAACTTCTAATTAACATTGTGTACTCTACCTCCGTTACAATACGGGCGACTTTGCAACGAAAATATAATGATTACACTATTTTAATTTTTAATGCACTAACCCGTGCTAGGGAACAAATTTAAAAACCTATTTGGAGGCTAAAAATTTCACCCATGCCGGGATTCGAACCCGCAACCTCTGGCTATCCGTACCAGCGCTCTACCAATTGAGCCAATGATTCACTGATGCCGTGAGTCGCCCATTGGCTCAATTGGTAGAGCGCTGGTACGGATAGCCAGAGGTTGCGGGTTCGAATCCCGGCATGGGTGAAATTTTTAGCCTCTAAATAGGTTTTTGAAAATATAATGGTTAACCTTTTGTCGTCCGTACACGAAACGCAACGCAGCGTCCACAAAGGAGTTATTTCGGACCCAAACGTAAACTGTACCGCTCCACGTAAACACGTTCGGTTTAATTTTGTCATAAATCCGGGCTTAGTTTTGACAAGAATTGGTCCAACATCGCGGTAATTAGATTCCAGTTCGAGAAGATGACGCGGGAACTAACAATCAAATTGCAGGCATGCTTCAGTCATAGAAATAGATCCTAGTACATACATAACCTCACGCCTGTATCCCTTATGTGTAGGCAGAGACCAGGGACTGCCACTTGCCACGATTCTGACAGATCACCTTCGCTTCATCAACGTTCATAAGCCGTTGCATGCACGCACGCCGGTTCCGGGTGCTTTTTATCTTTTCCTGTGCCACCACATCCTTTATTTGGTCGATGTATGTCCGCTTGGGGCGTCCCTTAGCAGCCCTTCCACTCACATTCGCAATATATATTTGTTTCGTCAATCTTTCTGCCTTCATCCTCCACATGTCCAAACCAACGCAACATTCTTTTCTCAATTCTAGTCTCTACATCCTCTTTCAGTCCACAACGTTCTCTAATCAGACTATTGCGTATATCCTGTCATTCAAAGTAACACTACACATATTTCTCAAGGATCTCATTTCTACTGCATCATTCTACTTTCTTGCTTCTTTCGCCACACACAAGTCTCGCTACCATACATAAGTGTTGGGACCAGCACACCATTATGAATAGCCAATCTAGCTCTTTAGAGATGTTTCGGCTGCACACAATGGAGTGCAAGGCACCGTTTACACAATTTCCCGCTTTTACTCTTCTTTCTATGTCATCTTCACACTTTCCATCTATCGTAAACAGGCTCCCCAAATAGACAAATTCTTTTACTTGTTCCACTCTTTTGCCTCTAATCGTTATCTTGCACTCAGTCATAATTTCATCATCTTTTTCAAAGCCAGTACTTTTGATCCTACTAACCTACCGACTACTTTATGCGACTGAGACACAAATAAAGGAGAAGAGATAAGATAAGAATATTCTTTATTGTACACTGGAAAACAACAAATACAAAACAATTGCAAATATACATGGTAGTACAATTAGCGGCCTTATTGCTAAAAGCAATTTCTTCCAGACAACCTTACGATGGAAATTTGCTGAAGGAAATTAGAAAGACGGGTAGCAAATTGAGTAGAAGAAGAAGACGTGGAAGAGACGCGTCTTTCCAATGGGCATCAATTTGTTGCTTACTGGCGCCACCGATACGATATCAACCCTTGTATGTCCCCACTACTGGGGCATGGGTCTCTTCCTGCATCGCAGTAAGGTTAGGCCATACTCCGCCGCGGGGGCCAAGTCCGGGTGGAGGATTGTAAGACAGTGGCGCGCCTTACTTTCAGATGTTATCAAGCCGCCCATAGGGCCTCTGATATGGCTTAGCGTGCCTTGCGAAGCACGGAAGCGCTCGGAAAAAATGCCACTAGCGGTAGTCACGGGGCGGTCACCCATCCTGCACCTGACCACGCCTGTTGTTGCCTAATCATAGTGATTGATTCCAATCACTCGGTTCCATTATGCCACGAGCGCCACCAATGTTATAAAAATGTTAACATAAACAATCTTAATATTTGTGGTAGATACTTTTTTTTAGAATGTACATCCTAGAACTTAGAATTAACACCTTAGGCTTTGCTCGATTTGTGCTAAAAACAGCCGTTTTTGGCCAAATTGCTTTAAAGTATTATATTCTTAGGGTCAGTTCCTTAATTGAGAATTTCTCTAAGTAAATACTTAAGTATCGTTCTGTCACGCTCTTTTCTGAGAAATTCGAAAAGACAGCACTACAGTTAATTAATTACTTAACTATTGACATTCTCAATTCAGAAATTGGCCCTTAGACTCAGTAGGTATAGGTTAGTTTCACCATTAGATTAGCAATTTCAAGGGCTGAGATATTATGTTAATACCTCAGACAGTCAGGTTTCCTCGCGATGTGTTCCTTCACGGGTACCGATTCATTATCAGGCTCATAATAAACTTAATTAAATAGTCCCGCAGACGTTCGTGCGTGCGGGCTTATGCCTATCGTGTCGTGTGTCACTTGTGTGACGTGTGACGTGTCACAACACGGCCCTAAAGCCCTTATCGTTATCGGGTCATCTCGTTTCATTTTGTCCATTCAGACACGAGACATGCCACACGCGTGTTAGGCCGTGTTTAAACCAAACGTACAGTCAGCCGCCGAATGTGAGCAGGCACGAGGCCTGCGCAGACGAGGGACTATCCCCCGGGTACTTTTTTGCCCGTCGATATAGATCTCTTATAAATTGTATCGAATAACGCACACAAAGGACTAAAAGTACCCCGTACAAAAAGTCCCTCAAGTTACCGAGGACATCCAGAGACCGGACTGGACAAAAATTCGGTGTTTTCTTTTAAAACGTCTTTTGTTTTTTACCTTCATGTAAATTACATATACAACACAATGTAATCTCAGAACATTTGCTTCCATAGCGTACGCTTCACTCAATTTCCGGGGAACAAAATGACCGCACACCGTAGGCGTTGAGTCCGCGACAAGTACTCGGAGGACATTTTTTACGATTCAGGGACTTTTGTCCCTCTGGGACAAAAGTTCCTCGTCTGCGCACGCCTTCACTGTAAGCCCCAGTGTAAACGCGAAAATATATAGCCAATCAGCGTCCGCAGCGCGTAGTGACGCGCTATATTAATCGTCCGCCGAATGTCAGAAGTGCTCGTGGCCTAGCCGAACTGAATGATTGGAATCAATCACTTGAGTTAAGCAATAACAGGCGCGGTCAGCTGCAGGATAGGTGACCGTCCCGAAACTATCGCTAGTGGCATTTTTACCGAGAGCTTCCGAGCTTCGCGAGGCACGTTAAGCCGTTGGTGGCGGATGTCATATAATGGCAGTCGTTAAGCCATTTCGGAGGCCTTATGGGCCTTATTTTATTTAAATAAATGGGCGGCTCGATAATTTCAGACCGTAAGGCCCGCCACTGTCCTACAGTCCTCCACCAACCCGTTCTAGGCCCCCGTGGTGGAGTATGGTCTAACCTTTCTGCGATGCAGGAAGAGACCTGTGCCCCAGCAGTGGGGATATAAATGGGTTAATATCGAATGTCTGCGTCTACGCATATCATAATAATGTATTATTATCGATTAGATCTAAACGGAAAAGTAAATAGTGTGTACTATTTCAACGACAAAACATTGCAATGAGTACTTAGCCTTCTAAGACGACCTCTGTGGCGCAACCGTAGTGCATCTACCTACCATGCGAGAGGTCCCCGATTCAAACCTTGTGGACAAAAAAAACCCCAGGTCTTGGATGTTTACATGCTTTTGATGTCGCTATTGTTCTAGTGTGGGCCAGAAGCAATGTATGTGCCTGTATGTAAATTTTATGTTATGTTCTATAGGGTTACCGAGAAAATGCGGTTAGCGGTGAGTGGTGTCAGCAGCATCTCATTCGGAGGGCGTGGGTTCGAGGCCCGATGCTTGTTCCAATGACTTTTTTTTTCTAAATTACTTACGTTGGTGAATTTGCAGTAGCAATAGCACTTGCTACTGGTGAAGGAAAAGATCGTGAGGAAACCCGAGAGCCTGAGGTGTTTACATATTTTAGCGCTTAAAATTGCCAATCCGCGGTGGGCACGCGTATAATTAACATAACATAACATAATTATTCGTAATTCATAATTACGAATAATTAAGATTAATAGTCATAACATATAAATCATAATTGAACACATATTCTCTCTCTCTTTCTTTCTCTCTCTCTCTCTCTCTCAGATAAGGCCTATACCCTCCCGAAGAAAGATCGAATCACGAGAGGCGCCGAGTTAAGTAGCATGGGTTATTGCAATGTAATTTGTTACTAGACCACCGAATAGCGTGAATAATGCTTTGGCACTTAAAGTTATTAATGGCAATGGAATCTTATACGGATAGGTGAGAACTAATGTATTAGATTTAAGAGGACTTAAGAAAAGATAGTCAGATTGTATTTTTTTTCCCGCTGCCTTTTTCTCCACTACATTACGGCCCGAAGGCGGCGGCTTTCACTTTCATGTTACATTGTACTTTGACATTCAGCAAACAGAATGTAAATTCTTTACGTTAAAATGAATTGAATTGAATTGAATGAAACAACCATTACCGGTTTAATATGACTCCATTGAACAACTATGCATTATACAAACTCTCACCCCAACAGAGAAACCATAACTAACCGATTTTTTTGTGTTCGAGGAATCGGGGGTAAGTGTCGCCTATTCAGATTTCGCAAAAATGGTCTAAGAATTTTCTTAGCGCAATTCGCAATTCGAGCTGAGTGGGCTGGCCATATCTCGCGAAGGACCGACAACCGTTGGAGTAAACGTGTTCTTGAGTGGAGACCGCGACTCGGCAAACGTAGTGTAGGACGCCCACCGACCAGGTGGGATGACTATCTGCGAAAAACTGCCGGCAGATGCTGGATGCGGCAAGCTGAAGACAGCGCGCTATGGCGGTCATTAGGGGAGGGCTATGTCCAGCAGTGGACTACATAATATAGCCTGAAGAAGAAGAAGAATAAGAATTCTCAATAAGTGATGCAATTTGCTTAAGCCAGATGTCGCTGCCTGTACGTAATACAGAGAATAGTGTAGAGGTTCGAAATTGGCTCAATTGGTAGAGCGCTGGCACGGATAGCCAGAGGTTGCGGGTTCGAATCCCGGCATGGGTGAAATTTTTAGCCTCTAAATAGGTTTTTAAAGAATTCTCAATTCAGAAAGGAGGGCCAGTTTCTGAATTGAGAATTTCGCTAAGTAAATACTTAACTCTAGTGCTGTCTCTTCGAATTTCCCAAGAAAGAGCGTGACAGAACGTTTCTTAAGTATTTCCTTAGTGATATTCTCAATTCAGAAACCGGCCCATAGAGTCGGTGTCTTTGATCAGCCGTGACGACCAGTCAAATCGTTAATCCGATTACGTCTATTTTCAATTAAATGACGCGTACGGTAATAGATTTATTTAAGCTATTAGCTGTGTCCGAGGGAGGTCAGATCAGCGAAGCTAGTATGGCACGCGTTTTGTCTTCAGAGAAACCACTTTATCCACTAAACAAATTTGCACTGTGTACCCGTCTTCCTGATTTCCTTCACCATCATTCTATCGTAAGGTTGTCTGAAAGAGATTGCTTTTAGCAATAGGGCCGCCAATTGTACTATGTATATTTGCAATTATTTTGCATTTGTTGTTGTTACAGTGTACAATATAGAATATTGCTATCTTATCTTATCTTTATCTTATGCGCATGCGCAGGCCAAGTTATTATTATTATAGTTGTGTATGAGGTGACGTCTACTCAAATTATTTCTTAACGATTCGCGATACTCACACATACGATATCAACCCTTGTATGTCCCCACTGCTGGGGCACGGGTCCTGCAGCGCAGGAAGGTTAGGCCGTACTCCACCACGGGGGCCAAGTCCGGGTTGGTAGAGAATTGTGAGACAGTGGTGGGCCTTACTGTCAGAAGTTATCAAGCCGCCCTAAGGCCTCTGACATGGCTTAACCACTGACATTACTCGTACATGACAGCTGGCACCCATGGCTTAACGTGCCTTGCGGGGAAGCCCTCGGAAAAATACCACTAGCGGTAGTCACGGGACGGTCACCCATCCAGCACCTGACCGCGCCTGTTGTTGCTTAACTCAAGTGATTGACTCCAATCACTCCGTTCGACTAGGCAACGAGCGTTTCATAAATGTAGTTATTATTAAACGGGTCAAATCGCGATTATTTATTAGGTAAAACGTAATTACCTTATTTCCCGACGTTTCGGCAGCGTTACAGTTGCCGTGGTCTCGGGTAGACTGAAGTGGCGAGTACAGTCAATTATTGTGGGTTAGTTTTAACGCTGCTGAAACTTTTAGCTTATACTATTTGCTATAAGCTAAAAGTTTCAGCACTAACCCGTACTAAGGACAATTTAAACCCCTATTTAGAGGCTAAAAATTCCACTCATGCCGGGATTCGAACCCGCGACCTCTGGCTATCCGTGCCAGCGCTCTTTCCAACTGAGCTAATGGGCGACTCACCGGCATCAGTGAAATTTGGAACCTCTTTACACTATTCTCTGTATTACGTACAGGCAGCGACATCTGGCTTAAGTAAATTACATCACTTACAGCCCCGACTACCTACTTTGCAGTTAAGTTTTTACATCGGAATGATATCACTGTACCCACATGATTATACTATTTTTATTTTTTATGCAGTAACCCGTGCTAAGGAAAAATTTAATTAAGGACAATTGTACGTAATACAGTGAATAGTGTAAAGAGGTTCCAAATTTCACTGATACCGGTGAGTCGCCCATTAGCTCAGTTGGAAAGAGCGCTGGCACGGATAGCCAGAGGTCGCGGGTTCGAATCCCGGCATGGGTGGAATTTTTAGCCTCTAAATAGGGTTTTAAACTTTTAGCTTAGTTTTTATGTTAGCATCCCAAAGCGCTTTAATCGAGACGAAAACCTTTTATGGTTTTTTTATGCGTAGTTTAAAACGCTTTCCTCAATCAATTGACTGCAGGTTTGCCAAAGGTCATTCGAATGGTAGCGTGGTGTTGGGGTCATGTCTCCTTCCAAAATGGTTGAGACTGATGATGGCTGAGCACTGCGTTATGCTCGTGAACGAGTGCTGTTCGTGTGTCTGGCCGCAGCACTAATATTTTCCCCTATTATTGTGAGACATTTGACTGTCATGTCAGAGGCCTTATGGGTGGCTTGATAACTTCTGACAGTAAGGCCCGCCACTGTCTTACAATCCTCCACCAACCCGGACTTGGCCCCTGTGGTGGAGTATGGCCTAACCTTCCTGCCATGCAGGAAGAGAC
This sequence comes from Yponomeuta sedellus, assembly GCA_934045075.1. Taxonomy (NCBI): domain Eukaryota; kingdom Metazoa; phylum Arthropoda; class Insecta; order Lepidoptera; family Yponomeutidae; genus Yponomeuta; species Yponomeuta sedellus. The sequence goes on along the minus strand of OW203745.1, from coordinate 563,536 downwards.
CCGTGCCCCAGCAGTGGGGACATACAAGGGTTGATAACGATAACGATTTGACTAATGCTTTGGCATTTAGGGTTGTTAATGGCAATCATGAAATCTTGGTTTACATATGGCAACTGATGTATTTGGTTTTAAGATGATTTGAGAAAAGATGGTCAGAGTGAAGTTTTTTTTCCGCTGCCTTTTTCTCCACTACAATACGGCCCGAAGGCAGCGGCTTACATTTTACATTGTACATTGACATTCAGCAAACAGAATGTAAATTCTTTACGTTGAAATAAATTGATTTTAATTGAATTTGAATTGCTCTAGTACAACAATACAAAACTAGTTTATCGTTTATTCTAATGCAATTAAGGGCCTCCTATAGCCGATGGATCAACTGAGTCACACACTACAATTAAGTCCCAACACAATCAATCGTGAATATCGTGATGCATGGTTTGTGGGTTCCGTTGCGACACCGATATTGGCTGCAAGGTGTTTGTTATTGTAAAGACTACTTCATAATGGTGAGCATAATTTAAAAAAAAAACGTGATGTGATGTCAAAAACCTATTTAGAGGCTAAAAATTCCACCCATGTCGGGATTCGAACCTCTGGCTATCTGTGCCAGCGCTCTTTCCAACTGAGCTAATGGGCGACTCACCGGCATCAGAGAAATTCCGAACCTCTTTACAATAATCTCTGTATTACGTACAGGCAGCGACATCTGGCTGAAGTAATTTGCATCACTTGCAGTCCCGAGTATTCACTTTGCAGTTAGGTTTTTACATCGGAATGACATCGCTGTACCCACATGCCTATATTATTTTTAATGCACTAACCCGTGCTAAGGACTATTCAAAAACCTATTTAGAGGCTAAAAATTCCACCCGCGACCTCTGGCTATCCCAACCCGCGACCTCTGGGTATCCGGGCCAGCGCTCTTTCCAACCGAGCTAATGGGCGACTTTTAGCCTCTAAATAGGTTTTTGAATAGTCCTTAGCACGGGTTAGTGCATTAAAAATAATATAGTAACTGTGATGTGTTTAAGAAACATCCGAATATAAGTAGGTTAATACTTTTAATATTTTATATAGCTAGTGCATTATTATATAAGTAATAATGATAAATTATATATACGTATATAAACACATTCAATTTACATACATACATACATATACAGACACACGTACACCATACACTCGAAAATCTAAAAACTTTTCATTCAAAAGTTCTTAATTTGTACATTGAACATTTATTCTAAATGTAACAAAGTCTTAAAGATGCAAACGTTTTGGTCGACTAGTACTTATTAATACATATTTATTTCAATCAAAGCATGTTAATTCATATCCCTAACTCCTGTAATTATAAAATAAAACCTGTAGCTTAGGAGTCTGTAGCTTAAACATAAATTTTCCGATTTTATGTTGAGGTAAGATAAGACAACATAAGATGAGATGAGATGAGATAAGATGAGATGATATGATATGAGATGAGATAGATATTCCTGTCGATAATTAGATATTTAGGTGAGCAGCGTGTGCGCGCCCTAACACCAGAAAACTGTATCGATTCAACTACCGGAGTACGCGTGGAGTTATCTCTCAGTCCGATCTTGCATTGTTTATTTATTTCATAGCTCCAGTTGTGACACTCAATGCTTGATTATTTAACTCAGCATGAGCGGGGTAACTTTTTTAATAAACAAAAATATAACTTCTTCTTACATACATACATAACCTCACGCCTGTATCCCAGAGGGGTAGGTAGAGACCAGGGACTGCCACTTGCCACGATCCTGACAGATCACCTTCGCTTCATCAACGTTCGTAAGTCGTTGCATGCACGCACGCCGGTTCTGGGTACTTTTTATTTTTTCCTTTGCTAATACATCCCCTATGTGGTCGATGTCTGTCCGCCTGGATCATTATCTCCTTCTTCTTCTTCAAGCTATATTATGTAGTCCATTGCTGGACATCGCTCCCCTAATGAGCGCCATAGCGCCCTGTCTTCCGCTTTCCGCATCCAGCATCTGCCGGCACTTTTTCGCAGATCGTCATCCCACCTAGTCGGAAGGCGTCCTACTTTACGTTTACACGTTTACTAAAACGGTTGTCGGTTCTTCGCGAGATATGGCCAGCCCCCTGCCACTTCGGCTAATCAGAGTGCCCGCCGCGTATTGACGATTTTTGGACACAACAATTTTATGGCAAATAATAACTTCCTTTACTTTCTTTGTTCTTTTTATGTAGCCTATATTTTTCCACTGCAAGGCACAGGCTTTCTCTCACTGCAAAGTAAGGTACTCGGGGCTGCAAGTGATGCAAATTACTTAAGCCAGATGTTGCTGCCTGTACGTAATACAGAGAATATTGTAAAGAAGTCCGAAATTTCACTGATGCCGCTAAGTCGCCCATTAGCTCAGTTGGGAGAGCGCTGGCACGGTTAGCCAGAGGTCGCCGGTTCGAGTCCCGGTGTAAGTGGAATTTTTAGCCTCTAAATAGGATTTAGAGATAGAGTATGGGTTTAATTACTGGCAGGCCTGCCGCAATTGCTAGCGCCGTAGTAGTTGAACACCTCAGACACTCAGATTTCCTCACGATGTTTTCCTTCAAGGTTAGCGAGTGGTATTGCTACTATTAACTTCACAAATGTACATAACTTAGAAATCAAAGTAAATGCTGGGATTCGTAGCCACGACCTCCCGATTGAGAAGCCAGTGTTCTACCGCTTTGCTACCACTGCGCTGTTATGTCGCATTAAAATTCGCATTACAGCCTGCGAGAAATTATGTTGCGCATTGTCATGCTACGGCCAGAAAGACTGGGGTAATTAATTACCAACCTTTTGATTCAGACGCGTGATAGGTCCTCGATCGCCGATGCGAGATAACACTAACTCGACGGTGTAAGCGAAGTAAGTACAATTGACTGTTACATCCATGCACTCTATTCCGTTACGTTAAGGGTGTTTTTCAACAATGTCAAGGTTGGCCTGCTGCTGGCTGTATTTGATATTGATACACGCAGGTCGTGAGTTAAACGGATTGATTGTGATTAAGAGAGGACCGCCAAGAAGCGGTGTATTTTGCTTTCGAGCCTTAGATTAGTGTCTCGGATTGTTTTAATCCTGTAATTTTCGCTTCATACTTCAGTTTTCCTACATAAACAAACTGTACATAATCTCATGTACATTAGACACGTCCCATACAAACATTCCGGCTCAGTTCTGGCTCTCGTTACTTGACGCGTAGTGGAAGCAAAGTTGAGACAAAACAACTAGCCTCAGTCAACATAACACGCTCACTCAACATCTATAACGTACCATCAACTCTTTATCAGCCAAAAACATCCTACGTGGTCAGACACTGACACCGATTCCCGGTTATTTTCCAGGTGACACCAGTATGTTCACCCGAAGCAAGGTGACTGTGCGAGACATGGAGCTGAAACTGAAAGCCACGCTGCTTGCGCTCAAAAATACCAAAGAGTTGTGCGACAACCTTCTTCAAGAACGAGAGGAAAGTTAAGAGGAGATTCATAAACAGAATAAAACCAACTCAGCGCTTAAAGCAGAGCTCAGTGAATTGGGCATACAATGCCAAGATCTAAGTGCCCAACGGGATGAGCTGCAACAGCAAGTCAACTCGTTCAACCAGTGCCATGATGTCCATGGTGTAGCACTGCAGCGAATACGCTCGCTTGAACACCAGCTTGCTGAGGGCACCAGCTTCAGCAAATCAGTGAACAAGAACAACAAAAAAATAGCGCTAGAACCATGGCTTTGTATAGTGAAGTGATGAAGCAAGTGATTGATTCCAATCACTCGGTTTGCCTAGGCCACAAGCGCTCGCAGTGTCAATGGCGTCGAATTTGACGTCAAGCCAGGTAAATAAACAACGTGATCACTAGTAGTCACAACAAAGCACGGGTGAAGTTTGTAGCGTCACGTGGTGTGATGGGTGTTTCAGTCGAAATGGCTGAAAACTGTATAATTATTTAGAAAATAAAAGGGTGCCTAGCAACAAAACAGACCTAGACTTGAGTTTTTTAATGACATTATTGTACAAAGTAATAAAATACGTTATTATTTTAAATATTCTTTATTATACTAATTTAGTGCTGATATTTTGTGTATTCCTTCTTCCGTCACTGTATATACTCTCTAGTATAATCTTATCATTATTGAAAATTTTAAAAACTTATTTAGTGGCTAAAAATTCCACCATTGCCGGGATTCGAACCCGCGACCTCTGCCTATCCGTGCCAGCGCTCTATCCAACTGAGCTAAAGGGCGACTCACCGGCATCAGTGAAATTTCGACCCTCTTTACACTATTCTCTGTATACCTACGAATCCCGGCATGGGTGGAATTATTAGCCTCTAAATAGATTTTTTAAATTGTCCTTAATCCTTTCAACAATTATTTTCCCTTAATATCATTAAAACTTTGGTTATTTGATACAGTCGTCTCGCCTATTATTGACAATTATTTACACAGACTTTGTTTCATTAAACATTTCACGTCGTTATTGACTCCATGTGCTTCGGTCCGCGGACCCTAGGAATTACAAGTTATATAGAAAATGCAACAAGAGAACACTTGCGGCAGCAACGACTATGTAGGAGCTGAAAGTATGTGGGCAGTGGTATCGCTGACGTGTGCCGGTGTAGCGGCAGGAATCTAGACCATCCAGCCGCCGCGCGCCTGTCACCATTGTATGGAAATACAGCCGAAAACACACGCACCGGGCGCGGCAAACGCGGCGGGCTAAAAGACGCTGCGCTCCACAGGAATTTACAAAGTAATCAGTATTAAAATGTGAAAATTACTTTGCTAAATTCCGCTAAAAATCCCACAAGCACCATGTGGTTAGTTAATGCACCGCCCTCCCTACCACTTTTTGAAGCAGAAGCAAGACACGAACACACCACCATCAACACTAATACTTGTGTGAGAATGACTTGTGTGGGTCGGTGCATTAACTAACAGCATGGTGCTTGTGGGATTTTTGGCGGAAAGTAGCAAAGTAATTTTCACATTTTCATGCTATTATGAATTTCCACAAAGTAACACCTGATTGCATATAAAGTAATAAGTAATTTTATTTATTAATTTAAACTTCTTGCAACTTAATAGTAAACACCAACTCATTAAAGACATAAAGCCAACCTCTTACCACGATCTCTCCAGCATTATGTTACATTCAGCCAGTTTATCGAAAACTGGACTAGTTTAATCACATTTACAAATAATTAAAAAAAGTTAAATAATTATAACAATAAAATTAAAAAAAACACAAATGTCAACATCTTCTTCTTCAGGCTATATTATGTAGTCCACTGCTGTACATAGCCCTCCCCTAATGAGCGCCATATGTCAACATATTAAAATAAAATTAATTCACAAAAAGCTTTGTCAGAATTAAAACTAGAAAATTAAAACAAAACGTTAAAAGAAAAACAAAAAAACCACTCGTGGTGTTTTTTTGTTTTTCTTAATAAGCCGCCCCGGGACATATCGGACTCAAAGGTGCCCACTACGCTGGCGGCGTTACCTCGCTGCACTGCAAGGGAAATTCTTTGCATAAGATAGGCTCCAAAGCGGCTGTTTCTGGCCTGGACACTAGGATACGCTGTATCGTAGGAACCAGAAACAGCAACATCACAAAAATGAAATATCCAAGACCTGAGCTTTTTCTTTTTGTCCCCAGCCGGGGTTCGAACCGGGGACCTCTTGCACTACCGCTGCGCCACAGAGGTCGTCACATTGATGTTATTTTCATGTTTAAAGTAAAGTTCTCATTATGAAAAACAGTTAAGTAACTACCACTTGGCACAATCACTTGTCTTGGCTGCAAACTAAGATAATCGTATCTTGTGCTGTTGGAACCAGGCAGAATTCCAATTTCCTTTCTATTCAAAATCTTGTATTTGTTGTGATAAAATAATAATAGATTTAGAATGCAAGCTTAAATAAATTTTTAGTTTTGCTGGTTAGAAGGCACAACATTGGTGTAGTTTTCTTTTAAAATGGCGGGCTCGGCACAATCACGTCGTGCAGAGAAATAAGTCTTCTTCAATTGAATTGGCGTTTATCTTGGACGAACCATAACAGTATTAGGCGTCAGAAAACGCAGCGTTTGCTGACCCAGTGCGTGGCCCCCGATCTGCGGCAAGCGGCACCATCTAGCGACAATTTATCTCGCCTACTTAGAGTGGCATTTGACAAACGCCCGGCCGCGCAAATAAGGCGATTTTAATAATTCAGCCCCTTCCACGCACGCCACGTGCGGCGTACACTGTGGGTCAGACATGTTTACATTATATAACACAGCGGTTGTTTTAAGCTATTTAAATATTCATTTGCAAACGATTAAAACAATTAATAATTTAATTAAGTAAGTCTCTGTTCCTCTACTTCACAAGCGTATAAAAAATTGTGTATATTAGTTTAGATTGACGAAGGTTTTCTCATTTTACTGTAATGTAACTTTGTAGCACTAGGTTAAGTTTATGTTTTTAAAAGTATGCATGATGTCGTTACTGGTAGATAGTTCACATTCCTTGGTATAACAATAATATTTTATTTCAGATAAATCAAAATCTATATACAAACTAACACAGTAAATAAGATAAGATAACAATACAATAATACCTCTGACTGCCATGCAAGAGGTCCCTGGTTCGATCCCCGGTTGGAGACCAAAAAAACCCCTTTCTTGGATGTTTACATGTTTGTGATGTCGTTGTTTCTGGCTCCCACGACACAGGGTATCCTAGCGCACAAATTACTACCTACTAATAGACTCGATCTCGTTTTTGAGAGACTGGATAGTGTAGTTCATCCAGTGACACAGAAACGGACCTTCCATACGGTAATAAGTAGCTATGTTTTAAGTGAATAATAATAATGTAATCGTGTAACTTATCTTTAAATATCCAAAATAATTTAAAAGAAAATAATCTTCATACGTTTCCGCTTTATTTATTATGTCTGTTTCTGGCACTTCACTAGCGGTGGCAGCGGAGCGGTAGAGCGCCGGCTTTTCAATCACGAGCTCGTGGGTTCGAATCCCGGCATCTACCACTTTGTTTTCTAAGTGGCCGCTGAATTAAATCCTCGAATGAATATGACAAGTAACTACAGCAACCAACAAGTAAACTAAATTGATTTCGACAGAAGTTTGTAAACGTTATTAATATTATACGCCGAGGCGTAAGTTCATAAGCATCCTAACTACAGGTTCTGAGGTAATTTTTTAGGGTGCGGAGATTTGCTCATCTTATCCCACTTGCAGGAGAGCTGAAAGTGCCCCACTTTCGGATATTTTTGAACGGCGACTACAGGAGAGCCCCTCCCCTATAGTCTTCGATCACCCCGTCAATTTTTTTTCAGCCAATTTTTTTTTATTATAATAAATTTAAAAATTGGGAATCGCTACTACCTGTGATCTTAAACGATCACAGGGCGCGTTCAGTGCACGGATGCGTGACCGTCTGACTATTTTTTCCGAGCGGTTCCGTGCTTCGCAAGGCATATGAGGCAGTTGGTGCCGGCTGTCGTCGATAGAGGCAGTTGTTGAGACTGGTGATGGCTGAGCATTGCGTTATGCTCGTGAACGAGTGCTGTTCGTATGTCTGGCCGCAGCACTTATGTTTTGCCCTATTATTGTGAGACATTTGACTAATGCTTTGGCATTTAGGGTTGTTAGTGGCAATCATGAAATCTTATTAGGTTTATATAATGGCAACTGATGTATTTGGTTTTAAGAAGGTTTGAGAAAAGATGGTCAGAGTGGAGTTTTTTTTTCCGCTGCCTTTTTCTCCACTGCAATACGGCCCGAAGGCGGCGGCTTACATTTTACATTGTACATTGACATTCAGCAAACAGAATGTAAATTCTTTACGTTGAAATAAAATTATTTGAATTTTGTTAAGCCAAATCAGAGACCTTAGGGAGGCTTGAAAACTTCTGACAGTAAAGGCGCGTTTTCACGGTCTTAATAGGCTCGGACCGAGGGCGCCATCCGAGTAAACTAATGCTTCTAATTGGACGGTTTTTCGTGACCACACCAAAATAGCCAAGCAGAAGCATTAGTTTACTGGGATGGCGCACTCGGACCGAGTGCACTAAGACCGTGAAAACCTGGCCTAAGAGTAGTCACTAGTCTTGCTAGCCTCCACCAATCCGAACTTAGCCCCCGTGGTGGAGTATGCCCTATAGGTAACTTCATCAGGGAAGAGATCCGTTCCCCACGGTAGGGACATAATGGGTCGATGATGAGGGTGACATGAGCTTCATGAGACCTACGAAGAAGAATAGCATTTCCTAGTAGGTATTCGTACATAGTATTTACGTTCGCGGTTCACCTATTCAATTCTTGCTTGCCAATTTAACTAACAATAATACTTCATTCATTTATCTACTTCTTAGTTATAACTAATTATAGGTACTTACTTGCTAGCTGAGTGAAAGACGAAACGAAATCCTGGGGTCACATTTTCACTCACTCAATCTTTCACTGCACACTTTCCCAAAAACTACAATTATTTTCACTTCACACTCGCATGAACAACACAAACTCGACCAAGATTAAAAAAAGGTGGGTAGAAACCAAAATATACAGGACATAACAATATGCTCGCAGGTTGACGCTCAAAAAAATATATTTGTTGCATCTGAAATAAAATGAAATTATTGTTCGTGCAGCACTTTGAGACTATAATTATTTTTTATTATTTTTTCTGTGGTAAATAAAACGTTTTTCACCTTTACTTTTTAGACTATGAACCGTCTTTTATTGTGCCCTGCGTATCCTAAAGATTGTAACGGTGCATCGTCTCGGGTGAGTCTACCCGAGACCACGGCAACTGTAATGCTGCTGAAACGTCGGGAAATAAGGTAATTACGTTTTCGATATCAACCCATCTATGTCCCAACTGCTGGGGCACGGGTCTCTTCCTACATCGGAGGAAGGTTTAGGCCATACTCCACCACGCGAGCCAAGTCCGGGTTGGTGGAGGATTGTAAGACAGTGGCGGGCCTTACTGTCAGAAGATATCAAGCCGCCCATAAGGCCTCTGACATGGCTTAACGACTGCCATTACATGGCAGCTGGCACCAACGGCCTAATGTGCCTTGCAAAGCACGGAAGCGCTCGGAAAAAATGCCACTAGCGGTAGTAACGGGACGGTCACCCATCCTGCACCTGACTGCGCCTGTTGTTGAATCAAGTGATTGATTCTAATCACTCTGTTTGGCTAGGCCACGAGCGGTTCTCCAATCACTCGGTTACGTGTTACTTTACTATTAAGTTTTACTTCATAAATAATCGCGATTAGACCTATTTAATATATTATAACTATGTATGAGTATCGCGAATCATTAAGAAATACTATTTAACCTAAAGTTCAGCCTGCGACCAAATAGGAGATGTATTAGCAAATGGAAAGATAAAAAGTACCCGGAACCGGCGTGCGTGCATGCAACGACTTATGAACGTTGATGAAGCGAAGGTGATCTGTCAGGATCGTGGCAAGTGGCAGTCTCTGGTCTCTGCCTACCCCTCTGGGATACAGGCGTGAGGTTACGTATGTATGTTCAGCCTGCGATATCATTGTAATGGAAGCCTGCACCGACCTTGTACAATCATGATCCATAAAACGACCACCGTTGGCGGTCTTCGAGCCAAAAAAATGGCGACCATATTTAGTTAAGACCGAAATCTTAATAACTATGTCCACTATGGAAGGAATCCGCTCCAAACTGACCCTAATTGATAATAATTTATCAATTAAACCAGTCACTGGCCGCAATTTGTCCACGAACGATGCCCAAACATGAAAAAAACACATTCCTTCGTCGGACGTTCTGTGAAAATGTACAGTCGACATCCCAACAACCGGTCCGTTTTACACTCGAAATAATGGTAACGACACGATATCAGGGGATCTAATAAACGCATCGTTGTTCATTAGAGCCGAGTCATATTCCGAGTTGCCGAGTTATAGCACACCTAGTTTGAATTGTAACGTTTGTTAAACCACAGCTTCTGCGCTACTTTGAATGAAACTTTTTCATTTCATTTCAATTTATTTTTTTATTTTTATGTCATAAAAATCTTACAGCATTACAGTCTAAACTAATGCGCTATAAGACTTAACGTCTGTCCAATGGATTTTTTAAGCCTGTGTAAACGTCCCACTGCAGACCACAGGCCCATTACGTACGTACTCTATTTCTCTCTCTCTCTCTCAGAGAGAGAGAGAAAACGGGAGAAAAATAATGGGCGTAATTACCACGCGTGCCCTCCCCGGATTGGCGATTTTAAACGCTGAGGTATTTGGACACCTGAGATACTCAGGTTTTCTCACGATTCTTTCCTTCTTATCAATGGTATAACCCGCGCATATTAGGTTATGTTTCGACGCTAGATAGACTTAGGTTTTCCACTATCAATGACTACTGAAGAACACTACCTGGACGGGTTTCTAAGACGCCCGGCGTCCATTGTTGAAAACGTTTCTAGAGAAAAATGTATATAGGTAAAAGCTTGGACTGTATAAAAAGATCTAGACTAGCACCAGTGATGACCAAAGAGGTGAAAAGCTTGGCCTGGGGACAGGAAAAAGGGATATAAAAGTACTTACATCAGGCCACCACTGGAGTTGAGTCCACGTCGGCTATGCACTTTGAAACAACCACAGCACTTGGTATTTGGGCCGGCCGGCCAACTTTTCTATGTTAGTTTTGCGCGACGATTTTGAAGTAGTTTTTTTTTTTTTTGTAGGTGGCGCTGCATGTTGAGGAATAGAGTTGGGAAGGATAGAGATGGGATAACAAGCCAAGACACTACCCATTTAAAATAGAGTTTATTCAGTAATTTTCATGCACCATTATAACTCCACCAACTCTTACCCAGCCACCGTGGTGGAGTATGGCCTAACCTTCCTGCGATGCAGGAAGAGACCCGTGCCCCAGCAGTGGGGACAAAGGGTTGATAACAATATAAAAAGGTAGATGAGGTACATTGCAAAGTTACTCGATTTTCAAGCTCGGTTCTGTCCATCCCATGTTTGTCTGGAAGAGGTTGCTTTCAGCGATAGGGCCGCCGAAACTTAGATATGCAAGACTTTCTATGTATTTTGCTTTCTGATGTGTATAATAAGGAGTTCTAATCTAATCTAAAGCAAACATTACAATGATCCCCACACTAGGGCTAGCTTGCATCGCGGACCAGTTGAGTGATTTCCAATTAACTTATTATAACCATTTTAATTAACTACATCTTTTTCATGTGCCGTCTCCTATCGGATATTGTTGTCGCTAATCATCCTTCCACCACGCGGATCGCAACCACTATATAATTTCCATAAAGGCAATTTTTCAACCTTTGTATTTTTAGAATTCTGATTAGACTAAATACTTAGTATTATTGTACTTGACCCCTCTAACAGAACGTTTATTTTATTTTATTTTATTTATTTAGGATTACTAACAACTTATATACCAACACGTTCACAAAATGCTTAAGTAAAATCAACTTAAAGATAAGTATACAAGCCAATTACAAGTAATCACTGCATGCAAAATTATACAGGTTCATACTAAAGGTATGAGGTACGGTATGTTAAGGTATTATATAGGTACACAGTATGCTGGAAGAAATCTCTTACAGAGATAAACTCGCATTTGTACATGCTATTTCTTATGTTATGTCCTATTCAATGTTTCGTGTGCACTCAAGTATAATAAAGGTTTATTATATCTTGCTATGTTTTTGGTGTTCAATTTGCCTGTACTAACTTTTTTACTTTATTAACATTGTCCGAAAATATATCAATGGCTTCACTGTAGTGGTTTAGGAGCTTACATATTCTGGGAATAGCAGAATTTGCACCAAGTACTGTCTTACGTAAAGGCGGAGTGAAAAGGGTAAGTGGTTTGCGGGGATAGTTTTTAGGAACCCTTAATTTAAATTTAGTTAGCAGTGGTGGGCAGTCTATTTTATTGTTTAGTAGTTTATGTGCGAATGTGATATCTAGCATATTGTATCTGTTTTGCAAGGTCATAATTTTGAAGTGGTTTAGTCTGTTGTTGTATGATTTTATTTTCTTTGCAATTCCCAATGAGTATGACAGATGCCACAGAAATCTTTTCTGAATTCTTTCAATTCGCATCATATGATTCGCATAGTGTGGTCGCCATACAACACTTCCATATTCCAAAACACTGCGCACCAGACAGTTATAGAGCATAATTTTAGTTTTTGGTTTTTTAAACATTTTTCCGTTTCTAATAACAAAACCTAACATTCTATTAGCTTTATTTACAACGTTGTCGATTTGAGGATCAAACGTCAATTTTCTATCGAAAATTACTCCCAAATCTCTTACAGTTTCTAGGTCCTTTAATTCTGAGTTTTCAATTTTGTAAGTTGTGGGTATTATTTGGTGTTTGCGGGTAAATTTCATTAGGTAACATTTCTTTGCATTGAGTTGCATTCCGTTAGTGTGACACCAAGCAGCGAGTCTATTCAGGTCATTCTGTAAGGGTACTGCATCTTCTGTGGAGTGCACTTCCCGTGCGATTTTTAGATCATCGGCGTACAAGAAAGGAGTTGAGTTTTGAAAACATAGTGGCAGGTCATTCCCAAAGAGATTGAAGAGTATCGGACCCAAGTGTGATCCTTGGGGGACCCCAGATCTTATGTTTTTATTTCCTGACTTAAAACCATTAGCCACTACAAAAAATGAGCGATTTGTGAGATAAGACTTGAGCCATGACAGCATTGACCCACTAAAGCCAAACATTCGGAGTTTTTGTACTAATACTTCATGTGATACTTTATCGAAAGCTTTACAAAAATCCGTGTAAATGACATCCACTTGTTGTTTATTATCAATGGATTCAGTTAACATATCCGCAAAAGAAACTAAATTTGTGCAAGTTGATCTAGCTTTTAGGAAGCCATGTTGATGAACTGTTGTTATTTGCTTACAATGATTTTGGATATAAGGACAGATCAAAGCCTCCATTATTTTTGCGAAGATGCATAAGAGTGAGATTGGTCGGTAATTTTTTACTGAGTCCATTTCGTCATCCTTAAATATAGGCACTACTTTAGCAGTTTTCCATCGTTGTGGAAATATGCCACTCAATAGTGATTGGTTGTAAATAATATACAGTGGTTCTACAAGACCTTTTGCACAGGATTTCAAGAATAAAGAAGGCAATTCATCTGGCCCTGGACCTTTGTGAGAATCTAAAGAATTTAACTTTGCTAATATTGAATCGCGATCAATTCTCAGGTGACTAAATATGTCATTTGATAAATCACTTGTGTCGCCGTTGGACACGTCATGATACTTGTCATTATAAACTGACACGAAATAGTCGGCGAACATTTCACACAACTCCTCTCCATTAGTGGTGGATTTTGTACCATCGTTCATGGTAGCGGGAAAGAGACTGCGGCCGGATCGTTTGTTTTTAATTAGTGTCCAAAACAATTTAGGGTTAATAGTTATGTTATCTTCGAGATCTAAATGATATTGCCTGTATAGCTGAGATGCTAATTTGCTTGAGCGTTCTTTTAATATATCCAGTGAGATTCTGTCACGTGGATTTTTATACTTTTTATACCGACATCTATTATTTTTTTCACGTAGTATTTGAATGAGTCCTTTATTGTACCAAATAGGATACCTTGGTTTATTGTTTTTTTTTAAAGGAACATGCAGATGAATAATTTCCCATAGTTTAGAATAAAACAGATCCAACTTAGCATTGACATCCGTACAGTGTTGTAGGTAATGCTCCCAGTCTATAGAGTTTAGTACTCCTTGTATTGAATCGTAGTCGGCCTTAAAGAAGTTATATCGTGGTTGCTTAACGTTGTAGGGTAGGGTTTCTACGGTGGGTAAGGATATGACGACTTCGAATGGGGGATGGGATGGGTCAATTTTTGACAGTATGTCACTAGGCGCATTTAAATTAAAATTTGGTAGGTCTGTGAGAAATAGATCTAAAATATTACCATTCTGGTTAGCAATATAGTTGCATTGATTAAGACCATTAAGCCCCATAAAGTCCAGAATTAAATGTTCCAGCATTGATGAGCTACGTACCGTTGGCAAGTCGAGAGTTTGGCTCCAGTTTATACAGCCTAGATTGAAATCACCCACTATGCAATTGGACGCATTTGATAGTTCTAAAACTCTGTTACAGTTACTCAAAAAATTATCTAGTAGGGTAGTATTTACAGGTGGTGGTAAATATACTGCGCAAAGAGCCATCTGAAACATTACACGTGGAGCTAGAATGTCTTTAATAACCCAGATATCCTCACAGCTACTTTCCCATTGGAGCATCCTCTTAGAATTATACTTTTTTGACACTGCAATAAGCACTCCTCCACCGTCCTTCTTGTTTGTATTATGTAATTCTCTGTCTCTTCTATACACTGTGTACCTATTGCAATCAAACAGTTCAGCATCCAAGACACTAACATTTAACCAAGTTTCTGTGAGTACAATTATGTCGTATGAGCTAATACTACAGTTTACAAAAAAGTTTGTCGTTTTTGTTCTTAGCCCGCGGACATTTTGGTAGAATATAGATAAGAAGAAGAGGAATACAAATTATCAATTTAAAGCACAGTATTATTTATTTTACAGTCGCATCAGATTGCTTTTGTAGGGGAAGACAGGTTATCTAGCGATGACATATCTCGAATTTGTATATACGCCGTGCCTTCACTTTTTCGCATATTAATACGACCATTTCGGACCCACACATATTTGTAACCCAACTCCTTCGCTTTGGTCCGTGCTGCTGCATGCAGTAGTTTATTAGCTGGAGAGAGGTGCTCGCATACATATATCGGTTGCTTGTTACCGCTCATTCCAAAATGGGATGAATTCAATTTATCGCTTGGGTTATCTTTATTGAATTGTGTGACGGCTGCCAGGAGTTCGTCTTTCATTCTGGGTGAAGTCAGGTGAGCAACTATGGCTCTTGGTCTGGCGTTTGACGAATTTTTCTTTTGCGTGCGAGTACAGTTGAGAATATCATTCTCCGTTAGCTTACAGCCAACCACTTGGGCCACCTTGGTGATAATCTGAATCAAATTTTCATTCTTGGCTTCTGGGTAACATTGGATTTCGACGTTATTTTCCCTGGATCTTTGCTCCAAGTCCTTCACTCTTGCATTTAATTCGTTAACTGTACAGGTTAGAGTTTGATTTTCTTGTTTTAGAATGCTTATCTCCTTAGTATTAAGCTCGTTCTTTTTTAGAAAATCTTCGTACTGCGAGTTCATGAATGCAATTGAGCTCTGAACTGTGGCAAACTCTGCCTTCATTGTACTCAGCTCCGATAAAACTCCACGAAGTTCTTCTTTAAATATGGTGCGGACTATTTGTTGCGTTATGGGTAGTGTGGATGCCGATGCAGACTGCACTTCGGGTGAAGATGAGGCAAATCGCTTAGTGTTTCTTTTAGTAACATTTTCTAGTTCAGTCTCCAGATTCCGGTTGCACTGCAGTTCGGGAGGTATTGCTTTCGACTTAGTTGGTGTTAAGAAATTATCCGGAGCCTCTGAAGCTTTCCCCTTTTTCGGGGTTCTTGCTGGTTTCATGATGAAATGGCAAAAGCAAAGTGACAGTTAACTGTCAACGCCTATTTATTAGCAACGTAGTGAGCTTCCGCTGATACAGGCCGCAGTGATATTAATAGGTCACCAGACTGTCGATTCCCCACTGTACGCGTCTATTAATAGTTGTGAAGGCGGTGATTTGGTGACCCTTGTTTAGGACCAACTGTAGTAAACGCGGTGTATCACCGATCTGGTTACTCACACGTCGCGTCGTTTGGTTGATAAACAATACCAGCTGGCGGTGATCCTCGATTCACAGTTCAATGCAACAAAATCCGTCTCAAGATTGTCCGGTTCACTAATGAGTGGCGCGGCGACTGACAACTTCGAGGTAATACTTTTTCGTTGGCCTATTATCTTCACTAGCACCGGAAAATTCGCACAGACTTTAATAATTTTTTGTAGAACTATTAATTTAAAACATGATTACGTAAGGTCTTAGTTGTTTTGATAGATTTAACCACGATTAATCAAGAAAATTGCGGAGCGAAACCAAAACACATCCGATCGCAAGAAATAGCGGGTAGGAGGTATGCGTTGCGTGAATACTAGTTCAATGATATCATATCGTTACTGTCATCGTCCAATGTAAAACTGACCATCATCTACTTGCGTGAACTCTGGGCAGATAAGTACGTCATTGCAACAAATATTTAAAGGCTGATAGTTTCCGATTGGTCCTGCCGTCTACACCACTGTGCAGGAAATCTTCGTGGGGAACGCTGAGCGTCTGATGCTGGCTACAGTATGCGAATAAACGAAGGTTCACGAGTATTTCATTCTATTATAATTTATTATACGATATGAAACCTTGTATGTCCCCACTGCTGGGGCACGGGTCTCGCAGGAGGGTAAGGTCATACTCCACTACGGGGCCAAGTCCGGGTTGGTGGAGGATTGTACGGATTGTACAGTGGCGGGCCTTACTGTCAGAAGTTATCAAGCCGCCAATAAGGCCTCAGACATGTCTTAACGACTACCATTACTTGACAGCCGGCACCACTGCTTAACGTGCCTTGCGAAGCACGAAAGCGATCGGAAAAAACGCCACTAGCGGTAGTCACGGGATGGGTACCCATCCAGCACCTGACCGCGCCACTTGTTGCTTAACACAAGTGATTGATTCCAATCACTCGGTTCGACTAGGCCACGAGCGCTTCCATTACAATAAGGTAACAACAAAAAATACGAAGAAGTGAAGTCCTATGAAGAACTTTTAACACTACAAAACTTTCTCGAGAGAACTGAGTGGAAATTGGATCGCCGTTCCGTATGAGACGTTTCGATCTAGATAGTACACGCTTGTCGAGACATAAAGCCTTATTGGCCGCTCCAGGCTTATCTGGATCTAGGTCCGGGCTGTTTCGTTCACACAGTAATTTAATTGGGATAGATATCTATAACCTTGTTTGTCTGACACACGCGCGTTCACCTATTAGGTACAGTGCACTAGACATTCCGTCTCCTTATCGAAGTAACTCACAAGTATTATTTATTGAAGACGTTATGATTTCTTATTCGGTAACGGGTCAGCTGCCGACTAAAAGAGAAAATATTTTTTCATTTATACTCGGAACGTATTATTGTTTTGATCTGATTATTGGGTGGAAAATGCTGCTTCCCTCCATAGAGAGGACAAAACTCATACAAATTACTTCCCACTAAGGGCCGGAATGCACTTTAAAAATAGAACTACTGCTGTCAGCTGTGAAGAGTTTTATGTAAAAAAAACTAATTAAAAAAATGCTGTGGCCATGTGAGTTTATAAACAGCCAGTGTGAACCTAGCGCAAACTTCTTTGAGTGGAATAAACCGCAACAATTACGCAATGAGTTCCATATTTAAAAGTCGACATAAATTGGCGGGATACTAATCTGTTCAAAAAAATAGGTAATAATCTTTTATACTAAGATTTAAATATTAAAAATGAGTTTTTATTTTTCTCATATTCGAAATGAAAAGTAGAGTGCTTAAGACGGTTAAAGGAATCAATTCCTACTCGGACGTCTAAATACCTCGGGAATTTATTGATTCTTTCGACCTTCGGTTAACAATCTACTATTACACATACGTACCTCCATATTACGATCCGACCAGAGTTTAGCGTTGAATACATCAAGGTTCTTCAGCAGCTCATTTTGTTTTCTTACCTGGACGTGACGTCAGATTCGACGCCATGACACTGCGAGCTGTTATCTTACAGATTTAAAATAATTTTAGAAAAACAGCCTAACTAACGAACTAACCTTCGTTAAACTTTAGTTTATTATTACTGAATTATAGTTTTTTTTTATAAGTAATATTGTATTCCCACATTACGAAAGAGGATTTAAATATCTGTTGCCATGCCTATTGCGACTGTTTGAGGACGGCCGGGGAGCTGTATCTAGTTGACAAATTGAATAAAACTATGACGACTTTTGTAAAGCAGTCTTTAATATTAATACTCACCATTGTTTCAACTAGCCTAATTTTAATTGTTATACAATAGCATTTATATATTATATAATAATTGACAAAACAATTGCCACAAATTTGGAAATTAGACTAAGATATATAATATTAAGAATAATTTCTCTTCTAAATACTACTATACAGTTAAATAGATAATACAATAACTTCTTAACTAAAACCAATATTATTATTGACGGTTTACTTCTTGAATTGACGAGTTCTGTTTCTTGCTGAGACCTACGGGTATGTAAATTATGCTTTATTTAAAACAGAAATTAGTATATGAAGGGTACAGGAAAAGAAGGGGCTCATCGACATATTTGTCCAAATCAAACCAACAATTGCAGTTGATACATTTTGAACGCGCCCTTAGTATGACGTGTTCAAAACAAACTAAAAGGGGCCGGTTTCCTGTTAAATGAGCATAACAAAAAATCTATAAAAGACTAAAAGGGGCCTATTGCGACGTAAACCGGGATAAAAGGAGCGCATTTCATTCGATACTGGTTAAGAAGGGGTACATTGACAACTTCCATTCTTAGAACGCGCCCATTGCACCGCCATTTTTAATTTTCTGTCATACTTTAGCGCGATGTCACTTTAAACGTCAAAGTATTTTTTTGGTGTTTGTTCACGTTGCTCACGAGTGTGTTGCAATTTTAAGTGTTGTGATTTTAATTGAAGATGGATGGATGCAATAGTAGTGACGAAGAAAACATCACAAACCATGTGCCAAATACTAAAAAAAGAAAATCCTTCGGCAGAATGACGGATGTCCTAAAGAAAATTCGAATGTCTAGTCATGAAGAAGGTCCACCGTGTAACTGTCGACAGGAATGTTTTCAGAGAATTCCACCGAAGTCAAGACGTGGTGCTTTACAGAGCTTCAACATGCTACCTACACATGACGCTCAGAACGCGCACCTGTGTGGCTTGATTTCAATTATACCTGTGCAAAGACCTTCCAAAGATCCAAAAACAGCACCATATGATGCTGTATATCAGTACAGAATTCGATGTGAAGTTGGTGATAGTATCAAAGAAGAACGGATTTGCAAGAAAGCTTTCATGTCAATACATGGCATAACAAAAAAAAAAGTTCAATACTTACAAACCAGTCTAAAATCCACTGGGCTGGCGCCTACTGATAAAAGAGGAAGACATGGCCATCAACCTAAACTAAGTACTGACACCAAAAGTTTGATACGACAGCATATCAACTCATTTAAAGGTAATTTAACATAAGTACATAAATTTATTTAGAGTCAGCTTTCACGGGCCCAGCAGCTGACCAGACAGTGGACTGCAACTGTCCAGTTCTGCTGTCTCTAGTGTGTATACTAATGTCAATGTACCTGACCAGTCACCGCTAGGTCAGATGCTTGTTTTCACGGGCCCAGTCTGTCTTTGACTGTCCGGTTAGCTACTGGGCCCGTGATTTAGAATTATGAATTCTTTTACTGTCCATTTCTTTTGAAAACTAATAATGCCAATCTTTTTTAGGTCGGACCAGTCATTACAGTCTTCATGATTCATCCCGGATTTATTTACCAGAAGAACTAAACATCAAAAAAATTTACAATATGTTCATTCATGACAATGAAGATGATGCAACTGCAGTAAAAATTTCATATGAGTGCTACAGAAATATTTTCAACAAAGATTTCAATATTTCTTTTGGCTACCCACGTACAGATACTTGCAGTACATGTGATGAGTACAAAGTGAAGCTTGATGCCCTAGAAATTGAACTCAAGGCAGCTACTACACCGCAACAAGAAATTTTACTGAAAAATGACATAAATAAGCTGAATATTGACAAGAAGTTGCATTTGTTAAAGGCACAAACATTCTACACTAGGAAACGTTCAGCGCGAATTAACGCTAGAGATGCTTTCAATGCTACAGAAGCTATTTGCATAGATTATGGCAAAAATCTCTCAGTACCAAACATACAGACGAATGATGTATACTACAAGCGCCAACTGACAGTTGCTGCATTTAATGTACATGTACTTAATTCAAGAAAGAACATATTTTATCTGTATCCTGAAACTGAAGGAAAGAAAGGTAGTGATGATGTGTGCTCTCTATTACATCATTATGTTTATAATTTCATGGCAAGCACCACCAAGCACCTTAAGATATTTTGTGACTCATGCAGTGGTCAAAACAAAAATTTCACGATGTTCAGATTCTTGCACCATTTGGTGCATGTAGAAAAAAAACTGGACTTCATAACCATCACGTTTCCAGTGCGTGGCCACTCATACATGGAGAATGATAAAAATATAGGCCTTATCAATTCAAAAGCACGGGCAGAACTGCCTGAAGATTGGGCAGAAATAATTCGGTGTGCTCGTCAAAGACCTTTTCCTTTTGATGTTGTGGAAGTCAATAAATCCTTTTTCAAAAGTTGGACTCAGCACCTAGACCAAATGTATGCCAAAAAATCTTCATTCCCATCTCGTCCTATCAAGGAATTGAAAATTGAAAATGGGAGCAAGAAAATACAATTTCGTGACTCATATAATGGGGCATGGGAAGAAACTTTTATTACAGGAAAAGGAAAACAAAACTTCAACAGGAACTTAAGTAGTGAGAACGAGTTTTATTTACCTGTGCAAAGTTACACACAAGACATACCTATATCGATGGAAAAATATGCAGATCTACAAGTGTTAAAAAAATTTTGCAGTGCCAAGGCACAGGAGTATTAAACTAATATTATTCATAAGTAAAATTATTGTATAAAATAATAAAAACATAAATATTTTAACCGTATTTCTTTTATTAAAACCATTTTCTATTTTCCATATAATCATATTTTTGAAAAACCTAAAAAGGGGTACATTGCAGCAATCGGCCCCTTTTTGTCATGTTAATTTGTGACTTACTACAAAAAATATATATATTACTGAGAAATTAAAAATAAAAATCATTTAATTACTATGCTTGTGCCAAGACTGGAAATAAATAATGTAGATAAAATTTTATATTCATTAAAATCATCTATGAAACTCAGGATAATATAGTCTGAAAGCTTTAAATAGCTTTTTCTCGAAATAACACAAATGTCGATGAGCCCCCTCTTTTCCTGTACCCTTCATATATTTGTATATACAATTTGGTTTCCCCACAGTTTTCCTCAAGATCGCAGCAAACGGAGCTAATGTATCGACGAGATTGTTACATAAAATCCCCAAACTAAAGTCTACCCTATCAATTTTCAAAGGGAAGTTTCGCCTTCGTAAATTTTTCCAGACAAAACTTTCGAGAAGTCTTAATAGATGTTCATATTTTTTTATATTCATTATTCAAAAGAAGACACGATAAATTTGCCAAACTGCTAACTGCAGTTTATCGAAAAGTTCTTGGTAACAATTTTTTATACGTAAACTTTCACAGGCAGGGCGCTATGGCGCTCATTAGGGGAGGGCTATGTCCAGCAGTGGACTACATAATATAGCCTGAAGAATAAGAAGAAACTTTCACAATCCACGCAACCAACGGCATCGATAGTACTTTCTGAATTTGAAGCATAGGATGGAAAAGCGAAATATCTGTGGGAAACCTTGTTTACCCTGGGCCACTGTCGCTTGAGGATACTTAGTCAGGTATTAAAGAGTTATGGTAGCGGGACGGTAGAACTCCGGCCTCCAAATCGGGAGTTTTGTTCGGGTGCTTTGTTTTCGAAGTTATGTACGTCTGTGAAATTATAGTATCCATACCACTTGCTAACTGTAAAGGAAAATATCGTGAGGAAACCTTTGTGTCTGAAATGTAACCATACCACAGCGCTTGCTACGTTAATGTCGACGAAATCTCAGGTCTAACTAACTAATCTGTTGTTCTAGAAGATATGTACGATAACCTTCTTTCCATTTGTTCTACTGTTGTTCTTCTTCTTAACTCCTGGTGAGATACTGGTCAGCGATGGCCTGCCAATCTGTGGGGTCTTCTTCTTCTGAAGAGTATTTGCGCTTGCGCAGGTCCTTCAGGAGCTGCCAGCCGTTCAGGCGCTCAGTGGAGGTCACGTATTCGTTGCCAGGCTGCTGAGAGCGTGTGTAGGCGCCCAGGACTAAACTCTGGACCAGGCGGGCTGACACCAGCGTCTGGAATCAAAACGTGAGTACTAGTTTAGTTTTTTATCAGACATATATGCTTCTATAATAAAATATATTAAGCTTGCCTGAAACGCGGTTCAAAAAATGTGTTAAGTACACTTTGTGCCAAAAGGGCTACTATAGCATAAAGGATTATTTAGATGAAAATAATGTCTGGAATTAAAGCCAGTACAATGCATGAGTTCTATGTTTTAAAAAATATATGTAAACTCTGTTAATTAAGGACTTTGAAAAGACTAAGTTTAGAGTTTTTTTGTCCATTTTTTCTCCAAAATGATCTAGATTTTGAAATGGACCCCTAGTTTAAATTGTAAAGTTCATTAAGTCGCAGCTTCTGCGCTACTTTGAATAAAACCTTTTCATTTCATAAGTCACAAATGTAATGTACTCCGTCAGGAAAAATACGTGGATGAACGTATTTTTCCTGTAAATGAACAGTGGGTAAACAGACGGACTGAATCATTTGAAATCCTTCTGAAATTTCCAAATTCCTGGTACTGGTTTTGTATGCATTGAGTTGTCGATCGTTCTCTCACCTTAAATGGCATAACACATATTGTCAAAATGATAATACTGCAAGTGACACAAATTACTTCAGCCAGATGTCGCTGCTTGTAAATAGTACAGAGAATATTCGCTGATGCCGGCACTTGCCCATCAGCTCAGTTGGGAGAGCGCTGGTATGGTTAACCAGAGGTTGCGGGTTAGAGTCCCGGCACGGGCGGAATTTTTCGCCTCTAAATAGGTTTTTTAAATTATCCTCAGCACGGGTTAGTGCTACAAAAGGAATATAAAAATGAAAGAATCATCCTATTTGCTTTACTCAGCTTGCCTAACTACTTAGTTGCTACCCGACTATGACGGTTTGTTCAGTAGCGCCGTGCCCACCCACAATAATTGAATCTCTTTGCTACGCCTTCTTTTTCGCGCCTTCAAATACAAGTGCGAGTTGGAAGCGCTCGTGGCCTAGTCGAACCGAGTGATCGGTATCAATCACTTGCGTTAAGCAACAACAGGCGCGGTCAGATGCGGGATGGGTGACCGTCCCGTGAGCTTCCGTGCTTTTCAAGGTAAGTTAAGCCGTTGGTGCCAGCTGTCATGCAAAGGCAGTCGTTAAGCCATGTCTGAGGCCTTATGGGCGGCTTGATAACTTCTGACAGTAAGTCCCGCCACTGTCTTACAATCCTCCACTAACCCGGACTTGGCCCCGTGGTGGCATAGGGCCTAACCTTCCTGCGATGCAGGAAGAGACCCGAGCCCCAGCAGTGGGACATACAGGGTTGATATCCAAATACAAGCGGGCAGGCAGATGCTGGATGCGGCAAGCCGAAGACAGGCGCTATGGCGCTCATTAGGGGAGGGCTATGCAAGTAGTGGACTAATATAGCCTGAAGAAGAAGAAACGTCCCCGTAGAGCGGAAACTCACCAAGTCGACTTAAGGAGAAAATGAGCGTTTAGTAGCATTAGGATCGCATTTTTTTTTTCTCTACATTTCTGTCTAACCAGTTTTTTCATAGGAGCCATAGTTCCAAAATTAAAAACTTCAAAAATTAACTAATTACAATGTTTTACAGCCACATTGAAAGGAACAATTAATTAAATGTATTTAATTATTTTATGCCTACCCAAAGTACAGTCTCGTCGTCACCTAAGCCATTTTAGTTAGTTTGGCATAGACCAAAAATACCTTTTTGGTCTATGGTTTTAGCTAAAACTTATGACATCATATTTAGAGAGAGTTCAAAGAGCTGATATAAATAAATAGAACTAAATCTTTAGGGTCAGAGGTGGACACAGAGATCGATAATGGGGCCGTCCCTCTTCCTCGTATATGTAAAAGATTTGCCGTTCATGGTTCAAAATGTGTCTGAGATAGTGTTATTACTTATTTTTAAAATTACTATTAAGAGAATGACTTCGATAATACAAATAATGCTCTCTCTCGGGTGCTAAATAATGCTCTCTTGGATGCTAATCTAATAAATTACTGTTAAATTCAAAAAACATTAAATGTATAAAGTTCACTCTTCAAAATGTCAAAACGGTTGATAGCAATGTTATATTGGGGAATAACAAATTAGAGCTTGTAAATGAAACTGTATTTCTAGATATCACAATGGATCAAAGCTTCAATGTGGTCCTCATATAGAAAAAAATGCAAATAGGCTTAGTTCAGCAGCACAAGCAGTTAAAAGATTTAGGGAACTTACTGACGTCACAACTGCAAGGCTTGTTAACTTCTTATTTTAACTTATTTTAAGGATTCCCGGCATGGGTGAAATTTTTAGCCTCTAAATAGGTTTTTAAATTTGTTCCTTAGCACGGGTTAGTGCAATAAAAATAAAAATAGTGTAATCATGTGAGTACAGTGATATCGTTCCGATGTTAAACCTAACTGCAAAGTAGGTAGTCGGGGCTGTAAGTAATGCAATTTGCTTAAGTCAGATGTCGCTGCCTGTACGTAATACAGAGAATATTGTAAAGAGGTTCGAAATTTCACTGATCCCGTGAGTCGCCCATTGGCTCAATTGGTAGAGCGCTGGTACGGATAGCCAGAGGTTGCGGGTTCGAATCCCGGCATGGGTGAAATTTTTAGCCTCTAAATAGGTTTTCAAATAATTTGATTTGAATGAAGAAAGATTGACGAAACAGATATATATTGCGAATGTGAGTGGAAGGGTTGGTAAGGGTCGTCCCAGGCGGACATAAATCGACCAGATAGGGGATGTATTAGCAAAGGGAAAGATAAAAAGTACCCGGAACCAGCGTGCGCGCATGCAACGACTTATGAACGTTGATGAAGCGAAGGTGATCTGTCAGGATCGTGGCAAGTGGCAGTCCCTGGTATCTGCCTACCCCTCTGGGATACAGGCGTGAGGTTATGTATGTATGTAATTTGATTTGTTTGTACATCTACTTCCTTCTCCAATGTATTGCTCAAGTCCATACAAAGGTTGTCTGTAAGAGATCACTTTCAATGATAAGGCCGCCGTCTATGCTTCTAGGTTAAGGTATATCTGTGTAATTTCCTTTTTTTTTTGTACAATAATGTGTTTGTTCTCTATATATATATAACTAGAAACCAATTACGTGATATTTTACCTTCAGAAGTCGGTATTCCTCACGGGGCACTCGCCGGGTGACCTGATAACCCGCCAGAACCAGCCCCGCGGCGCGGGGCCCCCCTCCAATCAGCATCGCGTACGTCATCGCGATGGCGAGCTCGAATACGTAGGGCCCGTACTGGATGTCTCCAAAGTCCAGGATCCCAGAGATCTGGTAGTCAGCTTTGCTGCGGAGCGTGAGAGGTGCGGATTAAAATTTTGGGAGAGAACAAAAAAAACCATGTATCGAAGCGGTGATAGCAGAAAGGTAGAAGTCCGGATTATAATTCGGTAGGTCGTGAGTTAGAACCCCGACGCACGTAATGACGTTGTTTTTCACAATACGTAGATTTGTGAATAAGCAATAGAAAAACCACTGGCAACACCACCAAACTCCACACCACTTGTGAAGAAAAACATCGTGAGGAAACGTGAGAGCCTGGGTGCTTATGAAATTGCCCATCCGCGATGGGTACGCGTAATAATTAAGAAATAAGAAAGATATAATTTATTTACTGGGCGGGTCATCTAAGCCGTATGGGCCCAGAGAGGTGGGCAAAAATCGTCACTGACTGGATTCCGCGCGACGGATATGGCAAACGTGGCCGACCTAAGCGGAGATGGCGGCACGACCTTACAACCTTTCTGCCGGACTGGCAGGAAGTGGCCATGAACAGGTTGGAATGGAAGACAAAAGGGGAGGCCTTTGCCCAGCAGTGGGACACAATCGCGGCTACATAAATAAATATATATTATTTGACGACACAATATTAAAAAACCCAAAATCATATAACAAAAGTGAAATAAAACGCAATATCAGCCAAAAAGCAGGTAACGGTAAAAATTTAAATATGACAAAAAGAAAATAATACAAAAACACAATATACACAGTTTTAATAATTAAACACGTACTCTCTCGCTTTTTCTCGCTCTGGGTGCATTTCCATGTATTCCATTGAGATACCTAAGCCCATAGTTTTTCTCTCTCTCTGAGAGAAAGCCTGTGCCGTGGGACGAATATAGGCATCATTATGTGTTCAACCCAAGCCTGAAATCGTACACCGCTGGGATTTCCCTAAAACACGACTCTTCTTTCTGTCTTAGACCATCTTCATCCAGCCCCCAATGGCGATCTACTTCAGATTATCGACCTGCGTCAAACACTGCATTTTACAGTTCGACACTTGTAGGTCCTCGACACGATACTTCTTTTCTCATCGATTATCAGCTCTTCGGTTTCTAAATGAGACCGAATTTGGGTAAGTACACTATGAGGGGCTGGATGATGTTATCAACATGAAGAAGTTTAGCGTTAAACGGATGTGAGTTCTAATTACTGGCTGGAAAAAAATACACTTAGGCATACAGGGCGTCCCAAAGTTATGGGCCATGAAGGGAATGTACCTTAAATATCGTAGATAGGGTATTTTGCTGAAAGAAGACTTTATGTTATTTTTAAAAGTTAGTAATTCTGCATTCAAAGATTTTGTAAAAATTACTTGCCTTATACTATTTTTATTTTTAATGCACTAACCCGTGCTATTACTTGCCTTGTCTGGGAATCAAACCGACTTAAATTTAAAAAAATACAACCCTACTTTTATCCCTTCTATCATTTCATGGCCCATAACTTTGGGACGCCCTGTATAAAGAACATAAACCTAATTTAGGTAAGTACACGATGAAGTTCTGGACGTGGAGGCAACAGTTCTTACGCGAAGGAGGTTGGCGTTGAAAAAAGTGGACTCCAATTACGGCCTGAACAGATATATAAGATAAGATACCTTTGGCCTTTTTGCATCTACTTAATGAGATGATTTATACAGCGTCCAGTGGTATCTTCACTCACACTAGATGGGTAAAGGGACCACTCCGACGCTGTAGTGCCTGGGACATGGTTTTATAGATGGTGTAGGCTTGCCCAGCACCTATACCATCCTGACAGCTTAGTTGGCCTAGCCCACAGGAAAGACTAGTCATTACGTGCGGAGCCAACCAAGCCGCGGTGAACGGTGAAGGAAAACATCGTGAGGAAGATAAGTTAAGATCAGAGCACATATTATGAAACATGTAAAGATACAGAGTGCAATTGGTGGCCTTATTACGTATTCGGAAAGATGGCGTTACTATGCAGAGTGAAAATGCTGAAAATCCTTTCTTCCATGACAGCAATCTCACTATCTCATTATTTTCTTATGAACCGGACTATCTATGTCTACAACAATCTTCTGTTTAGTGCCAGTCAAGCTGGAGCGTAGGTTCTATTTACTCTATCAATCACAACTGTAGCATGTAGGCTATTTAACATGTCTTCTGCTCCACTCAGCGACAGCTCCTCAGTCGTGACAATCTTATCAGCGCTGTTTGGTTACCAACTTATTTTCGGATACAATTTTAGATAAAGTACGTCAGCATTCTGTGTATCTTCCACGGTCGTGTACAGTCAACTAGAATTTTATTTACACTTTCTATTCGTAATGTCTCGTTCTGTTTCTTGTTTTATGGGCTGCAACCGTGTATATGGACCTGCATTTTACTGTACAATAGGTCGTTTACCTATCTACGTAAATGTGAGGTGAAATATTTGATCGATTCGTTGCCAGATTGTTCTACAGCTTCATTGTCAATGTTAAATCGATCCATCTTCATCAATTTTGATATGAAGCGTTCTGATTGGAATGGACAATGTACCTACCTTAGTTACAGATAAATGGTTAGTTCACTGATTAATAAAAGATATTTCATTCGTTCATGAAATATCTTTCGCTCGTGGCCTAGGCGAACCGAGTGATTGGAATCAATCACTTGGTTAAGCAACAACAGGCGCGGTCAGGTGCGGGATGGGTGAGCGTCCCGTGACTACCGCTAGTGGCATTTTTCCGAGCGCTTCCGTGCTTCGCAAGGCACGTTAAGCCGTTGGTGCCGGCTGTCATACAATGGCAGTCGTTAAGCCATGTCAGAGGCCTTATTGGCGGCTTGATAACTTCTGACAGTAAGGCCCGCCACTGTCTTACAATCCTCCACCGACCCGGACTTGGCCCCCGTGGTGCGATGCATTAAGAGACCCGTGCCCCAGCAGTGGGGACATACAAGGGTTGATAACGTCATTCGTTCAAAGCTGCAGGAACTTAACATAGTAAGGCCCACTTTTTCGTCAGCCCGGGTTAGGTCATTTAACTCGAGTTAACCGGTTATATCGATCATTTCGCATACGAAATTATCGATTTAACCGTTTAACCAGCTAACCCGGGCTGACGCAAGTGGCCCTAAAAGTATATCCTTTGTCCGATGGGCCGGGGACGTTCAAGCGCTACGTAAGAAACCAAAATAATCCTTATATTTATAAGGTTAGAGACTACAAAACGAGTGCAAATTGAACTCTGGCTCCGTCCTGGCTTAAAGGTACAAAATTAGGTTATATTGTAATGAAGATTATATTAAATAAAATTTTATTACAATTGTACTAATTATTGCAAATACACATCATTCAATTAATGTAGTAATAAAATAAAGCAAAGAAAAAGAACCAGACTCTATGAAACCGGAAGTACGTCGTGGGGTACGGAAGTACGTCATCAACTGACATTCTACAAGCTTTTAGCTTCTAGTTCCACCATGACTCAATACAAGAACTGTTAAATAATTCAAATAATTTGGCAAACTAAACAGATAATATTTGTTTTTCTACGGAATATTGAGATATCTATATCTTGGCTTTTTATTCAATCCCCGCAAACGTTATCATATGTCTCAATTCAGATCTTTGTTTATCTGTATGCCAAATTTCATATAAATCCGTTCAAACAGTGGGCTGGCCATATCTCGACTAGGTGGGATGACGATCTGCGTAAAACTGCAGGCAGATGCTGGATACGGCAAGCTGAAGACAGGGCGCTATGGCGCTCATTAGGGGAGGGCTATGTCCAGCAGTGGACTAATATAGCCTGAAGACGACGACGACACTGAATAATCACTTGTCCAAACTAGTATCCCAGTTTTGATAAGTCATTATTGAATGTCTGTGCTATGTAGGCAATGGTTACACGGGTCTAATCGCTTTTATTTATTATATTATCTATCTCCCTCCAAAATGGTTGAGGCTGGTGATGGCTGACCACAGCGTTATGCTCGTGAACGAGTGCTGTTCGTGTGTCTGGCCGCAGCACTTATGTTTTCCCCTATTATTGTGAGACATTTGACTAATGCTTTGGCATTATAAAAGTTGTTAATGGCAATCGTGGAATCTTATCATACGTATAAGTGGGAAATGATGTATTAGATTTAAGAGGACTTGAAAAAAAGATGGTCAGAGTGGAGTTTTTTTTTCCCGCCACCTTTTTCTCCACTACACTACGGCCTGAAGGCGGCGGCTTTCACTTTCATGTTACATTGTACTTTGACATTCAGCAAACAGAATGTAAATTCTTTACGTTGAAATAAATTCAATTGAATTGAGTTACAAACACATAGGGTAAAACGCAATTACCCCAATACCCGACGGTAAATGTAAAGTTGTCGGAACGTCGTAATTTTGCGGTTTTACCTACCTACCTAATAAATAATCGCGATTAGACGCGTTTAACACAATTATAACGCAGTATCATTTGCAACTTTTGACCATACTTAGGACAATCCTCACATAAACAGAAGAAATACTTACTCTTTGGCCTTAGTAACAAGCACATTAGCCTCGTTGATGTCCCCGTGGATGACGCCCTTCTCCAGTTCTCCAAGTTGCGGCACTACCGCGTACTTGAACTCCTCGATCACCTGGAATACATCATCGACACTTGTAAGGAATGACTTTGTGTTAGCGACACTTTGTAGTGAGTGGATATCTTCTTTAATATAAAAATGAATCGCTTAATGTGTTGCTAAGCGCAAAACTCTAGAGCAGCTGAATCGACTTCGTTAATTCTTTTTTTAAAGTATTCCTTGAAGTACGAGGATGGTCCTTACGAAAGGAAAAATCAAAAAATATAAAGAATCGACTGCTAGGCGGTACGAAGTTTGCTGGGTCAGCTGGTTTTGATATAAAGGAGCTAGGATTTGAAGCTAATGGTAACTTTGTAAGAAGACAACTTGACGTGGACTTTTTGTAAGTCTATCAACATCATCAGCCATTGGACACCTACTGCAGGACATAGGCCTTCCTCATGGTTTTCCAAGCTTGTTCCATGTGCATCCAGCGATTCCACGCCATCGGAGGGCTATACCTAACAAATATTTAGATGACACTTATGTATGGTAGCGAGACTTGGGTGTGGCAAAAGAAGCAAGAAAGTAGAATTAATGCAGTATGAATTGAGGTCCTTGAGAAGTATGTGTAGTGTTACTTTGAATGACAGGATACGCAATTCTGATTAGAGCACGTTGTGGACTGAAAGAGGATGTAGTGACTAGAATTGAGACAGGAATGTTGCGGTGGTTTGGACATGTGGAGAGGATGAAGGAAGAAAGATTGACGCTGGTGAGGGCTGATAAGGGACAACCAACTACCGCGGCCATACATCGACCAAATAGGGGATGTATTAGCAAAGGGAAAGATAAAAAGTACCCGGAACCGGCGTGCGTGCATGCAACGACTTATGAACGTTGATGAAGCGAAGGTGATCTGTCAGGATCGTGCAAAGTGTCAGTCCCTGGTCTCTGCCTACTCCTCTGGGATACAGGCGTGAGGTTATGTATGTATGTATGTATGTATGTATGTATGTATGTATGTATGTATGTATGTATGTATGTATGTATGTATGTATGTATGTGTGTGTGTGTATGTGTGTGAGGGTGTCTTCGCGGCTTTAACATTGTGCGGTCTTAAGTTAGTCAAAAACCCTCAATGTGCGGTCGGACCTCATTGTGCGGACGTCCGCACAATATTTTGAGGAAGCTTCAAATATAGCTATCGAATTCTCGCGTTCTGATTGTTCGACTGGCGAAGTATGAGCAAATTTTCGGGGAGGACCTCATATTCGGTATTTTTGTCGAGTTGAGTTAACACAAACCAAAACATAGTTCAGGTGTGTACCACCACGTGGCGCCACCAGTCCCCATTGTGTATATAAGCACAAAATGTGATAAAATGCGGACCTGTAAAAAGGACCGCACATTATACGAGAAATTAGACTCATTAGAACCACCACGTGGCGCCTC
The DNA here is from genome assembly GCA_934045075.1 of Yponomeuta sedellus. NCBI lineage: Eukaryota > Metazoa > Arthropoda > Insecta > Lepidoptera > Yponomeutidae > Yponomeuta > Yponomeuta sedellus. The sequence continues at coordinate 532,053 of OW203745.1, read as the reverse complement.
CAGTTCCCATTGTGTGTATAAGCACAAAATGAGTACCTGTAAAAAGGACCGCACTTTATACGAGAAATTAGACTCATGCTAAGTATGTGTGTTCAATAATTGAGAGCATCACAGAGTTAAAGCACTTATCAGTGCCACTATAGCAAAGACAAAACACATCGTAGGTACTATTCATTGCGTTACGCAAAGATCCTGTTATCATTGAAGGGCTTAGGTTAGGTTGGGTTTGCATGGTTCTCAAGATTATTAGGTTTGTAGGGTTAATAATAATAATATTGGCTTTTTTGCATCTACTGAATGAGATGATTTATACAGCGTCCAGTGGTATCTTCACTCACACTAGATGGGTGAAGGGACCACTCCGACGCTAACAGTGAAGAAAAACATCGTAAGGAAACCCGCGGCTTAGTTGACTCCGCACGTATTGACTAGTCTTTCCTGTGGGCTAGGCCGACTAAGCTGTCAGGATGGTATAGGTGCTGGGCAAGCCTACACCATCTATAGAACCATGTCCCAGGCACTACAGCGTCGGAGGGTTATTAATAAATAATAGTAAAAAAACAAGAAAACATTGTTCCAACCAAATCACTGCTCTAGATCCTTTGTTAGGACCCTTTCGGATTTTTTTAATGACATTTTAAAAATAGTTTTTTACATCTGTCCAAGTTCTTCTGTTCAGGTTCTTGGCTTAGGCATTCCTCACACTCTTTCTTGTTGGGTATTTTCTTCCTTAGCCAGTTGAGATCTTATTCAGGTATACACATTCTGTGAAAATTTCAAGTGTCTACCTATTACGGTTCAAAAGATAGATCTCTGTGATAGAATAGAACTTTTATTCTTAAAAAATCGTCGCAATTATACTTAAAGATAAGGTTAAACAGACAACGAAGTATTGTCAAGTAATAGGGTCTCGATTTGCACCCATTGGGTACAGCACCCTAAAAACGAGAGGAGACAAGAATCGTCATAGTCTAGAGTAGTCATCACGAGTCGTGAACCAATGGCTCCTTTCTCGGGTTATTAGACTTTTCCAAGGCCTTTGACTCAATAAACTTTGACTTGCTCCTTTCCAAAATTTCCTATTATGGTTTTGAGAGCAAAACTATAAAGTGGTTCGAGAGCTACTTATATGGCCGACTTCAGCAAGTGGTGGTACAGAAGGCAGATGGGTCTTACCTTAGGTCTAGATTTCGCGATGTGAGGCGAGGAGTTCCTCAGGGTTCGATCCTTGGACCTCTCCTTTATACCATATTTTCAGCCGATATTGTCAAGTGTATTAAACACTGTAATCACCACTTGTATGCGGATGATTTACAAATTTACATCTGTTGTGATCCTGACAATGTTGCTGCTGCTACGGTTAAATTAAATGAAGACCTAGATGCTATCCATAAATGGTGTGTAAATAATTGTCTACTGCTAAATCAAAGTAAATCCAAAATAATGGTTATGGGCTCTAAAAAACAAAAAGAGTTAATCATGGCATCAGACCCCTTGATCTGTGTAAATGGCAAGCGTCTCGAATTTGTCGACGAGGCCCGAAACTTGGGTGTAGTGATGGACAGTAACTTACGCTTTGAAAAACACGTAGTTGAACTAGCGCGTAACTGCTTTTTCCGACTTAAATTGCTTTACCAACTGCAGAGATTTCTGAGCGTAAACATTAGGGTTCTTCTCTGCGATTCTCTAGTACTCTCTAAACTAGCGTATGCCTTTACCGTATACGGTCCTTGTATTTACGGTAAAACACAGAAATTGCTTCAACGAGTCCAGAACGCTTGTGCCCGTTATTGCTTTGGCATTCCCGCTCGGACGCATGTTACGCCATACATTAATAATGCCAATCTCTTAAAGATGGACAATAGGCTAAAACTTTTTATGGCAACTTTACTTTTCGGTGTAGTCACGTTGAAAAAACCAGTGTACTTGTTTGAAAAACTCATTTGGAGGAGAGCTATGGGAGGCGCCACTAGGATCACATCCAACCCACTTCGTGTGCCACATCACCGAACTGCCGCTTTCCGCGGCAGCTTCCGGTTTCAGGCAACGAAGT